>CM024712.1:3136048-3736048 GCA_014182895.1 Angophora floribunda
GTGATCGTCAATCTCCCTAAGGGAACACAGCAGCGTTCCATCATCTCTGTCCTCGTTATAGAACTCCCCTATCTCAATCTCCAGCCACCCGTCTCCACGCTCCCTCATCGACCGAGGCTCGCCTTCTCGGGGGTCTAGAACCACCTTTGGCCACTCTCTATGCCCGTCGCTTTCGAATGACACCCGCAACTCCATGGGCCGATGGAATCCTTCTCTATAGTCATCGAATCGAAAGATGAGGTAAGCGGCGTACCTCATTTTGGGCGAGAGGATTTTTGTGTCGATTCTTCGTTCAATGTGGAACCACCACACGACCAGGAGCTGAGCCACTTGATCAAACCTATAGATAGAAGAGCGTTGGAAAAGTAAATGGATGGATCAAGGAGGGTATCCTTGTAGAAAGAGGTGTTTGCTTGTCTTTTTTCGCAAAAAAATCAATGGTTTTTAAAATATTCTTTTCTAAACGATTGTTTGTCATGTTGACAAAATAAATTAAGAAAAAGAAATTTCATCGTTCATAAAAATATTCATACGTGAATTTCAGTTGACAACGAAAACTGTTTTCATAAACTAACTATTTCAAAAGGTTAATACCACAAATAATTATAAACTGCTACATTTGTGATAAATTTATCCCAAACTAATTTTTTGACCATCAAAAACCCTAAATTGGCATACTTGTAACAAATTTACCATCTGTTAGTTTTAGTTTAATTTTATCGTCAAATTACTGAGTTGAATAACATATAAGTGTACCAATTTAAAGTTTTACCCTCTATGTATCATGGGTTTAACCACTATGACTTTTCGTGAACAAGGGTAAATTTGTTATAAATATACCATTTTAGAGTTATTAGTAGTAAAAAAATTAATTTGAGATAATTTTTTCACAACTATATTAATTTAGAGTTTTTCATGATATTAACCTTATTTCAAATGATACAAGTGAAAATTGCTTTTTAGACAAGCCACAATGGAGACAAATAGTGTTATGTTTAATTAACTCCAGACCTGGAATTTGGTTCAACAATCCTTGTCTAGTAACGTTGGTCATCTCCCCATAGGATTCCTAGCTCTCTTGCTCCGATCAGTAAGCATTTCTTCCCGCTCTTCTTATCCAATGAGAAGATCTACGTGACAACATTTCATAGACAATTAGAGATCTAATAGTAGTTTGACATTACTATTAATCGCCCCCCATACTTTAGTATGTGTGCACAAGTTATGACATTTCATAGACTCACGGGACAATTAAAACGGAATGCATCCATAGCATTGTCATTGCTACAGTAGAAAAGAAATTTTGCAAACATCCATAGCATTGTCATTTCTTCCCGCTCTTCTTATCCAATGAGAAGATCTACGTGACAACATTTCATAGGCAATTAGAGATCTAATAGTAATTTGACATTACTATTAATTGTCCCCATACTTTTGTATGCATGCACAAGTTATGACACTTCACAGAGTCACGGGACAGCTAGAACGGAATGCATCCATAGCATTGTCATTGCTACGGTAGAAAAGAAATTTTGCAAACATCCTTGATACTCTGGTTAGTGAAATTCAATAAAGAAATCCTAGTTACATTCAGTATAATCTTGTACGGTCCTCAATTCAATCCAAGGCTCGCCAACATTTGCCAATAGGCCTTGCATTTAAACTAGATGATATTGCTACAATTGGGCTATCCTCAATTTATCTCAAAGGATAAGTATGTCCTAAATTAGTCATGAAAATGTAATTGAATTCTCAAATATTTGAAAATTGCAATTTAAGTTCTAAAGTTTGTCACGAAAGTACAATTTAGTCCTATTAATTTCAAAAAAAGTGTAATCAAACCCTACAACTTATCAAGTTAATAGAACATTCTTCCATTAATTTCATTCAACTTGACAAACGGAAAAGGCTAATAAATTTTAAGGACGTGACCACTTTATGCCCTTTGTTCGGTAGCTCAAATCAGATGACATCAACTAGATTATACTCCAATGATCTTAAAGGCCTAAGAAGAATGAAATGATTTCCTTAGATAATCCTGCTCTACCCATGCCGATCCACCACACCCAGTCAAATATGTAAAAATCATAGAAGATCAAACCATTACACCCAACCACGCAAGAATCGCTCTGTGTTTCGAATCGAGAGCTAACCATGTTCCGATTACCGCCGACGGGGACCCCATGGTCGCAGAGATGGAGGTAGAGGGACTTCATGGGCGATATCTGAGGGAGGATGACATCACTGTGGTCGAGCGGCAAGAATTTGAGCCACACTTGATCTGAATCTGCAATCGATCTGAAGGAGGTCGAGACCGCCGATGCCTTGCAAGCATCCTGTGGAGTTGGGAGGAGGGAGATGATTTTTGAGATCAGCTCGTCGGGCAGCTCCGAAAATGGCGTCGTCTTTTGCTCTCTCCGTTTTCTCATTTCTTGCCGTGGATTATCCTTCCTCGAGAAGATGAGAGGGAATGCGTTTACTTCTTTGATTAAGTCTTCGTCTAAAGTCGTTGGTTGGGACAATAATTGCGATGTCCATGCTGTGGATTTTTCTTTTTTTAATTTTTGGTCGGCAATGCCGCGGATTTCACTTTCTCGAGAAGATGAGAGGGGATGAATCTACTTCTTGATTTTTTATATATTTTTGTTTGGTCGGACTACTTCTTGAATAAGTCCTAGTCAAAAGTGACCTGAAGCGAAGCCCAAAACTATGGGCTGTGAAAATACAATCTACAAGTTATAACTTTTCGAAAGTGAAATTAGATTTTAAAACTCATCACCTTGGTGCTTTCTATCTAATTTGACTAACGAAAATTACCCTAAACCCCTATCCTGACCTACTTCTTTCTTTGACTAACGAAAATTACCCCAGACCAAAGCTCCCACAAAATGGACATGCCCCATAGCCACATTGCATCCAGATTCGGGTTTGCGACTCTCCAGTAAAGAAACAGAACTAACGCCCCCATCCGCATCATTATTGGTAACCTGAAATTTTTCATCATTAGATTCGAAAGAATCCAACTTTGAGTTCATAATTTTGCTGCAATAATCTGCGCTAGGAGCTGCATTTGATGTATGGTGTGCTCCTATTGAGATCTCTTTGGGATATGATGATCATGATTCATGAATTTGAGTTCATGCCAGAGTTTCAATGAGCATATGAACCTGTAAGGGCTAAGTAACACCTGGTGGAACCTTGACCTTCCTGGTGAGAGGCTTCCAGGGTTTGTCCATGAAGTCCTCCATGCTCATCCCACTGTCATAAGCATCCTCCTGGTCCTCTTGCCAGAATGCATTCCCAATTCCATACCTCCCTTTGCTCTCGAACAGCCACCGCGTGTGGTCGAAGTCCCCGGTCTGGCTCCTCAGGAGCATCGACTTGTTGTTCGACTTCATCAGTGACAACCCACGGTCCATCTTCGCCCTGCCACTCTCGCCGCCACCGCCACCACCCCCGTCTCCCTGCTGCTGCGAGTTGGAGCTGAACCGGGTTGACTTGTACCCCCTCGAACCATCCCGTTTGGAGTCAGAAGACATGCTTGGACCCGGCAACTCCGCCATGGGCTGGTTGTCTGGCGTGGCGGCATGAGCACCGTGTAGTTGATGTAATCGTTCTGGCCCAAGAACTCGCCGGACATGTCCAGCTCGTCATCTCGAGACAGGCTGACAATGTGGCCGCTGGACGTCCGTCTTGAGAACTTGACGGCCTGAGGTGGCCGGCCCGCAGCCGGTGATGACAGGGAGGACGATCTTTTCGTGGGGGCTTGTCGGGGTTGCCATCGTCTGCTCACCTTGTCTCTGTACATTCAATCTTCGTTAGTATGAATGCAAAGCCATTTGTGGGATTTCCATGGGAATGGGAATAGCAATACAAAGTCCCGGGTCATGAAAGTTGGTTTGAGTTGCTAAAGAATTGTGTTGAATGGACAGAAAGGAAGAGCGAGAAGGCCAAGTTTGTTTCCCAATTTAGTGGCCTGCAGCTTGTTGCTATGGTTAGGTTTTCTCGAGAGAAGATTTCCACCTAATTTCAAGGTTGGCCTCTCTAGTGCATTGTCGATACAAGGCAAAAGCATAAATAACTAAGTCCTTAATACATTTGGTTAGGCCTAAGCTCTCTCTCTCTGTTCCATCGTCTCCCATTTTCGCTGTAGGGCTAACCCATCTCGAACTTCAACCATCCGTTGTTGCACTCGTAGGACCGCTCAGGGGCTCATTCAGTGCTCAAGCTCGCCATAGTGGCAAGCAGCGTCGAGCAGGTCGGAGGTAGCGTCGGTGACTCTGCCCCTGGACGACCTTCAATTGCATATGTTTGTATGTGTGTTAGCAATGGGGATATAACTTAACAAACACTTGAATTCGAGACAAAAGTATAGATTCTTGTTGAGTAATTAAAAAGTAAATTAACTATGTGACAGACAAACTTATTGTGATTCTATATGGATCTTCATAGAGATTGTCCTGGATCAAAGTTCAGCCACTGTATCTGGTTGATATAAGTACACACAAATTTGATGACTGGCACTAGCAATCACCACCTCCCGAGTCAAAAGACACATTTTCAGCCTGTGTATATTATGTTTCTTTAGGCCTTAATTCGATCCCTTCAACAACGAGACCCTTCTTTGGATTGTAATCGTCCACCTCCCTAAGAGAACACAGCAGCGTTCCATCGTCTCCGTTCTCGTTGTAGAACTCCCCCATCTCAATCTCCAGCCACCCGTCTCCACGCTCCCTCGTCGACCGAGGCTCACCTTCCTCGGGGTCGAGGACCACATTTGGCCACTCTCCGCTCCCGTTGCTTTCGGCCGACACGCGCGACTCCACAGGCCGATGGAATCCTATTCTGTAGTCTTCAAATCGAAGGACGAGGTAAGCGGCATACGTCGTTTTGGGTGAGAGCATTTTCGTGTCAATTCTTCCGACAACGTGAAACCACCACACTTCCAGGAGCTGAGCCACTTGATCAAACCTGTAAAAAGAAGAGCGTGGGAAAAGAAAATCGATGGATCATGAAGGGTATCCGTGTAGAAAGAGACGTCTGTCTGCAAACTGCAATCAATAACTTTCTAAAAGTCCATCATTTTTCAAAAAAAAAATAATAATTTTTTGAAGATATTTTTTAATGATAGTTTGTCTCGCTAACAAAATAAATTAAGAAAAAGAAATACATAAATTTTAGTCGACAATGAAAACAATTTGCATAGACTAATTATTGCAAAGGGTTAACATCACGAATAACTTTGAATTGGTACATCTGTGACAAATTTATCCTAAATCGGTATACCTATAATAAATTTACTCTCCGATAGTTTTCATTAAATTTTATTGTCAAATTGCTAAGCTAGATGACATGTGACAGTCAAGGAGTATACTAATTCAGTGTTTTATCCTCCGTTTGTCATAGGTTTAACTACTTTGTAACTTTTCATGGACAGAGGGTAAATTTGTCACATATGTATTAATTTAAGATTTTTAGTAATTTTTTTAGGTAAAATTTTCATAACTATATCAATTTAGAGTTTTCCATGATGTTAATCCTATTTCAAATGAGACAAGTGAAAATTACTTTTTAGGCAAACAAAAGTGGAGAAATATAGTGTATGTTTAATTAACTTCAGACCTGGAATTTGGTTCAGCAATCCATATCCAGTAACGTTGGTCATCTCCCCATGTGATTGACAGCTCTCTTGCTCCAATCATGAAGCATTTCTTCCTGCTCTTCTTATCCAATGAGAAGATCTACGTCACAACATTTCATAGACAATTAGAGATCTAAACCATCCCCCATAATTTAGTATACGTGCACAAGTTACGACACTTCACAGACTCACGGGATGGCTAGAGTGAAATGCATCCATAGCATCATCATTACTACAGTAGAAAAGAAATTTTGCAAACATCCTCTGTACTCTGGTCAGTGAAATTCAATAAAGAAATCCTAGTTACATTCAGTATAATCTTGAACAGACCTCAATTTAATTCGGGGCTCGTCAACAATTGCCAATAGGCCTTGCATTTATACTAGACGATATTGTTGCAATTGGGCTATCCTCAATTTATCTCAAGCACCAATGATGTCTAATAAAATTTAGGGATAAGTATGTCCTAAAACTAGTCATGGAAGTGTAATTGAATTCTCAAATTTTTGAAAATAGCAATCCAAATGCTAAAATTTATCACGAAAGTACAAATGAGTCCTACTAATTTAAAAAAAAAGTGCAAGCAAGCCCTACAACTTATCAAGTTTGTGAAATCTAGTTCTTCCATTAATTTCATCCACCTCGACAAGTGGAAAATGCTAATAATTTTAGGACATGACCACTTTATGCCCTTTATTCAATAGCTCAAATCAGATGACATCAACTAGATTATACTCCGATGTTCTTAAAGGCCTAAGAAGAATGAAATGATTTCCTTAGATAATCCTGCTCTACCCATGCCGATCCACCAAACCCAGTCAAATATGTAAAAATCATAGAAGATCAAACCATTACACCCAACCACGCAAGAATCGCTCCGTGTTTCGAATCGAGAGCTAACCGTGTTCGTATTGCCGCTGATGGGGACCCCATGGTCGCAGAGATGGAGGTAGAGGGACTTCATGGGCGATATCTTTGGGAGGATGAGATCACTGCGGTCGAGCGGCAAGAATTTGAGCCACACTTGATCTGAATCTGCAATCGATCTGAAGGAGGTCGAGACCGCCGATGCCCTGCAAGCATCCTGTGGACTCGTGAGGGAGATGATTTGAGAGATCACGTCGCCGGGCAGCTGCGAACATGCCATCGTCTTTTGCTCTCTCCGTTTTCTCTTTTCTTGCCGTGGATTTCGCTGACTTCCTCGAGAAGATAGGAGGGAATCAATGAGTTTAGTTTTTGATAAGTCTACGTCGAAAGTCATTCGGAAATTGATTAAGATATAAATTCCAGCGAAGCCCCAAATTATCGGCCTTGAGCAGCCTAGGGTTTGGCTAACTAAAGAAAAAATGATCAGAAGTCTTATGGATCAAATTAGTAATTGTAATGATTTCTTTGGCTATTAAAATCCCATATGGTAGTCCGTAAATCTCAATAACGTCGAAACTAGATAACGATCAATTAAAATAGGCAACGGAATTTAAAGATGATTGACTGTTACCTAGTTTGTGGACGTCGAGTAGATCGTGATGGCGGCGGCCGACACCGGCGATTCGCAGCTAGGCTTGCGGGAGTGCTGCTCACGGTGAGGTTACTCAGTGGTGATGGGCTCACGACGGCGGTAGGCAGCAGCGATCTTTGGGGCGTCGGATGAGATCGAGCAGCAGCGATCGTCGAGGTCGAGCGAAAGGTGAACGGTGGATGCGCAGGTTACGGCCGAGAAGATGCAAAGCTTGACTGAAGAAGGAGAAGCCCCCCCTCCTTCCACAGTGTCCTTGACTTTTCTTGCCTTTAATACTCACGCGAAAGCCCCCGTGAGTTGCCAGGAAAGGAAAGAGAGGACCCTCCCCTTTAGATATTTTCTCTAAAAGCCTTCGACCATCCGATTCTCCTTTTCCGATTTGATTTCAGAACCGTTCGATCCTAATCTTTCTCTCGCCAATCAATTAATAGACTTGAATTGATAATTGCTGACAATCAAGAGAGATCGAATTTTAACAATAAGAAATCAAGTGCAAATCTTGTCGTAGTTTAACTTTAAAAAGCTCATTTAATTGCTTATGCGATGATATATGGTAACACCGCATTCCAGTCGTACGATTCTCACGTTCAAGATGAACTACAAACTATTCCAATAGTATTTTGTTTAGAAATCAGACCAACTCCTAATTTTTTTTATGTAATAATTGACTAAATATAACAGTCAAAATTTATGTGTCAATAAACTATAAAGATTTGCTCTTCCGAAGGTTAGATCTGTGTTCATTCAATCAATTTTGGTTGTCTCTGTACGGCGATGGTGTAGAAGAAGTCAAACCTAGGCGCGTACTGCCAACTAACAACACCGTAGTTATTAAAGAAGGATTTTCCGGCTTGTGCTCATCATTAACGATAATACAAGATCCGGCAATTGGCCACAAATTATTTAGCTTGATAGATCTATTCTTTTGGAATGAGTGTATGCTTAACCCTATCATTGCTTTGTTAATCCCCTTTGTTTTATAGATTTGGCTTTGTTTTGTAGTATTTTGGCCTTTGATCTATTTCAATATGTTTTACTACGAAAGTCTATGTACTTGTCATGTATCCTTTTGAGCCATAAATATAATATTTTTTGACCTCCCAAAAAAAAGAGAACGACTTATCAGGAAATTACCAAAAAAATTTTAGATCTATTGCATTTGTGTCATATTAGTCATTAAACTTTAATCGCACCAATTTAGCTATAAACATTTTCACATTTTACCAAATAAGTCCATCCAACTAATTTTGTCTGAAAATTTGCTGATGTGTACACCAGTCATCTTGCATAGCATAATTGACGCTGATATAGAGGAACCAAATGATCATGCAGATGGTGGTTGAGAGACTTCTTGGGTAATAGTCGAGGGATTGCATTCTTGCAAGAAGAAGGCAAGAAATTGGCCCACGCTTGATCTGAATCTACAATTGATCTTAAGTAGGTAGAGACTGATGATACCCTACACAAAATTTGCAAATTTGTGAGAGAGATGAATTGAGTAAATATGATATCATTTGTTTTGTTGAAAATGGATAATTTGAAAAACATCTTCCTAAAAATGATCATTTATATTCTTGAAATAATTAGTTAACAGAAAATGTTTTCATTATCAACAGTAATTTATATTTAACTATTTTCATGATGATAAAAATATATTTTATGAAATAAATGAAGCCTACGTCTTCAAATAACCTTGAAAATGTCGTCTCCTACTTTCTTCAAATAACTATTTTCATTGATGACAAAAATATATTCCGTGAAAACTGAAGTAACTCTCTAGATTTCTTGGCTTGATGTTGTGCTTCCAGCAAAAGGGCACCCATACCTATTGCACTAGGAAAATAAAAATAGAGAACGCAATGTTCTGTAGCTTAGTCTTACTTCATGGAACGGATTTGAGCAGCGTCTAGATAGTTTATCTAAGTAGAGAAAGTACCTGAGCAAAGTTGATGGCTTCAGCCATCACCTCAAATGTGAGAATCCCGCCCACCATCGTCCGAAATGTAGCATGAAAGCTTCTCGATGGTGGCAATCAACTGCGAGAATCGAGAGGATTGTGTTGGCGGTGACAAGAGGCGGCTCTTTTTCTGGGTCGGCTATCAACACCATCACGTGGACTGTGGGCAAGTCTGACCGGCCGTGGGGATTGGACAAGGAAGGCTGCTCTAATTTATCGGTGAGAGCCGCGAGATCGATCGCCTGGTTTATGGGATTGACCTTCGGCAATATGTCCAGCAGCAAGTGATGACAGGAAGGACGATGTTTTGACAGGGCTTGGTGGGGTCGCCATCATATGTTTATCTTGTCTCTGTGCATTCAATCTTTATTAGTGTAAATGCAAGCCATTTGTGGGATTTCCATGGGATTGGAAGCGGCAATACAAAGTCCTGGGTCATGAAAGTTGGTTTGAGTTGCTAAAGAATTGTGTTTTGAATGGGTGGAAAGGAAGAGGGAGAAGGCCAAAGTTTGTTCCCCAATTTCGTAGCTTGCAGCTTGTTACTATAGTTAGTTTATTTTATTTTTTTAAGAGAAGGTTTACACCTAATTTCAAGGTTGGCCTCTCTCTCTCTAAATGACGGTTTTCTTGGGGATTGAGTGAAAGACACAACAATGTAAGACAACTTAGTGTGATCTACAAATTCAACATTTTTCACATTGATTGCTTGGATCGAAGATGAGCCGATACATTTCGCTGAGTTCGATCTCTTCAACAATGGACCCTCTCTTTACATTGCGATCATCGACCCCCCTAAGGTTTCACTTTAGTGTTCCGTCATCTCCCATTTTCGCTATAGGGCTACCCTATCTCGAACTTCAACCATCCGTTGTCATGCTCGCAGGACCGCTCGGGGGCTCATTCCATGCTCACGCTCGCCATAGTGGCAAACAGCGCCAAGCAGCTCGGAGGCAATGCCAATGACCTTGCCCCTGGATGACTTTAATTATTGTGTTTGTATGTGTTAGCAATGGGGGGATATACCTTCACGATCACTTGAATTCAAGACAAAAGTATAGATTCTTGTTGAGTAATTAAAACGTAAATTAACAATGTAAAAAACTAGAAAGACAAACTTAATGTGATTCAATATAGATCTCCATATAGATTGTCCCGTATCAAAGTTCAGCCATTGTATCCAATTGATATAAGTACACACAAAATTGAAGACTAGCACTAGCAATCACCACATCCTAAGTCAAAAGACGCATTTTCAGCCTGTGTCTATTATGTTTCTTTAGGCCTGAATTCGATCCCTTCAACAACAAGACCCCTCTTTGAATTGTTATTGTCAAGATCCTCAAGGGTACACAGCAGCATTCCATCATCTCTGTCCTCGTTATAGAACTCCCCCATCTCAATCTCCAGCCACCCGCCTCCACGCTCCCTCGTCGACCGAGGCTCGCCTTCTCGGGGGTCTAGAACCACCTTTGGCCACTCTCTATGCTCGTCGCTTTCGAACAACACCCGCGACTTCACGGGCTGATGGAATCCTTCTCTGTAATCTTCGAATCGAAAGATGAGGTAAGCGGCGTACCTCGTTTTGGGCGAGAGGATTTTCGTGTTGATTTTTCCTTCAATGCGGAACCACCCCACATACAGGAGCTGAGCCACTTGATCAAACCTGTAGAAAGAAGAGCGTTGGAAAAGTAAATGGATGGATCAAGGAGGGTACCCTTGTAGAAAGAGGTGTTTGTTTGTCTTTTTTCGCAAAAAAATCAATGATTTTGAAAATATTCTTTTCTAAATGATTGTTTGTCATGCTGATGAAATAAATTAAGAAAAAGAAATTTCATTGTTCATAAAAATATTCATACGTGGATTTTCACTTGACAACGAAAACAATTTTCATAAACTAATTATTTCAAAAGGTTAATACCACAAATAATTCTAAACTGTTACATTTGTGATAAATTTATCCCAAACTAATTTTTAATCACCAAAAACCCTAAATTGGCATACTTGTAACAAATTTACCCTATGTTAATTTTAGCTTAATTTTATCGTCAAATTACTGAGTTGGATAACATATGTCAGCTAATAAGAGTACCAATTTAAAGTTTTATCCTCTGTTTGTCATTGGTTTAACCACTTCATGACTTTTCGTGAACGAGGGTAAATTTGTTATAAATGTACCAGTTTAGAGTTATTAGTAGTAAAAAAATTAGTTTGAGATAAATTTTTCACAACTATATTAATTTGGAGTTTTGATGATATTAACCTTATTTCAAATTGTACAAGTGAAAATTGGTTTTTAGACAAGTCACAATGGAGAAAAATAGTGTTATGTTTAATTAACTTTAGACCTGGAATTTGGTTTAACAATCCATGTCCAGAAACGCTGGTCACCTCCCCATAGGATTTGCAGCTCTCTTGCTCCGATCAAGAAGCATTTCTTCCCGCTCTTCTTATCCAACGAGAAGATCTACGTGACAACATTTCATAGACAATTAGAGATCTAACAGTAATTGGACATTACTATTAATCATCTCCCATACTTTAGTATGCGCGCACAAGTTACAACACTTCACGGACTCACGAGACAACTAGAACGGAATGCATCCATAGCATTGTCATTGCTACGGTAGAAAAGAAATTTCGCAGACATCCTCTGTACTCTGATTAGTGAAATTCAACAAAGAAATCCAAGTTACATTTAGTATAATCTTGTATAGACCTTAGTTCAATCCAAGGCTCACCAACATTTGCCAATAGGCCTTGCATTTAAACTAGATGATATTGCTACAATTGGGCTATCCTCAACTTATCTCAAGCATCTATGATGTTTTAATAAAATCTAGGGATAAGTATGTCATAAACTAGTCATGAAAATGTAATTGAATTCTCTAATATTCGAAAATTGCAATTTAAGTTCTAAAGTTTGCCACAAAAGTACAATTCAGTCCTACTAATTTCAAAAAAAGTGCAGTCAAGCCCTACAACTTATTAAGTTAATAGAAAGTTCTTCCATCAATTTCATCCAATTAGACAAACAGAAAATGTTAATAAATTTTAAGGACATGACCACTTTATGCCCTTTATTCTTTAGCTCAAATCAGATGACATCAACTAGATTATACTCCAATGTTCTTAAAGGCCTAAGAAGAATGAAATGATATCCTTACATAATCCTGCTCTACCCATGCAGATCCACCATACCCAATCAAATATGTAAAAATCATAGACGATCAAACCATTACACCTAACCACGCAAGAATCGCTCCGTGTTTCGAATCGAGAGCTAACCGTGTTCTGATTACCGCCGACGGGGACCCCATGGTCGCAGAGATGGAGGTAGAAGGACTTCTTGGGCGATTTCTGAGGGAGGATGAGATCACTGTGGTCGAGCGGCAAGAATTTGAGCCACACTTGATCTGAATCTGCAATCGATCTGAAGGAGGTCGAGACCGCCGATGCCCTGCAAGCTTCCTGTGGACTCGTGAGGGAGATGATTTGAGTGATCAGGTCGTCGGGCAGCTCCGAACATGCCATCGTCTTTTGCTCTCTCCGTTTTCTCTTTTCTTGCCGTGGATTTCCCTTCCTCGAGAAGATGAGAGGGAATGTGTTTAATGCTTCATTGAGTCTTCGTCAAAAAGTGGTCGGTTGGGACAATAATTGAGATGTCCATGCCGCGTGGATTTTTACTTTTTCACAGTTGGTCGGCAATGCCGCGGATTTCACTTTCTCGAGAAGATGAGAGGAAATAAATCTACTTCTTGAATTTTATTTTTTTTAGTCGGAACACTTCTTGATTAAGTCCTAGTCAAAAGTCCACGCTCCCTCATCGACCGAGGATCAGGTTTTGGCCATTCTCCGCGCCAGTCGCTTTCAACCGACACCCGTGACTCCATGGGCCGATAGAGTCCTCTTATGTATTCATTTAATCGAAAGATGAGGAAAGCCGCGTACCTCGTTTTGGGCGAGAGCATTTTCGTGTCGATTCTTTCTTCAATGTGGAACCACCGCACGACCAGGAGCCAAGCCACTTGATCAAACTTGTACAAAGAAGAGCGTTGGAAAAGCAAATTGATTGATCATAGAGGGCATCAATGTAGAAAGAGGTGTTTGCTTGCAAATTAAGATCTTTTTTCGCGAAAAAATAAATACTTTTTAAGCGAAAAAATAAATACTTTTTAAAATATTTTTTCTAAATATTGTTTGTCACGTTAATAAACAATCGTAACAAATTTACCATCTATTAATTTATTTTAATTTTATTGTCAAGTTGGATGACTTGTGAAATAGATATACCAATTTAGGGGTTTACCCCCTATTTGTCACGGGTTTAACCACTTCGTGGCTTTTCATGGACATGGGTAAATTTATCATAAATATATCAATTTCGAGTTTTTAATTATCAAAAAATAAATTTAAAATAAATTTTTCACAGTTGTACTAATTTGGAATTTTTCGTGGTATTAATTCTATTTCAAACTATACAAGGCAAATAGGCAAGCCATAGTGGAGAAAAGTAGGGTATGTTTAATTAACTTCAGACCTAGAATTTGGTTCAACAATCCATTTACAGTAACGCTCGTCACTTCCCCATATGATTGCCAGCTCTCTTGCTCCAATTATGAAGCATTTCTTCTTGCTCTTCTTATCTAATGAGAAGATATACGTGACGACATTTCAAAGGTAATTAGAGATCGAACAGTAATTCGACATTACTATTAATCATACCCTAAATTTTAGAATGCGCGTACAAGTTACGGCACTTTGCAGACTCACAAGATGGCTAGAGCAAAATGCATCCATAGCATCATCATCGCTGCAACATAAAAGAAATTTTGCAGACATCCTCTGTACTTTGGTCGGTAAAATTCAATAAAGAAATCCTAGTTACATTTAGTATAATTCTGTATGGACCTCAATTCAATTTGGGGCTCGTCAACATCTGCCAAAAGGCCTTGCATTTAAACAAGATGATATTGCTGCAATTGGGCTATCCTCAATTTATGTCAAGCACCAATGATGTCTAATTAAATTCAGAGATAAGTATATCATAAAACTAGTGTGAATGCAAGCCATTTGTGGGATTTCCATGGGATTGGAAGCAGCAATACAAAGTCCTGGGTCATGAAAGTTGGTTTGAGTTGCTAAAGAATTGTGTTTTGAATGGGTGGAAAGGAAGAGGGAGAAGGCCAAAGTTTGTTCCCCAATTTTGTAGCTTGCAGCTTGTTACTATAGTTAGGTTTTTTTTCCAAGAGAAGGTTTCCACCTAATTTCAAGGTTGGCCTCTCTCTCTCAAAATGATGGTTTTCTTGGGAATTGAGTGAAAGACACAACAATGTAAGACAACTTAGTGTGATCTAGAAATTCAACATTTTTCACATTGATTGCTTGGATCAAAGATCAGCCGATACATTTCGCTAAGTTGGATCTCTTCAACAATGGACCCTCTCTTTACATTGCGATCATCAACCCCCCTAAGGTTTCACTTTAGTGTTCAGTCATCTCCCATTTTCGTTGTAGGGCTACCCCATCTCGAACTTCGACCATCCGTTGTCATGCTCGCAGGACCGCTCAGGGGCTCATTCCATGCTCACGCTTGCCATAGTGGCAGACGGCATCAAGCAGGTCAGAGGCAACGCCAGTGACCTTGCCCCTGGATGACCTTTAATTATTGTGTTTGTATGTGTGTTAGCAATGGGGGGATATAACTTCACAATCACTCGAATTCAAGATAAAAGTATAGATTCTTGTTGAGTAATTAAAACGTAAATTAACGATATAAAAGACTAGAAAGATAAACTTAATGCGATTCAATATGGATCTCCATATAAATTGTCATGGATCAAAGTTCAGCCACTATGTCCGGTTGATATAACTACACACAAAATTGAAGACTAGCACTAGCAATCACCACATCCTAAGTCAAATGGCATCGTCTTTTTTTTTTTTTTTGGTAAGGAAATGGCGTCGTCTTTTGCTCTCTCCGTTTTCTCATCTCTTGCCGTGGATTTCCCTTCGAGAAGATGAGAGGGAATGCGTTTACTTCTTTGATTAAGTCTTTGTCTAAAGTGGTTGGCCGGGACAATAATTGAGATGTCCATGCCGTGGATTTTTCTTTTTTCACTTTTGGTCGCAATGCCGCGGATTTCACTTTCTCGTGAAGACGAGTGGGGAACAGGAAAAGTAGTGTGGATCTTTGAAATCTATTGTTCAAATTGGACGAAGTTAATGAGATTTCATTGTATGAATTTAACAAGTTTAATGACTTGATTATATTTTTTAAGAATTTTATAACTCAATTACATTTCACAATAAATTTTATGACTTCTTTTAATGAACCAATCTCAAGATTTTATAACTCATCTCAGGGCTATTTCTTTGTCAGGCAAAACTCATCATTGTCACTTGAAGGACGAAATTGTGTCTCCAGACCCTATTTTAAAGAGGCAAAATTACTAATATGACAAAATTAACAAATGGGAGACATTCCTTCTTTTAAACAAAAAAAGTTACTAGTCAACTTTTTTTTGCCGGACTAATCAACTTAAAAATTACTAAAAAAAAGGCTGATATATTGGGTCTCTCTTTCCTTTACAAAAAGCTTTAAACCACAATTTAAAATTAATAAATTTTCGGATATTACTACATGCATTAAACGATTCTTAAGAAACCTCCAAGCAATTTCTTTAAAAAAAATAAAGAAATAGGAAAAAAAATAAGGCGTACAGAATGCTCTAAATCATGAGATTTCCAGCAAAGCTGGAGGTTGTAAGTTGAAACAGTATCAACCAATCACCACATCTACAGTGACCAAAACACCCAAATTCGCCCTGGATCTATTGCATTTCTTTTGGCCTAAGTCCGATCTCTTCAACAACGAGACAGCTCTTGCATCCGACGACCTCCCTGAGGCTACACGCCAGCATCCCATCGTCTCCATTTTCATTGTGGAACTCCCCCATCATGATCTCCATCCATCTGTCGGTATGCTCGCAGATCGCTCTAAGCTCGCCTTCTTTAGGATCCAGCATCACGGATCGCCCTTCGTCAAGCTCGTCGCTGCCGATACAGACGTGCGATTTTACCGGCCGATCGAATCCGTGCTTATGGCCTTCGAACTGGAATATGAAATAAGCTGCATACTTTGTTCCGGATGAGAGCATAGAGGTCTCGATTCTTCCTATGACATGAAACCAAGACACTCCTCAGAGCCGAGCCACTTCATTAAACCTGTCCAAGAACTTATTGTTGGAAATATATTATAGAGTTTCCTGAAACACGGTTCAAACTAAGACTCCGTTTGTTTCGTGAAAAATATATTCAAGAAAACATTTTTATCATTTTTCATTATTTAGATTGGTTAAGGAAATGAGTCAATAAAAATCTATGCTTAAATTTGGAAAATGATTTTCTTTATAAAAAAATTGAAGATCATTTTTCAAAATATAATTAAATATCAGCATAATCTAAAACTCAACATTTGAGCACCAGAACCCAATGTTTGTTCTTGAAGTCAATGCCCCGGCCCTAGCACTCGAGTCTATCAAGATCTGACCTAGGATCAATGCCCATGCTTATGCGCATGCCTGAGTCAATGGCGCCCAGGTCGAGGTCCATTGAGATCAAACCCGAGACTTTGATGGCTATACCCGATTCCCCGGTTGCCTATGCACAAGTCACTAGCGCCCGATGAATGTATATCTATTTAGGAAGATCTATCAAATGATAAAAAAATATTTTTTAGTTCATTTTCAAGTTTCAACCAAATACAGATATTGTTGCTTTCCACAAATATCATATTTTTCACAAAAAAGAAAAGAAAAGAAGCCTGATAAGAGTTCGTTTGTTTCATGGAAAACATCTTTTGGGAAATATTTTTTTTATTTTCAAGCATTTAGTTTGCTCAATAAATTAATGGAAAATGTTTTCTTAGCAAAACTTAAATTTAGGAAAATGATATCCTTTTAAATGAATTTTTGAAAATATAAGCCGATATTGGCTCTTGAATTTAAAACTCCACCTTGAGGCACGAAAATCCCAATGTTGGTTCTCAGATCCTAGTGTTCAAGATGAGGTCTCTTGGTGGCTGAACCCAAATCTATCGACATTGGGCCTAAGAGCTCAGCGCTTAGGCTCGGGCATCCATGCCCTGGTTCATCAAAGTCAAGCCCAAACCCTTGGTGCCAGCAAGCAATGCTTCAACACCCGAACTTGGGTCCATGAAGGTCATGCTTGGATCCTCAATGCTTAAGCTCTGGTCCCAACCCTTAGGCCTAGGTTCACAAAGGCCGCATGCGGGTCCTCAATACTCAAGCTCAATTTGTTCATATATATATATATATATATATATATATATATATATATATATAAATCTATTTTTATTATTTTTATTTTTAAAAATCAAATTTTTATTCTTTTTCTTTTCTTCTTTCTTCTTCTTTTCTCTTTTCTTTCTTTTTCTTCCAACTTCTTCCTCTATCTGTCGCATGCCTCAACGATGGCTAGTAGCCCGACGACCGACCATGACGCGAGCCAACAAGCATGGGACTAGCCAAATCCAAGCAAAGTCAAGCTCAATCGAGGCTCTCGCGAGTTCATAGCTCATTGGATCCTCACGAGGTTGAACTTGCCTATCACCATCGATAGTGACAGGCAGAGGGACAAGGAAGAAAAAAAAACTAACTATTTTTCTCAAAAAAAAAATTCAGTCACATGTCACTTAACGAAAGAAAACTAACTATTTTCCTCAAAAATAATTTCTCAAAACGTATTATCTTTCAGTGACCACGTCTTCCGTCACCGACCCGTAAATCCATCCTATCCTCTCGCCCCATTCAGTCTTGTCTTCATACCTGTCGAAGCAAAAAGGAATAGATTACTGCAAGAAGTAGTAGATGATTCGAAAGATCATCGCATTATTGCAATGACTCCAATTGATATTGAAAGCAATTACCAGCGGGAGATGACAGCCACTGCCTCAGCAACTGTAGGTGCGTCCAACGGCGGGCGAGGAAGAAGAAGGGCTCCAGGAGGCCTGCCGTTCTTTATCGAAATATGATCGGCGAGTGGTCGCCCTTGAAACTCTGCGATGGGGATCGATTCGGTAAAGATTGTCGAATTTCCGAATCTTTTTGGCAAACTTAGGTCAGGGTGCGACGTCAGGGGTTGCGTGTCCGAGTCCTCATCCTCAACTGGCATCTGAACATTCCGAGCCGGAGTCTTGATTTGTCCAAAGAGGCCATCGTACTCGTTTGCTCTCGGCGGTAGAAACCCGTAAAGTGCAAATCGCCGGAACATACAACCGGTTCCCACGTATACCGGCCCTTGGAGGCCATCGAGCGCTCGCATATTACCTGTCACGGCCAAAATGAGAGACGAAACTTCACAAGTTGGTCTGCAGCAATGCTTATGTTCTGGTTTGCAAATGGATTAAGTGATTCTGTTAACCCCATAAGATGACATTACCATCGAAGAAGACGGTGTTGTGATTGGCATATCGATCCGACGGATCAATCCCTTCGAATCTCTGTGGAAACTGAATGTAGCAAATCCGATCTCCACCACGGTCCATCATGAAACACATGCCCTCTTTGATAGCTTTTGAGTTGTATATATAGTGGTCGCAGTCCAAATTGAGTATGAACGGTCCGTTGGATAGTATTGCCGATGCTCTAACCAAGGCGTTCATCGCGCCGGCCTTCTTGTTGTGGTCGTACCCAGGCCTTTTCTCCCTCGACACATATGCAAACATCGGCAACCGAATGTCGATACCCGAGAAATCCAATTTCTTCTCATCCGGATAGCCCATCATAGGGTCGTTCTCCGGGACCTTGCACATTATCTGCATTGTGGACGATGAGAGAAATGGGAATTGCATTTAGTACCGAATTGACATGCTTAGTGACTTGATCATTAGATCGTCACCTGCAATATTCCGGCATGGTCTCCTTTAGCATGATCGGCGCTTGGATTGAACCATGTCCCTGGCCAATGAGTCCCGTCGGCCATCCACGTAGCCTTCGTGACCTTGATCGGTTCCTGAGGCAGGACTCCTCCATTCTTTTCCCGAGCGAGCTACTTCTCCTTCATTTCTTCTCTCGAATTGTACGAATCGCAGCGTCTTCATATCACCTCGGGAAGGCCATTGATTCTGACCTTAAATTCATCGTACTCCCTCTTGATCCAACGTCGGTCTTTTACAAAATCAGGCCGCTTCTTGTTCTTCGTGGGGTCGGTTTTCAAACTGAAGTAACTCTCCGGATTTCTTGGCTCGATGTCGTGCTTCCTGCAAAAGGGCACCCATACCTGTTGCATTGGGGAAAAATAGAGGACGCAATGTTCTGTAACTTAAGTCTTTCTTACTTCGTGGAATGGATTTGAGCACTGTCTAAATAGTTTATCTTAGTGGAGCAAGTACCTGAGCGAAGTCGATGGCTTCAGCCATTGCCTCGAAGGTGAGAATCGCCCCGCCATCATCCGAAATGTAGCACGAAATCTTCTCGACGGGGTAATCAACTGCAAGAATCGAGAGGATTGTGTTGGCAGTGACAAGAGGAGGCTCTTTTTCAGGGTCGGCTGTTGACACCATCACGTCGACCCCGGGCAAGTCCGACCGGCCATGGGGATTGGATGCGGAAGGCCGCTCGAACTTATCGGTGAGGGCCACAAGATCAGTCGCCCGGTTTATGGGATTGAACTTCGGCAATATGTCCAGCAGCCACGAGAAGGCAAACCAAAGCTCGCAAACGATGGACATGCCCCATAGCCACATCGCATCCTGATTCGGGTTTGCGACTCTCCAGTAAAGAAACAGAACTAAGGCCACCATCCGCATCACTATCAGTAACCTGAAATTTTTTGTCATTAGATTCGAAAGAATCTAACTTTGAGTTCATAATTTTGCTGCAATAATCTGCTCTAGGAGCTGCATTTGATGTATGGTATGCTCCTATTGAGATCTCTTGGGGATATGATGATGATGATTCATGAATTTGAGTTCATGCCAGAGAGTTTCAATGAGCAGATGAACCTGTAAGGGCTAAGAACACCTGGTGGAACCTTGACCTTCCTGGTGAGAGGCTTCCAGGGTTTGTCCATGAAGTCCTCCATGCTCATCCCACCGTCATAAGCATCTTCCTGGTCCTCTTGCCAGAATGCATTCCCAATTCCATACCTCCCTTTGCTCTCAAACAGCCACCGCGTGTGGTCGAAGTCCCCGGTCTGGCTCCTCAGGAGCATCGACTTGTTGTTCGACTTCATCAGGGACAACCCGCGGTCCATCTTCGCCCTGCCACTCTCGCCGCCACCGCCACCACCCCCATCTCCCTGCCGCTGCGAGTTGGAGCTGAACCGGGTTGACTTGTACCCCCTCGAACCATCCCGTTTGGAGTCAGACGACACGCTTGGACCCGGCGACTCTGCCATGGGCTGGTTGTCTGGCGTGGGCGGCATGAGCACCGTGTAGTTGATGTAATCGTTCTGGCCCAAGAACTCGCCGGACATGTCCAGCTCGTCATCTCGAGACAGGCTGACAATGCGGCCGCTGGACGTCCGTCTCGAGAACTTGACGGCCTGAGGTGGCCGGCCCGCGGCCGGTGATGACAGGGAGGACGATCTTTTTGTGGGGCTTGTCGGGGTTGCCATCGTCTGCTCACCTTGTCTCTGTACATTCAATCTTCGTTAGTGTGAATGCAAAGTCATTTGCGGGATTTCCATGGGAATGGGAATAGCAATACAAAGTCCCGGGTCATGAAAGTTGGTTTGAGTTGCTAAAGAATTGTGAGTTGAATGGACGGAAAGGAAGAGCGAGAAGGCCAAGTTTGTTTCCCAATTTAGTGGCTTGCAGCTTGTTGCTATAGTTAGGCTTTCTCAAGAGAAGGTTTCCACCTAATTTCAAGGTTAGCCTCTCTCTCTCTCTCTCTCTCTCTCTCTCTCTCTCTCTCTCTCTCTCTCTCTCTCTCTCTCTCTTAACATTTCAAGACAATTTAGTGTGATCCAGAAATTCAACATTTTTCACATTAATTGCTAGGATCAAAGATCAGCCAGTGCATTATCGATACAAGGCCAAAGCATAAACAACTAAGTCCTTAATACATTTCGTTAGGCCTAAGTTTGATCTCTTCAACAATGGAGCCTCTCTTTAGTGTTCCATTGTCTCTCATTTTCGCTGTAGGAATAACCCACCTCGAATTTCAACCATCCGTCGTTGCACTCGCAGGATCGCTCAGGGGCTCATTTAGTACTCAAGCTCGCCATAGTGGCAAGCGGCGTTGAGCAGGTTGAAGGCAGTGTTGCTAACCCTGCCCCTAGACGACCTTCAATTGCATATGTTTGTATGTGTGTTAACAAGGGGATATAACTTAACAAACACTTGAATTCGAGACAAAAGTATAGATTCTTGTTGAGTAATTAAAACATAAATTAACGATGTAAAAGACTAGAAACAAGACAAACTTAATGTGATTCTATATAGATCTTCATAGAGATTGTCCTGGTTCAAAGTTCAGCCATTGTATCCGGTTGATATAAGTACACACAAATTTGATGACTGGCACTAGCAATCACCACATCCTGAGTCAAAAGACACATTTTGGGCCTGTGTATATTATGTCTCTTTAGGCCTTAATTCGATCCCTTCAACAGTGAAACCACTCTTTGGATTGTGATCGTCCACCTCCCTAAGGGAACACAGCAGCGTTCCATCGTCTCCGTTGTCGTTGTAGAACTCCCCCATCTCAATCTCTAGCCACCCGTCTCCACGCTCCCTCGTCGACTGAGGCTCACCTTCTCGGGGGTCGAGGATCACGTTTGGCCATTCCCCGCGCCGGTCGTTTTCGAGCGACACCCGTGACTCCATGGGCCGATGGAATCCTTCTCTGTACTCTTCGTCTTCAAATCGAAAGATGAGGTAAGCGGCATACATCGTTTTGGGCGAGAGCATGTTCGTGTCGATTCTCATTGTAATTTGGAACCACCACACAACCAGGAGCTGGGCCACTTGATCAAACCTGTAGAAAGAAGAGCATTGGAAAAGCAAATTGATGGATCATGGAGGGTATCCATGTAGAAAGAGACGTCTGCCTGCGAACTGCAATCAATATCTTTCTAAAAGTCTGTATCTTTTTTCGAAAAAAACAAATGATTTTGAAGATATTACTCTAATGATCGTTTGTCTTGCTGACAAAATAAATTAAGAAAAAGAAATATGTGAATTTTAGTCAACAATGAAAACAATTTGCATAGACTAATTATTGTAAAGGGTTAACACAACGAACAACTCTGAATTGGTACATCTGTAACAAATTTAACTTAAATCGATACACCTATAATAAATTTACTCTTCAATAGTTTTCATTAAATTTTATTGTCAAATTGCTAAGTTAGATGATATGTAACAATTAATGAGTGTACTAATTCAGTGTTTTATCCTTTGTGACTTTTCATGGATAGAGGGTAAATTTGTTACATATGTATTAGTTTAGGATTTTTAGTAATTTTTTGAGGTAAAATTTTCACAACTGTATCAATTTAGAGTTTTTCGTTATATTAATCTTATTTCAAATGAGACAAGTGAAAATTACTTTTTAGGCAAACAAAAGTGGAGAAATATAGTGTATGTTTAATTAACTTCAAACCTGGAATTTAATCTTCGTCCAGCAATCCATACCCAATAACGCTGGTCATCTCCCCATGTGATTGACAGCTCTCTTGCTCCGATCGTGAAGCATTTCTTCCCACTCTTCTTTTCCAATGAGAAGATCTACGTGACAACATTTCATCGACAATAAGAGATTTAATAGTAATTCAACATTACTATTAATCATCCCCTATAAGTCATGACACTTCGTAGACTCACGGGATGGCTAGAGCGGGATGCATCTGTAGCATCGTCATGGCAGCGGCAGAAAAGAAATTTCACAGTGAAATCCAATGAAGAAATCCTAATAATGTTCAGTATAATCTTGTACGGACCTCGGTTCAATCTAGGAATCGCCAACATTTGTCAATAGGGCTTGCTTGCGAAACTAGATGATATTTCTACAATCGGGCTACCCTCAATTTACCTCAAGCATTAATAATGTCTACTAAAATCTAGGAATAAGTATCCATAAAGTTCTAAAACTTATCATGAAAATGTAATTGACTCTTATCGCTTTAAAAAAAAAAAATGGAATCAATTCGTAAAACTCATCAAGTTTGTGTAGTCTAACTCCGTCCAACTTGAAAAATAAAAAATGCTAATATGTGTTAGGAGTCCAATGGCCACTTTAAGCCCTTTGTGTGATGGCTCAAATCAGATGGCATCAACTAGATTATAGTCCGATCTCTTGGAAGCCTAAGAAGAATAAAATGATTCACCTAGATAATCCTGTTCTATCTGTGCAGATTCACACCCCCAGCCAAATATGCAAAAAATATCATTGAAGATCAAACCATCACATGAATCCCTCTCGTTTAATCACGCAAGAATCGCTCCGTGTTTCGAATCGAGAGCTAACCGTGTTCTGATGGCCGCTGACGGGGACCCAATTGTCACAGAGATGGAGGTAGAGGGACTTCATGGGCGATTCCTTTGGGAAATTGAGATCACTGGGGTCGAGCGGCAAGAATTTGAGCCACACTTGATCTGAATCTGCAATCGATCTGAAGGAGGTCGAGACCGCCGATGCCCTGCAAGCATCCTGTGGAGTGGTGAGGGAGATGATTTGAGAGATCACGTCGCCGGGCAGCTGCGAACATGCCATCGTCTTTTGCTCTCTCCGTTTTCTCTTTTCTTGCCGTGGATTTCACTTGACTTCCTCGAGAAGATAAAAGGGAATCAATGAGTTTAGTTTTTGATCAAGTCTACGACGAAAGGGATTGGGAAATTGATTAAGATATAAATGCCAGCGAAGCCCCAAAATATCGGCCTTGAGCAGCCTAGGGTTTGGCTAATTAAAAGAAAAAATTGATCAGAAGTCTAATGGACCAAATTTGTAATTGTAATGATTTTTTCGGCTATTAAAATCCCACATGGGGCCTGAGAGATTTCTTCTCTAGCTCTGCCCTCTGTGCAGCTTCTTTCTCTGCCCTCTGTGCAGCTTTTGCTTAAACCCTAGCCATGGATCCTCTCCATCTCTTCTTCATGGATGCCATGACCACACCCACTACCAACGATGATGCCTCTCCTCCCAAGAACCTCCTCCTCTGCTGTGTGTAATAGCTAGTTCCACCCCAGCTTGCTCAGCCCTAGCTCCTCCAAGGTATACCCCTGCTGCCCCGTCAACTAGAGGAACCCCATTTAGCTCGACAAAGCAACACTTATCCCCTCCACCTCCTCTCCATGGATGCCCTGACCACTCCCACTACCAGCGAAGAGGCCTCTTCATTCGGAAACCTCTTCTTTGCGGCGTGAAATAGCTGCCCTAGTCCTTTCAAGGTAAACCCCTGCTGCCCATCAGCTTGGCAAACCCCACCATTGACGAGCCAGATTGTAGTTACACAAAGGATAGCAACCCCCCCACCGAACCTCTCGATTTCTTTGGCTTTACCCATAACACAGTGTCCCCTCTTACTCTGCCCTAACCCCTCCTGCATTCATCCTCGAGCCCCACTCACCCACACCATTTGTTCTGCCCCACACCCACCCCCAACCGTATGTTGTGGCGTGTCCTCCTCCCTAGCACGTAAGCCTGCCCTAGTGCGTTCCCCTTTCCCGCCGTAGCTTCACCCGGCAGGACGCATCCTCCGGGAGTGACCTCCTGTTTCGCACATGAGCCAGAGCAACCCCTGCTGCGGGCAGGGCCTCCTCTCTTCATCGCAACTCATGGCATCAGAGGGCGAAGCCTTTGATCGCCTGGAGACTTTGTGCAATAAGCTGGGTAAGCTCCTGCACACAAAAGAATTGGAAATCAGGGATGAAGACTTCTCAGAACATAAACTAGTTGAATGTAGATTCTCATTGATGGGCAAAATTTTGCTAAATCCTAGCCTAAATCACCAAGCCTTGATCACAACCATGAGAAAGGCCTGGAGATTAGATAACGTTGCTATGACACCTATGGAAAATGGGGTCTTCTGCTTCAATTTTCACAGCGAAATAGATCAACAAAAAGTTCTAAATGGGGGGCCCTGGTGCTTCTCAAATCACTTACTCCTCCTGAAACCGTGGGAGCCGGACACGCCCCCTCACTGTTACAAGTTTACAACGTGTGCCTTCTGGGTAAGAATCTTAGGACTTCCCTTTGAATGGAAATCAGAAGGCATCGTGCACAAAATTGCAAGCAGGATTGGCAAAGTAATTGAAGTCAAAGTAGAGGAAAAAGGCCCAGTGGCCCAAAGAGTGGGGAAGGCCAAAGTTGAGCTCGATATAGCAGCGGAGCTCATCGTAGGGCAACCAACAACCCATGGTAATAAGAAAATTTGGTTGGACTTTAAGTATGAAAGGCTCCCTTTCTACTGCTACTCGTGTGGTAAATTGGGACACTATGCGACTTCTTGCAAAACCATACCCTATGATGAATCAAAATTTGATACGAAGATGGCTAGCTGCTTTGGAAATTGGCTGTGCGCAGAAGTCCAGGATCACAGCCCCTTTTGGGATGTGTTCTACGCTGGAAAATCACCTGAGGACAGCTCCCATGACTCAGATATGGTCCCAGAGAATCAAGACAACCCCCCACCCATACTCTTGCTGCAGGATGCGGATAGGGCAAGCTCCTGCAACCCAAAGCCCAGCTCGGGTCAGGGGAAGGAC
The DNA here is from genome assembly GCA_014182895.1 of Angophora floribunda. Lineage (NCBI taxonomy): Eukaryota > Viridiplantae > Streptophyta > Magnoliopsida > Myrtales > Myrtaceae > Angophora > Angophora floribunda. The sequence goes on from CM024712.1 coordinate 3,161,895, forward strand.
TCTCCAATTGCTGTGCCCAGAGGCGAGCCCATAATCACAGCCCCCCCTCAAAGAGCTGGCAAGGAAGTTTTACTACTCCCTGCACCCCCTCTACCCGACCCTCCCCCCCGGGCCCATGCTGTCCCCCCCAAAAAAAAGGAGTGCAAGGGCCCAAAAACACCATCGGGCAAAAAACAACGACGGTTCAGCCCGTACAAACACAAGCCCTCTACTACTGACTGGTTGGATGAATCCCAACTTCTGGAGACCCCTATTGGAACAGCGATAATTCCTCCGATCGGGCTATGGTGGCTGGCCCTAAAATGCCACCCAGGATAAATGAACATACGTGTTGGGGCGTCGGGGGTGGGTACACCCCCGACAGGTTCAAGAACTACAAGCCCTTGTGGCTTTGCACCGACCCGCTATAACTTTTTTGATGGAAACCAAGAACCAAGAGCCTGCACTTCAAAGAATTAAAAGAAGACCGAACTTCCCCTACTGTGAAGTTGTCAACCCGAGGGGCACGGCTGGAGGTCTGGCCATTTTTTGGGATGACCGAGTGGATCTTGTACAGAAATCCTACTCGGACCATCACATGCACCTCACGTGCAAGAACCGGGAAGATGGGAAAGCTATGCAAATCACTTTTCTCCATGCTCCCTACAACCTTAATCGAAGACTCGAATTTTGGGATGAACTCCGACAAATCAGCTCCTCACTAAGACTACCCTGGGTTTGTTTGGGGGATTTCAATGAAATTTTGTTCCACTGGGAAAAAAAGGGAGTCTGCTTTGCTGATAGAGCCCGCATGACAGCCTTCAGGGACTTACTAAACGACTACTCCCTCATGGACATGGAAAGCAAAGGATGTGCCTTCACTTGGTCTAATAACAGAGAAGGGCCAGCTAACATAAAAGAGCGCTTGGACAGGGCTTTATGCACGGTGGAGTGGCGTGTCCTATATCCGGAAGCTGAAACTACTGCCCTACCTGTATTAGGTTCTGATCACAGCCCTTTACTGATGGCACTACAAGTTGACAGGGTGAGAAGACAGAAAATTTTTAAGTTTGAATCCTTTTGGCTTGAGAAAGCCGAATGCATGGAGATAATCAAGGCTGCATGGGAGTCAATCCCAGCACAGGACAGAATCCTTCCCCTCAAATTGCGAACTGTGACTAAGGCTCTAAGGGCATGGAGTAGAAGAACCTTCCCCAATGGGCAGCGGAGGATATCTCTCCTAAAACAGGAACTACAAGCCCTTATCAACAGCGACAACTATCTCCATGAAAGACCCAAAGTTCAGGCAATTAAGAGTGAGATAGAAGATCTTTGGAGGCATGAGGAGATGTACTGGGGGCTGAGGTCGAGGATCCAATGGCTCAAATGGGGCGACAGAAATACAAAATTCTTCCATGCCACCACGACGACAGAGAAACAGGATTACCCGTCTCAAGACTGCGGGAGAAACCTGGGTCTCCTACCCAAACCAGATCAAACACACCATCGAGGACTACTACCGACAGCTCTATCTCACAGAAGGGGAGTGAGAGTTCTCTCCAGTCATCGAACAATGCCCCAAAACAGTCACCGACCAGATGAACTCGATTCTATTGGCTGAGCTCTCTGAAGAGGAAATCAAATCAGCTACCTTCCAAATGGGCGCCGAAAAAGCCCCCGGGCCCGATGGCCTAAATGGCCTGTTCTATCAGAAGAATTGGGAGGTCCTAAAGGGAGACATTGTTTCGGAAGTCAAGGAGTTTTTTAAAACGGGCTACATGCTTCCAGAGCTGAACCAAACCAGCCTTGTACTTATCCCGAAGACTCAGAACCCTGAGTGCTTAGACCAGTATCGTCCCATCAGTTTGTGCAACTATGGCTACAAAATTATCGCCAAAGTGCTGGCTAATAGACTCAAACCTTTGCTCCCCCAGCTCATTGCAGAAGAGCAAAGTGCCTTTGTAGGGGGACGGTGCATTCAAGACAATATTTATATGGTCCAAGAGGTCCTACACCAAATCCGAACCGGGAAGAGAAGACGCAAATTTCAAGCCTGTCCTCAAGCTAGACATGAGAAAAGCCTATGACCGGGTTGAATGGGACTTTTTAGAAGCTTGCCTAGTAAAGATGGGATTTCATGCAAGGTGGGTGAGGTGGGTTATGCAATGTGTCACAACCGTCTCCTTGAGTGTCAAAGTAAATGGCGAGCCACTACCTTTCTTTCGCCCGTCCCGTGGAATCAGACAAGGGGATCCTCTGTCCCCTTATTTGTTCATTCTAATGGCTAATGTGCTGTCAAACCTAATTGGGAAAGCGCTGGAGGATCGAAGTCTAAAGGGTATCAAGCTGAATAGATCGTGCCCCACTCTATCTCACCTCTTATTCGCGGATGACTCGATCTTTTTCCTAGATGGAACGATCCTAGAGTGCCAAAACTTAGCCCTAGTGCTCAACCAATACTGCACGGCCTCCGGACAGCAGGTAAATTTGAACAAATCGGGATTACATTTCAGCCGGGATTGCCCCCAATCCCTTATGAATAACATGGCACAAGCATTGAGGGTGCCCATCCTACCTCACACGGGCAAGTACCTAGGAATTCCCTCAGACTGGGGAGCCTCGAAGAAACACATGTTTGCTTGGGTTATGGGGAGAGTCAACACGAAATTGGAAGGATGGAAGGAAAAATTGATTTCCCGTGCTGGCAAGGAAGTTCTCCTAAAATCGAGTGGTCCAAGCTATTCCTCAATACGCCATGTCGGTTTTCAGAATCCCAACGTCTATATGCAAGGCTATTGAACAGAAAATTGCAAAGTTCTGGTGGAAAACAAGCGAACATAGAATAGGCATTCATTGGAAACGATGGGAGGTGCTTAAGAATAGGAAGGATGAAGGGGGTCTTGGATTTCGAGACTTGATGGATTTCAATACAGCCCTACTGGCTAAACATGCCTGGCGACTAAGTTTAAGCCCGAACTCTCTGTGGGCTCGACTATGTAAGGGACTATACTTTCCCCACCAGAATTTTTGGCATGCAAGGAAACGTCAGAAGAACTCTTGGGGATGGCTCAGCATCCTAGCCGGCCGAGACGCTATCTCCCCTGCAATGCGCTGGAATGTTGGTAATGGAACCACTATCAAGACTAGGGAGGACAGATGGCTCCCTAAGGGACTCCTATATGGACCGGCAAAACAACACAAGCCTCCAATGGTGGTGGACTTCATATCCCCCATAGAAGGGACTTGGCAGATACCACTCCTACAGGACACGTTCGATGACCAAACAGTTCAGGAGATTCTAGCGATTCCCCTACACCCACAGCTGGGACAGGACTCCACCATCTGGACAGGCACACTTGCAGGCCAATACACCGTTCAAAGTGGCTACAGTTTTCTACAACAGGCTAAAGCAGCACAACAATCAACAACAACAGCAGCCTCATCATCTTATAACCCCCCCAGCGGATTGTGGAAGCATATTTGGCGCACCCCCACCCCTCCAAAAATTCGTCATTTTCTATGGATGCTCTGCCAAAACGCCCTAGCGACGAATGCTAACCTATTTCGGCGTAAAATCGTACCTGACCCACTGTGCCCTTTGTGCAGAAATTGCGCCGAATCTGTTGAACACATGTGTTTCCTTTGCCCCTGGACAGAATCGGTATGGGGTCAGCATAACAGCCAAATACAGCTTCCGAATCCTAGCCCCAACAGAATCGAAGACCGGGTCATGCTAATTGTTGAGCAGGAGGACTTACCGGCTGCTGCACTTTCTGCGGCGATTATCTGGGAGATTTGGAAGGCAAGAAATGCTGCCGTATTTCAACGCCGGAAGCCATGCGCAGAGGCGGTGCTGGAGACAGCGTCGTCCACGATTCGCAGCTTCATCGCCTGGACGGACAGAATCAGAAAACCCAGATACAACTGCAATCGATCGCTCAGATGGAAACCCCCACCGGCGCTTGGGCTCAAAATTAACACAGATGGATCTTACCTCTCGGGCGACGCAATGGGCTCGGCGGCGTGGATCTGCCGCGATTCCACCGGCCGACTACTGCATGGAGGTGTGCGATCGGTCCCGGCTTCCTCCTCGCTGCTGGTTGAGGCGTGGGCTCTGTCTGATGCCCTAAGCTTCGTTTATGCCCGACAGATTTCCCCTTCAGCTGAGGGTTGCGTAGCCCCCTTTCTCCCAGGTGTTGTCGTATTGCTGGAAACAGATAGTAAATTGCTTGCTGAAGACCTCATCCAACAGCAGCAGTCCACGTGGGAGGCGCGGTCCCAGTCCAGAATTACAGGAATTTTCTGTCGCATTTGCCTAATACTCAGGTTATTTTCTCTCCACGCGAAACTAATTTAAGTGCCGATTGGGTTGCAAAAAACCATCGGAGAAACTGCTTACCTGTAAATTGGGTACAAGCCCCGCCCGCCTGTCTTTGGAACTTGCTCTGTACTGACGCCCATATCTTGGGCCCCTCGGGTCCCGGATAATTTTAATGTAAGCGTTCTATTTCGACCAAAAAAAAAAAAAATCCCACATGGTAGTCCGAAAATCTCAATAACGTCAAAACTAGATAATGATCAATTAAAATGGGCAAACTGTTACCTAGTTTGTGGACGTCGAGTATATCGTGATGGTGGTGGCCGACACCGGCGATTCGCAGCTAGGCTTGCGAGAGTGCTGCTCACGGTGAGGTTACTCGGTGGTGATGGGCTCACGACGGCGGGCGCAAGGTGCGGCGGCAGGCAGCAGCGATCTTCGGGCGTCGTATGAGGGAGTTTGGGGGTAGTGGCGAGAGATCGAGCAACAGCGATCGTTGAGGTCGAGTGAAAGGTGAACGGCCGCTGCGCAGGTTACGGCCGAGAAGATGCAAAGCTTGATTGAAGAAGGAGAAGCCCCCCTCATTCTTCTTCACTTTGCTTGCCTTTAATACTCAAGCAAAAGCCCCCCGTACGTGGTCAGGAAAGGGCAGGGAAGACCCCACTTTTTAGGAGAGGCGAAAATACCTGTCCGACCCAACCCGATCAGTAAATTATGAATATTTTAAAGTTTGGGCTCAATTTTATGTGGATAAGATTTTTTTTATTTGGGTTTTATTGAGATTGGGTCAGGTCAAATAATAACCCTATCCATTACCATTATCAAAATTAAAATATTTTTCCTTTTTTTCCCTCATCTCCCCCTTCTCTCTCCTCTCTCTCAACGCCAATCTCCCCCTTCTCTCTCCCTCTCAAACAGCGACGGTGAGGCCCTCACCATTGTCGCCGGCGAATCCCGGAGCACAGCATCATCTGAAGATGATGATGGTTTCCAAGTAATCGTCGTCGCCGTCGCCGTCGCCCTAGGAGAGAAGACCGGATTTGAACTTGTAAGTTCACGCTTTTTCGCTGCCTGAATTTCTTCGGATTTTGGTGTCAAGTTTTCATAATTTGTGCTTCTCATTTTCAAATCTCAGGAAGATTGTTTTTTTATTCTGGTCCTCGACGAAATACAAGACTTGCTGGAGATGCAGAGCCAAATGCAAGTACAAATGCAAAATCAGTTGCTGGAAATGACACTAGCAACTCCTCTAAGTATCTTGGAAGTTCGAAACTGAGTTCTGTGGCGCTCCGTGCTGTGATTGTACGAAAAGGACAGTCCTGGACCAATGAGAATTCTGATGAAGGCGATGTTCTGGTCAACTAATGATTTTGTTGCTGTTTAATTTTACTTAACATTGATGGATTTGCATCGAATTTGTAGAAAAGAGAGCACGGTCTATTACTTTGATGGTAAAAGCATGGTTGTGTTTCAAGTTTTATCAATTAATTTAAGTTTTAGTTACTCTGATCTTGTAAGGCCTATATGTTAATGGATCTATGATATGATGGTTTTGAATTCAGAACTGTGGTGAGTATGAAGCGTACTCGACTGGGCGCCTTGAAATTTGATGGGACCAAAATAAGTACTTGTAGGTTAATTAGATATGGGAATCTAGATTATTTTTGTATTGGGTGTAATAAGATAAACCCTTGCAATTTCTTAAATTAGGTATATTAATAGAAATATTGTATAAAGCGAATTGTTTGGAACTCACTAAAGGGTAATAAATAGATGTTCTGGTGCAGTCAATTGGCAAGAAGTATGGGTGGGGGTGGATGCGGAATTTGAAGAACATGGAGGAGTGCCCATTGAAGAACAGGAACAAGACCCGGAGACAAAATGACTGACACCTTTAAGAGTCTATGCTGTTTGCTTAGCTGGGTTAAGATTTTAAAAGGCATCGTTAGCTCACAAGGGTTTTAAACCGAATCTGTTCTTATGAATAGCTTGGAAATGTTTAAAGAAGTGAGCAACTGTGATCTTTCGACGTTTTTGCTGTCTGTGTTTTGGTCAATAAAAGGATGTTTAGTCCCAAAAAAGTATGACTAAACATATTGAAAGTGTTCATATGGTGCTATTTTCTCAACCCTTTTTGATGTTTAAATGTGTCATCAAGAGAGATGCATTGGAAAGAGCGCATTATGTGTCCTAAATGTGCACATTGCTGCCAGCATATTTTCAACCTACTCAATATTCTCTTTCATAATGGTGGAGCTTTTTTGAAACAGAGTCTAGTGAGTTCTAAGCTATGCTTTTAAATCAACTCACCCCTATCGTATTGTGACTTGTGGAGAGGATTTTTGGTGAAGGGCCCCAAGACAAGTGCCTCTCCACAGAGTGAGTATCGCGGACAGTAATAAATCCTGTTTTCACTCTACCCACTAATGCATTTAGATTCGTGTTGATTATGATAAAGTCAAATGCTGGCAGAATGATTGATATTTTTCTTTCCTTCCATTTAAGTTCCAGAGGCATCAGGGCAAAGAGATGACACTTCAGATCAGGAACAGTTGCTCTCCGGGAAATTCAACAATTTAAAAAGTCATGGAAACTCCTCATACCGAAGGCTCCTTTCATTAGGATAATGAGTCTATGCTTAACCAAAAGTTTGATAGTTAAAACTTAGTTAGCGGGTACAAATGGCCATGTGGTCAAGTCTAGCGACACAAGGATGGTGCTTGTATTGTAAGCATATGTTTGCGTTATTGCATATGCATGTTCACTGGAATAGAAGCAGCCAATGGTCAGCACTTCTCCATGCGGATGAATCATTGAAGATAATTGATAATTAGTTATGGGAACTCTTCTTCAGGTCTCGATATCTTGTTTGTATACATGTATGTGGGAAATTGTAGCTTAAGTTTGTGCACATGGGTGAATCTACTTCGTGATAAATGTGGCTTCAGATCACAACTGCATGTGGTTACTTTAGTGCTGCACACCAATTCATCATTTGGGCATCATTTGCTGCAATAGCTTGTGTATTAGGGCCTTTATTTACTTCGGATGACAGACTTTTGTCCATGATTCCAGAAGTGTAGAAAAATTAACACATCTATTCCATCTTCACAATTGTCGCCATGTGGTGCTTGTGATTTGAGTAAATTTAATTCATGTTATTTGACAGATCTTTAGTGGACGTGCAGAACGTTTTTATTCTTATATGGATTTGCCTTTGGATTTTTTTACTGAACTATTGCTATTTTCATTTTTGAACTGAGCATCAAATTTGTACAATTAATATTTGTCCCTATCTCTAAGAGGAGAATGATCAGACGATGTATTTATGTCTCTAACGCGATAAAACGAGCTGATTAAAGATAATTATACCAACGTTTCAGTACATATGCTCCTTGTCAACGACCCGAGACCCAACTTGACCTGACCCGACTCGACCCAACCCTTTTTTTTGCTTTATGTTTTATGCCTTTCGGGTCGGATCAGAGGACATAGCCCTTATTGTTCAAGTCGGGTCGGGTAACATCAAGACTTGACCTGTTGACACCCCTACCACTTTTGCCGACCTATGACCAAGATGACTGACGAACAAGAGAAGCCCTCCCCTTTAGATAATATCTCTAAAAGCCTTCAACCATCCGATTCTCCTTTTCCAATTTGATTTTGGAATTGTTCGATCCTAATCCATCTCTTGACAATCAATTAATAGACTTTAATTGATACAAATCTTGTCATACTTATATTTTAAAAGCTCATTTGATCACATGTGCGATGATATGTTGTAACATCGCGCTCAAGCCATACAATTCTCACGTGATGTAGACAAACTTAAAATGAACTGCGAACTATTGTAATAGTATTTTGTCTAGAGGTCAAACCAATCCCAAATTTTGTATGCAATAATTGATTAAATATAACAACCATAAATTAGGTGTCAACAAACTATGAAGATTTTCTCGTGTCTATTCAATCTATTTTTATTGTCTCTGTACAATGATGGTGTAGAGTAAGTCAAACCTGGGCGCACACTGCCAACTAGCAATGCCATAGTTATTAAAGAAGGATTTTTCAGCTTGTACTCATCATTAACGATAATACGAGATCTGGCAATTGGCCACAAATTATTTAGCTTGACAGATCTATTCTTTTAGAATGAGTGTATGCTTAACCCTATCGTTGCTTTGTTAATCCCCTTTGTTTTATAGATTTGGCTTTGTTTTGTAGTATTCTGGCCTTTGATCTGTTTCAATATGTTTTACCATGAAAGTCTATGTACTTGTCATGTATCCTTTTGAGCCATGAATATAATATTTTTCGACCCCCCCAAAAAAAGAGAACGACTTATGGGGAAATTACCAAAAAAGTTTTAAATCTATTGCATTTGTGCCAAATTAGTTATTAAACTTTAATCGCACCAATTTAGCCATAAACATTTTCACATTTTACCAAGTAAGTCCATCCGACTAATTTTATCATGAAATTACTAATGTGTACACTAATAGTCTTATATAGCATAATTGACATTGATATAGAGGAACCAAATGATCATGGAGATGGTGATTGAGTGACTTCTTGGGTAATATTTGAGGGATTGCAAGAAGAAGGCAAGAAATTGGCCCATGCTTGACCTGAATCTGCAATTGATCTTAAGTAAGTAGAGACTGATGATACCCTACACAAATTTTGCAAATTTGTGAGAGAGATGATTTGAGTAAATATGATGTCATTTGTTTCGTTGAAAATGGATAATTTGAAAAACATCTTCCTAAAAATGATCATTTCTATTCTTGAAATTATTAGTTAACAGAAAATGTTTTGATTATCGACAATAATTTATATCTAACTATTTTCTTGATGATAAAAATAAATTTCGTGAAATAAATGAAGCCTACATCTTCAAATAACCTTGAAAACGTCGTCTCCTACTTTTTTCAAATAACTATTTTCATTGATGACAAAAATATATTCCGTGAAAACTAAAGTAACTCTTTGGATTTCTTGGCTTGATGTTGTGCTTCCTGCAAAAGGGCACCCATACCTGTTGCACTGGGAAAAAAATTAGAGAACGCAATGTTTTGTAGCTTAGTCTTACTTCATGAAACGGATTTGAGCACCGTCTAGATAGTTTATCTAAGTAGAGAAAGTACCAGAGCGAAGTTGATGGCTTCAGCCATCACCTCAAATGTGAGAATCCCCCCACCATCGTCCGAAATGTAGCACAAAAGCTTCTTGACGGGGCAATCAACTGCGAGAATCGAGAGGATTGTGTTGGCGATGACAAGAGGCGGCTCTTTTTCTGGGTCGGCTATCAACACCATCACGTGGACCGTGGGCAAGTCTGACCGGCCGTGGGGATTGGACAAGGAAGGCTGCTCTAATTTATCGGTGAGAGCCGTGAGATCGGTCGCCCGATTTATGGGATTGAACTTCGGCAATATGTCCAGCAGCCGGTGATGACAGGGAGGACGATCTTTTGGTAGGGCTTGGCGGGGTCGCCATCGTATGTTTATCTTGTCTCTGTGCATTCAATCTTTATTAGTGTAAATGCAAGCCATTTGTGGGATTTCCATGGGATTGGAAGCAGCAATACAAAGTCCTGGGTCATGAAAGTTGGTTTGAGTTGCTAAAGAATTGTGTTTTGAATGGGTGGAAAGGAAGAGGGAGAAGGCCAAAGTTTGTTCGCCAATTTCATAGCTTGCAGCTTGTTACTATAGTTAGGTTTGTTTTTTTTTTTCTAAGAGAAGGTTTACACCTAATTTCAAGGTTGGCCTCTCTCTCTCTAAATGACAGTTTTCTTGGGGATTGAGTGAAAGACACAACAATGTAAGACAACTTAGTGTGATCTACAAATTCAACATCTTTCACATTGATTGCTTGGATCGAAAATGAGATGATACATTTCGCTGAGTTCGATCTCTTCAACAATGAACCCTCTCTTTACATTGCAATCATTGACCCCCCTAAGGTTTCACTTTAGCGTTCCGTCATCTCCCATTTTCGCTGTAGGGCTACCCCATCTCGAACTTCAACCATCCGTTGTCATGCTCGCAGGACTGCTCGGGGGCTCATTCCATGCTCACACTCGCCGTAGTGGCAGACAACGTCAAGCAGGTCGAAGGCAACGTTAGTGACCTTGCCCTTGGACGACCTTTAATTATTGTGTTTGTATGTGTATTAGCAATGGGGGGATATAACTTCACAATCACTCAAATTCAAGACAAAAGTATAGATTCTTGTTGAGTAATTAAAATGTAAATCAATGATGTAAAAGACTAGAAAGAAGACAAACTTAATGTGATTCAATATGGATCTCCATATAAATCGTCCTGGATCAAAGTTCAGCCACTGTATCCGGTTGATACATAAGTACACACAAAATTGAAGACTGGCACTAGCAATCACCACATCCTAAGTCAAAAGACGCATTTTCAGCCTGTGTCTATTATGTTTCTTTAGGCCTGAATTCGATCCCTTCAACAACAAGACCCCTCTTTGAATTGCCATTGTCAAGATTCTCAAGGGTACACAGCAGCATTCCATCATCTCTGTCCTTGTTATAGAACTCCCCCATGTCAATCTCCAGCCACCCGTCCCCACGCTCCCTCACCGACCGAGGCTCGCCTTCTTGGGGGTCTAGAACCACGTCTGGCCACTCTCTATGCTCGTCACTTTCGAACGACACCCGCGACTCCATGGGCCGATGGAATCCTTGTCTGTCGTCATCGAATCGAAAGATGAGGTAAGTGGCGTACCTCGTTTTGGGCGAGAGGATTTTCGTGTCGATTCTTCCTTCAATGCGGAACCACCCCACATACAGGAGCTGAGCCACTTGATGAAACCTGTAGAAAGAAGAGCGTTGGAAAAGTAAATGGATGGATCAAGGAGGATATCCTTGTAGAAAGAGGTGTTTGTTTGTCTTTTTTTACAAAAAAAAAAAAAAAATCAATGATTTTTAAAACATTCTTTTCTAAATGATTGTTTGTCATGCTGACAAAATAAATTAAGAAAAAGAAATTTCATCATTCATAAACATATTCATACGTGGATTTCAGTTGACAACGAAAACAATTTTCATAAACTAACTATTTCAAAAGGTTAATATCACGAATAATTCTAAATTGCTATATTTGTGATAAATTTATCCCAAATTAATTTTTTGATCACCAAAAACCCTAAATTAGCATATTTGTAACAAATTTACCCTATGTTAATTTTAGTTTAATTTTATCATCAAATTACTAAGTTGAATAATATATGTCAGCCGAGATTCATTGAAATTCTCAAATTTGGAAAGCATAGATTTGTTGCAATAACTTTTACCCTCTGTTTATCATGGGTTTAACCACTTCATGACTTTTCATGAACGAGAGTAAATTTGTCATAAATATACCGATTTAGAGTTATTAGTAGTAAAAATATTAGTTTGAGATAATTCACAACTATAGTTATTTGGATTTTTCATGATATTAACCTTATTTCAAATTATACAAGTGAAAATTGCTTTTAGACAAGCCACAATGGAGAAAAATAGTGTCATGTTTGATTAACTTCAGACCTGGAATTTTCTCCAGCAATCCATTCCCAGTAATGCGGGTCACCTCCCCATAGGATTACCAGCTCTCTTGCTCCGATCAGGAAGCATTTCTTCCCACTCTTCTTATCCAATGAGAATATCTACGTGACAACATTTCATAGACAATTAGAGATCTAACAGTAATTTGACATTACTATTAATCATCCCCCATACTTTAATATGCACGAACAAGTTACGACACTTCACAGACTCACGAGATAGCTAGAATGGAATGCATCCATAGCATTGTCACTGCTACGGTAGAAAAGAAATTTCGCAGACATCCTCCGTTAGGGGTGTGCAAAAAAAACCGGGACTGCCCGAACCGGTCCGGAACCAGTGGTTCCTCAAGGAATCGGTCCGGTTCCCGGTTCCATGGGCGGATCTGCCCGCCTGCCCACCCGGACCGGACCGGTATTATAATAATAATATATATTAAATTATAAAAAATATTTTTTTGGTTGAAAAAAAATTAAAATTTTGAAGCCCCATGTTTACAATTCTTATTGTTCCATTTGGGACCCTAATTTCCTATTTGCCAAATAGCCCTTGTAATTATTATTGTCGAAATCTTGAAGAGCACAATAAAGGTCAAGAGACCGGTTCATTAATGCATATTGAGTAGGCGTGATCGTTTATGAGACCAGTTCCGTGGATCCACCCAGGAACCGAACCAAACCAGCGGTCTGATTCCCGGGTGGATCCATGGAACCAATGGGCGGTTCCCGGATCCAAATTTTTGGAACCGGTCTTTAGTGGGCGGTTCCCGGTTCTAGGGTGGGAACTGCCCAACCGAACCATGCACACCCCTATCCTCCGTACTCTATTAAGTGAAATTCAATAAAGAAATCCTAGTTACATTCAGTATAATCTTGTACGGACCTCAGTTCAATCCAAGGCTCACCAACATTTGCCAATAGGCCTTGCATTTAAACTAGATGATATTGCTACAATTGGGCTATCCTCAAATTTTCTCAAGCATCGATGATGTTTTAATAAAATCGAGGGATAAGTATGTCATAAATTAGTCATGAAAATGTAATTGAATTCTCTTATATTCGAAAATTACAATTTAAGTTCTAAAGTTTGATACGAAAGTACATTTTAATCCTATTAATTAAAAAAAATGCAATTAAGCCCTCCAACTTATTAAGTTAGTACAAAGTTCTTCCATTAATTTCATCCAACTAGACAAAAAGAAAATATTAATAAATTTTAAGGACATGACCACTTTATGCCCTTTATTCTTTAGCTCAAATCAGATGACATCAACTAGATTATACTCCAATGTTCTTAAAGGCCTAAGAAGAATGAAATGATTTCCTTAGATAATCCTGCTCTACCCATGCAGATCCACCACACCCAGTCAAATATGTAAAAATCATAGAAGATCAAACCATTACACCCAACCACGCAAGAATCGCTCCGTGTTTCGAATCGAGAGCTAACCGTGTTCTGATTACCGCCGACGGGGACCCTCATGGTCGCAGAGATGGAGGTAGAGGGACTTCATGGGCGATATCTGAGGGAGGATGAGATCGCTGTGGTCGAGCGGCAAGAATTTGAGCCACACTTGATCTGAATCTGCAATCGATCTGAAGGAGGTCGAGACCGCCGATGCCCTGCCAGCATCCTGTGGACTCGTGAGGGAGATGATTTGAGAGATCACGTCGCCGGGCAGCTCCGAACATGCCATCGTCTTTTGCTCTTTCCGCTTTCTCTTTTCTTGCCGTGGATTTCCCTTCCTCGAGAAGATGAGAGGGAATGTGTTTAATGCTTCATTGAGTCTTCGTCAAAAAGTGGTCGATTGGGACAATAATTGAGATGTCCATGCCGCGTGGATTTTTACTTTTCACAGTTGGTCGGCAATGCCGCGGATTTCACTTTCTCGTGAAGATGAGAGGGGAACAGGAAAAGTAGTGTGGATCTTTGAAATCTTCTTTCTTTTCCTCTCTTTTCTTTTTTGGGTATCAATCAGCATGAAACATGTTATGGTGAAAACTATGCTAATCTGGACAGAGGGTTCATGTTGTATCGCCCCTAAGGCCGCGAACACTTTATCTGAATCTGCAATTGATCCGCAGTAGGTAGAGACTTATGATACTCTACTCTACACACATATTGCAAATTTGTGAGATAGATAATTTGAGTAATTACGATTCCATTTGTTTCATTGAATATTGATAATTTGAAAAATATATTCCTAAAAATGATCATATATATGTTTGAAATAATTAGTTAATAGAAATTATTTTCATTGTCGATAATAATTTACATCTCACTGTTTTCATTGATGATAAAAATATTTTTCATGAAACAAATGAAACTTACATCTTCAAATAACCTCGTAAACGTCTTCTCCTACTCTCTTTGTTTTCTCTTTCTTGCTTGGGCTTTCGCTTTTTTTTTTTTTTTCTCAAAAAAATAAGGTAAATGGGCCAATTAATTGGGATATGAGTGCGTCAAAAGCCCTCATTGCGAAATGATGTCAAATTGATGCAATCAAATCTCTCCACCAACTTTCGACCAAAAAAAAAAAATCTCTCTATTAGCTCTATCTAATTTGATTAGTGGAAATTGCCGTCAAGCTCACGGATATTTGCTCCGTGATCGAAATTTCTCTCTCAACTTATTGATTTTTTTAATTTACCCTTTTTTCATAACTTTTAGACATTTCCCTTTATGTGCCTCTTCAAAAATCATTTAAAAATGTTACATTAGCATTTTATTGTTCAAATTGGACAAAGTTAACAGGATTTCATTGTATGAATTTGATAAGTTTAATGATTTGATTGTATTTTTTTAAAATTTTATAACTAGGTTATGTTTCATAATAAATTGTACGACTTCTTTTAATGAACCAATCTCTAGATTTTATAACTCATCTCAGGGCTATTCCTTTGTCAGACAAAACTCATCATTGTCACTTGTAGGACGAAATTGTGTCTCGAGACCCTATTTTAAAGAGGTAAAATTACTAATATGACAAAATTAACAAGCGGGAGACATGCCTTCTTTTAAACATAAAAATACTAAAAAAAAGGCAGATATATTGGGTCTCTCTTTCCTTTACAAAAAGCTTTAAACCACAATTTAAAATTAATTCTTAAGAAACCTCCAAGCAATTTCTTTAAAAAAAAAAAATAAAGAAAAGGACAAAAAAAGAAAAGGCGTATAGAATGCTCTAAATCATGAGATTTCCAGCAAAGCTGAGGGTTGTAAGTTCAAACAGTATCAATCAATCACCACATCTACAGTGACCAAAACACCCAAATTCGCCCTGGATCTATTGCATTTCTTTAGGCCTAAGTCCGATCCCTTCAATAACGAGACAGCTCTCGTATCCGACGACCTCCCTGAGGCTACACACCCGCTCGCGGATCGCTCTAAGCTCGCCTTCTTTAGGATCCAGCATCACGGATCGCCCTTCGTCAAGCTCGTCGCTGCCGATCGAATCCATGCTTATGGCCTTCAAACTGGAATACAAAATAAGCTGCATAATTTGTTCCGGATGAGAGCATAGAGGTCTCGATTCTTCCTATGACACTCCTCGGAGCCGAGCCACTTCATTAAACCTGTCCAAGAACTTATTGTTGGAAATATATTACAGAGTTCCTTGAAACACGTTTCAAATTAAGGCTCCGTTTGTTTCATGAAAAATATGTTTGAGAAAATATTTTTATCATTTTCATTATTTAGATTGGTTAAGGAAATGAGTCAATAGAAAATCTATGCTTAAATTCGGAAAATGATTTTCTTTATAAAAAACTGAAGATCATTTTTCAAAATATAATTAAATATCAACGTAATCTAAAACTCAACATTTGAGCACCGGAACCCAATGTTTGTTCTTTGAAGCCCATGCCCCGATCCTAGCACTCGAGTCTATCAAGGTCTAACCAGGATCAATGCCCATGCTTGTGCCATGCTCGAGTCAATGGTGCTCAGGTCAAGGTCCATTGAGACCAATTACCCAATTCCCCAGTTGCTAATGCACAAGTCACTAATGCCCTAAGAATGTATATCTATTTAGGAAGATTTATCAAATGATGGAAAATATTTTCTAGTTCATTTTCAAGCTTCAACCAAATATAGATATTGTTGCTTTCCACAAATATCATATTTTTCGCAAAAAAAGAAGAAGAAGAAGAAAAGAAGCTTAATAAGAGTTCGTTTGTTTCATGGAAAACATCTTTTGGGAAATATTTTTTTTCATTTTCTAGCATTTAGTTCGCTCAATAAGTTAACAAAAAATTTTTTCTTACCAAAACTTAAATTTAGGAAAATGATATCCTTTTGAATGAATTTTTTAAAATATAAGCTAGTATTGGCGCTTGAATTTAAAACTCCACCCTAAGGCACGAAAATCCCAATGTTGGTTCTCGAATCCTGGTGTTCAAGATGAGGTCTCTTGGTGGCTGAGCCCAAATCTATCGAGGTTGGGCCTAGGACCTCAGTGCTTAGGCTCGGGCATCCACGCCCAGATTCATCAGGGTTAGGCCCAAACCCTTGGTGCCAGCAAGCAATGCTTCAACACCCAAACTCGGGTCCATGAAGGTCATGCTTGGATCCTCAATGCTTAAGCTCTAGTCCCAACTCTTAGGCCTGGGTTCACAAAGGCCGTGTGCGGGTCCTCAATGCTCAAGCTCAATTTGTTCTTATAAATAAATAAGTATATATATTACAAAATCTATTTTTAATTATTTTAATTTTTAAAAATCAATTTTTATTCTTTTTCTTTTTTCTTTCTTCTTTCTTCTTTCTTCTTCTTTTCTCTTTTCTTTCTTTTTCTTCCAACTTCTTCCTATGTCAGTCGCATGCCTCAACAATGGCTAGTAGCCCAACGACCAACCATGACGCAAGCCAACAAGCATGGGACTAGCCAAATCCAAGCAAACTCGGGCTCAATCGAGGCTCTCTCGAGTTCATAGCTCATTGGATCCTCACGAGGTTGAACTCACCTGTCACCATCACTAGTGACAGGCGGAGGTACAAGGAAGAAGAAAAAAAAAGAACTTAAAAATTCAATTTTTTTGTTTTGAGAAAAAGTCATGAAATTGAAATCATTTTCTGATGATATCCAAACAGCAAAAAAGTTTCAATCACATATCACTTAACAAAAGAAAATAACTATTTTCCTCAAAAATAATTTCTCAAAACATATTATCTTTCTATCATGAAGTTCTCCATGCGATTGATAGGTCTCTTGCTCCCAACATAAAACATTTCTTTCCACTCTTCTTATTCAATGAAAAATTCTACAGACAACACAAAGGAATTTACAAATTACTCACTTGAAATTTGCAAGTAAGTTCAATTTCACCGTCTATCTTACTTTTAAAGATACCAACTGACCTCCAATTTGGACACATCATGGTACTATTTAACTTTCCTATCTATTGAATGAAAAATGAGCGTATGCTATATGCCAACAATAGACATCTAGATATGCTATATGCAGATCAATTTTACTTTACAGTTCCTTCTTACATTTTGAGAATATTCTCGTATGGACCCTGGTTCGATCCAGGCCTCATCAAAATTTGTCAATCGGTCTTCTTCTTTGACTAGATAAGGTTTCTCCAAATGCCTGCTAAAATCTATGACATGGTCAATGACGTTTGAACTAGTACATAACTCACTTCATCTGGGATGTAACCCACTTCATGGCCTGTATTTTGATAGCCGATCAAATCAAATGCACCCATCAAACTATACTCCAATTCTTTAGGAAACCAAAGAAGAAAAGAATGGCCCACTTAGATTATCTGTGGTAGAAATATCTCTGAAAAGTTCTATGCGAAACCATTTGGAGTCAAATCCTCACGTGACCATATCTCCTAGTTCAATGACTACAGAAACCAACAATCACACGCTAGGAGCGCATGAGCCATCGATTTCTTGAAATCTAGCTTACCATGTTCCAACCATTGATCGGGACCGGAGGATCGCAGAGATGGCGATAGAGGGACTTCTTGGATGATATTTGAGGGATCAAGTTCTTACAGTCAGGAGGCAAGAAATTGGCCCGCACCTAATCTGAATTTGCGATTGATCTGAAGTAGGTGGAAATGGAAGACATGGTACAAGCATCTTGTGGAGTGGTGAGAGAGATGATTTGAGCGATCACATCTCCAGACAACCTTGTGAATGCCATCCTTCTTTTCCTCTTCATTTTCTCTTGCTTGCCTTGGGCTTTCCCTAACTTCCTCGAGGAGATCGAGGAATAAGCCAATTGTTTATGCTTGCTCTAGCTTTTGAGATGCAGTTGTATGTCTAAGTCGTCGGAAAATCAATCAACACAACACAGTACCCTTTGAGAAAATCGCAACCCTCCTCTATTTCATCTGGAAAGCCAGGAACATATTGTATTCCCACAGCAACCGCCCAACCCAAAAGCCCTAATTCCATCAGCAGAGTCGATGGTCAGAAATTACTGCGAGTGGAACGCGAAAAGTTTAAAAATTTGAACCGAATCGAGCTCACTTACCCTCGAATTGGTGTCCGCCGAAAAATCGCTCCCCTAAGATCAACATCGACGGTTCTTTTGTAGTAGGTTCTTCAGAAGGGAGCAATCGCACTTTAGTTCGAGAAGGAAGGAAGTTCAGATTGGATAGTAAAGGCCCAAAAATTGAATACTCTTCCCTGTTCTTGGTTATCCTGGCCCCCCAACCTCTCTGGGACCTATTGTATATTGATGTCCCTTCTTTGAATGCTTTGTCTAAGAACTCTTGATGATAAATAAATGTATCTTTTTGACCAAAAAGAAAAGTAGTCGGAAAGATCAATTTAACATATATTTGTGAACCAATCTCGAGAATTTATAATGCATATATATGAAGGTTTTTCGTGCTGCATCAAATATAACTAGACTCACATCATTTCCACTGAATTCCAAGCAGAAATTTGCGCACTTAGGATTGGGATTTGGCCTAAGGATCCCAAAATTGCGATTCGAGACCGCTCTCATATCATGGGGATTAAAAATCAATTGATTTAAAAGTTTAAACTATTAGATGAAGAAATAATTCAATATTTTAATGGTGTAACATGCAAGAAACGAGCCCTTCTTGGCTTTGCTAAAAAAAATAAAACCCTAATTCAAAATTCAAATGAAGAAAGAAACTCAAAAATCGACAAAACCAAAGCTCGGGTGGAGAATTTCAAGCATTTCATACGCAAGTCGAATCGAGCTTGAGCTCCAGTTTGACACTGTATTAGCTAGACTCATCAATCATATCTCAATCGCTCATGTGAGATTAGCAAGTTACGCGGGAGCAGCTCTGTAGCCTATAGCAAAACAAAACATGTGTTTTTGTGAAGGAAAATGAGACAATGATGATGCAAGTGGCAATCCATCATTGCCTACAACTTTAATGAGATCAAGAGAAAACTAGTAGACCCGCACTGTCGATTCCCCCACGAAAGAAATTTTTGATAGATATCTAATTATCATACCATATTTGACTAACTTAGTAGTTAATTGCATACGTTAGTACCTATACTAATATATAAAAGTTGGACACAAAGTGAGAGAAAACCCCAAAGTACGAAATTTGGGATAATTACCTAAAAAAGTCTTAAACATATTATATGAATACCAATTTAGTCGTAAACTCTTCAATTTGGTTTAAATATTTTAATGATTTGCCAATGGAGCGCTTCTGGCCAATTGCCAAAAATTATTGATGTGAATGTCAGCTGTCTTACATGAGGCACTAAATTGAACAATTTTTTTGAATTTTTAATTCTTTTCTTTTTAAATTTTTTTCTAATAATAAAACCTTCAAGTTTGACTGGAATTGAAAAAGCACATGATGACGTTGCCTTGACCATGCACGATGACTAGCGCCTTCCTATCTTGTCCAAACCCTCGACAACCACGAGTAGAACCAAATCTGAAACTTGAGCTTTGCACTATGGCAGAGCTTAAAGCCTTCTAGATTAGTCGAATCAAAAGGACTAGAAGACCAATTTAGAGAGAGGGGTCCTAGATCAATTTGCATCTTACTGGTGACTAGTCATTCTCTTACGGGTCATCTAGTTAACAGGCTTATAGAAATTATATTCACATCAACTATTGATTTTAGAACAGAATCACCATATTGTGTGGATTTTTGAAAGTTCAAGTACTATATAGGGAAAAAAAAAGTCAAGAACTGCATTGAATATTAAAGAAAAATTCAAGAGACAATAACTTTCATGTTATCAAAGTTAGAAATTCTTTAAATTGTTACTAAATTTTCTCATGAAAAATTCAAAATTGATGTAATCCAATAACAGTACCGAGTGACCATTAGGGGCAAAAACCTTGGTTTTATATTCCTATCCGCAACTAGTAATCTTCCAAAGCGATTAGTATGTTTCACATAGCAAAATTAATTTCCACTTAATTCATGTGCTTTTCTTTTGGGGGCCCAATAGTAATTCTTCATGTTGCAAAAGTGCATTTTGTGCTCATCCGTGACCATGGTTTTTCAATTTGATTATTTATTAAATTTCTCCGAGAAGTAAGATCCCTACCTAATAATGTTACATATATAAAAAAGTAAGTTTTAATATGTTAAATAATTAGAATGAGTCCCTTTAAAGTCAAATAAGTTATCTATACCACTTTTTAAGCCGAAGATTTTTATTTTATTTTCGGTCAAACGTAGATTTTTAATTTGGTGTTACATCATTAGCAGTCCTTGACAAATCATTTTCAGTATCATATTACAAAGAGAAAAGGTTACCTACCGGTGCCGTCCCTGTCAAAAAAGAGATGGTGCCTTCTTTGCATATAAAATTCCAAAGGAAATTGATTCAATTGTTTTATCCGGTTTCCTTTGGTGGAAGGAAATAAAAAAAAAAATCTTCTTAAATCCCACTGTGAGATTCCTGAAGTGGGAATGTAATTTAAATAAAACAAAGAAAAAAGATAAATTCAAAGAAAACTAATAAAACATCCACGACGATATGATAATTATGAATTGTAGTTATTCACGAGCATCAATTAACCGACCATGATCAAGAGCTCAAGCTGAGCAGCCATGGCCTTGAGCTCTGCAACTTGAAACTCAGGAGGCCATGGCTGCCGTGAGCTTGAACCTTGAGTGATTCCGTGGGCTTAAGTTTTGTGGTTCGAAATGATCTAGTGGATATGAAGACGAGTTTCCCGACTAAAACAGTCTTGAGCTCGAGACCATTGCAAGTTCAAATTGAGCGGTCATGGCTTAGAGATCAAGTGGCTGTGGTCCCTAAAAACTTGAGCTTGAACTTACATGATTGTCGCAAGCTAAAGCTTGAGCCTTTGATTATGGCGGTTCCAATAGACCCCCTCTCAATATTGTCTTCATTTATTTATTACTTTAATAAGACGCCTATTTTGTGGTATATAATAAGTCGAGCAATTCATAGCACGACACGTGTATTCCAGCAATCGTGACAGCATTTCTGCACAATACATATCGACAAAAATAGAACAGGAAAAAAAAAGGTACGGCGGAAGGAATAATGGAGACATTTTCTTAAAGGCTGAAAGGGACTTTTTAAAGGAAAAATAAAAAGAAAAGAGAGAGTTAGGGGACGATTTTAATCTCCGAACAAGAAAAGAAAAGAAAAAACACAAAAGGATCGAAT
Source organism: Angophora floribunda (assembly GCA_014182895.1). Taxonomy (NCBI): domain Eukaryota; kingdom Viridiplantae; phylum Streptophyta; class Magnoliopsida; order Myrtales; family Myrtaceae; genus Angophora; species Angophora floribunda. The sequence continues at coordinate 3,183,386 of CM024712.1, forward strand.
GTAACATTGTTCCTTAAATAAAATAAAGAACACAAAACCTTCCTCCGTCGGTCAATTGTGGTCGTTTTGAAGATGGAAGTCCTTGCATGCTTTGAAGGGAAAACACTTCTTAAGAAACTTCTGAGCAATTTCCTCAAAGAACATAGAAATAAAAGGAAAAGCACGCCGTGCAAACTACTCTGAATAGAAGATTTCCAACGAAACTGAATATTTTATGTTCAATCCCACTAGATATGTGCAAACATTTCTATATGAGAGTCAGCCCATATATACCAAAGATCGGAACTTGCTTGGTTCATGAGGCTTACATGATGCCTACTTGTGTTCGTCTTTGTAGACCGAGGAGAAATGAAGCTCAAGGACCTCCACAAAGCTGGGTTTCTGTGCTCGTTCCCCTAAATACCAAAAATTGAAAGGAGAATGTTGCAAGCCTCCTTGACTCCCCCCCTCTTTATATGGCAATTATTCAAAATGAATAATTTAAAAAATACATTTTTATAAAATTATTGCATATATCATCTAGAAGAAGGAATGGACAAAAAATAATTCATCATCATTTATTGCACATGATATAAATTATTGTCAATAATAAAAATACTTTTTATTGACTGATTATTCATTTTCCACGAACTAATTTTTTTTTTCATTTCATTAGCTTCAAGTAAGAGTATCGTATTACAGGAGTCCGTACAAAAATGTTTTTAAAAAAATTAAGAAAAAGAAAAGACGTTTATCATCAATCTGGGATTATTTTGTCGAAGGTTTGAAACACGGAGAGAGGACCAGCGCGTAAGCCCCATTTCCACGGGCCGGATGCGTCCTCCCCCGAAAATTTGCAATTTCCGTCCCCCAATTTTTCAATTCAAACCCGAATAACTTTTCAAACAGCCGAAAACATTTAAAAATTAAAAAATTAAATATAAAATAGAATTCAAAGCCGGAAAATCTCCCCTCTCTTTCCCATTTTGCCCTCCAACTATAAATACCATAAATACCAACGCCACCGCCCAAGGCCCCTCTCCCTTTCTCTCTCTAAATCTCTCTCTCTCTCTCCCCCATTTCCGAGAGAAATCGTTTTCATTCTCGCCTGCCTCCCTCCCTCTCTTTCTCTCTCTAAAAAACTCTCTTCGATCCGCCTCCGATCCGATCCGCCGTCACCTCCGACGGGCCTCGTTCCTCCTCCACCGCCGTCGTCCGGCGATCCCGCTTTCCCGGCGCGCGTTCCGGCTTAGGGTTTTTCGTCTTCCCCCTCCCTCCTCTCCCGGCGGTGCGATTCGTTGAAAGGATTGTTCGGGATCTCGCGGGGGGAGATATATCATGGGTCAACAGTCGCTGATCTACAGCTTCGTGGCGCGGGGGACGGTGATCCTCGCCGAGTACACGGAGTTCACCGGCAATTTCACCTCCATCGCCTCCCAGTGCCTCCAGAAGCTCCCCGCCACCAACAACAAGTTCACCTACAACTGCGACGGCCACACCTTCAACTACCTCGTCGAGAACGGATTCAGTACGTTCCCGTCCCCCCCCCCCCCCTTGCCCCTCCTTATACCGTGTTCACGTGGGTTTGGATCCCGTTCGCTCGTATGTAAATGCGGCGGATTGGGGAGGCTGTCGGGTTTTGGTTGGTTAGATTAGGTTTGACGTGGTGATCTGTGCGTGATCTGACGGTTTTGTTGAGGTTTTCCGGTGTCTGGATACGGTTCTCGAGGTTGATCTCGATCTCGCGGGGTTTCGGTGATTTGACTTGGGTTTGGTAGCCGATTCTCTTCGATCCGTTGGGCGCCTCCGGATCTTAGGAATTTGGTTTTCGTCTTTTTGTTTCGTTTCTGGAGGTCAAATTTGGATGGAGCGGTCCGAGGTGTGATCTGTTCATTTGTTTGGAGGGAAGAAGTTGACGCCTACGTTTTGTTGTGTTCTGTGTTTTGGCTGTCTTGAATTTCGAAATATCGAAAAGTTGTTCAAGTAAGACAATAGTCTATAGGTTTATATTAATATCGATACTATATGGCTCCTGCACCTATCGGCTGAACCTTGAGACAGCTCTAAAGAAGTTTTGAGAAATGTTATCTCGAATTCAATATGGAAGGAACTTTACAGAAATTCATTTGCACGTTGATAAATTGAGTTGTGAAAGTGAAAATTGGGTGGAAGGAGGGAATTTGGAATGGAGAGGTTTAGATTCTGGCAAATAAAAAAGAACCTGCAGTAAGGAAACTATGATATAGAATACTTAGCTTAATGTTCTTCTAATTTTCCTTTTTTATCTACATACTGTGCGTCTTACGAATTGAGAGATAAAATAAAAGTAACTTTTGTCTTGCTTTAATGACAATCTTTGTAGTTTAATTATTTATCTGTTTGACATTTGAGGATTGAATCCTTTACACATGCTGGGTTTTTCTTTTGTTTTCCTTTTGGATGGCGCTTCTGTGTTTTTTTTTTATATCTTTTATTTTTATGGGGTGGGGGGTGGGGATGTTGATTTGCAGCCTCTGGGTTTTCAAGTGTAACCATTCAGATGTAGCAAAATGATGCTTTATTGTTTGAGAAGTTACTTTACCTAGTGTCCGAGGGTGAAAAATTTTGAGTCCAATCTAATATATTTGTGGGGGTGTCTCCTATTCTGTGTGAATTATAATGAGATTTTCTTTTTTATCTTCTATCCTCTTTGCTTTTGAACTTGCTATGTTCTCATTGAATCTGTATGCAGTTTGGAAGATATTGTTGTCATGCTGATCTGGCTTAGTAATAACTCTGTACGATTCGCAACCTGGATTTACAACTTGAAAATTTTGGCAAACTCAGATATTGTTGCTGCTTGATTGATTTTTTAGCTGCCACCCAATGCCTATTTTTTTCTACTCTTAATCCTTTAATGTAGACAGGATTCTTCCTATGTCCGCGATAATATGACATTACTGTGTCTTTGTGTTGTGCAGAACTCTTTTTTGTCTATTCTTTTCTACTTTGTCATAACTTATGGATGATTTCATTCTTTTTTCCTGATCATAAGTGATTAGTTCTTATTTTCTGCAAGTCTCATTTAACTTAAAGTAGTAGGATTTTTGGAAATAACCTCTTATATTCTCATAGAAGCTGCAATATCCACTTAATTTTATCCCGTGCTATTAATTTATGTGAATTAACTTTTATGGTGGGTACTTGCAGCCTATTGTGTAGTCGCAGCTGAAGCTGCTGGCAGGCAGATTCCCATTGCTTTCTTGGAAAGAATCAAGGAGGACTTCAACAAAAGATATGGTGGAGGAAAAGCTGCAACAGCTGCTGCCAACAGCCTGAACAGAGAATTTGGGTATGAAGTTCGATCTTGCTATCTTTAAATGTAGAAATTGGTTATTTTGAGCTTGTTGTGTGATTTTATGTACTTCTTACCCCATGATTCCTTCTTAGTTCCAAGTTGAAGGAACACATGCAATATTGTGTTGACCATCCCGAAGAAATCAGCAAGCTTGCAAAAGTGAAAGCTCAAGTATCTGAAGTTAAAGGTGTTATGATGGAAAATATTGAAAAGGTATGGAGCTCTATTTATTTGTTAAAAAAAAATTAATTGGTTGCTATATGCCTCTTTGATGGGTTGTCTTAGGAGATGGTCTGATGATTGATTTTGGTGATGTGATGTTCCTAAATCATTATTTCTTTCAGGTTCTTGATCGGGGTGAGAAGATTGAGCTGCTGGTTGATAAAACTGAGAACCTTCGCTCACAGGTTAGTAAGATCTAATTTATGGCTAAGGAGACTATCATTGGAGTTTGTCGTTATATTTTGCAGAAGCAAGTGTTTTGGTGAAAGTGTGGCTCTAGATGTTATTGGGTTGTGTTTGGGCAGCAACTTCATGCCGGCAAACAGAGGGCCTTATTATATGATGGACGGCTGAGTTGTCTTTCTCTGTATGTCCCATTATTGGCGACTCGTTCGGTATTTGCAGAATGGCGGCAAACATGGCCTCATTATATGACAAATGGCTGTGTTGTCTTTCTCTGCATGCCCCAATTTGGCAACTGGGCGGTTGCAGATTAACTGCTGTTTTCTATTAAAAAAAGTGATCCCATGTTTGCAGGCACAAGATTTCAAGCAACAGGGAACAAAGATAAGGAGGAAGATGTGGCTCCAGAATATGAAGATTAAGTTGATCGTCTTGGGGATCATCATTGCCTTGATACTTATCATTATTCTATCCGTCTGCCATGGATTCAAATGTTAGTCACCAGAATTTCATGCGTACTTCCCAGCTCACTGATTGTGGCTGTTTCTGGTTTGACTGCTTCGCTTGCTGAGGTCACGGGCCATCTCTCTCTCTCAATTTTTGGGTTTTTTCCTTTCCCTTTTTCCCCTTTAGCCTTTCTCTCTCCCTTTTACCCCAATGGCAGTCTTTTCTTATGGGGTAGGGGTCTTGTATCGTGGACTTGGTTGTATGTGGTGGTAGTTGATTTCAGGTAGATAATTTCCTACATGTGGACATATTCTCCCCAACTTTTATTTCGTATAGTATTTGAAAATCTTAAAATGCTTGATGATCGGAAGCTCCTCTCTTTTTGCCTCATCGTTGGGATTTCCTCAATGAATTGCTCCAGTTACACATGAATGAGAATTTTTTTCTATGTTACATCTCTTTTCTCTTGCGCTGTCCTCTGCTCCTGCAACTAGAGGTTGCTATCGATTTGCGCTCGTTTGTCGCTAACATCAAGAAAGCCTGGCAGTTCAAATGAGGAAAGGAATGGTTATAATTATGTGTGAACCGTCAAGGTAGAAGCTGCATGTCAAGATCAGCTGAGCACATGTAGAACGGTGCCATTTTGAGGTGGCTGGGCTTGGTCGCTCGTCCCAAATGGTTAGGTCTTTCCTCTTGTCAAGGACTCGCCCATATCGGATGGCTCTTATGTGGCCCCAGAAATGAGCAGTCAAAAGACACAAATCTTAGGTAGATGAGGCTTTCTTATGTAGCGTCAGTCGTACGTTGATTTTAATGTTGAGGTAGAGACTATTAATTCCTGGGGCTTGTAGATTTTGGTCCATTCAATGTGTAATGTTCAATTGAGAATTTGTTTCGAGCGAAAACAAGGGGCGGCAAGAAAGCTCGGACCAAAGGCTTTGGCCAAGGGGCAAAAGCTATTCTAGTAGGATGATTGCAAGGCTTTGGCTTCTAACGGTAACTTCATCATCAATCCCCTTTAATGCACTGATTTTCCTTGAATATCTCTTGAAAATAAGGAAAATTTTAAATAAGGATATAAAATGTCGTCAAATGTTTAAATAAAAACAGGGAGAATTGATAAAAAAGTCCTAAACTTATTGTAGTTGTGCCAATTTAGTCTTAAACTTTTTGCGATTGTACAAGTTGAGTCCATCCGGCCAAATTTGGCCGGCCGAAGCTGATGTGGAAGTCGGCGATAATATTTTAATAATTTTTATTATTATTTTCTGATTTTTTTATTGTTTTTTTAATTTTTTTTTTTTCTTTTCTTTTTTTTCCTCCCTGCCGGTGGCAATGGCCGGCCAGTGCCGACGAGGCTGCCGGCCACTGCGCGAGGGCCGCGAAACCCTTGTCGGTGACCTTGCCCGGACTTAGGGGCCGCCGGCGAGGTTGCGGCCCGGCCGCTCGCCATCCGGGCGAGGCCGGCCGTGGCGAGGCGCTTTGCCTTGATCCGGGCGCCGGCCGTGACGAGGCCTTCCCGCCATGGCCTCGCCCGGATCTCGAGTGAAGCCGCCTCGCAGCGGCCGGCGCCCAGATCGGGGAGAAGCCGCCTCGCCGCGGCCGGCCTCGCCCGGATCCGGGCGGCGGGCCGCGACCCTTGCCGACGGCCCCTAGGTTTGGGCGAGGGCTTCGCGACCCTCGCGCAGTGGCCAGCAGCCTCGTCGACGCTAGCCGGCCACTGCCGCCGGCCGGGGGGAGGGGAGGGGAGAAAAAGAAAATAAAAGAAAAAGAAGAAAATTAAAAAAAAAACAATAAAAAAATCAAAAAATTATTAGAATATTGTCGTCGGCGCCGGCCGGCGTCCACGTCAGCTCCGGCCAAATGGACTCAATTGGCACAATCGCAAAAGGTTTAAGACCGAATTGGTCAAAAAAAAGGCTTGGGACTGAATTGGCACAACTATAATAGGTTTAGGACTTTTTTGGCAATTCTCCCAATAAAAATTAGAAGTGAACGTAGTCTTGAATAGAAGTTTGAAGTGTCATTTTTGAGTAATTATGTTAATTTCGAAGAATAACTAATTGATCAGTTGGTTAAGGATGCTTTTGTTCTTTAATTTTTCTTATTTTCTTTTGAAAAATATAAAAAAGGAAAAATGGCAAGAACTTTAAAAAAAAAAAAAAAAAAAAGATTTAGGTGGGGCCCTCCCTTGTTTGTGGCCGCCACCCATCGTTGGTGGGGTTGTCGACACCTTCGCCAGGGTCGACCCTTGCCAGAACCGACACCCTACTGATTATGGGGCAATAGCTATAGGGCTAGCCCTCCTGCTTCTTCTTTTTTGTGTTTTATTTTTGTAAAAAGTTTGTCTTTTCTTCTTCTTTTTTAAGTTTGTCTCTTTTATGATAAAAACAAAAAAAGGAGAAAATAAAAGGAAAATATAAAGGAAAATAAATGCCCTTGGCTTCTAACAGTAACTTCGTCATCAAGCATGCTCCCTTTGATGCACTGATTTTTCTTAAATATCCTTGAAGGGAAAATTTTAAATAAGAGTCCAAAGTATCCTCAATTTTTTAAATGAAACTTTGAAGTGAATATTGTGTTAAATAGAAATTTGAAGTGCCTCATTTCTCAAAGAGGGGCATGAAGTGACTGTTAATTGCAAAGAATGACTAATTGATTGGCTGGTCGAGGACATTGTTGTTCTTTATTTTTTCTTATTTTCTTTCAAAAAAATAAATGGAAAAATGGAAAAAAATTTAAAAAACAAAAGAAAAAAATTCAGGCGAGGCCTTCCCTCGCCTGTGGCCACCACCCATGACCCTAGCTAAAACTGACAATCCACTGTCGATGGGGTGACGGATACAAGGCTAGCCTTCCTGCCTTTTTTTTTTTAATTATTATTTGCGTTTTCTTTTTGTAAAAAAGTTTGTCTTTTTCTTCTTCCTTAAGTTGGTCTTTTTTATGAAAAAAAAAAAAGCATATAAAAGAAAATATAATGGAAAAAAATTTCCTTAACCGGGGTTTTTATTTGAAACTGATATTGTCATTTCAGATTCTTATTTGAAAAATGTTGATACTTAAATACTCCTATTTGAAATAAGATTCACTTCGGGCTATTATTTGAGAAATTAAAAATACTTTAGGCCCGTATTTGAATTTTTCCAAAAAATAATGCAATCAAGCAACGCAGGCTTTGCTAGTCTCGGAAGAGAAATGTAGAAAGAGAAAAGTCACGGCTCACAAACGATTGGTAAAACTCTGCAGATTTTATTCCCCAAATCCCAGCACAAAAGAACATTGAAAGCTACAATGGCATGAAGTCACGCAAAACAATTTGTACACTGCCATTCCTCGTCGATCATGAAGTTCGATCTACGTCGGATGTAGCCACCAAACAAGGGGACATACACACATTGACTCTACCATGCTAACTCATCGCCCAGGCCAGAAGGCATTTCCTGGCTGGACTGAACGTCATTACCATCATATACAGGGGGGATCACGATAGAATCAGCACGCCACCTGATCCCGAAAGGGAGAGATCTCTTCGAAGACGGGAAGTCTCTTCGACCGAAACGGTGTCCATTGTTTCATCAAATGGTCCAGCCCTTGCACCAGTGCGTCTTCTATGCTGGATGCCGACTCTTGTGCCGATATAGGCGATACATGTGATGATTCTAGTTCTATGAGTAGCTCTTGAGCTCGGGCTTTTGACCTGGGATCATCGGAGCTGACCATGTCACCCTGCAATATGCCGTTCAGTATCGAGCGTGCCTCGGCAGTTCGTGTTTGCTTGATCAGGCAATGGCACAAGTTGCAGGCCTTGTTGGCGTCAGGGTCGATGATTTGAGCTTTACGGTAGACGACCTCGGCTGACATATAATTTCCTAGCTGCATGTAGGCCCAACCCAAGTTCCCCTGCATTGAAGCAGAACATGCAGCGTGCAGAGAATTACTAGCAGTCCAACATGGAATGAATGCAATCACTAAGAACGAAAACGTCCACTGCTTGAGCATTGCCTGCGGAAATAGTTCTTTCCCGCTGCTATCGGAAACAAAAGTCTGAGGAATAGAACATTTGTGTACCAGTATCCTGGAGATCTCTTGCTTGAGAGTGACCTGGAACTTCTTTCCGTGAGAACGTGCCGTCTTTGTCGGCTTCCCATTAAAGGCCTCACCATGGTATATAGTCCAAAGCTTTTGCTTCAATAGTTCTATCTGCTCTTCAAGTCTTCCGCATTTCTGGTAGACTTGTCACGGTTACTTTTAGAAAGCGAGGAATCGAAAAAGGGGATGAAACATAAGGCGGATGCTCCACAGAAGATCAGCTTAAAGCCGACCCAACTCACTCGTGTATCTCCTTTATTGTGAAGATAAGAGCTAATGCATTGTTCAGTAAGAATCAAACTTGACGTTCGCCTGAAAAATCTCACTTCTAAGGTAATCAAGAGAATTCGGTCGAGTAGCTTCGAATGTAGAGATCTAGAGAAGAAAATAATAGTTCTGCGAAAATTCTAGTCACGCTTTTTAGGTCTCGAAAAATAAAAAAGCGATTCGATGACTAGATGTGTGATCTTGTGAATTAATTCCACAAGCCAATGCACAGTTTATGCTTCAGATCAGTCTAAAGTACCTTGTACAAGTCGATGAGAATGTTGTCCAGCGACTCTTGAGCTTGTTTCGAACACTGGCCTCTGAAGGATTTTATTGCTTCAATAGCTTCTTCTGTTCTATCTTGCTGTTTCATCACCACCGCCATGTCCTTAAGAGCACTATCAACCCTATCTCCTTCATTTATAGCCTTCCAGAACAAAGCAATCGCTGCATGCGGATCCTTCTCGACCAACTGTTTAGCAGATATAAACGATCAGTAAATGTGAAATCATCATCCAACAAAAATAACTTCACGTGCTCATCTAACCATTTCGATGTTATACTTAATTGACATGGCATTATAATTGATACCAGCTAATGCAGGAAATTCTGAACAATTTTGAATTTAGTCATCCTGGATAATTTTGGATGGAGATGATTGAATTGGCCACTGTACAATATGTTTAGAAAATTCCAAACAATTTCCTTCAATAATGCACTCGACCATGGGAAGGGTGCTCTGTAAATTTTTATAACTTGCATAATGTCTATTAAAGTTTTTATTACACTTGAAAATTTCTAAGAATTGGCTGAGAGGCTAAGCATTTGATATACATAGATCACAAGTTTGAATCATCGCGTCTCCCACCCATGACAACCCTAAGGTCTAGGTCCACCACTTTGTGGGTGCTGCCTAACTCATTTCACGAGGATGGAGCGATTCACATGCACCGGTGAAAATTAGCAAAATCGAAGCGTTCGGATATCCATATCGTAAAAACGTTATAATTATGCCCAGTTTGAATCTTTCCAGTTTCGAATTTCACATTATCATTTCCATAGGGAAAAGTAGAGGCTCAAATAGCAAATTTTCATGATGAAAGCACAGTAACAAAGGTAGTAAAGTTAGCTCATGAATCAGTATTAATCTAAGTTAAAAGAGCTCCCGATCTCTCTAACTCTCCAAGACGAGATATCGAACTTTTGCTGTGCGTTACCATTTTCTCGGTTTGCACTCGCGTGGCAGGGCACGACGCTAAGTGATTCCAATCCGTGCCGGATCCGAGAATTCGAAGAAGCAAAGAGAGAAGAACGGACGGCGAAATTCAGAGTGCATAAGAAGATAGAGAGAGAGAGAGGGAGACCGACCTGGAGGTGCTTGGCCCGGACGTAAGGAGAGTCGCCGGGAGGGAGCTTGTGGACCACATGGTACGGCGGTTCTTGCTTCTCGCCCCTCCGTTGCTGCCTCATTCTCCGCCGCTGCCCCCGCCCCCCCGTTTCCTCCACACAGTTTCTTCTTCTTCTTCTTCTTCTTCTTCTTCTTCTTCGATCTTCAATGGCCAGAGAGAGAGAGTTGACAACGAACGTGTACCAGAAGGAAGGCTTTGTTAGGGACGGAGTCTGAACCTGGACATCGGTTTTGGCCAGGTTCATACGGTGGGGTTGGGTTCGCGTGGTGCTGCGGAGCTGCAGAAACGTCATGCCGTTTGAGACGACGCTGCTTTTATCTTTATTCACACGTCGTTTTTAGAGGTTGGCAGATGGAGCTGACTCGGGAGGAACAGTTCTCGGACGCGGCAGGATGACGTGAGCCCGGCTTGATCGCGGCCGTTTGAGTGGTCGGGTCCACTACGTAATCTGACGGTTGAAATGACGTTGGAATTCTTTCGGGTTCTGCCCTCTCTCATGCGGCTCGGGCCCGATTTGGATACCGCGCGATTACCGGTCTTCGCGCTTTTCCGATAATTAAGGTTTCGTTTTTTTTTTTTTTTTTTTTTTCTGTTCTTTTCTAGGGCTTTGTGTGTGTGAAAAGTCCAATCTCTTGCGTGGGAGAGAACATGGTTTTTGCTTAAAGGGTTTTTATGAAATGTATATAATTTTGCTTTTGGGTTAAAAGAGTTTTCACGAAATACCAATGGTATGTAAGGATTTGAGCACGAGATGTAAATGCTATTTGTATAGAGGACTTTAGGATAAAAAAATTTTGCAACAGTGAAGCTGAAGCTCTGACAAGTTAGGCGAAGATGGAAGTTCCAACAAAGGCTGTCGCATGACACTAGGCAACCCACACCGACATCTTGGGCTGGTAAAATCCCAAACACTAATTTTGGCTAATTCTAGCCACTTCCTCCGAGACCTAGCAAGCCAAATCTGGACCAAAGGCGAGGGTCATGCAAGAGCCGAAGGTGTCATCAACCCTAGGCAACTCACATCAACATCCCAAATCTGCCAAATCCTAGACTAGCGTGAATATCAAATTTGTAAATTGAGGTTTGCATGACCTTAAGCAAGAGCTGTCAGGGTCGCGTGAGCCTCATTTGCTGTCACTTGAGGTTGCACAGTCTTAATCGAGGCAATGTCAAGCGTCATGTGACTTGGCAACTTGCCCTAGGTTGTTGGAACCCTAATGCTGTTTGACCTTGGCCACCATTTACAAATCGTCGAGAGAATCTAGAGCAACGGCAATGGAGATGATGAGCAATGCAAACTAAGGAGAAAAAGAGGGACACGAAAAATTAGTGTGGGCAAAATTGAAAGAAAAAATTGTTAATTTTAGCTTTTGGCACCTTGAAGATGCTAAAAATCCCAATGCTAGTCCCTAATAATAGTCTTGAGAGAAAAGCCTTTGGAAGCTTTTAGAAATGCATTGGGTTTTGGAAATGTGTTTGCAAAAGCACCATAGTCCAGCTTATTTCATAGCTAGTTTACTTTAAATTCAAGCTAATATTGAGTTTAGGGTGTATGGGGAAAATTTCTTGGCAGGGGAAGATGTCTTTTGGAAAATCATTTCCTTAGAAATGTAACTTTCCTATCAAACTAAATTGACACAATCACAAAAAGTTTAAAACTGAATTGGTAAAAAAAAAATTAAAACTAAATTAGCACAACTACAATAAGTTTAAAACTTTTTTGACAATTCTCCCGATAAAATAGCTATAGACAACATATTAAGGGTTGGTTTGTCTGGATTTCTAAGAAATTAAAAGTAACTTTCCTACCAAACTACAAGATGTTTCTTCAATTTCAAAAAACCTCCGAAGAAGTTACATGTATATTTACATCTCAATATAAAAGTATCTCAAGTATTTCACATTGAGAAGAGTTGACATTGCACTCCACAAGATTATACACACCGCATGAGAGTTAAATATGTGCACTCATCAAAAAGTACTTTTAAAGATAACAAATAAGTTGGCATTCAATTTGTCAAGAGAATATCAGGAATCAAGTTGGCGTGGAAGGTTAATTGCCCACGTCATTGGCCACAAAAATGACAAGAAATTTGGCTTTTGAAGCGTTATATATACACCGCAGGAGAGTTGCACAAGAAGTTAGAAAAACTGACAAAAATATTTTAAACCTATCTCAGACTTGCAGTGACTGATAAGAGGAGGGATTTCTGGTATGCACAGAATCTAGAAATTTATCTTTGGAAAAACAGCTTAAGCCTTATGTGAATAGCGGCAGTCTTTGGTCGCCCGAGGCATATGAGATAATGCTCCTTTTGAGAGGTGAGATATAGTTGGCAGCATGGAAACCAGCAGCTCGTAGTATGTTTAAAGGTCCAAAATCAACGGAGTAAGCCTTCTGAACCCCATCGAGGATCGCCATCATGGCAATGTTAGCTGGCTTCCTCTCTGCTTCATACTTCTTTAGTAGAGACACCTGCTAGATACTGAACCCTATCAATCAAATTTGACTTAACCAAATATCAATTCACTCTTATCTACAAATTTTGCACACCCATGCACAGATGAAAATCCCAATTTTAGCCAAGGAGGAACAGATTAAATGCAACACTTTTGCATCATCTATGCATCAGATCTCAGCAGTAGAACCTTGTTTATGGTGATATTGAACAAGAAGTTGTTTATGCCACTCATCTAAAAAATTTGGTGATATCCATGAGCACAATTCTTAGTCATGCCTCAGAAGAGATTACTTTTTGGTGGACCAAGGTGGGAAATAACATCAACAAGAGGGAACTAATTTTTCAAAGGAATTGTTCATACTCCTTGTAAGTATAAGCACTGGTTTGTTCTGACTGTTAAGGAAGCAATGAGTATAATAAGCTAAAAGTGGTCAACAGTTTTTCTTTTTCCATTCATTCCCAAAAATGAAACGCTCAGATTGAATTTTGTGCAGGATGTTCAAGAAAGGTCTTCCCAAAGATCAATCAACACTTTTAAGCAACGATTGAGCAAGAGTTTACGAACCTCCCCAATGTCCATACCAACAGCAATGGCCTCACCAATTATTCTTGAAAGAGCAAATGCATCTCCAAAGCCCAAATTAACTCCCTGACCAGCCAAAGGATGAACAGTGTGCGCTGCATCGCCAATTAAAGCAACATGCTTCGACACATAGTCTTTAGCATGTCTCAGGGACAAAGGAAACACCATTCTTTCAGATGCCACCTTGAGCACTTTCGGTGGAATTTCAAATCCTCCATTGCCAGATGTGGCCACACCTGCTCTGAACCAAGAAAAGATATTTCCATTCCCTAACAAGCTGGATGTGGGTGGAGGACCAAATCCATGATCAAGAGCATGATTCACTGTCTTCACAAAATCAGCCTCCGTCGTTGATTTTCGATCCAAGGCTTCTTTTGGGTTCATGGTCCAAACAATATTGCTAAAATTATCACCAATTGGCAGAAGGGCAATTGGACCAGCAGGGAGAAACCTTTGCCAAGCACATTGGTTTTCTGAAGCATGTTCTACTGTACAGATGACTGCGTTTTGTGAGTAATTCCAACCAGTAGTCTTAAATCCAGCTAATTCCCGAACTTGTGACTTAGACCCATCAGCGCCAACCTGCAGTCAATATCAATTAACTCGATCACTCTGTAGATGCCTACCTATTCCAATAACTCATCATTTGGACAGTATCAAACTAACTTGTTAAAATAGATGAAGATTTATAACTCAATATTACCACCAACTTTGCAAATAGGCAAGTTCCATCACTCAATTGCAGCTTCGTGAGGTCCCCATAAGAAATCTCTGAAGAGATACCATCCATCTGTTTAGATCTCGAACCTGGATTTAAGCTCATGGAAACTAGTCTGGAAGGAAAGATTTTCTTCTGAATATCTGCATTCTGCCATAACTTATCTCTTAGTTTCACGTGCCAAACTTGCAAAGTTTACTTTAAATTACATTTAACAACATTAAATTGACAGCAACTCTGTATTATCTTCGGATTTATCCGCTTAAAGTAAAATGGCTGATCAAGTTCAAATATGTTACAGGGTGTGCCAACAAATGAATTAAAAGCACAATTTCACATGTAAGGAGATAATAAGCTGGTTTTCTTGAAAAACAGGCCCAAAGAAGATAAGAGAGATCGCAATAACCAAAAGCGCTAATCCAACAAATGAAATTTGAGTCACTAAAAAAGACTAAATTACATCACATTCTCGACAAGCCAATGGTTGCGCGAGTAGCATGTACCATTTTTTTTTAGATTGATTTCAGTATGAGTGAAGCAACTAATTCACCACCTCTCTCAGCAGTCCCTAAAATCAGTTAAATCACATTATTTACCAACACATGAGTAAGATCTTATTTGTATTCTGTCCTGGACTTAGACCAGACAACAATTATGATATTATGGACTTTTATATAACCTTGGTTGGTTATAGTGTATGAGTAAGCATCACATGCTGCTACATATAAAATGTGACAGGTGAACACCATCTCAGTCATTCTATACATGATTACATCTAATTTTCTACCATGACAATTGAAGGATGGTAAAAACCATCACGCGCATCGTATACATGAACCATGGTCACATTCTTATTTTCCTATACTCATAAACAGGGTGCAATGCCTAATCAAATGATATATTAAATTAATATGAAAATCATAAAGATTTATGCAGAATTGTTTTGCTAGGCAACAATATACTGTACCATGTATATGATAAAAAAAAAAAACTAGATATATGATTTTCTGATGAGTAATGTGAGATTTTGTGGATGACTGCCAATTATTCTAAAAACTTAAAATGTTAGATGAAGTCGTAGGTTTATTATTTAAATATTTTAACATTCCCCCTCGCACGTAAGTTGGACTTTGACCTTAGCCTAAGGTGTGGAAATATTCGATTGGAGAGGCAAATAGAGGCCTAGAAGATTCGAACTCCGGACTTCTTGCTCTGATACCATGTGAGTGTTTGTAAGACTATTGCCGATTGTTCTAAAAGCTTAAGATGTCAAATTAATGCATGGTTTATTAAACATTTTAACAAGTTATTTACTTTTAGTCACATAACTCTTATCAAATGTATAATTGGGTCCTCTAACTTTTCCTATTTGTTCAATCAAGTCCTTTTGTCATGTACTGTTATTAACACCTACAATGTAGCAATGATGACATGGCAAATTCTCACACTATCCTAGTGGGTGCAAATAGAACATGAGATAGGAGATTGAAAGTGTGCTTAAACCATGTCGTATATGGACATAGATCAGCTATATAGTATAACATCATTCACTGCATCTCTTTAGTATGGTCAATGTGCTTGCATGTGCCATTAATCGAATAATGGTGTTTATTTAAGGTTCCCAACATTAGTCTGGGTTGAAGGTGTTACAGTGCTTACTGAGAATATATTAATGTAAAGGGACATTGGATAGCTAATTAAGACATTACTGCACATACATAGAATAGCTAATCACCCCATAATCATGATTATTAGTGTGTGTTTAATTCCTCAACTTATGAGAAACGATTGTTAATCATTAAAGTAATAAAGAGGTCTCAAAATCGCGTAAGAGCACCAAACGACAT
Source organism: Angophora floribunda (assembly GCA_014182895.1). Taxonomy (NCBI): domain Eukaryota; kingdom Viridiplantae; phylum Streptophyta; class Magnoliopsida; order Myrtales; family Myrtaceae; genus Angophora; species Angophora floribunda. The sequence goes on from CM024712.1 coordinate 3,198,929, forward strand.
GATCTCCAATACCAAACAATACAAGCAAAATAAGTATGCAAATAGTAGGAGTTTTAATCTTCTCCGATTTTCTGGTAAGAGTCCGCTAAAGCATGGTTTTTCTTTTGTATTTTTTAATTGAAAGAATTTTGAATTAATAGATGTGAAGGGGTAACAACCCCTCAATGTGAAAGCTCTCAAGGAGTAGGTAAATCAATGCCATGGATCCCTTCAGAATTTGACTTGTTATGACTCTTTCTTTTTAAGAAATGCCATGCTGCCACTCAACTCGAATGGAGAAGACTGAGATTTAAATTAGTAGATACAAAGGGGTAACAACCCATCAGTAGGTAAACCAATTCCATGGATTCCATCAGAATTTAACTTATTATGACTCTCTAAATTTAGGGTATAGCGGACTCATGACTTGAATTCCATGAGCAATGATGGTGGTGAGTACCTGTACACACAGCAGTAGAGAATTTTGAAGCACCTTATTCTCAACCACACACCTGTCATTCATAAAAGCAGCATCAACTAGATCATGTCTGGAAAAACAAAATATTGAAGCTCACTGTATGCACATGACGCTCACCCTAGTGAATCTTTATCCACATCTCTTGCATGGTATCGAGTATATCCCAAGCCAGTATAATCCCATACCTAAGGAAAAGCAGGACATTAACCCAGAAACATGAATTTTCATGCAGGAGTATAGTTCACAAAATGGCAATGCCAATATCACGTGAAATAAAACAGCAGGCCATAATTCATAATTCATTAACATACTACAACAACAAAAACCACCACCACCACCAAGCCTTATCCCACTAAAGGGTCATCTATAGTACAGGTCTGACTCAAATTTAAGTATTCCTCAATCGACAAAAGAATATTACAATAATAAGGACAAAGCAAACCAAAAAGTCAAAGTATAATGAGAAATGCTTCTCCACTAAAAACAAAAAAATATCCAACCATGAACCTGGTCAAGCGAACCCCCAAAATATTTCCTAGAAAGTGAGTAGTCCAACCTGGATTTACATTTTCAAACTCTTAATTCTGTCACCAGAAGTTAATCCCATTCCCAATTCACAGGTTAACATTTCTTCTAAAGCCAAGCGACCACCTCTGCTGCTCAGAACCCCTACTCATTTCGATCTACTCCAAAGGGAATCGTAGCTTACTGATTCATATGAAGATAAAAGGGTAACAAATAAAGAAAAATAGTTAAAAAAATCCTTCCACTATGTCAGGACAAAGAAAATAGGTGAAATAATACAGTGAAGCACACCATTATATCATTTAACTGCCATAAGTCTTTAAATGCCACGGGAGAAGTGGCTTTACAAATCAAGTAAGAGAAATACCTGCATTTTATCAAAATATGCATGTCGATATTGCTGAAGATATTGCCAAGCACCAATATCTGCAAAGTTCACCATGTTACAAATGTATACATATCTTACATTAGCATTGTCGCCTTCAAAAAGAACTATAACCTCTTCCTTGTTCATTCCATAACAAAAGGTAGAATTAGATATTCACTGACTCATCTACAGCATGAGAAAGTAGAACACATTATTAGTATGACAACTCCAGAAAACAAGGAAAAGTGCTGATCATAACACACATCTGCGTCTATCTCACACCCTAATCCAACATAAAATAGCTTTGCTTTGCATGAGCAGGAAAGGAAAAATGTAATGGTTTGTCCAAGTATGTTATCAAAGGATATGGTTACTAGAAGGAAGAAATTCCTATCCAACAGAGAAAACAATTGAAAATTTTAAGCAATACTGACCAAAAGAAATAAATATATGTACCGAGCTCAACCGAGAGACTTTCTAATTGACATCATTAAGTAAAAGGACGGTAAGTAGACAGTAGTACCAAAGAAAATGGAGCAAGAAAGATGAGAATGAGGAGCCTGCAAAAGATCCTAAATTTTACAGCAATACTACTTTACCTCTGAACATTGATATTGTTGCAGGCGTTATTGTACTGACCCTAGGATCTGGAGGATCCTCTTTGTTGATGCGAATTCCATTGACCAATGCTGGATTGCTATCAATGATGGCAATATTTAAATTCTTTGTCAATGGCATGCTAGCTGCAGATAATCAACATAGACTGCATGAAGTCAGTTGAATGTACAGAAAGTGAGGGAGGGTCACTAAAGATAGATGAGCAAATGGTTTTCTTTTCCTGTGTATAAGCCACAAACATTTCAGGATGCTGACATCTTGAAAAAATGACATAACTAGATATGTCATCATTTGTCACCACTATCAGCCTTCAATACCAAAAAATACAAAAACAATCTCAAACTAAGACTCTAATAGTCCGTGTACAAGCACATGTCAAAAACCATTTTCCTAATTCTCCAAGGCCTGAAAGATTGGAAAGACAGGTCAACAGGAATTATGTTTAATTCAGATCAACAAAAAAGGCACACCAAAACTCTGAAAGCCACCTCATTTTTTTCAATAAAAAGAACTACCCGTTTTTCAGACTTAACATAGGATTGCAAGTCCACTGACTCGTTCACCATCACCATCACCTTCACCCACCACCGAGAAGCACCACCTTCAAGGATCCCACTTCACCACCACTAGTGCCACCAATCACATCCACCTCAAAGACACCATCCCCATTGCTGTCACAGCCACTGCCTCTTCCACGACCTGTCACTGCCATTTTTATGTGCCCATAAGCACCTAATGCTGACAGCCACCACTGGCCACCAATATCATCATTACCAGAATGGGTGGTAAAGTCTGCTGCTACTAAGTATCACTAATCGACACAGCTACCAGTGGTACAGTAACTTCCACAACCAAGCATCGCTAATTGCTTCTAAATTTTTCAAGCGGAGTGAGCCCCATTTAAGCACTAAATAGAAATCTATCACATCACTTAGTAAACAAATTCGATAGATGAGTCTTGGTAGTATATCCACCCTTATCGTACATAGAATTGGCAAACAGAAAGCCAAGTCATAGGGACAAAATCTTGAAAAACTGAGGGTCCAGTTATAAGCACTGCATTGGCCAAAAGATAATGCATAACTGGACACTGAAACATCAATAGGCTCAGACTCAGATTATCTGCCTTGTGTACAAAATCGGCATACGGACATTAACTCCTCAAGAAGATTAAACATGACTAACGGCAAGCCATAGCTTACCTAGGGAACAAGCAAGAGCCATGCCAACCATTCCTCCTCCAACGATAGCGACGTCATATTGGGCAACGCTGGTTCCGCTGCATTGCTGCTCTTGACCCTACAATCTCCATGCACATTCCAGCACCAAACATCATAAAGACAAACTAGAAACAAGGGGCGCACCATTGTATTTCCTTAAAAGAAAAGGAAAAAGAAAAACCCACAAAACATGGCTAAAGAAAAGGATGAATACATGGTACGGCCGGCGAATCGAACCGGGCGCGCCAGCGGCGGCGGCTCCACACAGGCATCTCGACCGGACTCGTCTGACGCCCAAATTCGCAGCAAGGCCCTTCGCAATGAACCTGCGACCCGACCGCACCAGAAATCAGAGCAAACCTTCGATCAAGCGATGCCCGGAATCAACAGAGAACGGTTAAATTTGAAGGGGCTTTGCATTCTTGCGGCCGGAATCAACAGAAACCGATTGATCGAACGGACATTTCCGTCCATCTCGAGGGACCCATTTGCCCGAGAGGATATCAGAGCGGCAAGCGAAGATCAGCGATTCGATTTCAAGAAAGATTGAGGAAGGTACCTGTTCATGCTCGGGATGCAGAAGCGCGCGCTACAGAGAGAGAGAGAGAGAGAGAGAGAGAAGCAGAGGGAGATGACTCCATTTTCTAGTTCGGTGTACGTAGTAGCGGCGTCCGTCAGGGCACGTGCGATCCGCGTGCCAGGCCGCGGGAGGTCTACGCGAAGAGAAAAAAGGGAACATTTTGAGAAGTGAAATGATCTATTTTGGACATAAGACCGAAGCAACCAGAAATCTTAAAACTTAGTGTGAAAACATAATTAATTTTTTTAATTTATAAAAATTACAATCAAGTCATAAAATTTATCAAATTGATATAATTAAGTCTTATAATTAACACCGTTAATTTTACTAATGAAAAATGCTGACATTGCATTTTTAAATTAATTTTTAGTTTTCATGCGGAATTTTTTATTATTTTGTATTAATTTCTTATTTAAATTAGATTAAAAACTAAAAAAGAACCTAAAAATTTATTTAAAAAATAAAAGAAATAAAAGAAATGGCAGAGATCGCTCATGGCTTTTCAGTCACCACCGCCCATCATCGAGAGGGCCGGCATCATTGGCCTTGGGCAAGGATGGCAAGCCAAGGCAAGGCCTCACATGCCCCCAAGTGAGGGTTGCTAACCCTCACTAAGCTCAAGCCCAGATCTGGGTATGGCGGCCCTCACAGGGGCTAGTGACCATTGCCCACCTGGGGCAAGGCCTTATCGGCCCCAAGCAAGGGTCATGGGCCCCAAGCCAGGGCCGACAACCCTCCCCAGGCTCAAGCAAGGCCTTGTTGGCCCTCGCCCACGTAGGCCAGGCTTGCCCAAATCTAGGTGAAGGGCCGATGCCCTACCCAGATCTAACGAGCGTTGGCGTTGCCCTCATATGAGGTCAACGAGGCCTCACCAAGGGTGGGCGATTGTCATTGGCCTCTAGGGAGGGCTAGCATCGCCCTAGCCTAACAATGGTTGCCAACCCTTGCCTAACCTCACTTGGCCAGGGCGAAGGCTAGCCATCCTCACCCATGGCGAAGGGAAGCTAGTGAGGGTAGCCTTTATCAACTTCCTTTTGTCCGAGGGAAAGAAGAAGAAAAAAAAAAGTAAAAAATGAAATGCCCTTCGATCAAAGAGTTCAAGAGTAAACTATCATATGGGTACAAATTCATGGTTTTTTATATAACAAAGAAAGTTTGAGGTAAATGTGTCACAATGAATGTAATTTAAAATTTTAGTATCACGAGAAAAAGTAAAAATTTAATCTATTATAAGTGGTATAGTTTGAGGTTTTTTGTGGTATTTTTTATTTTTTAATATAATAATTAATTTGGGGTAAATGTGACACAAGTATACCCATTCAAGAGATTTGTTACACAAAAAAGTAATTTTAGGTAAATATGACACATATATACCAGTTTATGATTTTTTATGATATCATCCCAACATGATATAATCACACAAACCTATAGATCAATAAAATTGTAATTTATGATATAGAGATGACTGCAAAATAATCGGTGGATCTTTTACCCGTAAACTTGATTTTAATATAATTTTCAAGTATTTCATAAATAACTCATCTCTCAACTTATGATTATTTATCATCGGACAAGAATAAAATGGATATAATCTTTCCATCTTATTTTATTTTTTGCTATTTTCTTCACACCCATCGCATCTACAGTCCACTCCGTAGAGGAAAATGATTTTAAATAGGAGAGAAATGGTTTCTTCAAAACTCAAAATTTATTTCCTTTTCTTTTTTCCAAGGCAAAATTTCATGATTTCAATAGTTTCTTCTCTATTCCTACTTAAATTATTTTCTTTTGGGATTATTACACTAAAAGTTCTAAAATTTGTTATAAAAATTCAATTGAGTTTTAAAATTTTCAAAAAGTGCAATCAAATCCTAAAACTTATTAAATTAGTGCAATTAAGTCATAAAACATATTAGCATTTTCTATTTGTTGAGTTGGACGTAATTAATTTAAGGACTTGATTGTACCAACTTGATAAATTTTAAAACTTAGTTACATTTTTTGAAAACTTTAAAACTCTATTATTATGTTTCAGTGCACTTCTCTTTTCTTTTTTGTTCTTGTTGGGACAAAAGTACCTTGTAATCCAGTTGCGATCTTTGTCGTTTTCATATTTACTATTAAACGTGCACACGCATTGCCTGTTTGGAAGGAATTGCATTGAAAAATTATGCAAAATCATTTTACGATGAAATTTTTGAATTATTAAATAATGGGAAGTAATTATTATTAGAAATACACAATGTGAACACCAGGAATAAGTATTTATGGAAAAAAAGAAGTGTGTTGGCATTTGAAATTCTGCTGGGAAAATTATTAAGGGATTCAAGGTATCTAGAGGTTAAGAGATACAATAAAATTGGGGAAATTTTCAAAAAGGGTATGAAATGGGGTCATTTTTTTCAAAAAAAAGTGTTCAAAATATATCTTATTTTGAATAAGAACCTAAAGTCCTTAAATCATTCTCAACTAAGGGCCTAATCTTACCGGCCAATCAAATGCTTAATGGCCGGCAAGCATGTGACTTTTCGACAAATGGAACAAGAGCATCTTTGTCCAAAAAAATTGTATAAAAAGAAAAATCAAATTTCTAAGGATGCATTTGGCAGTCAAAATAAAATTCAAGATATAATAAATTTTATCCTATCTTACATTTGGTGCCTACTCAAGATAGGATAAAGTCAAGTATAAAAGGGATATTTTGGATAAAATTATCCCATGGGGAGATGGGATAAAGGTTGATAGGATTTTCAATTTTATAATAAGAAAGTTAAAACTTCTTAAATTAACATATCTAAAATTATTTCAATATAAATAAAATTTGAATTCTAATATAAGAAATTCAAAATAACAAAAAAAAAAATTTGGTTTTTCTAATTTAATTTTTTTATACATTCGAATTTAATTGTATCTTATAATATAAATTCAATATAAATATATATATTTATTACATATTTTAGGTGTTTTAATATTTTAGGTATATTAGAACATTTTCTATTTAATAAAAATTATTAGAGAATTATGGAAGGGAAAAATAAATAAAAAAGAAATTAATTAAAAAAGAGAGTAAAATAAATAAAAAAAATAGTGTCACAAGAAATTTTTACCATATTGTAAAATATGTGATTCATTTATATTAATATACCATATATACCAAATAATATGTATAATATGATATTAATATATCCGACTTTATTATTACAATCACCAAACATTCTATCATATCCAATCTATCCTAGTTAGAAATCTGAACGTCCAAACATAACCTAAAAGTAAAAATTCCAAAATTCGTTCTTCTCTTCCCAACCCACTTTGGGAGCAAATGTCGACGTTCTGAAATTGGGTATTGCCTGAGCAAGGACCGGTGGGCAACGGCGGCCTGTGATTGGGCGGTGGCAACGATGGTTGGAGGGCGAGGGATTTGAACGAAACTAAAAGAAAGAACCTGATTTGTTCAAAGTCGTGGCATCTTCTCTCTCGGTGGCCGGATGAAGTCACGTTTGGGGCAAATTCCGGGGTTCGTCGTGCTCGAATCGCAATGAAGCCTAATCCAGCCATTGAAGCTTTATTTAATGAAATCAACTTGTTACTGCTTGATTTATTTATTGTTTTGTAATCGCAATTATTTGGTGAAGCTTTTTCTGAAGATTTCACTTTGTAAAGTCACCCGATTATTTATTGTTACCCAAATTTGCCAGCAAGTGTTAGAAAGCTGCTTCTGATGGCTGTGCTGTGATCATTGGAGTAGTTTCCAAATTCCTCTTCTTCTTTTTTCCTTTTCTTTTTTATTATATTGTTTGAACAATGGTACATGCTTTCGGGAAAAAAAAAACATGGTACATGCTAATGTCCAGTTGTTTTTTTTTTTCAGTTCAATCATCCACGACGGTTGTAATTTGAAATTTTCCTCTTTTTTTCCGGTTATAGGAACCATATACCATATTGTTGGCATGACCAATTGGTAGGAGTAGCTTTTTTTTCTTTTAGGTTCATTTTTTTCATAGAAAATAACTTACAAAAAAATGATTTTCGGATTTTTTTAATGTGGAAAATGAATTTATTATCAAAAACATTTTTTACCAATGAAAAGAAGTCTTCAAAAGGAGAAAATATTTTCCTCTTTTCAAAAAGTGGAAACCATTTTCCATATCTTCTTGCAACTCACTTTTTTCACCAAACACATTTTCTTTTTTTCTTTTTTCTTTTCTTTTTTTAGAAATTGATTTTTTAATTATTTTTTATTCTTTTTCTTTTTTGCCTTTTCTTTCCTTTTCTAATTCTTCTTCCTTGGCTAACCCTAGCCATAGGCAAGCTTGAGCCTCATCATACGCCAATAAGGCCTATCTTGCCAAGCTGGTGAGGCTTGAGCTTGCCTATGGCCAATTGTCAATTGTCACCATGGCTTGGCTGAGGAAAAAAGGAAAAAAAATATGAAGATATGAAAATTATTAAAAGGGGTGCATGGAGGAAAAGATTTTCCTTACCAAATAATGAAAAATATTTTTTAGTTCATTTTTAAGTTTCAATTGAATATTGAAAAATATTATCATTTTCTTAAAAAAATGGTTTCTTCAAAAATATATTTTAGAAATGCCACATTTAGCAAAAAGAATTGAGCCTTAGTATCATTCAAATCCCTCACCCTTCAACTGATATTGCTGTTGCTTGGTGGCACATTGCCAATGTCCATTGGTCCTAGCTTAGGCAACACTCTATTAATGGCATATAATAAAATTTCTATTCTAGAAATTGATTTTTTCATTTTTATTCTTTGAACAAGTTTCTATGGCAAAATAGGCGTTTAATATTGATATAAAATATATATTTTTAGAATAAAAATTTGTTTAATAATGACATAAAATTTCTCAATCCCGAGTAGTGGCAAGGGCGACCGGTGATGACAAGTAGTGACGAAAGCGAGCAATAAGAAGTGTTTTTATTTTCACTTTTATTCAAGAAATAGAGAAGTAAAAAAATTTAACTTCTAATTTTTATTTCAAATATATTTTAGAATAGGAATTTATTCCATAAATAGAAAAATGAAATTGCGATACCAAACAAATTTCTATTCCAAACCTGTTCCTAGGAATAGAAAATTAGAGCAATAGAGAATGAGAAATGTTTATCATGCATGCCCTAAGAATTTCAACCTTTGTTTATAAAGTGGGTTGGGAAGAGAAGAATCAATTTTGGGATTTTTACTTTTAGAAATTTGGCTTTTCTTTTTATGCAATTTTTTTTGGACAAAAATACCTCTATTTCATATGCTGATAAAAATCACTTGCTTGTTGGCTAAGGAGATCATACCCTTATTTGAGACTAATTTGAGCACTTCGAACCCTTTACTTAAAACAATGTCAACTCTAAGTTATTTTTTTTAGGAAATGACATAACTTTGTGGTTTTATTTGAAATTTTCCCATAAAATTATGAACTTACGCATATTAAGAGAGACAATTTCATAATTGATGAACTTTCCGAGAGATATTAAAAAGGAAAGAAAAAATATCTTTACAATATGTCAATTAAAATACAATCCAATTTGATTTCCCTTAATATTCCTGTTTAAAATCCTAAACAACTTATTCTTTAATAATTACATTGGAAGCCATAAAATTTGTCACGAAAGCATAATCAAATCATATGATAACTTGAATTTTTTCTTTTTGTTGCTTTCTATCCAAAACATAATCAAACCGAACAGAAAATATTTGAAATTTAGTTCGGTTCGGATAGTACTATGATCCTTTCCTAGTCCGTGGTTGGTTTATGCTGTCACTGTCCGAGGGATACTCTTTAATCAATAGCGACAGCCTACAAGTTTTGGTAACGGGCCTATGCATGTCGTCTTTGAGGCTAACTACTTCTTGGGAAACTAACTCCACTAAAAAGACTTCACTTGTTTGAAAATAAATAAATCAAAAAATATATTTTTAAAATAATCATTTACATCACTTGAAATAATTAATTGGTGAAGAATGCTTTCATTATTGACAAATAAGTTATGCCTAGATATTTTCACGAATGATGAAAATATTTTTCGCTCGTTCATTTTTAGGCAAAACAAATAAAGCCTAAAAGATAATTAATTTTACCACCAACCTCTCAAATTTCAAGTGTTAGGCTCTGTTCGGTAGAAAAAAAAATGCTACTTTTCTAGAATGTATCGATCAATCTACAGTCTATAGCATAAAACAAAGTAGGTTAAGGGTGTGTTGCTTTGCAAGATTGCAAGAACCTAACGGTTTTAGAAAAGATTTTCTTAAGAATGATCTCTTCTTCTCTCGACAGGAATCTACTGAGTCGTTGCACATGCCATATGATGAAGAATGAAAGGAGAAAAAGCTAGAATCATGCTCGCGACCCGGTCGAAAACAAGTCCATGTCACATTGAGAAAAAAGTATTATTTCCAAGGCGAATATGGACTCTTGGTTGATACATAAGTGCATTGAAAATGGGGTGCGACATACAACATTAAACGCCCGCTCCCCATGGCGATAAAGAAAAGGTTATCAGGACAGCATCATAAGGACACATGACTAACAACATTATCATAACTGGAAATAGGGATAGGTGGAGGAGGCAGGCGAGGTCGGATCCGACCCGACCCGAAGCTGACACCTAGGCGGACAAGGGCACGCTGTGGAGGACGACGGTCTCGACGGTGAGGCCAGGGCCGAAGCCGAAGAGAACCCCCCATTCGAGCCCCTCTCCGGTGGTCTTCAGCCCTTGCTTGGTCGATTTCTTCCTCATCTCGTCCATGATGAAGAAGACGCAGGCGCTCGACATGTTGCCGTACTCGTTGAGCACATACCTGGAGCGCTCCATCTTCTCGGGCTTGAGCTTCAGCTTGGCCTCGACATCGTCGAGGATGGCGGGGCCACCAGGGTGCACGATGAAGAAGAGCGAGTTCCAGTCCGTGATGCCTAGCGGGTGGAACGCCTCGGCCATGGTCTTGTCGATGTTCTTGGAGATGAGGCCCGGCACGTCCTTGAGGAGGTGGATGGTGAGGCCGATCTCGCGGATTTGCCCGGCGATGGCCCCCTCGCTGTTGGGGAGGAGGGTCTGGGACGTGGAGACGATCTCGTACAGGGGCCGCTCGATCCCCGGGATGGGGTCCGACCCCACGATGACCGACGACGCGCCGTCGCCGAACAGGGCCTGCCCCACGAGGTTGTCCAGGTAGGCCTCGGTGGGCCCGCGGAAGGTACAGACGGTTATCTCGGCGCACACGATCAGGACGCGCGCCCCCTTGTTGTTCTCAGCAAGATCCTTGGCAAGGCGGAGGACGAGGCCGGCGCCGTAGCAGCCCACCTGGTACATCATGTACCGCTTGACATTCGGGCGGAGGCCGAGGAGCTTGGTGAGCTGGTAGTCGCAGCCTGGCATGTCGACGCCGCTGGTGGTACAGAACACCAGGTGGGTGATCTTGGACTTGGGCTGCCCCCACTCCTTGAGTGCGTTCAACGCCGCCTCCTTGGCCAGCTTCGGCACCTCCACCACCAGAATGTCATGCCGGGCATCCAAGGACGGCTCCGTGAACGAACTCATGGTCGGGTGCTGCTTCAATATGTCCTCCGTCATGTGCAGGTGCCTCTTCTTGATCATGGATCCCTCACCTGAAAAAACACACAGACCCTACGTCATGGACTGCAGGCCGGGCCGCCGCAACTCGAATTAATCAGGCACGACGATGAAAGACCGCAATCTTTTTCGATGCTTCAAACTATACTTACACATGCGCTTGAACTTCTGTTTCAGATCGGTCTTGTGCTCGCTGTTGGTGATTCGAAATAAGTAATCCGGGTACGTGCTCTGCTCGACGACGTTCGAGGGGTTTGCCGTTCCGATGGCCAGGACCGAGGCGGGGCCCTGAGATTTCTGGGCGCGGCAGAATTCCTCCACGCTCACCATTTTCTTGCTTTTCTTGTCGGGTGGAGGTTCTTTAAAGAAAATGAATGACGGCGAGGGTCGTCGTCGAGGCGGGAGGAGGCGGTGCTGGGACTGGGGTTGCTAGCGATTGTTGGCGGGGCGGGGTGCACGAATGAACCTTCGGGAGGGAGTGAGATTTATATACAGGAGAAGCCGAGGGATGGTGGTTGGGCATCACGTGCGTCCCTCGTGATATGACTCCGGGATCTCGTCGTCACGTGACACGCGCGTGCCTTGTATCCATCACAAGTGAAAAGCCATCGTGACAAATGCCATTCTCCCTAAGGACTTGACATAATTTCGAGGTGAGATCGAGTTCGAGCTACTCGAGCATCTTGCTTAGTGGAGCTCGAGCTTGCCGGTATTCAACTCGATAGGCTCATGACCCAAATCGAGTTTTCATCATTTGATCGAAATATTAAGTTATTATGACAATGGACGAAATATTTAAAATTACATTTGAGCTCGTAAAACTTATAAGTTAATTGCAATTAAATCCGATAGAATCTCAGTTGAGTCTTTGAATTTTCTAATTGAATCAAGCTCAAGTAGGAAATTAATACTTAATCGAGCTCGAGTTTGTCTTTGAGCACCAAGTATATGAGTTGAATCAAGTCAAGTTCGAACAAGGTAGTGTATCGACCCAACTCGGCTCAATTATACACGTATACAAATCAAGTTTTCATTATTTGATTGAAATATTAAGTTATTAAGAAAATCGGCAAAATACTTAAAATTACATTTGAGCTCGTAAAACTTATAAGTTAATTGCAATTAAATCCGATTGAGTCTAGTCCAAGTATTTGAATTTTCTAATAGAATCAAGCTCAAGTAGGAAAAATAATACTCGACTGAGTTTGAATTTAGCTTTGAGCACCAAGTATATGAGTTGAGTCGAGTCAAGCTTGAACTAGATAGTGTATCAACCTAACTCAGCTCAATTGTACACCTATGCATATGATTTGATTGTGATTAGAATTGTGCTATCACCTGTCTTTGATTTTTTTCCCTTTAATAATATACTTAATTTGTATGATCGAGATGAGATTATACTCTTTGTGTTGCTAAGATATAAAAGATGTAAGTGTATTGAAAGTCTCATGAAAGTATAATTGAGTCCTAAAACTTAAAAAAAATACAAAAAGTTTTCAAATTTGTCAAATTTGTGCAAAAATGGAACCCTTTGGTTAATTCTGTTTAACTCAACAGATGAAAAATACCAACATGCCATTTTTTATTATTTTCTTTTCAAATTTTACTTAAATAGATTAAGTAAATGAAAAAGGACAAAGAAATTTAAAAACCAATTTTTTTGTAAAAGCCTTAATATGGCAAAAGGGCGAACAAGGCACGGTTTTTCATCGCCAAAAAAATTGGGATAGATTTGGGAATGTAGCCACCGCCACCACCCACCACCAGAAAGCGTTGACGGAGGTCACTTGGGCCTTGTCGAACGAGCCCAAGGTGACCTCCACTAGTGTCAGTAGCAATTGACAAGGACCTCTATTTTAGTTTTTTTTTTTTTTTAAATTACTTTTTTTTTTAATTTTTAATCTAATTTAGCTTGCATTTTTTACAATTTATGAATATTTTTCTGATGTGGTTTTGGAGTGCAACACGTCTGTCGCCACATGTCTTAAGAAAGTAATAAAATAAGATATGCTAGCATTTTCCTTTAGCCTAATTGAACAAAGTTAACAAAATAACTTGATTGAATAAATTTGATAAGTTTAAGACTTAAATGCATTTTTTAAAGTTTTAGAATTCAACATCATTTTCATGATAATTTTTAAAATTCCCAATGCACGTATCCCAATGTAAAATACACAGTTCACACAATATTCCGAGAGTGGAAACTCTTAAAATAAACAATTGCATACACAACTTCAAGTTGATATTAAAGCGTGAGGTCTAGAGTGGTATGGACACTCACAACTAATAGAGGTCAGCATCTTAGACCCATTAAGGAAAATCCCATTAGAATTTAGAGAGCTATCCCGTGAAGGCTTAGTTGGACGGAATTAACTAAATGACTTGATTGAATCAATTTGACTAATTTAATGACTTAATTATATTTTTCTGAAAATTTTAGAATTTAAATATTCTTTTGTGATACCCGATGTAAAATCCGTGATCCACATAAATCTTCTGATGGTGAAAACTCTTACAATAAACCATCGCGCACACTATTTCAAGCTGTTATTAAAGCCTGAGGTCTAGAAAGGTACAAATACTCCCAACTTGTAGTGGGCGGCACCTTAAAGCCCTACGGAAAAAATCTCATTAAGATCTAGAGAAGGTATGCAGGTGTGTACTTGTGTAGTTAGTAGCTGCATGCGCTATAGACCTGGAAGGAGGGTGGATCGGGGAGGCGTCTAATCCTATTGAGCGATTGCAGTCCTCCACTTATGATGAAAGTAATCATTCTGAGTGAAAAGGAAGTAAGTTTTTTTTGCCTGTCCTAATGTAGCTCTTAATCTACACTCAAACTTTTATCTTAAAAACTAAATATCTCTATTTTAACTTTCTAAAAAGATGTTGATTCAAACTTTCCACTGCTTATTTTATACATGAGAAAGGTGGTCATTAGAGTCACTAGAGTAAGCTCCAACAGTTCGAATGAACTGATTGAAACCGCCCTTTTCATTGTGGTGAATCTAAGAATATGTTTGGAGAGGCTCTTGCATTTTAGCATTGTGGACTTGGATATTTAGGACCATTAGCAATCATGTCAATTTTTTTCCTCATAATTGGCTAACATCGCTTTTCTCCGTTAAAAAAAAAACTTGACAAAACCCTAAATAGGCAATAAGTGAAGGATCGACATCAAAGGTTTCGGCCGTCGGTCAACTGGAACCGAGAGATTAGATTTTGGTCTATTGAAGATCTTAAATTTTCAAAAAGTCTCAATTAAGTCGTGAACTCGCCTTTGGTAGTATTTAGACCTCGGAAATCTAACATGGCTCTCATGTGAAATATTTAGCCATTTGTCATGTGTAATTTCCCAGGCCTGAACTCCACCGATTGTGAGTTTGACACTTGATTAAGGTTTTTTTCGTACAATCTTAAGTACTCATTAAACCATATTAATTAACAGCCAAAACCTTAAAACATGTATCCACGCTTGTCCCAAACAAGAGCCGACTTGATATGCATCGATTTAAATTTATAACAAGAAACCCGTAGTTTTGTCGCGTTCCATCATATCTCACTCGCGAGGAACCAATATGAAAATAAGTCTACAAACATAATTTAGAAAATGACGTGACTTAAGATCCGTTCGTTTAACGAAAAATAACTTTTGAAAAATATTTTAAAATTTTTTCGGCTTTTGTTTCACAAAAAATAAATTCATTGGAGAAAACATTTTTCATAAAAGGAAATTTTTTTTCTAAAATGAGGGAAAATATTTTTTACATTTCAAGTTGGGGGAAGCATTTTTCACACTTGCCCTATTTTATTTCACACCCCTACTAGTTTCCACTTCTTTTTCTTTTTTTCTTTTCTAAAAGATTCAAATTTTTTTATTTTTCTTTTATTTTTATATGTTTCATCTTCTTCCTTGGCCGATTGCCAACAAGGCGAGCTCAAGCTCATTGCTCACCAGATTGGCCAGCACGAGTCTCAAGCTCAACACTGGTGAGCTCGCTCGATTGGCAAGCCTAAGCTTGCTTGTGGCTGGTCGCCGACTATTGCCATAGCCAGTGACTAGCCAACGAAGAAAAAGAGAAAACAAAGAAAAAAAAAAAAATTTAGTGATCCATTTTTAAAAAAATAATAAATAATTAAAATTTATTTTTAAAAATGAAATAATAATAAAATTATTGAAAAATAGTGGGCAGAGGAAAATATTTTTCACTTCATTTTCACGTTTTACCTGAATACCGGAAAATAGTTACATTTCTAAAAAAATATTTTCCTAAAAAATATTTTCTGAAAATATCATATTTTTTTGCAGGATGAACAAAGCATTATTCATAAAAGACACTCGATGCAATCCACTTACTATTGAAGCATCCTCCTATCCCATCCCATCACTTCACAAATTAGTTCCCGAAACCAATCGTTACAAACATCAAAGACAACAATTACCTTTAAGAATGTTATACATGCCCCAATGTTTTTATATAAATTAGTCAACAATTGTGATAACGTATTATCATAGCCTCTCCGTTTCTTCTCATGGTATAAGGTTGTTGATGCATATATTTTTTTTTTCATATTTTCTTATGATCTTAAGGATTTTTTTAGCTAAAGCAGCACTACTATACAAGTAGGGATTCTCTATTTAGGTGGTACGTTTGGGATAGGACACTTATGGTGTTGCAAATGTTTTGAACACATTAAAATTGGAAGGCATGTAACTACCTACCTAATGAAGCTATCCGAGAGGAGTTTGGTCCCGGAGGAGAGGGGACCAAAATTTGTTGTCTGACTAATGTCAATCTACTCACCGTTGAGCAGACTCTCTTTCCCTATTCTACACAAAGGTTGGTGAAACAATAAGATGGAAATGTTGCGGACAATTATTTTGCACGATGGTTAAAGTCAAGCTTAGATTACTCAAACAACAGTTCAAAAACCATGAAGTGTAAAGACGCACAGTTAATATGGAAACCTAGATTGAGATTAAGGAATGTTATATCAGTGATGTAGTTGTCGATACGATACCCTCAACCAAAACATTAATGGTTTGGACTGAAATTGCGACGAGCTCATCAATAGCCATTTATTTCAGGGTCACATAGCCCTTGCCTTTCCCTCAAGTTGTAGTTGAACTTTCCTTGAATATCTTGTGTATGTACAAACGCTGCTAATTCGGCCAATTTGGTCGGCGGAATTTGAGCCAGTCTAGCTTAGGTTATTAGATCTAGCAAGCAACTAAGTATCAGTGGGTGATCCTTGAGCTTTCCTTTTCAATTAGTATCCTGACTTCCCACAACCAAATAATATCGCTACCCAACTTTGTAAAAATCTCTATTTTGATCGGAATAAATTGCCCTACCCATGCATATTCTTCATGAAAATTCTTCAAAAGTTATATAGACAAAATGCCCTCGTACCGAATTGGGTGGATAGTCACTTTTTAAATTGCGCTAAATCCACCCGTATTTTGGAGAGTTGCAACTGCAGCATGGGTATATGTGTCATTCTAACTTCTTAGGGTGTGTAAGGAACCAAAGTTTGGGTGGATTCCGTCCTATATCTTTAAGCTACGTTTGGTTGTCTAGATTTTTAATTAGAATAAAATTGATAAGATATAATATAAAATCTAATGATTTTACTATATCATATTTATTGTTTGGTGAATACAGTAATAAATTCAGATATATTCATATTATATTATGTACATTATTTGATATAAACGATATATTAGTGTATGTAAACCTAAAAGTTGCACAAACAGAGATAATTCTCATGCGACACTCTTGCCAACTTCATTTTTATTTTTTTCCTTTTTAAATTATTTTATTATTTTATTTCTTTTGTCCCCTTCCATCATTCTCTAATATAATTTTATTAAATAATGAATTGTACTAACATACCTAAAATGCTAAAATATCTCAAATATGTGATAAATATAAATATATGATTTGTATATTGAATTTATATTATAAGATATAATTAAATTTGAAAATATAAATAAAAATAGGATTAAATTAAAAACTAAATTGTCTTTTATTAATTTATGAAGTTTGTTATTCAAGAAAAATAACGTTTATATTACGGATATTAGAAATCCTATTCATATATATCCCAGCTCTTCATGAGATAATTTTATCCAAGTTATATCCCTCTTATATCCCTCTTATATCTAACTTTATCTTGTCTTGAACATGAGCTACATATATGATGGTATAAATTTTATCTTATCCCAAATTTTAATCTGACTGTCAAACGCAGCCTTAGTTTTTCAATTTCTACCTTTTTTATTGTTCACTTAAGAAGAAGAAGAAGAAGCCCGTTTTTTTTTTCAATTTCACTCTAATTTAAACATAAATCATTCAAGTGAATATCAAAATCTATTGTATTTTTTGTGTATCGTGTTGTACCTAAAAATAAGGGAATATCTTTCTTAATGGATGTTTATTCACTTAAACTAAATAAGCTATTCTTTGAACTATAAGGAATGGGTTATGAAGGGAAATTTTCAATTAAGGGCCCAAAGTACTTTGTTTTCTCAAATAAGGACTTGGAATGAATTTTGTTTCAAATAAGGGCTTAAAGTAGTTATATCAGTTCCAAAAAAGGCCTAGCCTCGTTGGTTCACCAGCCAATAAAATTTTTCAATCGATCATGGACTTTTTCATCCAAACATAAATTAAATTAAAATTAAATTAGATTAAATTTTTAATTTTATATACAAAAAATAAAAGAAAAAGAAAAACACAAGCAAGAGTGGCTCCCTCCCACTTGTGGCCGTCACACCATTGCCAATGGAGTGGCGACAAAGGCCAGAGGGGTCATTGGCACTTGCCTAGGCTATGGCTAGGACAGGCTATGCTCACCCAAATTTGGGAGAGGGTCCCTGCACTCTCCTAGTTCCGACAAGGGCTTGTTAGCCCTCACCTCTAGTCGGCAAGGGTCGTTGGCCTTTGCCACTACCTCATTGGCAATGGGGCGGTGGCCATAGGCAAGAGGGAGTCCCTCCCTCCCATGCATGTTCTTCCCTTTTATATACATATTATATATTTTTATCGAATGAAAAAAAAATAAAAAAAATGAAATTGTCCTTTATCTACAATGAATTCAAACCCTTTTTTGATATTGATATCGTCATTTCATGTCCTTATTTTAAAAAAAATAATCTTTTTATTTTAAAATTTCGCTATCAAATATCCATGTAGTCTTTTTTTTCCATTTTTCTACGTAAATTAAGTAGATAAGTCATTTTAATTGTTACATTTAAAGTAATGTATTTTAGCAATTGATAAGGACAAATTTATTAAGTACAATCTTATTACTTGATCAAATAAGTAGTACGTAAAATTATAAATAAATTATTTTGGAATAAGATAAGTTTTTGCTTTATTTGCAATTTACTCTAGTAAGATACACATTTCTTACTTTTTCTCAATAAGTAAATTTGATGTTTATAGCCAAACTTAAGGGAAGTTTATTGTACTAAGGAAAAATTGTGCATTAATTAAATAATGTACTTATAGACTATGTATGTTTCCATTGTTTATTTTTTTTGTTCATTTTACTATAATACAATTACAAAAATTGCGACAAGCTGTGTGCCTTAATCACTTCGTGGTTGCCTCATACTATCACATGATTGAGTGGAAAAAAAGCACATAAATAAGTTAATAAAAGAAGACACTTTAGAATGCAAAAAGGAAAATTACTAAGGTTTCTTGTCATGGATGAAACGAGCAAAAATAGGTCTGTAATATTTTGATAACATACTCAATTTGTAGAAGGGTGGCTTTGTGATAATTATTAGGAATCTTTATGGAAAGTAATTGTGGGTGAGCTTTAAGTATATCAATCAAATTAAAATAGAATTCGAATAAAATTTTTTTGGTTGTGAAAAATATAATTTCGCTATCTATTTACCTCATATTTAAATGCCAAAACCTATATCGAAAGATGAAAGAATGGAGTAGATTGGAATTAATTGATTCATGGGTTTGGTTTGGTAGCTTGAAGGCTCTAGAGGCTTGAAGATCTTTTGGGCCAGGTTGAGCAAAGCTTGTTGCCTGTTGGGCTAGTCCAACCCGGCCCGAACATAAAATGTTGTTGAATAGGTAAATACATGAATTATCAAGCTTTCTTAGTGATATTGTTCATGGACAAACCCATGGAGTTGCTTAGTAAGTTCAATTTCTCATATTGTCGAAGCAATAACATGCTTGGATCATCTATAGGGAAGGATAGATGTTTTGAGTAGAGGGGTCTTATTCCCACTTGACCTTCAAATTGAGTTCTTGCCCCTATTAAATTTCTTGCCTTCACTAACTGATAAAAGTTGATAAACATTCTTCAATATAATCATTATTGATTAATAGAATGATATTTTTTATCGGACTTTGTAGGGGATAAGGACATTGCTTATAATTGTAAGACGCGTACGAGTGATTTCTTGGCAATCAAGGATCATGTTTGCCTCTGCCAAGAAGAAATTCTAGATCCATATGTTGTCAGCTATTTGAGCTCTAGCTTATGTCTTACTCAATCCATGGAATTAGTGAGGTACTCCATGGATTGGGGTTAACGTACTTGATATGGAATATGAAAATTTTATACATTTATCTTTCAATTGTGGATCCAAGAGCTAGCAGGGAGCAGTCTTTACACCTTGTCTTATTATTATTATTATTATTATTATTATTATTATTATTATTATTATTATTATTATTATTATTATTAAGTTAGGACACTTAATATAGGAGGAAAATACTTCCCTCCGGGCCCACCTTTATTTCTTTTCAAAACTGGAGAGAAATGAAAGGAAGTGCAATTTTGCACTTTCTTTCGAGGTTGCTTGTACTTTTTTTTACAAAAAAAAAAGTGTCAACAAGCCGAAGGTTAATTATGTTGTTTCACGGAATTAATTTTCCTTCACATTATTTCCACTCAACATGCATCCGAAGGTAGGAAAGGAATTTAACTTAACTATTTTTTCTCCATTTCCAATCTCCTTCTTTCCATCCATTTCCTTCCTCACTTAGTTCATCAAACGAAGCGTTGGGGTCGAGAGGTATTTAGAGGAATCCTTTTCATGCATATAATCGTTTCTAATTTTTTTTTAGAACCGCACAACAATAATGCAAGAGTGGTCTACTTAACGAAGTTAAAGAAAAATTACGACACCATAAATTAGGGAAATTTTCAAAAAAGAACCCAAAGTGAGCCTATTTTCTCAAATAATGATCCAAAGTGGTCATTGTCTCAAATAAGGATCCGAAGTGGCTAAAACAGTCTCAAATAAGGACCTCAAACCGCGGGGTAGCCAAATGTTCGCCGACCAGTGAGCGTGTGGCATTTTTGGTGGCCGGAATAAGGGTAATTTTGTCAAAAAAATTGATAGAAATTAACAAACCCTAAAAACAGAAGCCCCGAACTCTTCACGCTTTTCTTCTTCTGCACTTCATCTTCTAGGCTCTTTGTCTCCTCTTACTCGGAAAACCGAAATTCTTTGTTAATAGAGCAAGATCCTTAACTCCTCAAATTCTAAAGGTACGTGCCAGCACCCCCCTCGCCTACCCCTCTTTCTCTCCGTGGAAGTGGATTCGCATTCCACCTCACTCTCTCGGCTCTCAGGGTTTCCTCTCTCGCGATCCTCCGCGAAACTCCCATGAAGAAATCGAGCCGCCGAGTTCGCCCGAAGATCTCTCTGCCCAAAGGTAATGGAGACAATTCACCGTGGTGGCGACAACTCACTACTAGCAGCGCTATTGCTGCTTCTTCTTCTCCTCGTGGTGATATTGAGCTAAACTGTGGCATCGCCGGCAGCCACAAGCTCGGCCTCCGTGACGTGCGAGCTCAGCTTCACTGACTGCGACATGCTCTACAACGTGAATGGAGAAGAAAAAAACGTGAGAACATGAAAAGTTTAAAGGTTTTGTTTTTAGGGTTTATTAAATTCTAGCAATTTTTTGACAAAATTGCCCTTATTCTAGCCACTAGAAATGCCACACGTTCGCTGGTCGGCGAACATTTGGCTGCCCGGCGATTTGAGGTCCTTATTTGAAACTAATTTAGCCACTTCGGGTCCTTATTTGAGACAATAACCACTTTGGATCCTTATTTGAGAAAATAGGCTCACTTCGGGTTCTTTTTTGAAATTTTCTCCATAAATTATAAACATTAAAATTCTCAACTGCGATAAAAGTTGCTCATAAACATGCACATATTCTATTAATTGTTTTGCATCATAGTAAAGATAATACAAAAGCAAATTGAGGAAAAGAAAGAAAGAAAGGCTTAAAAAAGGAAGAAAATACATGAATATTCTATTCATTTCACAGAAAATAATTTTCTGAAAAACATTTTTTGGATTTTCTAATGTTGGCTTCATGGAAAATGAATTGGTTGGAAAAAACATATTCCATAAAAGGAAAAAAAAAGGTCTTCTAAAATAGGGGGAAATGTTTTCCACTTTTGAGAAAGAGGAAAACATTTTTCATATTTTCTTTCACCTCACTTTCTTTTACCAAATACTTTTTCTCTTATTATTATTATTTTTAAAATGGATATTTAATTATTTTTTAATCTTTTTTTTTTTTTTTTTTTCTCTTCTTCTTCTTCATTTGGTTGGTTGCTAGCCACGACAACATCTGGCAATTGGCCATAGGCAAGCTAAAGCCTCACCTAATTAGGCGAGGCCAAGCTCGCCTATGGCCGGTCGCCGAACATTGTCGTGGTCGGTGATCGGTCAAATGAAGAAAAAGATGAAAAAAAATTCTAATAAAGATTTTTTTAGAAATAATTAAAAATCGATTTAAAAAATAAAATTATAAAAAATGAGTGTATGAAGGAAAATACTTTCCTTATTGAATAGCAAATACTTCATTTTCAGGCAATAATTACATTTTCCAAAAAAATGACTTCCTAAAAAATATTTTCTAAAAACGCTATATTCTTTGAGAAACGAACGGAGCCGAGGTGGAATCAAGAATTTCCCAAACAGGCTAAGCATGAGAAGGAATATATATATAATGTGAACAGGTATGGCATATGCTACAAGAACAACATAAGCGGCGGCATTATTCTATGTCAAGTCTTTTGTAAAGCTTCGAGGGCATAATATCCTTCGCCATTGTTCGCAGCGACAGCCTGTCGTCTCCTCCTCCCTCTTAAAAGTCGAATTGAGTAAAACTGAGGCGGAATTCAAACGCGCATCCAAAAGTGCGATTGAAGCCAACACCTCTTTAACGCGGTATGACTGGCCAAAGAACCCAATGATTTGTGATGGTCTTCTTCAAGTCTTTCTCATCTTATTTTTTTTTATGGTCAAATCCCCCAAAAGAACACAACAACTTTTGCATGCAGGACAAAAATGTTAGAACATCCACGACAAATGTCATAAATTTCACACGTCGTTCACTCAAATGGTATAATTTTTTTTTTTTTATCAATCGAGTGTTACGACTTCTAAAAAATATTTATTTAAGTATTATGGCTTTCGACCGGTTACTTGAATGCTATAAAATTTTAAAATTCAAGTGTGGAAAATCTGATGTGATATAACACTTGTAGTGAATGTCTTTAAAAAATTATATCACTCGAGTTAGCATCGTAGAAAAGCTATGGCACTCAAGTAAATGAAAAAAAAATGTCATGACACTTAAGTGAATGTAGTACGAAGGTTATAATACTTGTAATATCCTTTTCCCAAACCGTGACCAAGTACTAGGGCGTGGAAATATATAATGGGGAGGTAAAGCAAATAAGGAGCCTTGAAAAATTTAGATTTTTGAACTCTTACTTTGATATCATGTGAAATATTGCTTAAGTTCATAAGTGAAGAAAACCATATGTACATAAAGGACTATATAAACCTTATAGTTAAACATAGTAGATATTTCAACATTTCATCTCATGTGCAAACCAGATTAGAAATAACACATGAAATTTGTGAGATGGACGTGCACATAAAATAAACTAGGGTAGAATCTAGTTTTAATGCCATATTAGAATGTCTAATCTAAAGAGTTTAGACTATTAGATGAATGTATATTTCATATATATTCTAACATAACATACCTCACTTCTCAAGGGTTAATACTACCAAAAATTCAAACCTGGAACACTTGCTTCACATTAACTCAAAATTAATTTTGTCACAAAAATTCTACACCAATATACTTGTGACAAATCTACCTCCATTAGCTATCTTTCAATATCCCCATTATGTTGCTAACGTGAAAAAACATGGCAAGCAAATCGCATGATCAACGTCTTTTGTGGAACCAACATGGAAATTCAATATAAATAGGTCTTCTAAACAATGTCGTTTGGGAAGACAGATTTGAAGAGAATGAGCTGAGTTTGGGAAATTGTAAAATTTTGCTAATTTTTCCGAGGAGCTCCCTCATGTTCAAAAATCTACTAAAATTGTCAATTTCTAATTTGAGATTTTTTATGACATGACAATTAATTTGAAATAAATAAAGCATATATATCAATTAGAGATTTTTTGTAACACAAAAATTATTTTGGTTGATGTGGCATCAATATACTACTTTGAGATTTTTTATGACACAACTTAATTTGGAGTAAATGTGGTAAATACACATTAGTTTTGGATTTTTTTTTATAATATTAACCCTTTTTCTTGAATGGTCCTTCTCATCATTGAAGCATTCTCAAGAGTGGTCCTAATCTTTGAAGCTTTCTCATCTTAGTTAAACTAATTTTGACCGAAAGGCAATGGAATCATAAAATTATAGTTTATGTTCTAAGTTGATTTTAGAGATCCCGTTCACCATTCAATGATCAACCAAATTCAGATCCACATCACGCTTAAATTTGTGAAGATAAAATTTGCACATGGAATTTCCAGACAAGAAATTATCATCAATGGTGAGGTTAGGACTTTGTTGCAACCCTTTCAAAAGGTTAGGATTCAACTGACTATAATAGAGCATTTAAGACTTGATTTACAAATGTTATGATTTGGACCATTGGCCAATATAAAGGACCGTTCAGCATGTACTATTGTACGGTCATGCGTAGCACTGCGGCAAAATCAAGTGCAAGATGTCCCGATACGAAGGCACACGTACAGTTCGCAGGATCATTCATAAAAAAAAGCAAGAAATTAAAATGAGTGAGAAGAAAATATGTTACTCGGTGTATTAATTAATGGTTTATTATAATGTACATTAAAGGACTACTAGCATAAGAGAATTTGGCCAACTGAACCCTTAAAATCTCTACAGATTTTATCCATACTAGCACGACTAGACATTACAAGTGTTTGACATCAAAACATATAGAAATTACATCCAAAGTTGTGGATCGTGCTTGAATTAACCTTTAATTTGCAACTCCACGTATATTAGAGGTGTTTCGACGTTAAAGAATTTGAGTAATTGAACCCCTAAAAAAAGCTTTAAAGACATTATTTATTCTAGCACAATGAGACGTTACAAGTACTTTAAATGACACCATATAAGTATTATGAATAATAAGAAAATTGTAAAAGTCTAAAATAACCCTACACAATGTTGACACGCACTTTACTCAAGTGACAATGAACAATGGCCTTTGGGTAAGCCCGAACCAAGACAATGACAAAGGACTTGGAACACACGACAACTTGTCCTTGAGGTTGAGCTTGGAACACACGACAACTTGTCCTTGAGGTTGAGCTTGGAATTCACGACAACTTGTCCTTGAGGTTGAGCATATATTTGGGACGGAGGACGAGAGGGCGGAAACCTGGTTATTTCTAGCGAGGTTTGCTAAGCTTACGAGGCCATACCTCTATATGTTGATATTGTCGCATATGGCAATGATGTACATCGACGATTTGCAATATTAGCAAGTTTACATGATAAAATAATTTGATCGATCAAACAGACATAGATAGCAAACTCAATTGGTAAACATGAAAACTTAAGAGCACAATATTTAGAGGATTGACATTGTGCTCGACAAAACATACTAAAGCGTACTATATCAATGTAAAGTCATTGACCTGATTGTCAAATTAGCCAATGATCTCAAGTGGAATTTTTATTGGTAATTCTAATGGTTTTGTAATGTCAATCATGAGTTTTATTTGAACTTTTCGTTAGTATTCTTTTGTTAATTATTTTTGATTTAAGAATTGATTTGATTGAAATAATTTTTTTGGTCAGAATTAGATTGCAATAATGAAAATGGGCAGATTTGGCAATTTTGAGACTAGAAAAGCATGAATAAAATCCTAAATTTATTATATTTGTGCTAATTTAATTATAAATCTTTTAATTATGCAAATTAAGTCTTAAACCTTTTAATAATTTATTAATGTAGTACATCTAGTCAATTTTGACTGAAAATCGATGATATTAATGTCAACCATCCTTATTGACATAGTCACTGACGTGAATAATTTTGATTTTTTTATTAACTTTTTTGTGTTTTCTTCTTTTCTTTTTCCCCTCCACTTTGGACCGTCATAGTTACCAGCCCTTGCCTAATATGGTTAAGGGCTTTTATGTGCCCGCTAACCATGGACGAGAGCTTGTGGCCTCACCTAGATTCATGGGAGGGTTGACACCCTTGCCTAATGGCTAGTGATGGTCATAACGCCCTCCCTATCTAGCTAGGGGTCATGATGCCCTTGTTGACCATAGATTGTGGTAGTGAGGGTGTCGTGGCCCTCGCCCATGGCCAGTAAAGGTCGCTATGCCCTCACCTAAACCAAGCGAGGGTCATTGGCCCTTATTTGTGGTCGATGATGGCTAGTAACTTGTAAAGAAAAAAAAGAACAAGATTATAAAAAATCATAAATATATTAATATAATTATTTTTTTAAAATATTCGATTTATCCACGTCAACTTGATCTTATCAGCGATTTCTGACCAAATTCTTTTTGTCAAATTTCCAGCAAAAATTAACAGCATAGAAATAACCCAAAGCTTTGGACTCAATTTATATAATTAAAAAGTTCAGACGTAAATGATAATAAATCTAATAGATTTAGGATTTTTCTTTTTAGGGATACTTTTCCCAATTTGAGATATTTAATTAAAAAAATCTTTTTTACCTGGATGTACTATAATGCCCTTGGTTTCTCACAGTCCCTTCTTCCTCTTCTTCGTCCGCCATCATCATCACCTTCACCTTCGAACGACGGTGGTTCAGTGAGTCGGTCTCCATCCCTTCCTCCTCCCGATCGACGGCGTTCGGCCCCTCGCGATTCTCGCTTCCAGGCAATCGCAATCGCGCTGGTGAGTTCCGTCTCCCTTTCGCGTTTCCGCTGCTTTCCGCGAGCATTCGGTGTCTAGATTCCTCCAAATTCTCCGTCGCAATCGGGGAAGGTCTCGCCTTTAGGTCCTTTATCTGCGTTCGTTGCGGCTGATTCCGGGGGCCTCCTGTGTTCAGATTATGGAGGATATGAATACGGACGTTCATCAGGCAGCTGAGGTTCCCGATACGCCCGAAAGATTGGGCGCGCGGCGTGGCAAGAGTGGAATTGAGGCGAAGGTTAACCCGCTAGCGCCTGGCTCTTCGAGGTGTTCCGGGTCTTTGGATCAGAAATCCCCGAATTGGCTCGTGGGCGGTGGCGGGCGAGCGGCGAATGGGACCGGGCGGAACCTGAGGTTGCAGATAGGTCCTCCTAAAAGGGTTCTAAATGCCATTGAATTTGGTCGCCGCGGCGACCGTGTTGGTAACTTGTCAGATAATTCGAGTGCTTCGCAGCATCACTTATTTAGGAGAGCAGCAGGAAACGGGCACGTTAAACCTGATTCCAGACATTCTTCTGGCGTGGAGAATATGGAGAGAGGGAAGGCTGCTTCTACTGGAGTTCCTAGGAAACTTGCTTCTGCAGAGAAAGGTGCCGATTTGAATGTGACTCGACGCAATGGGGAAAACGGAGTTCCGAAAATGGCCGAGGTGTTTGGTGATTCAGAAGGTTTTCTAGCTGATGGTTTTAGAAGAGTAGAAATAAAAACTGATCATGAACGTTCTTACCCTTGTTCTGACTCTTTTCAGACGTTGAACAGGTTCAGTAAGGGCAAAGAGAAGCTAGATGAAATTGCATGCAAATATTCCGGTTCGACCATGTTTAGTCAGAAATCAATTGATGTGCCAAGGGATTTGCATGAAAAATCTTCGAAACACGTACCTCAGTCTCCTAAAAGTGTATCTTCTCCGAGACATATTGGGCAGAAAAGGTTGGTCAGAAATGGTTGTATATCTCCACTTAATATAGCAACAAGGGTAAAAGAATTAGCTGAAAAAAAGAGTGGTAATGCTGAAGATAGTACTCCTGATAGAAATAAAGGAAAAGGGATATTGATGCATCCTTGTACATCAGAGAAGCAAGAGGCAAAACTTTCGGATATCTCGATCAGGTAGTATGCTCAGATGCTATGTGAATTCCATTAAGGAACTTGAATATGTTACATTTTTCAACAATATTCAATTGTCTAGATGATAATCTTGCTTTGCATTGTAGATGTGACATTTTTTCTAGTCTCCTTATGCATATCCTTTTTAACCATTTTACCTTCCTAGATAGTTACAATCTGTGTCTATAAATTCCTCAATGTCAGTGTTAGGGATAAATCTGCAAACGTTGGGTTTTTGTTATTGAGAATTCCCAGAGGAAGAGTTTTTTTGTTCATACTGACTGCTTATCCCTGACAATCATGAACATTCTGAAAAAGAATTGTTGGGTTTGATAAACATACATGTGCTTTTGGCAGACTTCTCTGTGTTTAGGTTTCAAGCAATGGAAAAATCTCTTTTGAATGAAGACCATATTTGATTGCATGGACTGATATTTAAATAGGTTTGCTGCAATTAATTTGAAGAACTGGTCTAGCTTAGAATCAATGATCTTGTGTTGCTTTCTTATTGACCCCGAGAGTCTCCATGGGCGAATTAGATGTCATCCATTTTGTCAGCTCTTTATTTGCGGACTGTCAACGCACATGGTTGGTCACTGTGCAGGAGACCTATTATTTGTGGGGAGGATAAGGGAACAAATGATACCACTGTCAATTTGGATGATGGATGTGAGAGACTTGGTGGATGGAGAACTACACATGTCCATGCTAAGAAAGCACGCCATGGCTCTGAAACTGACGTTTTGCTTTCCAGCGGAACTGATAGTGCTGGAAACTTATTCCAGAATTGTGATAATATAGTCGGGAAAAGAACAAGCAGCTATCCTCAGAACAGCACTAGTTGTGGGAATATTGCAAACAAGGATACACGTCAAATGATTTCTGAGATTGTTTCTGAGGCAGGCCAAACACATGGACGGCCAAATTCTACAAGAACTTGCATTAGAAGGCAAAACAATAGGGAAGTATCTTTTGGGAATGGCAATTCTTGCAACAGATTAGTTTCCAATAACTCAGAAGTTATCAACCTGGTCTCACCTGGGGGTTCTAGAAATCCATCATCTGCTAGACGACTTAGGCATCAACATCAAGGAGCTTCTTCTTCAGTTATTGAAATTGATGACACTTCACCTGGAATTGGTCAATCTGGTACTGCTATTCTAGATACTCTCAATGGTGAGTCAGATTCTAGGGCAAGACAACTGGAAGCAGATGAGATGCTGGCTCGTGAACTGCAAGAACAACTATATAATGATTCACCAATGCTTGGAGATGGGGAGGTTGTATTATTGTTTTGTCTGATGTTGAGGTTGTAGCATGTATGTTTTTAGCTTATTAATTGTTTGCCAACTTTGTTGTTTGTCGGCATTTGAGCAGATGGATGAATACCTGGCTAGATTACTGCAGCAGGAAGAGAATGTAGGCGGAAATTCATCTCCTTTTGTTAGAAGTCGTCGTCGAACTGGTCATGTAAGTGCAATTGTAAAGTTCAATCTTTTCTTTGTTGCTCATTCAAGTAGAGGTGCCATTCTTTTTTCCTTTGGGGGCGTAAGTAAGAAACTCAATCATCCAAAAGGCAGGGTGGATTGCTTCCTGCAATATGACAAACTATGAACACCTTACATCAGCCATGGCTCCACATTTAATGACCAAATATCTTTTATATGAGCTAGTTATCATTCCAATATCATTGGATGACAATCTGTTTGTGTCACACACAATCGACTAAAAGATTGTATTTATATTACAACAAATGTTACATTATGAATACTTTATTTGTTGCACCCATATGTGATAGAGATTGGCACAACAAGCTAGTGTAAGTATTAAAATAGGCAAACCTTTCCTTTTAAAATGTTCTGCAACCCAATCGAACTCCTGATTCCAGCCTGCCACTCTCTTAAACTTGCTTTGAAAATTGACAACCAAAGAAAAAATGATCTCTGTTTTCATCACTCAAGTTTGGAGACATCTTTTTTTCCAAAGAAGAGGAAACAGTATGTTCCAACTTTATTTCTCACCTCAATTTAAGTGCCGACTATGGTCTTTCCTGTGACTTTTGGTTTTCTAAAACTCACACTTGATTGGATGCTTAGCTTCTGCTATATGCATGAAGATTTTTATTTTAGTGCTTGGTGGAGCCGAGTCAATCTGAGAAAATCTGTCATATGGAACTTCTTTTGACTTAATGCCTCAGATTGGCATTTCCGATTCTTCTTTAATGAAAAGAGCTGTTGGATGCTATCTATTTGGTGCTTAAGAAATAACTTCATCTCAGTAGATTGGCTCTCCCGATATTGATTTATCCAATGCATGCATTACCTGAGGGCTATTGGCTCTATGTAGATTGCTGATATGATCTCTGGTTTAGGGTGCCCTCTTTTTGTAACAGTTATCATTTTTCCCTTAAACCAAAGTTACGTAAGCTTATCAAGCGAAATGTTCAATCTAGGAAATGGCTAAGTTTTGAGAATCCTGAGCTTATTAAAGCTTGTGAGCTTGGACAAAATTAAGTGAAATGGATTGAACAACATGTTAATCTAGCAATTCATATGATCTTTTAACTTGTAGATTTACATCTACTTGGCAATGAAATGTTGATGCTCTGTAAAGATCATTTTTTTTTTCATTCATGTCAATGTAGGGAAATTCACACCAAACGCGTACACGAAGGCAACCCCTGCCACGGTCTTTTCAGAACCTTTCAAATAGAAGAGGTACCGAGACACGAGTTCCTGTACGTGCAAGACTTCAGCAATCTAGGAGGCCCAATTCTAGATCGCCCTCTTCATTTGTATCTGGGGAGAGGACTCTTCATTTTCCATTAAATATGGATCTCGACATGGTACCTCCTGTGTGTCTTTATTTATTTTTGAAGTTTCTTTTCTTGTATCTTCCCTTGTAAGCAATGGCATTTGATTCTATGAGGATACATCTGATGTTTAGATAAATATGTTACTTATGTGAATGATGTACGATGAATAGAGTAGCCTTCCCATACTTGTGGGAATCTCTATCAATTACTGAACTAAACCAAGCCATACATAACTTCTAGATGAAAAGCAAACCCAACCTTTTGAATTTCCCTTAGGAAAGTCCGGAAGTAAACGATAGACCTGAATACTTTACTGGCTCTAATTGTTTTCACTTCCCATTGCTGAATCATGGTGTTACTCACAATGTCAATTGGGTTTCGCTTTGGGTTCTTGGTTTGTTGAAAGACATAAATATGGAATGAATGCGAGTCGTGGGACGGGGGATATTTGATTTATTTCTTTGGTATCTGGTTTTTTCACATCCTTTCTCTTATTGAATCTGTCACTCCGCATTGGTTGCACTGCAAATTCTGATGGCATGATATAATTTATTTCTTTGGAAGAGGTTCTTTTATCTAGTTTGTGATCTGGTTATGTTTACCTGCTGGCTGTTTTACATAGGCTGAGTTTGTCATGGCTAATTGAAAATTGGCCTTTGTGTTGCAGAGGATGGATATATTGGAAGCACTGGAAACTGCATTGGGAGATGTCAGTGACAGAGGATTATCCAGTAGTTTTTTTCAAACTCAGCGTGATTTTAATGAGTAAGATTACCATCTATTTATCCACTGACGTGGACTTTCATGCGATATGTTAGTTGAAGCCGGCGGTTGAATTTTCCATATCTTCAGCATCTCACTCTTCAGATTGGTTATTTGTGGTTTTGACTGAACATCTCATTTATGCATGTGCTTACTTAATCAAGATTGGATACTTAGGTTGAACCCTGGCCTTTGCCGTTGCTTGTGTTAAATGCTCTGTATCAGGTTATAGTATTTTCATACCATCATAAGTGCTGCCTGAACTTGGTTTCTTTCTGTGATTGTTATTGTAGAAAAAATTGATCCTTTTCTCCTGGAAGACAAGTATGTTTGACTGAAGTATTATCAAATTTCTCCTAAATGTTTTTTTGTTGAAGACAGGAATATAAAGTTTCTTCGAGTGACGGATGAAATTTAAGACACAATAAAGCCAGTTGTTTTTAATATACTTTCTTAAGAAATGGTAGAGGTGCAGTTATTTGCACCGGTGTCCATGCTTAGTCTATGTGTTGATTTAGGAATAAAGCGGTATATATAGGTCATCAATTGATAAAAAAAATTCTTAGGGTGCGTTTGTTTCAATGAAAGTAGTTTTCCGGACTTTCCGCTGTTTGTTTTTCCAAAAACGATTTGGTCAATGGAAAATACTTTCCAGTCAACATAAATATTATGTATTATTTTAGGAAAATGAATTCCTGTGCATGGGAAGGGGAAAACACTTTCCCTCTTTATCAAGTCTTTAGGTTCTTCCCTCTTTATTAGGTCAAATGTTATTCAATCATTTTTTAAATGCCATCCAAACGGCTGAAAACATTTTCAATCACATATCACCAAACACAAGAAAACTAATCATTTTCATGGCTGTCTTTCTTCTGACCGACCTTCCATTCTTGTCAAAGATATTACTTCGAATGATAATACAGAAAAAGGAGTATGCATTTTTTCAGACAGAGTTTCTCTTGTTCTTCTAGATATCTATGGTTACGAGAATGTTAAAATTTTTAAGTTAAGTGAACTCTTACAAATTGCCGAATATTATGTTGGAAGCATGTAACAAACTGCTGTGATGCGCATATATTTAACTCAACAGTCGACAAGCTTGGAGGGTGTTACGTATCTAGAGTTGAATTTGTGAGAGTGGTTGAATTAAATTTGGGAGCCGGGGATAAGGGTTGCTATATGCTCAATTTGAGTTAGTCATCTGTGCTCTTCCTCGCGACCAAAGAAAAAATAAATCTGAGCTTTTCCTGATGCCATGGAAAGAGTTAGCAGCCTGCACTGGACATGCACCTTGTAGTTGGGCATATTCATGCACCTTGTTTCACGTCTCAGAAAGACGTACCCCAGAAACTTTTGAATTGAATTTTTCACTTCACTTGCCCAAATTGGCATGATATTGCTTATTAAACAGTCTAATGACGTGTTCTGAGGATTTTGTGAACATGTAATTTTCGTATCTTCATTTGTATCTAGGACTGATTTTCATTCTTTTTGAGGGTTTAGATGGTACTAACGCACATGAAGTACATAATAATAACAACGGGGTCCTTTGTTGTTGTGCAGAAATGACTATGAAATGCTGCTGGCACTCGATGAGAACAACCGTAATGTTGGCACCTCTGATAATCAGATAAATAATTTGCCAGAGTCGAAAGTGCAGGTGAGTATTTTTATATACACGGAAATTAGTTATTTTCCTCTGGCCATTTGGTAGGAGGGGTGTCTTGGGGGTGGGATAGCATTTTTGCCTGAAGTATTAACTGCCATTTGTTAAGCATTCATTTATGTTTCTGGCAGTCCGATGTCTTTGAAGAAGCCTGCGCAATATGTCTGGACACCCCCACAATTGGGGATACAATACGGCACCTTCCTTGCTTGCACAAATTTCATAAAGATGTGAGTGCTTCATTCGATTGTGACATAGATTTCTTTTTGAGAGAGCTGTAACGTGTCTGACAACTTTTTTACTTCATTCGGCAGTGTATTGATCCCTGGCTCCGCAGAAGTACATCTTGCCCTGTCTGTAAGTCATCGATAACGTGACTTGCCGTGGAACTGCGGCAGGCAATAATTATAGTGGAGCTGGTTATGCAAAACTAAAGCGCACTCTATTTGATGGTAAGATTACTTTTCCCCACTTATAATTCACTATCTTAAGTTTACTAACAGTTTCATGAAGCTTACTATATAGAGCCGTGAGTGAGAATTTTATGGCTTCATTTGTTCTTTTCTAGGCTTGTAGTGTATATAAGATTGTCTTTCTTATCGCCTGTAGGTTGATCTTATTGAAGCCAACCGAGGTCTTATGGTACATTTTCTTGCGAATTGGCTTCCCATGAATTTCCTATTCAGGAGTCTGGATTAATGGCTCTTCGTATGGGGTTGTATTGGTGACCTAGCTGCCCAAGTAATTGTGGGTTTGTATCAAAATGAAGCTTGCTTTTGTACTAATGTGGTGCAGGCATCTTTTTGTGGTCCATGTGGCTAAGTTATCTATTTTGTGTATGAGCAGCCCTTTTCTAGGCGACCCTTTAGGGATATGTAATTGAATCAAAATTAATTAGATGGCACATTGGTGGAGCTGCTTTGAGATTGTTACAGTCCTATGATATGAGCAGGAAGAAGTTCGCCGTTAAGATAGTTTTGTGATCTCTGTCCAATTGAACTCTAATCTAATTGTTGGTAAATCGGCACCACGATATGACAGAGATGGTGCAGATGCTTTTGCAGTTATCTTCAGGGAAAAAGAAGTGTCTAGATATGGGCGTCCCCGACTCGTCAGGGAGATTCTGTTTTGTTCCGAGCAATTAGGAAAGAAAGGGAAAAGGTTCTCATGTGTTGGCGCTCCTAAACTAGAGATCAAGCATTGGTCGACGCATCTTTAGATGAGCTTGTCACAAATGGGTGGGTGCCGGCCCTGGCTAAGGCCCGATGACCCTAGCTGATCCTCGCCCATCGTCGCTGGCCCTTCCCGTTGATGGTGGCGGCGAGGGCTGCACAGCTCTCTCCAAATCCCCTCCTCTCTCTCTTTTAATTAATCGATTTTATAATAATATATTTTTTAAATATTTAATTAATAAATATTTAAAATCCACGTCGGCCGACGTCGTTTTGGCTAATATTTCACCGACTCAGTTTTCGGCGAGTCACGTAGGCAAAAAAATTAATAAAAAATTGCCACATGATTTTCGGGAGGGTTCCGACGACTTGGCATTGAAGTGATTCATTTTTTGAAAAATGGCACAAGTGTACATCTTGTAATTTTTGGTACTTAAGGCTCTGTTTTGTTAACCATTCTGTTTCTCTATTTTTCTGTTCTTTTGTTCCTTAGAATAGAAAAAAAAACATAAATGCGTTTGGTAACGCTAACTGATTTTTCTATTTCCGGAAATAGAAAGTTGTTTCTAAGAATAGATTTGGAGTAGAAATGAGAAGTAGAAAAAAATAACTTCTTATGGGACTACTCATCACCTATAGCAAACCATTGCTTGCCTACCGCTGCCACCGCCGGTCGTCGGCTGACAGTTAGCAGACGCCAATCTCCGCCACCTATCGCCGCCCGCCCCCAACCGCTTGCCACCGGCCCACCGCCAGTCGCCGTCCTTCCCCCTGCGGCCGGCCACCGACAGGCGACGGGGGTCGACGATGGCGACCGGCGGCAGCAGCGACCCGTGGGTGAGGGTGGCGACCGGCGGCAGGTGGCCCCCGCCCACTGGTGCCAGTCACTGGCTGCCACCCCCGGTCACCGTCCACAACCCACCGCCGCTGGTCGCCACCCTCGCCCGTGGGTCGCCACCGCTACCGGGGAAAAAGAAATAAAAACTTTTTGTCGATTCCAAACGCATTTTTATTCATTTTCTATTCCAAAAATAAGAAATTTTTGTAGTTACCAAATGCCTTATTTTACTTAAAAATTGTTCAAGAGAGTAGAAATAGAAAAGAACTATTTCTCAAAAGAAACTGTTCCCAAAAGTAAAAAAGAACTATTTCTCAAAAGAAACTGTTCCCAAAAGTAAAAATGTTACCAAGCACACTCTAAGTGTCCCTTTGTGCCAAATTGTCTGAGTTGCGAATGTATGCCCTTGCTTGGTGCTCTAAGCAATATCGCTTTTTGGGGAGGAGAGCAATCCAAGTGTCATAATTTTTGTACAACGTTCACTTAAGTGTCATGATATTTTTTTCACTCGCTTAACTGTCATATCGTAGTAAAATCAATAATTTGAATGTCATTTTTGAAAAATCATCATACGTAAAAATTGTAATCTTTTTTGAATTTCTTATTTCTTATTTTGTTTTCCTTTTTTCCTCTTTTCTTTAGGGTCAGTAAGGTTCATCAACGAAACCGTTGCCCTCAGCCATGAGGGCCCTGAGTGAAGGCATTGCAGCCTTGTTGGTTGCAGGGGAGGTTGCGAAGGTCCTCGCCAGCTCTAGGCAACCACGAGTGAAGTCACCTTGCTCAGATTTGGCAAGGGCCTTTTGAATTTGCGAGGACCTTGCTCGCAACCAATGAGGCCGCGATGTGCAATAGAGGTGTAAACGGTTCGGTTCAGTTTAGTTTGGGTTTTTAGGAAAATCGAACCGATAGAACTAAATCCGACTTGAACTGAAAACTCGATTCCATTCAATTTTTCAGTTTTCCTATTTTTGTCTTACTTATTGGAACCAAACTAAAGAAGGGGAGAGAAAGAAGAGAATTTTAAGTTGATAGTTCAATTTTTGTTGAGAATTTTGGTTTGAATTGGTTAACCGAATCGAATTGAATTGGAAAAGTTAATGATTTTTTTTCAATTATTCAAATTGAAATCGGATTGAACTGAAAATGAATGAAATTTTAATTTCAATTTCGGTTTGGTTCGGTTCTAACGCCCCTAATACTCTGGGCCTTCATGGCCAAGGGCAAGGGTTTCACAATCGGCAAGACTTGCTAGTGACCCCTGCCAGCCCTAAAAAATTGGAAAAATAAAAAAAAAGAAAATTCAAAATTCAAAATAAAAAAATTATTTAAAAAAATTATCACGTCGGTATCAGCGAAGCCACATTGGATGACTAGCGCCCTCATCAGATTTTCAGCGAGGCAAATCGCCAATGTCACATAAGTGATCAAATTTTCAAATTTATGGAACTCAAATAAGCGGAAAAAAAAGTTATAGCATTTGAGTGAATATGTGCAAAAATTATGACACTTGTGCTTGTTCTTACCCCGACTTTTTGTACGGTTCACCTCGAAAAGTCAGTGTGATCCATGCACTTGCTCAGCGCGTTCCGGTTGGATTTTCTTGCTATGTTTTCTTCTCCTTCGCGTCGTCAACTCTTCATCTTGGTACTTTTTCCTTGCCGTCTGCCTTCACGCGGTCGTGAGATATGTATGCTTAAAATGGATCTCGTTTTAAGCTGTGGTGGCTGCATATTTCGAATACGCTATGGCCTAGATGGCAAGAGATTACGAACTAGTGGAATGCCTGTTTTGCATCCACTACCATTTCCTTCCGTGAGAAGTCACGTATTCATGTGCCCGCAATCGTCATTGTTATTATGCAAAGAAAATGAAAGATGGGGCAACTCAGGTTGTTAGGTATGCCCATCACAAATGAATGCATGTAAACCCGTGCCTCATAATTCGCCTATGCCTGAAAACTGATTCGATGCATGGAGGCAAGCCGATTCACGACACTCGCGTTATCCAAATCTACAGCCTTGCAACAGAATCGAAAAGAAAATATCAAAGGTGTAAAGATCAAGGATGAAACAAAGCTCCCTGGAGGCAGAAGGGAGTGGAATATAGGAGGATTGCCTTGTGTAACCACTGAATTTTGCATTGAGTTTCGTAATTTAAATGATGCCTGTCTTATTACAATGCCCTGACCAAATTTGTCAATGCTAGAATATGACATTATTCGCTGAAATGGCAAAGAGGAGATCAAATGCAAAGCTCATATCAAATCTCTATCGAGCATCCTTGGACAAAAGATTGTGGGCTCCCTCTTTCCTGGCATTGGAAAGCTCATCAACCGAGTCCCCTCTTTCCAATACAGCTGCAGCGCCCATCCCAGTGCCTGCATGTTAAGAATTTTCAATGTTCAGCTGCACACCATCTTAAGAATATGACAGTAATAGAGAGAGAGAGAGATAGAGAGAGAGAGAGAGAGAGAGAGAGAGAGAGAGAGAGTACCTATGCACATGGATATCACACCGAACCGGCAATCTTTGCCACGGCGTTTCATCTCGTGCAACAGAGTAGCAACACAACGTGCCCCTGAGACAGTGGGATAACATGCTCAGGAAAACATATACCCAGTGGTCTAAGAGTTTTCATTACAATTAAGAACATGTCATAAGGCACTAAAACCGTGCCCCTGAGTCAGTGGGATAACATGCTCAGGAAAACATATATGCAGTAGTCCAAGAGTTTTCATTACAATTAAGAACATGTCATAAGGCACTAAAACTGTGCCCCTGAGACAGTGGGATAACATGCTCAGGAAAACATATATGCAGTAGTCTAAGAGTTTTCATTACAATTAAGAACATGTCATAAGGCACTAAAACCTGCAGATGCAAGTGGATTGCTGCCGTATGATCATTTTCTCTAATAACACCGAGTTATATTTACCCAATCAATCAGTATTCTCACTATATAAGGGTTAATAGAAAGTGGTCGCCCTCATTTGTGGATTTAGGAATTTGTGGATTCAGTTCCTAAATCCTTTTGCTCTTCTGGCTTGAATGACCCAAACAAATTCCCTAAAAAATCATTGCCTGAGTAACCAAAACTTTACGCTATAGCATTCCAAGTAGCCAGCCTTTATGTTAGTCACATTTCATGAAATTGTTGCTAACTAGTCATCAAACCTCCAGCTAGCAGGCATTTTGCTTTATTCACCCTTATTCCATGGAAAGCAGATTGCATTAAGTTGTTTAAGATAGATGATTAAAATCTTTCCATAGTCCTGTATAATCAGTTACAGAGTCAAGCCATTACAACAAGCAGGACTTTAGTCATGGACATTTCCCTGAAATGCATCATAATCAGTCTACCATTGGTTTTAGATTAAGAATAGTTTTTCATTGATCCTACTGAACAGTGAGAAGTAGGAGATCTCTTAAAAGTCAATACCAATGCAACATTAAAAACAATAAGGAATTACCTGTAGCACCCAAAGGATGTCCTATGGCCATCGCTCCTCCATTAACATTGACCTTTTCTGGATCAAGACCCAGCTTGTTCCGACAGTAGACAAACTGGGATGCAAAAGCCTGAAGACACAGCCATGTTTGAGATATCTTGTGGCTTGAATGAGAAAAACCAATATTAGAGACCATTACTTACCTCATTTATCTCAAAAAGATCGATGTCTTCAAGTTCAAGACCAGCAGCTTTAACAGCAGCTGGGATTGCAACAGCAGGCCCAACACCCATAATAGCAGGATCCACACCAACAGCAGCAAAAGTCCTGCATCACCACGAAAAGAATTGGGTATTTTGTAAGAAACTTTCCTCAAAGTCTTCATACAAGTCCTTCTCTTGACCAAACAAGACACCCATAGGATTTAGTCAGACCAAGCATACTGCAACAGTATACCTGAAGACACCAAGAATGGGTAGGCCTTTCTGCATTGCAAGACTTCTCTTCATGAGGAGAACAGCTCCAGCGCCATCAGTCACCTGGCTTGAATTACCTATATGACCGCAGAAAAAACATAAAAATAAAGTGCTGAACCATGAACAGACTATAGTTCCACATGTCTTCAAAACTTTTATCATTTATTACCAGCAGTCGTAGAACCATCTTTCTTGAACACAGGCTTCAGCCTAGCCAGATCTGATATTGTTGCACCAGGCCGAATACCATCATCCACTGCTATGGTTACAGGTTTCTCATCACCAGTTTTTGGGTCAACAATCTGGAAGAGTAAGTATGTCAGAGGCCAAAGTGGCTGTGTGCAAAGCTTGCAGAGGTATTCCCATACTAAAAGTCAATTGCAAATACCTTGGTAGCTACAGGGATTATTTCATCTTTAAATCTACCAGCAGCTGTAGCAGCAGCAGCCTTCCTGTGAGACTCAACCTGTACATTTAACCCGTAAAATGTAAATGATTGTTGATGCAAAGCAGCATTAGCTGTAGATGTCATTTTTTATACTCACAGCAGCTTGATCTTGCTCCTGCCTTGTCACGCCAAAACGGTGTGCAACATTTTCAGAAGTTACACCCATCGGAAGCAGGCAATTTTGAGCTTGAGCAAAGCTCTTGACCTGGTGTCATTTCAGAAGAGAATGAGCCCACAAAACTAATCTATGAAATTGAACAGTAGAGTAAAACACAGTTTGGCATATTGGACTACACATGGGTTGTGCCCATGCTCATACAGTTATTCGTCTGTGCAAGTGGTATCACACATGCAGATGAGAGAGAGAGAGAGAGACCTTTGGGTTGACTGATCCTTCCCAACCCATTGGATTGACTGTCATGGATTCAAGCCCAGCTCCAATCCCTGTAAACAAAGGGTGTATGATAAATCATGATCACAACAGCCACAATAAACACTAGTCTCTCTTGAGGCATGTCCAACATACCAATGTCATAAAATCCTGCTTTTATAGCTGCAGCTACATCAGCAACTGCTTGAAGCCCAGATGAACATTGTCTGTTGACAGTTCTAAGGGGCACGGTTTCTAAGCCATTCAACCAACAGAGAAAAAGTCAACTAAAAGAGCTAAAGATGAATGAAAGAAAAAACAATTGACAATGAAGATCGCAACACCAACACCGTGAATCATAAACCAAAGATGCATTTAATAAAAATTACCAGGGAAACCAGCATAGAATGCAGCCATTCTGCATTCACTTGCTCTTTGTGAACCAGGTGCCAATACTGTGCCCACAACAATATCTCCAACTTCACTTGGATTTATCTTTGTTTTCTCAATCAATGCCTGCATCGGTGACAGTTTTCAAATATTCATTTGTGAGTTTCAAATAAGGCATGGATAATCTCAATTTAAGAGTGATTAATTTACAGCAAGGACCACAGCACTTTAAAAAATGAAACACATGGTTGGCATCCAAGTTTTTTCTGAAATGAATTTTAGCTGTTTGGATCTTCCTTGACATTGTTTGTTGCATCCTAGAGAATCAATTGAGTTCTAAATTACGATTTAAATAAGAGAACAATCACCATCCATTCAAATTAGGGGTTGTTGAAAGTGCACCTTCCATGATACATTCACGCATCTTCTAAATAAGTCCAGCGTTTACATGAGCAAGTGGAAATGACTTACCCTCAGAACAGGAGCAAGCAGATCATCTGGGTATGTGTCCTTGAAGCCACCGCGCTTGGCTTTGCAGAGTGCTGTCCTATATGCACTGTGGAAGAATTACAGCTCACCGTCAGCAATGAACACATTCAAATGAAAAGACCCATGTCGTATCAGTTAAAAAACAAAAATACTTACGCTACT
Organism: Angophora floribunda; assembly: GCA_014182895.1. NCBI lineage: Eukaryota > Viridiplantae > Streptophyta > Magnoliopsida > Myrtales > Myrtaceae > Angophora > Angophora floribunda. The sequence continues at coordinate 3,239,684 of CM024712.1, forward strand.
ATCACTATGTCGTCCCCAAAGCTAGAGGATCTTTGATAGGCAGCGCTATCACCTGCTGCACATACAGATGCCTACATTGCAATCCCAAAACCCAAACCGAAAAATTGTAAGGACGCTAACAAGAATAAACATGATAATAATCAGTCAAATAACAGAAAAAAAATTTCTATGACAGACATCAATTCACTGTCATAAGGAAAAAGCATATTTTCGACATATGCAGACCCCACTTATCCGGTAAAATATGTCTAATGGATGTATAACGAACTAGAACTCGATAAACCGATCTACGCCTCAAAATTCGACCTTGGTCTTGAATTTGCACAATCATCATTACGCAAACAGCAAACTGAAAAAGCTCGCTTGCTCTACGAGCTAGCGACACCAGAAACTCAAACACAGCAGAGCTCAAAGCAAAATAAGCGAAGATCGCGATTCCAAGCGGAACTAGAGGCACAGATTACGAAATCGGGCGATTCAACCAAGGCCGAACTGATCCGGATCTAACCGCACAGCGGGCAAAACTCGAGCTACTCGCGATCGGATCGAACGGGAGCACGAAAGGACTCGAATTCCGCAATCGAACGAGCGAAATTCCGAATGAAAATAAATAAATAAATAAATAATGGGAGAAAGAAGGCAGCGCCGGAATCGGAGACGAAACAGAGGCTCCGGCGACTCACCGACAGCGAAGATGCATCGCCATGAACGGAAGAAGAAGAGGAAGGAGGTCGCAGGTGCTGGAGGAGAACTCGCTGCCTCTCGATCGCCTTCTCCATCTCTCTCTACTTTCTCTCTCTAGGATATTTTCAGCTGTCGAGGATTTGCGTGCAGAAGATGAAATGGCAGAGAAGGCGAAGAGGACGACGCCATTTATATATACAGAGAGCGAGCTCTTCGGAAATAATTAATATTTTTATTTTGTGTAAAGACTCTTTTACTCAGAAAAAAAAATTATTCTAAACATAAATTATTTCTGAAAATAGGAATATTACCCTATACATCGGATCATAAGATTCCGATGTAGGCGATGTGCTCGATCATGCAAACTCAAGTGAGACCCATAAAATTTGTTGGATCTCATGACTGTGCATACTGATTTTCGAGTGCAAGAAATAAGTGCTCGTAATTGAGACATTTTTTACGGTTGATTAATGGCACCTCGACCACTTTGTCCTTGCAATCTAACTCCAGGGTTGCAAGGAATACATACATTATCTCTTTTCTCAAAACTTACAATTACAAGAATCAATAGTATTAATTTTTACGAAAAAAATATTAAGCTAGACCTCGAAAGGAACTGAATGCTAAATGAATTTTGATTCCATTTATCTAGCTGAAAAAATGAAGAATATTTTTCAAAAATATCACTAATATCATTTAATATAATTAGTTAGTAAAAGATTATTATCATTATCGATAATATTTTATATTTAAATATTTTTATTATTTTTGTGAATAATGAAAATATTTTTCATTAATTTATATTTATAAATAATATAAATAATATTTAAAAATATATATTTTCCAAAAAATAAATGCATTTTTTGTATTTTTGTACTATCTGGGGAATGATTCCATTTGATATTCTTTCGGGAGCAGTAATTTTGCATTTAAAGAAATGAATAGATAATGACGAAATAACATTAAATTATAATTGTGATAATCGGTGACGTGGGGCCAGGAGTCAGACAGCGGCGGTGATGTAATCTGTTAATGCTAAATGGAATGGACGATGATATTGATGACGATGATCGATCGTGGCAGCAAATCCTCTCTTCCTTTGCACCCCCCCTCCACGCGCGCACCCAGCGCGTGGCTCCCACGACGCTCCCCTAGATCATGCACTTCTCCGATTTTGATGCCGCGGATTCTCCGACTTCCGAATGGATCAGATCGAACATTGACGAGGCCTCCAAAGGCAACCCGAGACTTGCTGATGATGTAAGGGGTTTTATTTAGAATTGAAGGGTTGTGACTGAATTGTTGATTTTATCATAATAGTAAAGAATATGTTTGTTGATACGAGTAAAGTTTTGAATTCTGTAATTGGGTTGATAAATAATTCAAACTTCATAAGATGATTATCGAGATTGACTCTAAATCCATTGTCGGACTTCTTAGTCTAGAACTAATAATTGATAATGATGGCCCTACTTTGCTTAATGATATCAAAAGATTGTTACGCTCTCATTTTGAGTTTAATGTGCAACATAATTTTTGAGAAAGAAATCACTCAATAAATTGATTTGCTAATCTCGACATCGATAAGTGATTAGATACTAGTTCCATTTTCATTACCTTTCATGTTTTATTAGATGATAAAATAGGGATACTACATCTTAAAAGTGTATGATCTTATTCCCAAACCGGATTAGAGGGATTGATTTTCCCACTTTTTAGAATTGAGAATTGGATTGAAGCCCCTATCAATTCTTGGGTGGCTTAATGAAACCAGTCCATTTTATTTTTTGATTTGTTGTTATATTGTGGACAATGTTTAGCTATTATAGTTCAATAGTCATTGCAATTGGGCAAATAAACTCACTAAAGGAGCATTGGATGCTATGGAATTGGCCCATATGCATTTGATTCCAAATTGAAAAGGAACTTGCAATCATGATTCATATTGCTAAATTGAATACAACACTTAACAAATAAGCGAATTCCATATTTAGCTTTTATCTTTTTTTAGTTTTTACAAATTTTCAAGAATAGATATAAAAAAGATAATTAGTCCAATCTAATTTAGATAGATGGTTCCATATATTGAACTCGGAATTGGACCGAAAATCACTTGAATAGTGTCTTGAAAACCATCCAGAACCAATCAATTCAGTTAGATATGAGCATGTCTTTTTGCTCACCCCTAACAAATCTATGATGTGAAATTTTGTATTCGGCTTAGAATTCTTTCATTAAAAAAAGAAAAAAAGGGGAGAGAGAAAGGGTTTTGAACTCACGCGCCTCGGATCGCGTGGTTATTTCGTTGGGGTGACAAGGGAGTGAGCTTCGGAATGCGTGCCTTCTGGATAATGAGTTTCTTGCTGAAATTTTCAACGCCCTTTTTTTATAATTTCTTTTTTTTTCTCCCTTTTTTCCTTCCTTTTATTTTTCCAATTTTCTTACCGAAAAAAACTGCCGCAGGAATCAAGGCCCATAAGATAACGTTCAAACGACGCATGGACGAACGGATGGATGCAATCTCACCTGCAAAGACCATAATGCCCTCGAAGGCAACGACAATAACTGAAAAGGACGCATCATCCCGCCCAAGGAAATAGCCGGCGTCCCGTGGCTTCGCGGGGGCGGCACCAGGGCCGGCGTTCGTGATTAGACCGGTCGAGTCGGTCCGGGCCGGCCGAGAGGATCCCTCTTGAATCTCCCGAAGGACCGTAACGCCCTCGAGGGCAACGATCTCACGTGAGTGGCGCCGGGGCCCGGTGGGGCGTGGTTGGCGATCGAGTCGGATCCCGGGTCGGCCGGCACGGTCCCTCGTGAACCTCGACTCGAAACGGTTTCGCTTTAGGGCTCGGGGGAGAAGACCAAACTTGCTGGTGTGCTAAGCAAATCTTTAACCCCTAATGACATGTCCTGAAACATCAAAACTCTCCCTAGAGTGGATAAGTCGACTCTCTTCTCTCTTTTCTTCCTTCTTCGTGCTGTGAACCTTCGCTAACAGGCTATATTTACAACAGAATTACAAGAAGAATTCGATGTCGGTGCAGTCCAGTCCGGTCTGGTCCAGTCCGGTCTGCGGCTATCAGTACTTGGGCTTCTCGGCGTATCGCTTGGTCTGAAGAGTCTTCAGCATGGTCTGCAGCCTCATGGTGATCTGCGTGAAGGACGGCCGCCTCGAGGGATCAGCAGCCCAGCACTCCTCCATCAGTTCCCTCCACTCCGAATCGCATCGCTCTGGTATCGGCGGCCTCAGCGTGTTGCTGACAATGCCCCCTTCGCGAAAATTATCAAGAAAAGTTGCAGAAATGGGTTAGCCTTTTCCGATCGTGTTAATCAAGAACGAGAGCTGCAGGCATTTTCGGATGATCACCTATGATTGCGCCGCAATGCATGTTAGCGTAAGGTTCTTCGCCGGTCAACATCTCCCACATCGCGATCCCGAATGAGAAGATATCCACCTGAGAGACGCAGCATCGTGTCACAAAGTCTTGATCAATCATGTTATTTTATGTGATAATTTTGATTCATTATCGCTAACCTTCTCCGAGACTCGGTTGTTAGTACCGCTCAGGAGCTCGGGCGCCATCCAGGGGAGCGTACCCCGGATTCCACCCGACACGAACGTGTTCTGTTTGATTCTTGACAAGCCGAAATCAGCAACCTTCACCAGAAGAGCATAGAGATTTCATATTTCCTTTCAAATTGTCCGTTCTGCTATGTGATCGTGCAAGTAGATTCGAGTTGAGGGCTACATCATGCAAGTACCTTGCAAATCGGTCGACGGGGATCCTTCAAATTGACGAGCAGATTGTCACACTTCAAGTCGAAATGGACAATATTCTTGAAATGAAGATATTCCATCCCAAAAGCCGCATCCATCGCTATCATAAGCTTTTTCCGACGGTCCAAAGCTCTGCAAGATGGATAGTTTTACGACTGAGTAGCGTTCAGGCTCTCGCGTATTCAAAATGTGCTACAATGAATTTTCATAACACGAAATGAATTAAGATTAACAAGACTTTAGCGTGAGAAAACTGACCTGTGGTTTCTGACTAGGTTATGTCTGAGCGAGCCATTAACCATGAACTCGGTCACTGTCGCCAATGTCCCACCAGGGCCATCAGGAACAACTCCATAGAACGCCACGACGTTGGGATGATGAAGATCTGACAAGATCTTCGCCTCTCTCCAGAAATCTTTTGTCTGTAAGTAGTTAATGTCAGTAGAAATGTTCTCTTGAAACAGAAAGAGATTAAACATGATATCTACTTTGTTTAGGACCTGTTAATCCACGAAAAAAAACTTCTGAAAGTCCTAAACTTAAAACTTGAATCTGCTGCATCAACACTATCAGATGAATCTGTTGTTATTTGAAATGATCTTTGGTGTCGTGGAACGATTGTCATGTAAGTCGAGTTACATGAGCACTAACACTGTATTTGTGACTATGCAGCTATGAGACTTACTATGCGCTCTTGCTCGGACGATCTTCCTGCAAAACAACTGTTCTTAATTCTTTTGATGGCAACATCTGTCCCTCTCCATTTGCCGTGATAAACCGTCCCGAATGTGCCGGATCCTAATTCTTGTAGGTCTTCCAGGTCGGCGTTCTTTATGATCTACGACAGCACACACCGCATTTAACTGCATGAATATCGTTTCTATGCTAAAGCAGGTTAAATGAGAGTGACAACTCAAATAGTTTCACAGGGCAAACATCAACTATTGCCCTATCAATTCTAGATTGGCATGATGACTTAACGAAAAAGTTTGGGAGCCTATCCGGGTAGATATGACATCAACTTCGTTTAAGGTTTAGCATAGTAAAATAATTGTCCATGAATAATAGAGAGCGATTTTCGAAGATTAGAACCTGCAAACCGTAGATGCCGGCTTCAATTTCAGCTATCACTGCATCAGATATGGGGTCATCTGCATCATGGCCATCGCTTTTCACATCCTGGAGAATTTAAAGCGAGAGAGAAATTTAATGAATTTAATGACCGTCATGACGTACTCAATCAGACGTTTGGTGATGACTCGAATCGAATTGTGGTACCTCAAAGTCAGTATCAGCAGCAATGCTTTCAACTTCTGTTTCTCTGGCAGATGAGATGCTGTCACTAGCATCATCCTGTATATGCGCCACCACTCTCGAAGAAATGGGGATGTCAAGAGGCGTATTCTCGGTTACATCCTCAACAATCACCGATATTGGCTGGACCATGTTCCGAGGATTTTCTTCGTGAGGAGACAATTTATTTACAGGCTTGAAATCCTTATTGAATCTCGCCTCAGAGCTGACTTCTCCAGCGCTGTCCAACGAACCTTCATCATGGGATTTTCCTTCTTTGCTTAAAGTATTAGGCTGAAGATTTTCAGAAAAAGAGAATATGTTAAGTACAGAGAATACTTGTGAAGTTTGAATTGATATCCTGATTCATTTGGGGGGAGTCATACATACAGAGACTGAAGACGCGGTGAGTTCAGGAACATCCTTAAGCGATCCTCGAGTCTGTGCAGGATTCTGTCCATGCTGATCTTTGAAAGCTGATTTGGTTTGTTTCGCGTCTTCATGAGGTGCGACGATATATTTTTGGCTCTCTGAGGAAATGTTTACTTCGACATTGGAACTTGCCTTGCACTCTAGTAGCATATTCGTGCAATCTTCGTCGACAGTGACTACTAAAACAGACGTCATTTTAGGAAACTGAGAAAGTTCATATTGAATTTCGCAATGTTATAAGACATGATCAATCAAATTTCACCTTTAAATTGTTTCTTCTCTTGAAGGGAATTGGAATCTTTGTCGTCTTGCAACTCCAGTACTGTTTGGTCCCCGATCACGAGCCCCTCCTCATTCGAGCGTGAATTAGATGTGCTTTCCTGATATTTTGCAGCAGTTAGATCCTGTGACTTTATCTTCCATTCGTGTGAAGAATAGGTTGAAGTCGCCAGCAAAGGGACCTTCTCTGTTGAAAAACTCAATGAACATGAAATTGTTCCTTCCTCCGTAGAATGCGTTGATCCCATGTAAAGTCCTTGCAACTGCGAGTCTGACAGCGCATGCATCAATCCATAATGAGGGTCGTCTGCTTCAGTAGATCCTGGAAGCTGAGACACCGGGCTTTCAGGACGAGTTGCGAATTTATCTGAATGGAACAACCTTTCCTTGAGCATAGGCCTACTGAAATTGATGTCGAACAGACCGTAGCACAATGATGGCACGAAATCTTCTGAAATGTTCTGATCGGGAACATGAATGCCTCTTTGTCTATATACATGTCCCGCTTCAAACAAGTTCGCTATCTGCGAGTCGATCAGTGGAATAGGCTGAGTAGATGTAGGAGTTTGATGATTGGTATTGTCATGATAGTAGGACTTATCACCAGAATCCTTGTCCAGCACAAAATGCCTATTGCTTTCATTCACATGACTCTGATCCATAAGATCTTCCTTCTGTAATGGTACCAGAGTCGTGGGGGAGAAAGGTCGAGAAGATTGCGGGAGATCTGTCTCGTCATCAATAATTGAGCGAAAGGATTTGTACTTGTTCTTGCAAAATTCGAGTAACTCGGGCTATAATCATTGATTTCTAGAGGCTGAGCGAACGTTGGAGAGTCTCTAAGACAGCTCGGGCTGTTGTCTGAGGATGTCGTGCCCTGATGCATTACTTGGCTGGACGGAGTTTGTCCTTTCGTGCTCTTGTGCGGGCTCCGATCCAATATCCCGTTAACAGCGACGACGTATTGATAATCGACGTCTTGCTGCTCAGCTGCTAATCTAGCTTCAAAGGAATTCGGGCTCTCTATCTCCGTCAGGGGGACAAGAAATATCCGGAGTCTCTGACTAGTACCGATTTTTTCGAGCTCATGATATTCCTCTATCATATTTTGTAGGTCCTCGTCGGAACAAACTGATATCAGCGCGTCGAGATCCTCCCAGGCAGTTGATATTTGATGGTGTGAGGCTGGTTGCAGATCGCCGAGGTCTTCTTCACGAGTTCTTCCCAGGACAGGTTCTTCCTTATGGATATGATGCGGGTTTCACCGCCGACGTATCGAAGCTTCCCATCGCCAGGCCTTGGAAGAATTCGTCCACCATAGCTACAAAGGAACTTCAGCTTGCAATTGGAAGAACCCTGTGCGACGACTCCTAGACCTTGATGGTAGTACGACTGAGGCGACCCCGAGGAATAACATGGATCCACAGCGCCTCGCGCATGAGCGGCATCGTCGTAATATACATTGGACCATTGCCCCAAAAAATCGTATTCTGCTTGAGGCCTTGCTCCATAATCCAAATGAGTGGGGCTCTCCATGTACGGATCTGGCATAGGTTTAGCCATGACATTGGCGAAATCCGAACTGCCGTACGAATTCCCTCTCCTGTGCCGGAGCAGGCCACTCCCGTCCTCGTAAACCATGCGTTGATCCTTCAAAATATTGAAGCCGGGACCCTGTGGCCGGAAATGATCTGCATTAGGCATCGCCTGGATTCTCCGGATGCCCATTCTATCCCTTAAGAATTCGACCGAAAACTCTTCACCGGTCTGAGAACATACATCGCCGAAGTTCCCGTCAGCTTTGCCAATTTTGATCTTCTGGCTTGAATCTTCCCTAGCCTCGTTCATCATGGTCTCAACTGGACCCTCGTCTGCTTTTCGACCCATATAAACATTCTCTGACCCTTATCATTCGACGCTCATCAAGAATCAAAATTTACGCCAATGAATCCTTCCTCAAGCACGCTACCGGACGAGCTGTATAACCATGCAGGTAACCCTCGAGATGATACAGGCGTCCACCCTCTGTCGTTGGGAAAATCGATGCTCAGGAACGTCGTGAATGTCGGATCCCCAGGATAAGAAGAGCTTAAGAATGGTACAGCATTAGCTGATATAGAAAAGAACCATCACCAATGATCAGCCAAAACAATACAAAGCACGAAGAATGATTACCTACTTGGTTATTCAAGTTCTTGCCCTTGGAATCCCAGGACAGTCTGTCGGAAGCTGAGAGACAAGAAAAGGAAAAGGAGAGAGATGGTCGAATTCTGAACGAGTAATGCAGAGAGAGAGAGAGAGAGATTGGTGAAATGGAGTGGCTGTGAGAAGACAAGTCCCAGAATAGTTCGGCAATAAAGTAGGGAACAGAAGAAGGATATGGCCTCAGGACCCAAACTGCAAGATGAACATTTGACAATGAACGCATGTACGAGATGGGACAAGCCCCTTCCAATCCTTACAGAATCACCCTGATGTCAGTAATGTATATATCTCTATCTTTGCGATCCACTGTTACCATTTTCAATGTAATTCAAAATTATAACGCGACATAAAACGACATGCAAAACTCAATTATGGGTGATCATTATCATCCTTCAAGAGTCGTTAGTTTTAGATAGTTACATCTTACTTTTTTGTTGCTTTCTTGACGAGTGAAAAAAATAAACATAGTTGAAAGAAAAAACATTTGAATTAATAAAGATGGGTAAGGATAGTAAAATATAAATTAAACATAGTTGAAAATACTTCTTGATGGTTTGTCATTACATTGTTTTCTCCCTAGCTTTCAATTTTTGTGTGCACGCTTGGATGCATCACACCCCAAAAGTCAATTGATCTTTTTTCTTGGCAGTCCATCAATGTTTAAATGGTCCACAATTAAGTATTTCACGAAATATGAATATATATTGATATAAGAAAAATTGTTTCCAGATGATTATTTTCCTACTTTCTAGTGTTTAGACGACAAAAAACTAATCAATTTAAGGAAAATATTTTCTATGTACTGAAAACAATAAGTACCTACTGACAATAACAAAATCACTTTTCCTAAATTACTAAATAAATAAAATCTAACTATTTTTCTTAAAAATAATTTTTATGAAAAACATTTTCCCTTGTCATGAAATTTTCAAAAAGACAAATGTACCTTAAAGAAAAATTAAAAATTAGACACCGGCACGAAGAAAATGAACTGGTAATGTGATGCTAAAGGGAGATTTAAGAATCAAACAGAAAATGGGTGCTTAATCAAGTTAATAGAGCAGAAAAGGATCAGATAAGTTATCCATCAAGGTATTTGGGCTAGAACACCATACCAACACCATCGTTTCGCTTGCCGTATTTCATGTCTTTAAGAATCATCTAAATTAGTGCTTTAAGTCCTTCAAAACTGTTGCGTATGTGTTGAAATCAATGGAGGCGTAATCTACAAAGAGAGCATATTCGTACATATTGTTCAATGTACAAGTGGTGACCACTCCACAAACAGCATATTCTGCTGAGTTATGTACAAGAACATGAACACGAACATCGAGAGTTCAAGAAGGAAGAACTCAGGCCACAAAATGCAAACGAACCACATGGTTTTTATGGTCAAGTCGAAATAAAAGTGCATGGTCAATAGTTCCATGATGAAAAGCAGACACTCAAAGGTGTAAACATGTCTACCACCAACCAATCCTCAAGCTCCAAAAAATGAAAAGGAAAACCACACCCGGGCCCAAATACACCATAACCACGGTCCAGAGTAAAACTACACAAAGGCTCCACCTGGAGATGGGACTCATCACTACGCTTGACCAAACAATTGAGTTGGCTGCACTTAGGCAGGTATAGGATGGATATCCATTGCCTACCTAAATGAATCAGGACGCTTTGGCTTACTTTGAACAACGGCTTCAATCTTTTCCATCACTGCAGGAGTCAGTAATGGGATGACATCAATGGCCTTCATGTTCTCTTGAATCTGCAAGACCACAGGTAGCATGAATAACCATGTGAAGGATATATGATGACTTCTGAGTTTTCCAAGGGAAGCAATCAGGAAGATTATGATTGAATTATACTCAGTATGTTTCACTATACATACTAAATGTACAGATCTAAAGCAGCCTCACGGTCATGGCCCCAACAGAAAAATGCAGATGCCCAAAAAATTAAGCATACTATCTTTGAAAAAAAAAATATTTGCCAGGATATCTGAAGTACTCATTTTTATTGTAGAGAAAAAAATTCACGCAATAAAAATTCACGGATCATATTGTAGTTCAACTTTACAGGGGCTCCTTTTGGAGGAACTTTATTGACAATGGATAATTGTGCAGATAGTAACTCTTCGGGACTGACCTTTCATCTAACATTTTAACGGGCAGCAAGAACTGTCTTCTTACTGGTATTTCCTCCACTTAACTGACTATATTTCTTACCTGAGCAACCTCCATGAGAACTCAAGAGTCCTATCACAAGATGGAGGCTTTGGATTCCATAAATTTTGGCAGAAAAGTTCAGCAGTTCTTCAGTTTATTACATCTACTTTTAAAAAGACCTTAGAGTTTGGCTAATGCCTCAAAGGAAGACCTCAGTCCTAACTGCTATTGAACACCACATCTAGACAACTTCCATGGTGAGTCAACTTCTGGGGATAATCCTCAGTTCAATTATCTTCCATTTTTTTCACTTCCGATAACATCCATGTCCACTGCCAATTATGTTCCTCGTTCTCATGTCATTCATAAAGTAAACCATTTTTAGATTCCACATACAAACCCCAACATACCCCAACCTCTACATAGCCCAGAAAAGTTATGCACATCAGCCACTCCTAATGTTAGATGGGAGTCTAACAATTGCAATGTGCAAAAGTTTCCTGGTTTGCTCAGTGAAAAACATTGTGTGCCAAAAGACAAATGTAATACCCTAACTTTATTCCAGGATACGTCCTGTAGCACCCTGAATTTAGGGAATGCTAATACATAGCAATCGATGCCTTAGATTCATACCACCACCATCAATCTCAATGAGAGATGATAGTAGTAAGCTTGAAACTATCAACTGGCAAACTGGATGCTAAATGAGATCATAAAGCTACAAACAAGTTCGTAATACCTAAAAGAATTAACTGTGCCAAGATTAGTTGCTAATGAGATTATTCAAAGATCTTTGCATTACCAACCTGGGATTCCTTGGTTGCACCAGTAATAACAGATGAGACGTTAGGATTTGCAGCACACCACGCAATAGCAAGCTGAGCCAATGGCACCCCAAGTTCATCCGCAATTGGTTTCAGTCCATTGACCTTCTTCAGCACATCATCGACCAAGGAACGACTTGCAAGATTCTAAGATAAAAAGAAGCATTAATTCTCATACTGTCTTAAAGTGAAGCATTTATCAAACAACCAAACTTTAAGAGTGAAAAGTTAAACTTTAGACTAACACTGGCAAGATTAAATATATAACATGCATCATCTTAAAAAATGAGAAAGGGCTACATGGCTCCTATGATTGTACAGAATAAATAATTAGCACATTTTTCTGGGCCAATGACAATAACGTTTGGGTCTTGTAAGATCAGCATCTATCAGCACAGGTATCTTTCCCATAAATGTCATCTTAAACACTAGTGAATTACAGATATACCACATCGTCTTATATAAATAACTAGACCAGATGTATTGCTGTAATTATTAAGTATAAACAGGAATAAAATAAAGCAGAACTAAAATTTTTTGATAAACCACAGGAAGTTTTAAGCACAATAAGCTTAGAAATTGCTGACCCTCGTACCATGAGCCCATAGTTTCTCATAAACAAAACTGAAACAATGACCATTCGCAAACACATTATCGATCTTTTTCCCAAGTTGAATGGTGCGTAAGTCAATTAGGACCAAGTATACGGTATCGAATAATCTGTCACTTAAAAGTAATGAGAAGGCTCATCCAAATCATCATATAATCAAAGCAAAGTAGATGGAAGGCCAAAATCATTTTCTCCTTTATCCTAGTAAGGCTACACTAGCACAGTGATGGATGAAAGATTTATCTAATTAAACAACATAAGAATAGGGGGAACCGAGTTGTACATTGCTCCTGGGGCAGGGGAACATCAATGCAGAAGTTAGTCAAGAAAAACACCTGAAATGGATCATTCCACTCTATACTTTCCAAGACCCATACAAATCTTAAATAGCCAACCCATTTTGAAGGAGATCTCAATAATCAGAATTGTATCACAAAGAAACTTACTTTATAGTTTTCCAGAGCAAAGCGGCTATCAGGAGGTATAGTTCCCTTATTGTATTTCCCGGTGAGCACTCCAGAGGAAAGTGGACTCCATGTAGTCAGACCCAAGCCATAGTTGGTATAGAGGGGTAGATATTCAGACTCGACCTGCATCCAGTATTCAGATTATAAATCAGAACCAAGACAACCGATATAAATATGTCCTTTTCAATACTTTTCATATGTGAAATTTCCAAAGCACAATATCAAACTCAATTTGGAGCCATTTCCTTTGCCAGAATAGCACAAAAGTCCCCTTTTGACATTGCCATCCAATTCTTCTAATGCTAAGTTGGACAACCATTTTTTTTTTTTTAGGTTGTTGACATAAGCCAATCCAACAGAGTACCAATCTCTTTTTTTTCTTTTTGCAAGTTTGGCGAGTAAATTAGTTAGTGAACACTACAAGGGAGCCTCCCATTCATAGACCAAGAAAATAAACAAAGTATACACTGTTGTTAGACCATCCCAAAACTATTATATCATGTGACAATTTGTAACACTTGATTTAAGAAAAAAATGATCTTAGGCAGCAAATGTGCCACAAGTACATGACATGGAAGGATTAAATGAACTCATATGATGTTCTCTTTAAATATTACATGTGGATGATTAATAAAATGAGCATGAGATTACAGAGGACTATGCATTGAAGAAATGACCCATAGCAGCTGGCTAAACTCAATGATCTGAACCCGGTACTTGTTCCTTTCACTTAAATTGAATAAAATGACAAGACAATCATGATCATGCCTCACTTCCATGCAACTTATAAACATGGTGCTCATTGACAGCATCAGGGCAACATAGACCAAAACTAATTTAAGGCAACAAACAGATTGTGAATGTCATCACTGAAAATAAGAAAAGGCATCCACAGAGCTTCAATTACTGCAACCGCACAGAAAGCTATTGTCAAAGTGGGTATAAAGGTGTCCCACTGCCATTAGCAATATCACACAAACAAATTAGAACTACATGGGGAAAAAAAAAAAAAGACAACCACGGACTTAATAATCTGTGCATTTGAAGATGCCAAGAGTTCTAAGTTCTCTCTTTGAGCTAAGCATTCAGAGAAAGGGAAGTGATGTATCAAAGCACAACAATATCACACTAACAATCAAAATCAGAGTCTAACTTGAATCACTATCCTAATGGAAATATGCCAAGCGAGATTGAAACAGACTTCATGTTCAAACAAGCAAAAACCATCGCCAAATTCCAGCAGTACCGTGCGCCAAGATCCCTCACCTTATGCCTAGAGAATAAGTTGTACTCTGGCTGCTCCACGATCGGCCCCACCATATCCAACCTCTGTGCAATCCCCCAAGCCTCAGTAATCTGCTGTGCCGACCATTCGCTAGTTCCCCAGTAAAAGGCCAACCCTTTGTCAATAACATAGTTCATTGCTCTAACTGTCTCTTCAATAGGGGAAGAAGAATCAGGCCTGCATAAAAACCAGTCACGTCAAAAACCACTCACCACCACCAAAACATGAACTGTGTAAACTAAACAATCAATCCCATCTCTATCAGGAGAACAATAAAGTAAAGCAACCAAAAATCAAGATCAAAACCCAATCAAAAACCATCGAAAGATCAACGCATTTAGATGAGAGAGACTGAATAATACAAAATAAGAACCGACCACATCCATTACGATAAGCTTCAACCTAAACAAAGCGACATTCTTCACCTTTCCGGGCTAAAGACAGCAGATATAAGCAAAAATTCATCCCACATGCAGCTCTAATGGAGCAAAAAACTGAACTTTACCACCATCAGCACCAGAAGACCAACTGAAAAAAAAAAAAAAAAAAAAAGTACTACAGAGACCGACAGATCAGTTCCGTCAACAACGTCAAACCACGAAACGTGGGGAGATCGAAAGCCGGAACGCAATCGACCAATCAAATCCCAAAGACCAAAGCAAGCGCACCTGTGGCAATAAATCACATCGACGTAGTCCATGTCGAGGCGCTTGAGGGAGGCCTTGGTGCCCTCGACGATGTGCTTTCGGGACAAGCCCTTGTCGTTGGGGCCGGGGCCGCCCCAGAAGATCTTGGTGGAGACGACGATGTCGGATCGCTTCCAGCCGAGCTCGCGGATGGCCTGGCCCATGATCTCCTCGGCGCGGCCATTGGCGTAGACCTCGGCGTTGTCGAAGAAGTTGACGCCGTGGTCGCGGCAGCACTGGAGGAGCGACTTGGCCTCCTTCACGTCGAGCTGGTTCCCGAAGCTCACCCACGCCCCGTACGAGAGCTGGCTCACCTTCAGCCCCGACCGCCCCAGGTTCTTGTACTGCATCTCGATCACTTCCGGTCCCTCCCTTCCGGCGAGCTCCGATGCGAGCGAATCGAACAGAGAGAGAAACAGAGAGACAGAGAGACAGAGACAGAGAGAGTGCGAGCGACCCGAGGCGGCGATGCGAAGGAGTATTTTATACTGGGGAGGCCAGCGGAAGAAATGAGGAGCGAGTCTGGCGACGGCGCGTAGCGCCCGCACGCGCGTCTGCGTCTGGGGAGGGGAGGGGATCTCTCTGGTTTTCGTGCCGTTTCGTGTTCGTCCTTTGGCCGCGAGGAGAATCCTTGGACGGCGGGGGCGGGGGCCGGACGCCGGATGGACGGCGGCGCGGGCGAGTACGCGAGTGGGAAGCGTCGAGGGGGCGCGTGGCGGCTATCGCACGTGAGAAACGAAAGTAGATCCTTTCGGAGGAGGAATCGGGAGATGCTATAGGAGTCTCTTTCTCCTTGTACTGTTGCGGACTGGGCACAACTGCGGCCGGCCTTCTGGAAATGATTTTTCTTTTTCTTTTCTTTTAATTTCCTTTTATTATTATTATTATTATTATTATTTCCAATTTTTCTTTGTTTATTAAACAAGATACAATGATTTCTGACAAAAAACCGAAAAAAACAGGACACAATGATGCTGTGCGTTGCGTCCATAAGTCCGAGGGGAAAGCGACATGAATTCGACTTTTTGAGTGGGAAAATGAGGAATTACAAATCAAGACGCAACCTCATGCAGCACGGATACCAATTCGGTCGTACATATTTTAATATTGTCAATATCATCTTAAATCTTTAAATTAGGAAATAATTGATTTCTAATTTAATTCAATAAAACTTATTACTTTTTTTCTTATTAAAGAGTGTCCATACACAACGAAACAGAATGACAAATCTTAAGATTTTAATGAGTAAATAATCATTATGATATAGTTACAATATAGTATTTAGTTCATATTTTACAAATCTTTTTGAAGAAATAAAAAATAAAGTATATGTAATCGGTCTGGTGTAGTTCCTCTTTAGGATCAAGAACCGGACCGCTTGAACGCTAATCCTACTTTTAGAAATTTGGAATTGGATTGACTCTCCTGAAAATTGGATCGGTTTGTCCGATCCGACCTTTTCCCAATTCGAGCGATCCCTTTTTGTTTTTTATTAGGCGAGTAGTCTATTTTGCACACATTTATTTTGTACAAAATTCCTTTATAGTTATTTCAACCAATTACTACAAAAAATCCCTAATCATTCTACACAGCACGTTGATATGGATAGCTTTGCCTTGGAAAATTATCTTATATGAATCATTGTGCTATTGATAAATGGCTGCATGTGATTAGAAGGAATATGTTAGAATTATGAAACCCAAACCGAAATATCCAGGGTTGATTAAGTATCCTTGACCACGTTTCTTGAAATGCAATTCAAGAAAAATCTTAGAATTATAGATGATTTCTAATTTGTCAGCGTGGCACGGCGGTGTCCTACGGCTCGTTGGTGAGTTTGGAAGGACAAAGAATGCACGTGTGCATGGCGTGGACTTGTACAGGAGAGATGAGTGACGCGGTACGGTGGAGGATGACGAAATCGATGGGAAAATGTTTTTAATATTTATTTTTTAGTTTTCATCTAGTACAACGTTAATCTGTTTAGTTGGATATATTTTATAAACCCTTTCGCTTTCGCTTTATATATAGGCGGGATGTGAATGTCACCTCTATTAAAAGTCATTTCTTTATTTCGACGTTTTGTAACATAACACATGCGATTAAAATTATAAAACTCTAATGTCATCGGTGCGGTCCAACCCGAAAGATAACCAAGCTCTAATAGGAAAAGTTGTTTATTGGCTTCTTGATATATCTTTTGTGAATTTGAAGGAATAAGAAATTATCTACCTACCCTAGTGGTAACATGATTTTAGGGGAAAATTGACTTAAATGTTCTAAAACTATAATACGATGACAAATTTAATTTTAAATCTTTCAATTGTGTCAATTTAATTCTAAACTAGGGATGAACATGGTTCCAAATAAAACTTGAAATATGAGAATTGGACTAGTGGGAAGCTATTTGATTCTAAGGTATACATGATACTAAGGATGTGAATAGTTAAGTTCGGTTTGGGTGTTTAGAAAAACCAAAATGATAAGGTGAGATTCCGAACTAAACCAAATCCAACCTAAACTGAATACGAACCCAACTAAAAATCCAGTTTGGTTTTTTTATTTTTCTATTTTTCATGCTTATTGGAATCGAAAAAATAAATGTGACAAAGAAAAAAGATTTTAAGATAAAGAAAAAAAGAATTTTTTCGGATCAATTAACTTAATTGAATTGAAAATGTTAACAATTATTTTTCATTTATTTGAAATGAAATTGAACCAAACTAAAAATACATGAAATTTTCGGTTCGGTTCGGTTCGATTTGATTTTGTTCTATTTTTTGATTTAGTTCTAATACCCCTACATGATATGTTTTGGGTTCCAAAAATTAGGAAACCTATTTTCAACATATAGGTTTTAGGTTCTAGGTTAGTGGATTCTAGAACTTGAAACTTGAAAAACTTATAACCTAAAACTTAAAATAAGATTTTGTGTTTTTCTTAATATATATCTTTACACGATCCTATGATATTCCATGTCATTCGATAATGAGTGTATAATTTGGAAACACCAATCTAGACTAAAACTTTTATTTTGTTAATATTTTATATTTTTTGTGTGTTTAAATATAAGTTATTGTCAATAAATTGTAACAACAAATAGTAAGCATTAAAGATTATGATTCACTGCAATTATTCAATTAATAATACAAGTGAAACTTATGGACTTTGGAACTTATAACAATGTAGGTTCCAAGTTCCCAAAAATGAACAACATGTTCCAACGAGTAAATTTCAAGTTTTAGATGGAATTTGTACAAAATTTGAAAACTGTTTGCCCATATTCTAAACTCATCAATGATTTGTTAATATAGTTTTTTCGATTGATTTTGGCTAGGAACTATTAACATAGACATTAAATGTCTTATATGACATGATCAATGTTAATATGGATACTTTCAGAGAATTTTTTTAAAATTTATTGAATTATTTTTCTTTTTTTCTTTTTTATTTTCTTTCTTTCCTTTTATTTTCTTCTTTTTACACAAAGCCACGCTGGCTGCTAGAGGAGGGCCAGCAACCCCCATCGGCCCTTAGGTTAGAGCTACAAAGCCTTTGCTAGTCGCGGATAAGGGTGAGCAGTTCCAAATTCTGTCCTGGTTTCATTGAACTTACTCGTTGGAAGCGATTCCCCATTTTTCAAATCTGAAACCTATCCTAATACAGGGTTGGTTCAAGTCTCTGTGTGTGTTTGTATTGGTTTATTCCCTAGAAAACAAATGCACATCCCCAGAACTTTACCTTGAATACGACAGGCAGCAGGAACAACCTAGTTGCGACTTCTATGGAGGCAACATCCTGCTGGTGGAGTTTGGGAAATTGCTGTATCTCCTCAAGGGTACTGAGTATGTCATGTTAGCTAAAGCCTCAAAAAGGCAAAAACCAGACACCTCATGCGTTAAAGACTGAACCTAAGAGCAACAATCAGCTCACTTACTTGCAGATATAGCGCATCAGGTTCTTGTCTGGTTTTTTTTTTTTTTTTAGCCGGGGAACAAAAGAATCGGGACGTCCCTGTCTCTAGCAAAGACTGCAACTGCACAGGCTGCCATACGTAATGTTTAGGAATCAACAGGCGGTTGCTCAAGCATCAGAGATATGGTGAGCACTGGCTTATGATCGATCTAAAGGATCATCCTGAACCATTGCAACAACATGCGGCAAACAGGATCAGGAGGCGCGAAGCAAAGTGAGGAATGCAAGCCTGCTCAGACGAGGGAGAAGTACATGCTGAATGAATGCCGGAGTCTGGATTCTAGCTGCTGGAGTGGAGGTTAGAAACAAATAATTTCATTTTAGGTTTTCTATGTTCCCGACATTGTTCCTGCTCAGGAATCAGAAATTGAATAGTACAATAAGGGTTTTACAAAATATGGAATTGGAAACTGAACCGGGTCTCACCAACATGGAACCCGACCGGTTCTTTGACTCCTAGTTCCATTCTGGAACCATGGTCAGCCCTAGCCATGGACAAAGATTGCGATCATCATTGATATGGCAAGGGCTCGCAAGTCTTGCCCAGGCCCTTGTGGGCCACCCCACCAACCTAGTGTAAAAAGAAGAAAACAAAAGATTAATAAAAAAATTCATAAAATATGAAAAAGTGCAAAAATTATTCACATCAACATTGCCTGTGCCATGTAAGATGGTAGATGTCCATATTAACAAATTTCCTATCAAAATTAGCTAGAAGATTATATTGACAAATTATTAAAATGTTTAAAACTAAATTGGAATAATAAAAAGTCTAAAACTATATAGCTATTGTACAATAGGTTTAATGAATTTTTGGACTATTAGCCTCATGATTTAGAATAGTTGTACCAATGAGAAGCTTTTAAAAGTAGTTCAAATCTAAATGGCAGGGCAAGCTTTATCTAGCTAAACACAGTCTAAATGGGTCCTTTAAACAATTGTAATTGTTTAGGGCCAACAAATTGTGCTACCATTGGGAAAAAGAAAGTAATGTTCATCAGCACATTATTTTATTCATGATATCTCAAACAACATCACTGACATTATCGTTCGATGGCAACTAAACCTCGCTCCTTTCACAATAAAGTTGAATCAATAGTCCATTTCATATGCAATTTCCCCATCATGTGGAAGATTGTTGTCAAAGCACTAATTTGACATCTTTATTTAGAAAATAGACAATTAGGAACAACATATTTAATTTCATATGAGATATAGATTTTGGAAATTAAACTGGATACATGTCTAAAGAAAGGCTGCAAATTTCTTCTTTTTTATTCTCTATTTTATTCAAAGGTTGGGCCTCTACCAAGTGGACTGGCCTAATCTAACGAAGCTACGGACCTTAATAAGCCCACGAGCCATGTTACTTTTTGTTTGTTTGGCAGAGAGCCATGTTACTTGAATTACTTCTGTTTTGGGCCCTCTTTAATTATATCTCTATGATATGTTCAACTACACACAACTTTATATCTCTATGATATGTTCAACTACCCATAACTGTCCAATATTTCATCTCATATGCATTTATAGATACTTTAATTTGTATTTCTGCTCAGGAGCAATATTTTCTCTATGTTTTTTATTTTATTTTATAATATGTCCCGTACACAGGAATGCTTTAGGAAATGTGTTACATGAACTAAAATACATTCAAATTATTGGATCTAACGGGCTTTCCTTCTAAACGAAAGCATTTGGAATCCTCTTTTAATTAGTTGTATGTGGCATTGAACTGTCTTTTCTTCATGGGAAACAGCAGGGACTTTCCTAACGCCAACCACCGCCACCACCACATGGAAAACAGCCACAATCAATAGCCAACGTATTATGTACCTTCTATTTTCGCAAAAATATCAATGTGATGGATATATGCTCCGTACCTCAAATAAAAGTGCCCACTTTTCCTCCATGGCCCATGTCTTTCGATACACATTAATCACGAAATGTGATACCCATTTCCACGTTAGAAATATGCGCCTCTACCACAGAACAAGGGCTCAGGGTACATTAAGGAAACCTAGCCTGACAAACAATTTTAAATTAAAAAATCTAGAGCTTTTCCATGTCCTTTGCCGAGAGCAATTCTATGGCACCCCAAGTACCATCAATCGCAGCAACAGCAATTTCCTAGAGTTGGTAAATCGATGCGGAATGTTGTAAGTTTAATCTTCTAATTAAACTATAATGTCATTACATATTAATTTACCTAAAGAAGAAGAAGAAGAGAAAGTACGTTCGTGGTACGTCAAGGGAATTTAGCAAAATGGGGGAATGAAAGGGCATAAACAGAAACGAGACAACGGAGGAACTTTCAAAAGGGTTGTAGAAAAGAGAGATGGGGCAGTGATGTGATCGATTGTGTAGCCAAGGGGGTATACAACAAGCACATGGTTTCTCACATGGCTTGGTTGATGGATGGTCATTATCCAAACAATTGGCAAAAATGCCAGGAGAAGATAAGGCCTAATCCACAAGCCCAAGGGAAAAGAGAACTCACAAAAAAGGCAAATAAATAAATAAAAACATAAATTGAAGAATAATCCCAAAAATAATTTTGGCATCTTTGAGTGCCAAGATGGCTTTGGTGATGAACCCATTTCCATGTACATTGTGTGGTTCTAGTCGATTTGCATGTGCCCAATTTGGATGGTTGGGGAACATGGGGTCACCCACCATGACATTTCAACTATGCAATGTTTTGAGCACAAACCCTAAGAAATTGGCTAGAGGTTCATGCTGCATTGGACAATGACCCCAATTTATATCGTCCTTGATAGCATTCCTTCTATGTGGGGGGTGTTTCATATTATATATAATATACATATATATATAATAAGTGACTATGATCAATTCCATCTTTCTATATTCTGGCAAAAAGTAGTTTTTTTTTTTGGGTGTGTTTTTGTGTCACTTTTCTGTTTTAAATATAATGCCATGCGTGTTATTATGTGCCTTCTTTTTCCAATTCTTATGTCCACTCATGTGCTTCTAACCTGTCCATTAAGGTATCAACTATAGATTTCCTTGAATTCATTAAAAAAATTAAAAAAAAAAACAACTTGAGAGGGCCACTTTGCATTTTTGAGATAGTGGGCGTGAGCTGTGATTGATGAGTTAGGGATCAAAATTAATACGTCCAGATAACAATAACACAAAAATAAAATAAGAGAACCATAAATTCATACAAGTGATGAAAGAGTTCATGAATAGAAAGTCACATTTTTTACTGCATTGCCTAATTTTATTCTTCTAGAAATAGTTAACTAAGTTTTTTTGGTAATGACTCAATTACAAGCGTTTGAAGTCAACTCTTGCTAGGCATAGGAACCTAGGAAACTATTTTCACAATTTCACACATAGGAATCAATGTTGAATATATATATAAATAAACAAAAAGTGGGTAGGATCAAGGGAGATTTTAGAAAGCCTTGGAGGGATTCATATAAATTGAAAGCAAAAATGTCGTAATAGCTTTGATCTCCGTCTAAACGAAACGGTATGGCTCCACTTTAGGCACAAGTTTTGCACAACCTGTCACGTTCAATTCTTGATTGGGCCAATTTGACTCCATACACTGTTAAGCTTGAGTTTGGCTCGGACCACATTTTCAATTCTTAGTATTTGATTAAAGCATGATCATTTTTTAATGTCTCGCTCGAGCTCTACGCAAAAAAAAAAAAAAAAAAAAACCTCAATTAAAATTAACTTAAGTTCAATAAACCCGAATGATTTCCTACATATATTCATAGATAGACAATTTAATTACGAGGATTTTCTATTCTTATTAGATAGTATCAAGCTTAAGATCAAGTGAATCTATTTCGAGTAATTGTCAAGCTAAGTCAAGCTACTCACAAGCAACGTGATTCAATTTCACTTTGACCTCATAATAAGGGCAATTGCCGAGAATGCATTATAGTGCTGCAACCATAACCCATGGCAATAATACATAGGAAAACAAATTGATAGACATCAAATCCTTTTAAAATTGATGTAAGATTCGTTACAACTCATGTCACGTGGGCATCGTAATCAACTCGATACTTGAAACAGTGGACCCTTAAAATCCTTTCTCAGTCTATGCCCTGCCCATCGTGTCCGATGTTGACCTGAAACGGTGAGTGGGAATTGAAATGGGAGAGGTTGATGGCGGTTATGAAGGTTAATGGAGTGGTTAAGGGCGATAGGGTCACTAACTTAGTTACCAATTCCACCTTATAAAAAAGAAATCACACAGTTTGTTCTAATTACTCAGAAAAAAGAAAAGCAAAATATCCAGTTCATATGATATAATGTTACTTTGCAATTCCTTGAAATTAAAGGAGTTTTTGTTAACAAATATCCTCGAGGGCGTCCCAATTTATGATTTGATTTGATATAACGAACCAAGTTTTCGTAAATGTAATTTGAATCAGGATCATGACCTGAGACCCTAATTACATTTTCTCCAGAAAAAAGAATATATGAAAAGAAAACAAAAGAAAAAATATTTATTAAGATTTCCTTTTTGAAACGGTGGAAAAAAATATTATTAGGGAAAAATTTTCTATAAAAGGCGCCCTTTTTTTGTTGCATCTGTACGAATCCGCTCATTCCTCCTCCTCCACCTCCTCCTCCTTCGTGCACTTCATTTTTCCTCCGCAATCTCCGCCTCGCACAGAGACAGAGCTGAGCGAAAATGGTGGCGCCATGTCAGGCCTTGTGTCGGCTGAGTACGGTGGTTCTCGTCTTGCTGGTCGCCGGAGCAATGTCCGGAGCAGCGACCGCCCGCAACTTGCCTCGACCTGAGTACTTCTTATTCTTCTTCTTCTTCTTCTTCTTCTTCTTCTACATTCTTGCATATGCGTGTAGAAACAGGGCATTTCCCGGTCTGCACCCTGGCGGCCGATTTCCTCCTAGAAGTATCATGAGTAGTTCATCTGCATTGCATACGTTTTCGTGGAAGCTTCGACGAACCGGCGAAAAACCCGGGCTTTTCTCGATTCCTGAATCCCTTTTCACAGTAGAGCAATGTCTTACTCTGTTTTAACACACGCACGTATACGATTCGGAATTGCCGAAGAGAGGAATCCCCAACACGTTCGATCAAGAACCCGAGATCGGCACAGCTCGACAGAAACAAATTATCATGACTTCGAGTCGAATTTGTTCTGTTTTTCATTTACTTGGCAAACGGATGCAATTTACACTACATTGCAGGATTTGTAACCCGTATTACCGATCCTTTTTCAAGAAAAGTTTCCTTTTTCACTGCTCGAGCGACTCCATTAATGGCTCTCTGGCGAGCTTCAACAGGGCATCCCTCGTCTTCATTTTAACTACTCCCTGTTCTTGTTTTCTTTCTCTGGACTACCTGAGATTTTTCCCCTTTTTCTCTCCCCATTGTGGAAGCGAAACTAGCCATGAAAATGACTTGCATTGCTTTGTGCTTTAATGGCATCCTCTAGCTCCCAACGGATCCGCGATCAGTGAAACTCGAAATCCGGTAAACTTAATTTCTCTTTCCAAATTTCTGAATTGCAGGAACCTTGAAATCGGAGTGCCTCGGAGCTCAAGCTCGAACTACTCGTCCATGGCGTCGTCAAGGTAACTGCATTGTACTCTTGCTCGGCCTGGCTTAACGAAACTTCCGCAATCTTAACACTAGTTTCCAGTTCTGATGACTCGATAACACCATTAACCCGAGTTTTGTCGGCCGAGTCACTCATACATTGAGCTAATATTCTTGTGCTGTCCGAAATTTCCTTCTTGCCATCCATTAGAAGACCGTAGGTTCACCGACAGAACAGGAACCTGATTTTCAAGATCTGTTTTTTTCTTTTCCCTACTATTACATTTGCAAAATTTTATATCTCGACATTTTGTCCTCGCTAGTAACCAAAACGGAGTACATCATTCAGTGGTTGTTCGATGAACATGGGCATCAACTAGCTATTGTTACCGGCGATGCCATAAGTCAAAAACTCGAAATTCTCAGATTCTAACTTTGCCATTTACGACTTGCTTTTCGCAGCTCTAAAGAGGCCAATCACCGGAACGAGCAAGCAGTTGATGACCCGGAGAAGGTCGCATCCATGGTCGACATGTGAGTTTCATCTCATCTCGCGATCTTTCGTCGATATTTTATGTTTCCAACCCTCGACAAAGCTTAAATTTTTCGTGGGGACCATCGATGCGATACCAAACAGCATTAAAATGCCATGTGATAGGTTTGGCACCAAAGCGTCTTTTATCGTATCCTCTATTCATACGTGACAATCATGTCAATTTGTTTCCAAAAGGAGCAATAAAAATGCCCTGTTTGTTTCTACTGAAAATTCCAAAATGAAGCTGGAGTTTCTCATTGCGCTGACCGAATCGAAACCCCGATTTGTTTTTCGCAAAGGGACGGATTTTCCGTGCTTGTTTGCTGTGATGCTAGGTCTGAGGACCATGGCGTCACAGAAAGATTCAATTCTTTGCCATACCAAAGAAAGAGCCAAAGTGGACCAAAAAACTGTGCTCCACCGACGTTGCGTCGGAGTCGTAATCTGTCACTGTCGGTGATTTACGCTGAATCAGGGAAATTGCAAATGAAGAATATGATTCTACATTGTTGTATAAGAAGCTGTGATTGAAAATTTGATTGATTGAAGGGAGTAATTGGGAAAGAAGCTTGACGTGGTTTTGGTTTTGGTAGGATGATCAGGAACAGCACGGAAAGGAGGAACTTGGGCTTCTTCTCCTGCGGGACTGGCAATCCGATCGACGACTGCTGGCGCTGCGACCCGAAGTGGCAGCTCAACCGCAAGCGCCTCGCCGACTGCGGCATTGGTTTTGGCAGGAATGCCATAGGTGGCCGTGATGGGCGATTCTATGTGGTGACCGACCCTGGCGATGACGACCCGGTAAACCCGAGGCCCGGCACGCTGAGGCATGCTGTTATCCAGGAGGAGCCCCTGTGGATCGTGTTCAAGCGCGACATGGTGATCCAGCTGAAGCAGGAGCTGATCATGAATAGCTTCAAGACCATCGACGGGCGCGGGTCGAACGTTCACATCGCGAACGGGGCGTGCATCACGATCCAGTTCGTCACCAATGTGATCATCCACGGCCTTCACATCCACGACTGCAGGCCCACCGGCAACGCCATGGTCAGGAGCTCGCCGACCCACTACGGGTGGCGGACTATGGCCGATGGCGATGCTGTATCCATCTTCGGGTCGAGCCACATCTGGGTTGACCACAACTCTCTGTCCAGCTGCGCGGATGGCCTTGTCGATGCCGTGATGGGCTCGACCGCGATCACTGTTTCCAACAACCATTTCACCCACCACAACGAGGTGCGTCGAGCCATCTTATCATCTCGCATTCGGGCTAACAATCGACACATTCTTTATCCAATCGCCCGGGCTTAAATTCTTGTTCTCCTGGATGAAGGTGATGCTGCTCGGTCATAGCGATTCTTACACGAGAGACAAGTCGATGCAAGTGACGATCGCTTACAACCATTTCGGCGAAGGACTGATACAGAGAATGCCAAGGTAAAAAGATCAACCGGTTTTTCTCCGACGGCCGCCATTACTAGCAGAGCGGTTTTCGATTTCGACAGAAAGACTGAATGATCTCCAATATGCAGGTGCAGACATGGCTACTTTCATGTGGTGAACAACGACTACACTCACTGGGAAATGTACGCCATCGGCGGTAGCGCCGACCCCACCATCAACAGCCAGGGAAACCGATACGCCGCCCCCATCAACCCCTTCGCGAAAGAGGTACGGTATCTCCCTGCCAGTCGGAACATAGATCAAGCCGGTCGCATCGATGTTCCTTTGTCTTACTGGAACAATGTCTAGGTTTGATCTTTGGAAATGCCCTTTTCGCTAGCTAATGCAACATAGGCCCGCCGCTTCGAAATGCCGTCGCGAATTGCGACGGAACCTGCGCGATGAGTGAGTCGTAATGCCATACCATGCAGGTGACCAAGAGGGTGGACACGGCTCTGAGCCAGTGGAGGAGCTGGAACTGGCGGTCGGAGGGAGATCTCCTGCTGAATGGCGCCTATTTCACACCGTCGGGGGCCGGGGCATCGGGCAGCTACGCCAGAGCCTCGAGCCTCGGGGCCAAGTCTTCTTCCATGGTGGGCTCCATAACCTCCGGTGCCGGTGCTCTCCCCTGTCGCCCCGGCCGCGCTTGCTAGCCTCCAAAGAAGGCATTTTTTTCCCAATTCATGGTATATAATCATTACGCCTAACGGTGTAATTACAGAACATACTCGTTGCCTATACCCCAAAACATACCAAAAAAGAAGATCACATTCATTTCGAATGTTTTTCGACTGGAGTGTAAAACAATTTGCACCCGGTCCCGTCGCGCAATGGCCATCCATGGCATTCTCGACCTCGGCCTGCTTCAATCGGAAGGGAAAGCAAGCGCCACAGTTGGAGCCGGTGCGGAAGCGTTGTTCTTCGATTTGCTGTCTCGCCTTTATTCGTTCTTCGTCGACCCCAGTTCGTTCGTTCGTTCGCGTGCATGTGTCGTGTTCGTCTCCGTCTGTCCCCCTGGTCGCGGCCATGGGATACTAAGATTTTCTTACAGTGAATTGTGCTCTGAGAGTTCTGCAGTGTCTGTCGTTCGTCCGTACGAATCAGTAAGCAGTAGTATGCAAAATGCAAAGTGTGAATTCGAGCCTTGTAAGACAATGTGATTTCCATGTAATGCTGCAATTAGCAGCGCAAGAGATGCTATTTCAGCACGCTCTTTCTTTATGGTTTTCGATTCATGCCAATCAAATCTACGATCTTTCTTTTTGGTTTTCGATTCATGATAGAATGAAGTCATGAAATTTTTGTAAGTAGCACGAAATGTCCTCAGCAGCAAATGGAAAAAAAAAAATAAAAATCCATTTATGAATCTAATGAAAATACTCGATTACAAAAATATTTTACCAATATCAGGATTTAATTACATGATTGGAAACTTTAAAAATTCAAGTGCATTTCAAATATGAATTTCTAGAATTTCAGAAAACATGCGTATATCCATAAATTTGCTGTGTCGAGCTCCAAATTATGTAACTTTACAGGTTCATCGATGTCATTTAATCTTAATTGTAGCTTATGTCAATAGTCTAGGACATCTAGGAGTCTAATTTGGTAAATTTCAGAACTGCAAAATTGGCGTGACTACTCCAAAACGACCCATGAAAGACTTTTAAAGCACAAAAAGAAATAAAGGCTGTCTCTCATTTATATAATTTTTGGGGGTCCCGAAAACGACGTGTAGTTTCATTTGGCTATGCAAAGAAACGGAAAAGAGTGGGCATTACTTCACTTCACTTGACCAAGTAGCTAGCTGGGGACCGAAATAGGGCAAAATGAACTGTCTGAGCATGAAAGCTAACCTAACATGGCTTATTGCAAGACATGTGGTTCTCTCACACTTCGTGTCACCGTGCATCTCGAGGATATCGAACTGCCTAATAGATTCTAAAGGATGCATATGATCATCACTAATAAACATATCATAAATTTATTGTGCCCGATACCAATTCGATCTCGAACCTTTCGATGATACATAAATATAGTCATTTCGTTTAATTTTTAGTGAGAATGATATGGTTAGTGTCAATGTATCTGAGCCCAACGTTATGAGATGGGCAATGCTCCTACCATGGTCATTGGGATTGAATGCATCCGCCACACCAGTTTTGGGAGAAAAGGAGGAGGAGATTTGAATGGGGTTTAGCCCTAGTTGACGTGGAAGATGTGGATGTCACATGACCATGCATGTGACCATGTGGCCCTACATGGCATGTGAGGAGTCTCCGTACCCTGCATGGCATGGCCCCCGTGCCCCCCCAACGCATGCATCATGTCCTCCCCCACGAAATTGCACATGGCATGTGATGATCATGTGCAAAGCTGGTGGTGGAGATTGATGGGGACGTCCGAGCTCAAGGACTTTTTGAGAGCTTTGGAGCCCCAGCACCACATGCATCATGCATTTATGATGACATGATGCATGGGCCGACATCCCGTTTGGAGTCATTTCGTGTTTAACTTCCCCAATCACCCATGAACTAATTTATGTTATTTAGCGTACTTATTGCCCCACCCATTTGGGGATGTATATACTTTCCGCCATTGATAATGTTTTTAGGGCGACATTTCATATCGTGTCATCTCAACTGCTAGAGTACATTAATTAAATTATTTGAAGATTTGTCCGTTATAATGAGGATTTCACTTATTTAATAAAGACACATGTTCAAATCACGTCGGTTTCAACTTATTCATAGTCATATCGCACTGACTTTAGATTTTACCTTGGTAATTTTCTTGAATGCCGTGTTAGAAATTGCAGCTACTATCTATTTTGCACTCTTGATGTTCTCTATGATAGTTAAAACATTCCATCGATATAAGAGGTCTGTGTAATCTCGAGATGCTTATTGAGATATGTTAGTGTAATCTCGAGATGCTTATTGAGATATGTTATTGTGATTGAGAAGTAATTCTGTTTTAGAAAAATTGTACATATAGAAATTACAACAAAATGCATTTGGTTACGATGCCTTGCGACAAAGACTGAGCTCTTGAGAAATCATTAGAGGCCCCCTTCACGCTCCTATTCAATAAATACCTACTTATCCAATTCAATGAGCACACGTCTCCATATAAGCATAGTAAGCTCATGACGCTATGAGTAATAACCTATACATATACATATATGCATGAAAGTTACATAAAACATTATAAACCATTTGTTCAAAGAGAACTCATGAAGAATTTCGGGATACGACGAGAAGGGTTTTTCTTCTACAATTGTAAGGGTTACAATGTAAAAGTACTATTCTAAAATAGATTATGACTTATGAGGAATGTGCGAGTGCCTATACTTATTTATAGAGCAAATGTGTGTGATTATACTTTGCAATATCCAAGTAGTAATGGAAAAAGTGCTACAATAGAAGTGGACAGTGCGTGCGTGTGTTGCTATAGTGTGAGGTGATTTTGCTACAATGATTAAAAAGTGTCATGTTTTGCTATAGTATTGTTGCTCGTGCTACTACAGTATTCATAGGCCATTTCCTTTGGTTGATCTTATTCTTTTTTGTCTTATGACAAATTGATTTCATAGCAATCGTCTTCATTTTGATTACAAGATAAATATGTCGTAGTCAGGGAACAAATCCTTTCAAAAATCAAAGGCTCCAAAAGTAGCTCTAGCCAATCACACCATACCATAGTGGTGAAAACGAGGACGACTTCATGGAATAGATCCCTTCAAAAATCGAAGGCTCCAAAAGTAGTGCCAGCCAATCACACCATAGTGGTAATAATGAAGGCGACTACTATAGAATCAATTTGTCAAAAGGCAAAGAAGAATAAGATCAATCGGAGCAGATGATCTGTCAAGATTACTACAACACGTGTAACAATTTCGTAGCATATGCAGACAAAACACTATTCAATCACTATAGCAAAGTCATCATACACTTTAACAGCGCACACACTCACTGTTCACTTTTACTATAGCACTTTTATTGTTACTACGCAAATATCACTGTATAATCACGTGCATTTGCTCTATAAATAGGCATCTACACTCACTCACTCTGCTAAATCTTTTCCATAGTAGAACTTTTACATTGTAACCCTTATAATTATAGAAGAGAAACCCTTCTCCTCTACATTTGTATCTAGAAGTTCTTTGTAAGTTCTCTTCGAACAAATTATTTATCATTACTTATGAGACTTTCTTATCAATTTAATACCAATCCTACCACTTACATGTTTGCTATATTCATTATTTCTTTTGTAACTTTCTTATCATCTCAAGTACATTAGTTTCAGAAAAAACTCAATTATAAACGAAGATGTTTTATGACGTTTAGATCTTATTGAAATATGATTTCAATAACTTTATTTCATGCAAAAAAAAAATCGAGCTTTTAATTTTTTTAAAATTTTTGATTTTCTTTTCTTTTTAAAATATTGAATTTTATTTTATTTCTTTAATTTTTCTTTTTTCTACCTCTTCATCAATCACCGAGCCTCAGTAATGGCTAGTCCATAGGCACGGGTCGGTGAGGCTAGAACTCACCGGAAATGGCAAAGCTCTTGTTTTGATATTTTTAACCTCAATCTTAGCTTATTTTCTCTCTTTACTTTTAAACCCTCAGCTCTAAAATCAAAATAATAATAAAAAAGATCCACATAGAATAAAAAGACTTCGACGGTGAGGTAGATTATGTTAAGTGCATGTAAATGATAGCCAATTAATTAAAATGAAAATAAGAAAATTTACGAATGAATGTAGATAAAAAATAAAGCACAGACAATATAAAAATAATGAAATCAATTAAACAGAAAGTAATACCAACCATGTAGGTGGTAGGACTGATATTAAGATGATGAGAAAGTTATATAAGAAAATATGAATAAACCAACCATGTAGGTGGTGGTAGGACTGGTATTAAATTGATAAGAAAATTACATGAGAAATGATAAATGACGTGTTCGAAGAAAACTTACAAAGAGCTTCAGGATACAAATGCAGAGAGAAAGGGCTTCCTATCTACAATTTTAAGGGTTACAATGTAAAAGTTGTACTATGAAAAAGGTCTTGCTTGCCGAGCGAGCGAGCGAGTGCAGATGTTTATATATAGAGCAAATTTACGTGATTATACAGTGATATCTACGTAGTAACAGTAAAAGTGCAACGGTAAATGTGAATTGTGAGTGAACAGTATCTATGCATGCTGCTACAGTGTGCAGATATATATATAAGAGGCAAAGACAAGGAACAAGTAGTTCGTGCAATAAAGTGATTTTACATAACAAAAAAGTTGGCTTGCATCTTTACGTTCAGGACTGAAGATCGCTGAAGAATACGAATCTCAATTGGACCCGAGACAGAGAACGAAATCAGCTCGGAGTGAAACAGCTTGTCGGCAAACTTCTTGCCGACATATCTCTCCTTCCCTTCTCTCAATCAAATGAATTTCGTCCTTGCTCCTTGCAAGATTTTGCTCAGGAACCAATAATTGTCAAAGGGGTACAAAAGGAGGAATAAGTCGGTACTTGAGAGGACACAGTTATAGTATATAGTTTTCCATAGAAGAAGAAGAAGAAGAAAAAGAGTGGTACAGTCCAATTTGCAAGTCTTTCTAGGTACTAAGTCACCTTAATTTCACAATTTATCTTCTTTCCAATTGCTGCAAAAATATGTGGAAAAATTCACCCGGCTGCTTATGTTATCTAAACTTCTCCAAAAGTTAAGTTATACAATTTGGAAGTTAGTGCTCTCACCATCAAAACTAAGCATGAAGATGTCGAGAGGTCTATGCAATCAACCCCGGTTTGTGCCTCCTGTGTTTGTAGAAAAAATGTTCTCGCACTACAATCAGCCACGCATGCTCTCAACGTTTTGCTCGAGTATCGAGAGAAATTCAGAATGACTCCAAAATAGGAAAAGACTTACATGTTGTTCATGTATTGCCAGGTGATGTAGTTCGCTTCAACAGCATGAATAGACGTTTTATGCTCATAAATTCGTAATTTTTTATGAACGATGTTTCAGGGTTTTGTCAAGCATTTCCAAAAGGTTTGACAATACATGATGCTTGCTATGCAAGCAATTGAACAAAGTTTGCACAATTTGTTCAATCGCAGATATGATCAATCTCTTCTAGAACCTATTGAAGGACGACCAATATGAAAGCCTAGTTTGCCAATTTTCTTCACCTAACAAAGCTGCAGGAAAAGCAACACTAACAATTGATCCCACCATCTTCTTTGGCCTTTTTGTTCTTTCTCCTCCTCCATCACCACTTGAGCATCCACTGTAGAAAGATAAATTGTGCAGTACGTTATTGCTAGTACAGAGTGACGAAGTACAGGAAATAGCCATTACAAAAGTATAAAAAGCTTACTCTTATGAGTCAGGCTGGAAAATGTAACCAGCCTCAGTGAAGTGGGATTTTACTTGTGCGAGAGCCCTGTAACGGTGAGATATCTTATTCTTCTCTTCCTTGGGCATCTCTGCATACCTATAACAAACAGAAACAACAAAGTATGGTAACATCATATGACAATTACTATAGGCAAAACCACACAAACCGAAGAGGACTCGGACATAAAACTTACGTCTGCTCATAGCCATCGGGTTGGAAGATGGATCCCATCCAAAATCAGTGGGTCCCCTTGCAGGTACTATCTTCCCCTAAGGTGGCCACAAAAGTCAGATATCAGTGCAATTAACCAATCCACAATTAAAATTTCTTCCAACTCAGTGGAGCAGACAAAAGACAGCAATAATGCATATGAAAAGCTCCATTGTAATTGATGAATGAAACAAATCAATTAAGAACTGACCAAGGATATGATTGAAAATCCTGATCTCATTCTTCTCATATAGAGAGCATTTCCCAACATTATTCTGACAAAATATTACAGAGAATATAGAATTATAATCAGCTACTTTGCAATCCCAGGTTTACCTTACAAAAACTAAGGATCTCATTCAAACAAACCTAAAATTGGACTTAATCTCATCATGGAATCCTTTCAGTTACAGAAAACAAGGGAAGTCACAAACTATTACAGTAGAATAACTAAGTTCTCCATAGTATGTCAGGTAGCTAAGATAAGAGGACTAAAGGCATGGAAAAAACTTGCAAAAAAAGAATGTATGAGGATGTTTTCTACAAGAGCAACTTACCGGAGTCTTTCCAAGAAAAGTGATTGGTTCAGCATTGGGTCCATTCATGAAAGAAAATGCACACAAAGCATAAGCTGATTTATCCGTATATGCCATCAACAAATTGTTGAGACCTATAGCAGTGAGACAAAGAGGGCATAAAATCAATGTATGAGCACTTCCAAGATAACAGGGGCAAAATAATTAAGAAAAGAGCAAGGAAAAAGGATACCTTCATGACCAAGCTTCTGCAGAAACCACTTGCTGTGTGATTTATTTAATAAATTAGATATTATCACAGAAAGAAGATAAGATATTTTAGTAACCCAATTAAAGAACAATTCATTGTAACACGTATAGAAGTTACATAGTATAAAGCATTAAAAATCTGATATTTATTGGCATTGAATATTGTAGGAAAATAGTTAACTGTCTAAGTAGAACTTTAGAAAATTTTGCATCTACATATATAAGAGGTCATTAAAAACAAAATTAGTGCCAGGATGGGGGGGATTCCCCAAGATAGACAAAATTGAGGGAGGCTGGCAAGGCTCTCCTAAATCTGATCGAACCTTCAAATTAATGACTTGAAAATTGATTGATGCATTTTTGTTGTCTGGTGAAGATTTATCCATTTGGAGAGATCTCATGCAAGAAGATGAGGGATACCAACAGCAACTAGCTGATTTACTCTCAAATAATCAAAATCCAATTATTGAAAGAACTCCTATCTTCAATCCGGTTTACTGTTGACCAAGAACAGGAAAACTCCAAATTTTAATTATTTTTCAGAGAATGGTCAGTAACCCATGAAAGCAATAAGATTTTTTCACTTAATCAATCATTAATATAACCTGCCTGACTAGAGAGGAAGGAGAAAAAAAACTAGAAGTATAACAAACAAATTTTCCCAGCTAGATTTATCAGAGAAGTGGCCCTCAGTGGTAGGAGAAAGACTAGTAACATATAAACATGTCAGATAGATCACTAGTGTGCAGATAAGGGGAAAGAAGGATGCGAACTTATAAATCGATGCTCTTCAAAAGGTAACCCTACTCACTGCATCTGGGGCCAATTATAATTCTGATGGAGGTTGACAGTGTGAACAGCATCTTACACCACATCACTTCCAACTCCTCTAAGTACATAGCAGAATAACTAATGGCTTTCCAGGCATGTTTACCAGAAGCAACCCTAGTATGACGGAGTAAGACTACAGAATACCACTTTTCTTATTCTGACAAGTTAGCTGGCCAGAAGAAGCTAGTATATATATGTGCAGGTGAAGGGAAGAAAGAAGAGAAAATCTAGAAACCATGCTTTTGAAGGTTATCCATCATGCCAAAGGTGCATGAGAGGCCAATCACAATTTTAATTAAGGGCAGAAGTGCATGTAGCTTCTCAGACCCCCATGCCAGAAGTGACAATTCCTCTGATTGCATGGTAGAAGTTAGTACACCACATAGAACCTGATTGGCTTAAGCATCCTATACTTGACACTGCAAGTGCACTGTTGAGGTTGGATCAAGGTTAGTAGAGTTGAGGGTACAAAATTAGTCCATGAAGTTGGTGGGGTGGGGTTGCATGTAGGCCATCTCGTTGGATGTCAAGAGTTTAAACTATCCTCTCAAATGGATCAGTGAATATGGAAGGGAAAGGTGTCAGTTCTGGAGAAACACTCAAGGCTCATCAGTCATGCTAGTCGCGAAGACTAAAGAAATTACACAGGCATCCTGTATCAGTACCTCATAGTCTATACACCAGCCAACAAATATACTTAAGCATCTCTTTGACCCTCACTTCAAAAAGTTGTTGATATTTTTTATATGCTCATGCCTTAGCTTTAGGTAGAACTCTTTATCATAGCATCCTTGTCAAATCCAATTCAAAATTTTGGGCTCAAGGCCTTATAAAGATTATTCAAAGGAGTAATGAAACAGGTGAACAAGTTCAATCATCCAAAGGAGCCCTGGCCCTTTTAATTCCCTCACTCTTGTTAGGAATGCTGCTGGAGACTGCCAGAGCTATAGACAAGTAGACGCCTGGAAAGTGAAGGATAAATTTTCTACATCCATCATTATGAGTTAGAATAATTATGTGAGCACAAACTGCAAAGTTCTTTCCAATCATAATACGAGATTTTGACCATCATCATACTGTAAAAAGGCAACGGCTATCAATGTGATTTGTTTTAACTCTCAACTGATGCACTTGTGACCTTTCAATGCACTCATCGTGATTTATCAGTGTATCTCAAGAACTGTGACTTGTTCTTCTTTGATTATACTCAGGTTTGTAGTTTCCAGTGATCCTGATCATTTGATAAAAAAGTCATTTCAAACTCTGAGGCAGACATCACTTAGGGAAAATACTTGGAGCCTAGAGACAACTACAACCAACAACTACAGCCAACCATTTTGCTCTTTTGCTTTAGTTTGTCAACAATTGGGAATTTTTGGCATGCAGAAGTCAGAATGCACCTTTGTGCTAGATATTGACATTTGCTAAAAGATATAATATCCCTCAATCCTCATACAACCGTTGCTCACACCAACTCAGTCCCAAAGCCAGGAAAAAAAAGATTTCTGAGAGAAGTTGCCTAATTTGAGGGTAGGCATACTAATTTGATGGTAGTTGATACACCAATCAAGTATGCAAATATTATGTCCTTTGCCCTTAGATACTCTAGAAGGGGTCAATCCTTTTCTTGTAGGATAGAAAGTGACAGAAGTGAAAGAATTAATAGGTCAATTGTTGGACAGAATTCTTTTGGATGATAGCAGTAACTCCTGTTGAAACTCGTTCTGACAGCATAAGGCTGAGACTCAATCAATGCTTGATGGAGTGCATAACCTCACATAACTAATCATATAGGTAACCATCTTTCCTGAGTAGCACTACAACACCCTTTTCACTCCTCTCTAAATATGACCCTCTTTCAGGACTTGTTTGGGTATTGTCCTCCATAAAACAACCATTGGCAGAGTGACAACGGATAATTCTGGTTCAGAGAGAGAAACTGGCCAAATCTCCTGAATGAATAAAATTTTGTACAGATGTTGAGATAGCTCAGACTGGTATATCCTAATCTGCAGCCATTCAGCTGTTTCTCATCGTCTATTAGAAGGGCATGATAGCTTTGAACTTCCAATTTCTCTCTGTCTCTTTCTGATCTGATTGATTGCTTCAGCCTTACAATAGTTTGCTCCTCCATCAATTAATATGTAAACACTACTTTGCAGAAAAGACTGGTGATGTAGCAATTATTGACACCGATGTCCTAATTAGATATAAAATCAAGTATAAACTTATCATACTAAATATCCCAATTTAACAAAGTGAAACTTTGATCCTACAATAAACCGATTGGCAGTATAACCCCTCAATTTGTTCTGATGCCCTACTCAAGATAACTGACTCCAAAACAGTCCACAGTTACAAAGTCATTGACTTAAATCGAAGGAAAACTTTAAAAAACACCAAATAAGTGCTGATTTACAAACAGTGTACCATCAGACACTATTCTCAAATTATTCAAGAAATTTTTTAAAAGCTAAAAATCAAACAGAGGACCAAAACAACCAGATACTTAGAAAAGAACAAGAATCAGAAACAAAACCTCACATAGCAGAGCAACAGCAAAAGAAAGCGACTTACATATAAGGCCCTGCACATCAATTCGAAAACAAATCGATCAGAACAATCCGTCTTACGGTGAACTACTCACCAAGGCATAAAGTAGTCAAAAAATGGAGGCGTACCCGGAAGACCCTTTAGGGCATTGAAGCAGAGGCAAGTGTCTTCAACCAGCACAGGTCCATCGACCTTCCAATTCAAAGAGACGAGTAAGTCCACTGGGCAAATACGCAAAAGCATGTCGCAGAAACCAAGAAAAATGAGAGAAGAGAAAGAACCTCGATCGCAGCCAATCGAGCCTTCTCTCTGGATATGTCTTCAGGCTCTCCTTGCAGTTCAGGCACTTAGAACGACGAAACAAGAACACCCAGTTAGAGATTTTCAAGAGGAAGGCGAGCAATAGAAGATGAGCGAGACAGAGAGAGAGGGTATACCGTCGAGCTTGAGGGACTGAAAGGGGATGGATTCACCCAAGATGGAGCGGACCTCTTCGAGCTTCTTGGCGTTGCTAGTCACGAACGTCACCGGCCGCGACAGCACCAGACCGGAGGCTTTCACGGCCGCCATACTTTCCGGCCTAGTTGTCGTGCAGGGTTTATAGGGACAATCGAATTGGCTTTTAAGAGATTATGAAGTTCCTTCCTTCTCCTAGCACACTTTTTCGTTACACTCGAAACGATAGATTGCACCGACCACGGTCAATCGAATCGTATACTTTAAAGCAGTGCGATCTAAACTCACGGAGTAGCTTAAGACCCAAGTTAGACCTTCTCGCTGGACCCATCAAATGTGTGGATCTAATTGGGTAAAAAATAATACGATCCAATTAGATCTATTTCCATACAATACAAATTTAATAATCCATAATATTCGATCTAAATCATAATCAACATATATCTAAGCGACTCATATTGCTAAAACGCATATATACACTTAACCCAATTTAAAATAAAATAAAAAAGCATTCTCGAATTGGGATAAGAGTGTAGAGTAAACGAGCAAGATTAAACGAGGATGGAAGAAAGTAAAGAAAGAGTTTATTGTTTGGGTCAAGGTAAATTGTGAACCCATTTAACACTCGTATGAGTTAAGAGATAGGTTTATGATTCATTTTGATAAATCTATTTTTCATAGTGATGAATGCAATGCTGTTTACAACATCATTTATAATAAAGTTGTGTTCAAGAAATCTCATAAAGTAACTATAGACGCATAATAATATGAGTTTAAGCACAACAAAGACATCAACTTGGACTTTGAGATTGCTCAAAAGGAACGTTAAAACTTCCTATAGCAAGGACCGAGTAAGCCAACGGATTCTGAATGGGCATGTGAAGCGTTTTTATGTTAATAGGTGAGCTGAGCAAATCGGGGAAAGAAATTGCCTTTTAGTCTTCAACTATGCAACGAAGCTCTCCAAACTCAAGAACTTTCTGATTCATAGGAATCACAAAGAGGTAAGTGGAGAGTATATTTACGAAATCTATTCATTGTATTGAACTAATGAACTAACAACCTATCTCTAAGCTTCTAATAGCATAAGACTTCAAGGAAGAGGGAGAATCTTTAGTATAATTTGATCTTTAACCGTGAGTATTTTCAATTCGCAAGGATGACGGATTTACAAAGTTGTGCATAAGTTAGCGAATTACATCTAGACAAAAATAATGGTTAGCATTTGATATGCGTGAAAATCTTGATAACATTCGTGTAATTCCTTCATGAATGACTGGTTATTTCGCAAGAGAGCTGTATGAGACTAAATATTATGAATTATTGAGAGTAATTAGAGCCTAAAAAACACCGAAATTGTTTGAGAAATTAGAGTGCATTTATATTCTTTCTTGTAGCGCCTGATCTATTATGGAAATTCGTGTTGCTTTTTCAAGATCACCTCGGCCCACCATGTAAATACGGTGTTCTATTTATTTCATATTCTGTTTATTTTTGCATTTGTTTTCAAAGCACTATATATTGACCTATTTGCTCTTTAAAGTGTGAACCAACATTCAAATGATTCTCATATTTGCCTCTTTGTAATATCCACACATCCCTATAAAATAAAATGTTTATTTGAGGGTTCACTCGAATTTGAAAGTGAGGATTTAGAACGTGTAGAAATTCATGTAGTTTGTAATAGGTGTAAAGCTAGAGCTAAGGGTGTGCAACTGAACTAGGTTTATCCGGAACCCGGACTAGACCATTTGAAAAATATGATCGGGAACTCGTTCTCAATTAAACTAGTTCGGGAACCGATTGAAACCGGTCTAAGAATTGGGTCCAAGCAAAGACCCACTTGGAACCAGACCGGTTTTGGAACCAGTTTAAAAATCATCTCTCTGTATAGTGTCTTTGAGTCTTTTTATTAAGAGATTTTTTTTTAAAGAATTGTTAAAAAGAACTACTCTCATACATTGTTTTCTTTTTTAATGGTCCCATATTTAACTATTACTATAGTTACGGGACAAGTGCTACTAACTATTATAGTACTAATTAAAGCATTCTTAGTCCAACTCAAAAAAGATGTTATCTTAATAATAGCTTCATCGCATACACATGAGTATGTGCATTAGATTATATTAGAAGTATTTGTGGAAATGAGACTAATATTAAATCAATATTTGTTGTTAATGTTTATGTATTATTATGATTTTTGCTTTGTCTTATAATGTTAGGAGGATAACGTTGTTGTTTTTCACAAATTAATGTAAAATTTAAAGCGATATAGGATATTGAACGGTTGGAAAATAGGTTCCAATGAAAACAAGGTTAACCCTGATCTCAGACCGAAAAAACAGGATCGGATCAAAAACAGAGTCCAATAAAAATAGGGTAAGGTATATGGTCCCAAAAGGGGAAACTGGTTATAACAAGGTCAGGTCCAAGGTCTAGGGTCCAGGGTCCAAGTTTGGACCCTACCCACTCTAAACCCGATCACCCCTAGCTAGAGCCCCATCAGATCATATCTTAGGAATCATGCAACTCAAATAGAAAGAACTATTTCAACTATTTTATTGAATACCAAACTACATCACCATTCACTAATCATCGAGATTTATTTTAACAGAGGAGAATGGAAGAGTTTATTCATTGCAGCAACAGAATTCGTAAGATGGCTCAAGACATTTCCCTCCTGTAAATCCCGCAAGTCGACAATAGGCATCGCAATCGGGCACATTTTCACATCTCTCTCCGCAGGTGTATTTTGCATTTCCTACGAACCAAAAGAGAAAGGAAAATAGAAGAAAAAATATTGTAATTCTATCTAAGAAGACATTTGATGGGATGCAATTATGAGCACATAGATTCTCTATGGAGTCAAAAGATATAGTTTGCCAAAAATAGATAAGAAATGGGAAAAAGTCAATTTGCTTGAAAGAAACCTTTTTCTAAAAAATTGTTTTTCGATTTTCTGATATATATAAACGTTTTTCATTGACTGAAAATAATAAGTTTAAATTTCGGGAAAACGATTTTTCCTTTTAGCAAGAAGGAAATAACTTTTCTTAAGCTACTAAACAAATGAAAAAATCACAAAAAATAATTTTCTTTATCATAAAGTTTTCACAAAAACAAAGGCGCCCTCAATTTTTATTTTCATTTCCGAAGCTATTTTCATTGTTCTCGTTTCCAAACTGACTTTCGTTCATTCATATTTCCAATGTCCAATTAACATGCGGAGAGGATGTACGAGTTCAGAAGGTGCTTAATTATGTCAATTGGAAAAGCACAAGGAAAATATATCATAAATAGTTTCAGTAGTCATGAAAATTACCGAAAGAGATAAGATAGGTCAGGAAAATGGCATAGATAATTGTAATTAGTAGATGCTTGCAGACAAGTGGAGAAGCCATCTTCTTCGATGTGCACGCCTTCGAATGGAAGCTGCTTGCTTTTATAGGAGTTTTTCTTGTGTTTTGAATAGCGAAATCGCCTCCTCTTAGGAATATTTACTTTAATAGAAGATTTCATGAATCGAAGCATTCATGAAATTGAAATATTTGGAGTGATTGCCAAATCTGTTTGGGTATGAGCTTTTCAATTAGGAGATTCTCTTTCCATCTTTGTCAAGTGGATTTACCCTATCTTATTATTAGTGACGTGTCAAATTGTGTAGTTGGCATTTAAATACTAAGTAAAAATCCTTCACGTGACTTTATAAACTTAATTTACATTCTAGTCCTGTTGTTTCGCAAAAAAACAGATGATTTAGAAGACATTTAAACACTAAGTAGAAGTCTATCGCATCACTTTATAAACTTAATTTACATTCTAGTCTCGTTGTTTCGTGAAAAAAACAGATGATTTAGAAGTCATTTGAAAAAAAAATCATTTTATTACTTACAAAAATTAATAAATAAAAAATATTTTCATTATCTATGAAAATATTTAGATATAAATTGATATTGATAATGAAAAAACATTCATAGAATAATCATTTCAAACTACACAACCGATCCATTTTACAAAAATATATTCCAAATATTTCATTTTTCGCAAAACAAACAAAGTTTATTGTCTCTCTAACGTCTTATGTATTTTCATAAAGGGATAAATTTTGGACCAATTAATGATATTATAAAGTTGATCATGAAGCCCTCGGTCAGCTGCTTGCCTATCCATCTCTGTGTTTACGAGCGCAATGGCAAGGTACAAACGTTGCAATAATCATACTGTCGCACAAATAGGTAGGGCGACGGTTGACCATCTCATGTATTTTGAGGTGACCTCATAAGTTGAGCCTTTTACCGTTAGGCAGGAAGAGTATAGAGAGATTCCGTAGGTTTTTGACGATGAAGATCTTCTGCCGAGCGAGGTCTTGATGCCTTGATAAATGTCAACAATTGACATAAACAAGCACGTATGTCGGGAGAATATTTAAATGTTAAAGTATTTATTTTTAGTATAGTTGGCATTGGTATCACGGTAGCAAAGGAGGAGGTCTAAGTTAAATTTTTCGATGCCCCTATTTATCTTCTCGATTATATATTCAACGCCTAGGTGTTCCTACAAAATCCATCAAATATAATTTTTTTATGCAAGTATAATTATGTGGGTTATGTTCGTTTCACTAAAAATGAAGTATATTGAGGACATTTTTCAAAAAATGATCATTTATATTGCTTGCAAAAATAAATAAATAAAAATATTCTTATTGTTCAAGAAAATATTTAGATAAATTTGTTGTCGATAATGATAGCATTTTCCCTAGACGAATTATAATAAGCGATACAAGTAATAATTTTTAGATAAATATTTTCAAACTAATCAATTTCTACGAAACAAATGGTGCTCAAATAAAAATTTAGTTGACACATCAACATGATAAGTGCTAATAAACGAATAATATACCATCACCACATGCCATAAGGCTCTAACTCTAGAACTTTC
The DNA here is from genome assembly GCA_014182895.1 of Angophora floribunda. NCBI lineage: Eukaryota > Viridiplantae > Streptophyta > Magnoliopsida > Myrtales > Myrtaceae > Angophora > Angophora floribunda. The sequence goes on from CM024712.1 coordinate 3,282,085, forward strand.
TAGTCCACAGGATTTACAAAGTGGTAAGTGGAGCGCGAATTTGTGGAACCAGCTCATCGTATTGAACTAAGACCTTAACTCTAAGCATCTAATATCATCAGACTTCAATGAGGAGTGAGGATCTTCAATGTCATTTGATCTTTAATCGTAAAGATGGTGAGAAAACAAGATTTAATTTTATTACCATACTCCATTACAATTCGCTAAACATGGTGAGAAAATAAGAGTTTATTCAATGCAGCAACAGTATTGGTAAAGTGGCTCAAGACATCTCCCTCCTTGATATCCCCATTGTCGGCAAGAGGCATCGCAATCGGGCACATATTGACATTTCGCTTGGCAGACGTATCTCGCATCACCTACAAACCAAAAAAAAAAGAAAAAAAAAAGGAAGATTATCGCGATCCTATTTAAGAAGACATTCGAGTGGATGCAATAATGATCACATGTACTCTCTGTAGAATCAAAAATATAACTGGACAAAAATAGACAGGTAACGGGAAAACTTTTAAGATTTCAGGGTCTGTTTATTTGAAAAATATATATATTCCCAAAAAATTATGTTTTGAATTTCCATTTGGATGACATAAAACTAATCGATCTAAGAAAATATTTTTAATGAACTGAAAACAATATGTTTGGATTGGAAAAAACAACTTTTCTATATAATAAGAAGGAAATCACTTTTTCTAAATTGTCAAACAAAATGAAAACTAATTATTTTTTGAAAAATATTTCTTCTATCATGAAATTTCTAGCAAAACAAAGCACTCTTAATTTTCATTTTCATATTCATTCTCGCCTACTTTCATTCATTTATATTTTAGAAGTGCAAAAAACATACGGCGAGGATATGAGTTCGGGAGATGCTGAATCATGTCATTATGGAAAAGCACAAGAAAAATATATGATAAATAGTTTCGGGAGTCGTTAAAATTTACCGAAAGAGAAGAGACAGGCCAGTAAAATGGCGTAGATAACTGCGATCAGTATATGCTTGGAGACGAGTCGCGAAGCCATCTTCTTCAATTCACATGCGTTTGGACATGGAAGCTGCCTGTTTTTATAGGAGTTTTGATGTGTTTTGAATAGTAAAATCGCCTTCACTTTATGATTTACCTTAATTAGAAGGAATCAAGCATTCATGACATTGAAGCATTTGGAGTGATTGCCAACTCCGTTTTGGTGTGAGCTTTCAATGAGGAGATTCTTCCCCACTCTTTGTCAAGTGTACATACCATATCTTTTTATAAAGGGCTAATACTATGAAAAAACCCAAATTAATTTTTTGATCAAAAAAATACCAAACCGATACACTTAGGGCTTGCATGGTAATACTCTCGGAAATAACTGATTTTATTATTTTGTTCCCGAGAGCGAATTTGAGCAAACACATTTATATTCCCGGAGTAAAAATTTTGGACAATTACCAAACGTCTTCAAATGCTCAGAAATTGTTCTCAGAACAAAATAAAAACGAATCATTTATGAGCAGAAATTATTCCGGGAAGAAAAAAAAAAAAAAAAAAAAAAAAAAAATTATAACAAAAAGTACTAAAAATTAAAAGAATCAAAAGATAAAAAATTTTACCAAACACATTTATATTCCCGGAGTAAAAATTTTGGACAATTATCAAACGTCTTCAAATGCTCAGAAATTGTTCTCAGAACAAAATAAAAAAGAATCATTTCTGAGTAGAAATTATTTCGGGAACAAAAGCGTTACCAAGCTCTTATAATAAATTTATCCATTATTAAATTCTATTGTTGATGGGTTAGATGAAACGCTTGAAGGAGACGATTCATTTTATTTACCTTAATTAGAAGATTTAGTGAATCAAGCATTCATGACATTGAAGTGTTTGGAGTGATTGCCAAATACGTTTTGGTGTGAGCTTTCAATGAGAAGATTCTCCCCCGGTCTTTGTCTAGTGTGCATACCATATCTTTTTAAAAAGGGCTAATATTATAAAAACCCCAAACTAATTTTTATCATCATTGATGTTTGGGTGTATTCAGCATATCAATATGATGTTATGGTCCTGAAAAAAGAGATGAAAAAAAAAAACTAAAACCAAAATAAGAGGGTGTTTGACACGTCAATGTGACAAGATTTTGTAAAATCCAAATTTGTTTTTGTTTTTAAAGTGGAGAAATAATTACATAACAGTTGTGAAAATAACAATTTATTCTGAATTATAAAAAATCAAATAATAAATAATTATAAAATATTGTAAAATCCACTCTTTTGAAAATTTGTAGCTCACAACAAACTCTTATTCTCACGTAAACCTAAAAAAATTTATGTTAGCAAAAGACCCTTTTAAGTTCTCTTCTTCCATTTTTTCTTCCTTTCTTCTTTTCCAGTTTTACCTTTCTTTCTTCCCCGAGCCACAGCGAACAGCACACTATGCACATAGACTTCCTATACTGTTCTCTCTACTGTTCTCTCTCTCTCTCTCTCTCTCTCTTTCTCTCTCTCTCTGTGTTGCTCTCTATCCTTTTATGTCCTCTTCGTGACAAAGATTGCCGCCCGCTAGCAGCCTAGATCGTGGATCGCTTGAGGCCAGGTGACCTTCGACTCGCAAGGGATTCTCGGTTTGGCATCCACCCCTTATTCATCGCAGAGGCAAAGAGAGAGACATGGGCGATGGTTGCGAGTAGGTGTAGCGACGAAGATTGATGGTCGCGCAAACGTTAAAGGACACCCGAGGAAGGTAGGGGGTGCGGAAAGAGACGAAGGAGCTAGGGTCTACATTTAATTATTTTGGTGTATCCTTCTAAATCTGGGAATTTCTAGGCTTTTAGATACATGAATCACATGTTTAGTGCGTGATCATAAAGGAGATTTATTAGCATAATATTTTTTGGACTATTGTTAGAATAATGGTATATTGTAAATCACAAAATCTTTAAAAAGTGGACCTCACAAAAAAATTCAATTTTTTATTATTTATTTTGTTGTGGTGCAAAACGGACTATTATTCTCACCGTAGATTAAAGACAATCACATAAACCTTTCTCATCATAAAATCAATAATGAAAGTAGTCGCTTGTGAAATTCTTACATCTTATTAGTGATATACTGTATGGAGAGTGTTAACTAGTTTTTTTTATAATCACACGTTTTCACAAAGTCACATACTTCACAAAATAAACTTTAAATTCCCAAAACATATTTAAAAATATATGATTTAACAAGTGTTCGAGGGCACTGTTTCGACAAATTAGATTTTGATTTTTAATACATTAATTGCAATTAACATGAAAACCAGGTAATTTTGTTATATAGCCGTTGGACAAGTTTCCCTTTTGAAATCGTCCATCCTATGAAAGTCCATTTAGGACTGGTAACCCCTAATCGCAGAGGATTAAAGAGTAATGAATGAGTTTTGTTAATTCATCTGATAGCAAATCCGATCTTTCGGACCGCCTGGAATTTGTACACCAGTTGGGGAGAGAGAGAGAGAGAGAGAGAGAGAGAGAGAGAGAGAGAGAGAGAGGTTGGCGGTCTCCCCTCTGCATGGCATGCACGTCCCACGACATGGAGCGGCGAGATGCAACTCCCATAAATGGCTCTCTTCTTTTCACAGGTTTCAACCAACTCTCTGCCATCTTCATTCAAACCTCCATCTCGCCCCCTTCCAGATCGTCCCTGCAACACAACTCTAAAGTTTCATCGTCATTAACTCGAACCCCTTCAATTCCCTCAACCATACGCCCCCATCGTCTCTCTCTCTCTCTCTCTCTCTCTCTCTCTCTCTCTCTCTATAAATAGCCCACACTCTCATGCAATGGAACCAACACGAACACTCAATCTTAGAGAGAGAGAGAGAGAGAGAGAGAGAGAGAGAGAGAGAGAGAGAGAGAGAGAGAGATGGCGAGGTGGGCATGTGCGTTTCTGGTGCTTGCTCTCGTTTGCGCAACGCAAGCAAGTGCGCGTGAGGTTCCAAGCGGCGCTGGTCCAAACGACGACGCCTCGGTGCATGCATCTGCATGTCAAAAGCGGAGCGGTGGGGTTCCGAAGCAGCAGACGGCCGTAGTGCACGAGAGTGGGCCGGAAACGGCAGCTGCAGCGGAGGCACCGGGCGGTGGTGTGGACGACGAGAAGAATTTCATCGCCTTTGGCGGCGTTGGTGGGTTTGCAGGAGCTGGTGGGTATGCCGGGGTTGGTGGTGGCATGCCAACCCTCGGTGGTGATGGTGGGATCGGCAAGTTTCATGGTATCGGAGGAGCTGCAGGAATTGGCGGTGTCGGCGGGGTTTTGCCTGTTGGGGGTGGCGGCGGGTTGGGCGGCCTCGGAGGTGGGGCGGGCGGTTTAGGCGGCCTCGGAGGCGGGGCCGGTGGTCTAGGCGGTGTTGGAGGCGGGGCCGGTGGTCTAGGTGGCGTTGGAGGCGGGGCTGGGGGTGTAGGGGTGCCGGAGGCGGGGCTGGTGGTGGAGGGGGTGCTGGAGGCGGGGCTGGCGGCGTCGGAGGGGGGCCTGGCGGTTTGGGTGGTCCGGTCAGCGGCGGGGCCGGAGGGCTAGGTGGCGGGACGGGAGGAGTTGGTGGATTGGGGGGTCTCCCAGGAATTTGTCCTTGATTAAATTCGAGCGTTCCTTGGTGTTTGCCACTTGTAATCGTCTTGAAACCTAAGTTTAGTGTTGTGGTCTTTGAGCGTCGGTCGTTGTCAAATAAAGAAGTTTAGGATTATCGTTAGGGTAAGGTCGTTTGATTAGGAGTGTGGAGGACATCGTTGTCCTTATCATTTTGGGATTTGTTGCATTTTGTCATTGTACTTCGGTATATCAACGCACGCATGGAGATGTTAGCTTTCTTTAATCAATTTCCCGAGCGAGTCTCTTGAATTTTTTTTTGGAGCTTTTCATGGTATATTTTCAGAAGATGAAGAATACAAAGGGGGGTGCTTGCATGCGGAACAAATGAGAAGGACAATGTCGACTTCGATTGTTAATTTATCCAATTTTAGACTTTGGAAAACCCTAGAATGGGAGATCCGGATTTACATAACTTGACTAAGATTGTCTTGTCAGTTTTTGTTAGCAAAAATGATTTTGGAATAAAGGCCAGTTAGGTCTAAAAGTTTCAACGAAAACGTAGTTTTGATATTAAAATATTTAATACTGCCCATCACGAGTAGATTCGTGTTTTGCCTAAAATTCGAAGGCTGTAGCGTGAGAGCTTGTTAGAATTTAGCAGATAAAAAAGGAGACCGGAGAAATATATCGTATGAATGAATTACCTTTTGCTATCATAAGCTGTGAAATTTCTATAACCCCTATAGTTTAAAAAGCTTAAGTTATTGGAAAAATGTAATTTAATATTCAGATGCCCCAACTCTTACAAACATAGATACGAATGTATAATTCTCGTCAAAATCCCAAATAAGATGAATAGATGAAAAGGCAAAGTTTTGACTTACAGTAATTTAATTACATTGCGGTGCTCGGGTTTCTTTTACTGATTTTTCTCTATAAATTTGATTGATATGAATTGGCTTTATCAAGTTTAAACTAACTGTACAACATCATTATTCATTTATGGTTTTGTAATTTCAAACACTAGGCTAAAGAAAATTTTTGAAAAGTGGGAACTCTTTCAGAAATTATGTTATTTTAGATTCTCTTTGTATTGTCAAATACCTTTGGCGCTTTTCTAAAGATTATTTCCTGAAATAATATGTGCATGAGATTGACCGAACAATGTAACACGGCAAGTCTTAAACACAGGCATATTTATTAGGATTCACGCACATTCATAGTTCTGTGTAATCAATTTGGCCGATATCCTGACCAAAAAAAATTAAAAAATTGGCCAATATAATATCGAAATATAATTTAAGAATGTAAATTATAGTATTCCCTCTCAAACTTTTCATCCATCTCCTGTTTTGCTGGTGCAAGGACCAGCTTGCACGCGAGGGCAGTGTAAAGTAATATGCTATAAACACATTGACATAGACCCGTTTTCTTACGGCTTAGGGTTTTGAGAATAAACGGTTTATCTAGTAGCTATGATTGTTTTTTTCCGAGAAGGAAAACTTAGATTATTGAAACAGGACACTACAAACAAAATAATAAAATTTCAGATACGTCACATCTTAAAGTATGTCACAGAAGAGGAGATCAATGCAGCTGCTTACAAGGGAGATGAAACTGAAACCCCTGCTTTGCATGCCCACCATCTGTACGAAGGCGTAAGGTGGCAGAGAATTCTTGTCATCCTAAGTACTTAATGGATACAGCTGAGAAAATTTAAATGGTGCATTGAAGGCAAATGTGTCATAAAAGTGCTGCAGAGCCCTAGATTCAGATGCATAAATATGGGCAAATTCATTGGTGTTTGCTCGGCGCAGTTCGCGCTAGGAAAGGTGGAACGACAGAAACGCACAGCTAGGAGGAAATATTTTCAGAGGACCTTTATATTTATGAGCAAGAAATGAAAAATGCATGCTTAGATGGGGACGCATTTCGCAGGAGGGAAAACGTACGTTTTAATTTGACGATGATAACTCGTGTCGAAGCTATCTCGTTAAGTTCTTTACCGAAAAACAATGGAGTAGGACCATGTCCGGTTGACGTGGCCCGGCCACTATGACAAAATCCTAGGTGATGGGACAGAATTCGACAAGAAAAACGGGTACATGCAATGTACTCTTGAGTCAACCTTTTCCTTTGGTCGACTCTTTTCCTCCACTTGGTTTGTCCATCTCATAGCAAGTATCACTTGACTAGTTGCAGGTTTGTTAATGTCCTGTTGGCACTAGTTAATGAAACAATCGAGGAAGGTTTGCTGATTTTCTTTTTTTCGCATTATGTGTTGTTACTGCCTTTCATATTAAAATATGATAAAGGTTGTTAACATGTGCACCAAAAATACCTTTAAGTATACTAAGGTCCGTTTGTTTTATGAAAAATTACTGTTGAAGAACAATTTTTTTTTTTCATTTTTTGATTGATGGGTGCTTAAAAAAACGAATGAAACCGTACACTTGAATTTAAGAAAATGACTTCCTCATTTGCAATAGAATTAATTTTTCCAAATATGATTACACTCCGGGCTCAAGCTTAGGACCCTAACTACTAGGCCTGGGACCTCGATACTTGTGCGTAGCTCCCCGGAGGCTTGGCTCGAGTCTCCTAGTTTAGGACCGGCCAATGCTAGGTCCCTAGAGGCAAAGCCTAAGACCCTAGCTCATGCCTTCAAGACCTTGGCAGTTCGGTCGAACACAAGGACGGGTCTAGGTACCCTAAGGTTGAATCCAAGACCCTTGCAAATAAAAGAATGATAAACTAATATTCGTAAATGAATAAAAGTGGCTAAACAATAAGAGAACTTTTTTGTGAGGGATAAAGAAGTCGGTATTTGGAAGAAAAAAAATGACTTGCTCCTCTTAAAATTGTAATTAATTTACAAAATATGATTGGACTTCAAATTTGAACTTGAGGCCTCCATGATCATGCCTTGGACCCTAAGGCCTATACCTCAGTCCCGAGAGGCTAGGCCTAGGGTCCAAAGCAATTGGGCTTGGGACCCCGATGCTCTCGTCTAGATCTCTCAAGGCCAAGCCAAGGTCCCAAGTAGTCATTCCTGTGTATATTGAGGTCGAGATTAAGACTTTGTTGCTTGAATCACAAACCTTGGCAATCGAGTCAGGGATGGGCTTCGTCCCCCTAGGCTTAACCTCGAACCCCACGATTAAGAGAAATTTGATAAACTAATTTTTGTAAATAAATCAAAGTTGATAAATGATAAGATAAACAATTTTTTTGGTCAAAAATAAGAAAAGTTGGTATATATGAAAAACAAAAAAAACAAAAAAACATCGGCAAGTTGCCACTATGAAGAAAGTTTGCAATTTCTAAAAAGGGTTGATAAACCTAAAATGTTAACAGGTAAGACAAACAAAAGTGGTGATTCCATAGAAAGGTTAGTGCACTAAAAGAAGACATAAGCAACTCAAATTAGACTCGACAATCCAAATCTAATTGGCAATTTAATCAAACAAAATTTATAGGTCACTCAAATAAAGACCGGCCATTAATCCCATACTTGGTAGCATTAACACCTAGGCAAGAAAGGTAAATAAAATTAAAATTATTCCAAAAACCCTAAACTTATTAAGAGTGGCTAATTCAGTTTTAAACATTTCAATTGTGCCAATTTAATCTCAAAAATTTTAATAATTTGTCAATTTAGTCTCTTCAACTAATTTTGACTAAAAATAACTAATGTCGATATCGGCTAGCTACCGGTTGACATAATCTTATCCCTTTGAGACCGAATCGGTAGAATCTTATTCAACTCCGACATATCATAGTAAGAGGATAATCGTACAAATCGCAATCGCAAGCGCGAATCTTCATACATATGACTCCCCAATTCAATATACTTTTGTCTTCAGAAGGAGCTTCTCTCTTTCATATCTCAATCAAATCCTACGGATCACGCACTGTCAAGAACGGGAAATGTAAAGCCACAGAGAAACTTCCACCAATGCTCTTCGTTTTTGCAGGGAAGGGGACATGAATTTTCTCTCGTTTCCAATTTACCAAATCTGAGCAGAATTGAAAGCTCTGCTTGCCAAGACCATTGATCAAATCTTTCATTTACAAGAAACTCTCCATTGATAGCACGCATCCGTCACCAACCACTGGATATTCACCCTATAAAATGATACAAGCGTAGAGACTCCATGCCATGCCATGCATGCAAAGGCCAAGCAATCGGGAGAAAGCATATTCTAGCGCTCCGACCTCGCCTGATCGAACCCGATGGAGAACCAAAAGATGGTGAGGACTTGGGTGGTGTTTGTGGCGCTTTTCGTCATCTTCGTTGTGTATGGCGGAGCTGCACGTCCCCTGAGGAGCAGCTGCGATCGGAGGATGACGAAAGAGCGAAATCAACTGCTAGCTCATGCGCCAGATGCGGCAGCAGACGGACCGGTGGGGACTGGAGGAAATGGTGTGGGCGATCAGAAGAACTTCCTACCGGTTGGGGGCGTCGGGATGGGCACCGGAGTGGGTGGCTTTGCTGGCATGGGCGGTTACCTTGGCGAAGTGATGCCGATGCTAGGCGGGGTCGGTGGAGTCGGCGGTGGCTTTGGTATGGACGGCGGTTTTGAGGCGGGAGGTGTTGCCGGTGTTGGTGGCATGGGTGATATGGGCACTGGTCCGCTCGGCGGGCTTGGGGAACTTACAGACTGTGGTGTTGGCCATAGTGGAAATGATGTTCCTCTTCCTTAGTGAAAGTTTTGCCTAGGGCTCGATCAATGTGGTGGATTGAGCATACGAGGCGTGACGGTCTTTTGTTTGTGTTTTCGAACTTTTGGTAGTTGTTTTGAGTGTAACTTTTTTATGTGGTGAGGAGCTGTCGCAAGACTAACTGGACTACCTCGGCTCTTTGTGTTGGAGCCAATGAATTTGTAGCTCATGCTTTTGCGTCTTTAGTCTCTTTAATGTATTCTCTGCTGACTTGTGTTTTCTTCACCGGCCTCGCCTGAGCAAAGGTCGCCCTCGCCACCACAGGTGAGAGTCGGCCTCGCTGGGACTCACCTGGGTGACGGCGAGTGCTGGCCACTGGATGAACAGAGGTAAAAAAATAAATAAATAAATAATCGAGTAGACTATCTTTTCCATACAAGTATAAAATGTCAAAATTTGATGTAGAGTATATCTTCCCATTTGAAGTACAAACCCCATCATAAAATTCTTCATTAATCAAATTATTATACCCTCGCACGGTATCAACCAAACATGAGTCCTTTCGAGTTACACACCTCACCCCAGACACGGAGGTTATTATACCTACTTACCTAAAAGTAGCCACTTCTGAAGAAGTGACACGGAGTTCACTTTCCTCTCAATGGCTCCCCTAGTCGATACATGGATATTTCTCTTCCCCATCAAACAGAAAATATCTCGAGTCTTATATTTCCGAATTCAAAAAAAGTAGTTTAAGTGTCCAAAATTATTAAACATGGATTAATGGAGATATTTTTATAGAGATCGCAACAAATGCTACTATCTCTTTTGTAAATGCTCCTACGTGTCTTCCATGCACGGAAAGCTGCCAAGTTCGATTCTCCCGCTTTACGTTACGCTTCAGATCCGCTCTCTTTCTCCCTGGAAATATTGTCCATTTTCCTCGAGTAAAGACACGATTTGGGAGGGCATCACGCGGTGTACCAAGCTAATCAAAACGTGAAAAGGACAAGTACAGCTTCAAGTAAGGTGTCGTCCATGCAACTCACGGCACCGACATTGCTAATTGGTCGGTTATATGACGTGTCGGGTAAACACACACCTTATTCATCCATCGATATATGTTATAGACACTCGAACGGACATTATTTATAGGGTATGCTCCGGCTTTAAATCTCATATTGAATGCTTATTAATTTGCGCACGGGAAATTATCTAGGGTTGCATGATAGGTGAAATCCATACACTTCAATCCTCCACGATAAAAAGAAAATTTTATAGCAAAGCTAATTGAACGACGGATGTATCAGCATCCTCCGGGAATCCCGTCGACCCGCCCCACGCTTTCCTCGCACGTTGCGATGTATATAATCCAACTGCATAAACGTACGAAATCCGGGTTGCTGCTGGAGTCCTTCGAACATGGCATCTCACTCGGCTATGTTATGCTCGCTCCTCTTCCTTTTGATGTGCTCCTCCTTCCATGCCGGCCGAGTCTACTGCTCGCCTCCTCCTCATCCACGCAGACCGCCTCCGCTGCCCGCTTTGAATGACATGAGCATAGCTGGAGGTGGAGGCGGCGGCGGAGAAATAGTTGGTGCTGCTGGTCGAGGCCGCTTCGGCTATGGGTATGGCTGGGATGGCGGCATCGGCAGGGGAAGAGATGGCAAAGGCAGCCATCGCTTCGGATCTGGCCGCAGCTTTGGTGGTCAGCCATGTGGCGGTTGTTCGGGCGGTGATGGCTCGGGCAGAGGCGGCGGGGAATGGATCACTGGGAAGACCGCTCCGGGTCCTCGTTGAGAAACGAAGGCGCGTCCGGTTTCATGTATAAATATGGATGCATGCTAGGGTTATGTCGACAAGTATGAGGATCAATAAAGAAACCTGCGACATGGTCTTTTGCCTTGCTTCATGTCTAGGACCGTCCGAGAGAGGCAGTACTCATTGCATGTGCGGTTTAGCCATCAGGGCGGTTGCCGTCGCCGTTTGCCGGTGCTGATCAGCTTGGCTGCTCGGTCACCGGTTGCCGCAACAAAAAATTGATGATCTTTATCGCCACAGATGCAGCATCAGCGATGAAATTCTTTCGTAGGCATGGATGATAGCGCGATTTGCCAATTGTGTCATGTGAGAAGTATTCATTGTAAGAGCTCATCAATTTGCCTTGCTAGAAGTGTTAAGAGGTAATAAATGGACACTAATCCGTGATGTGCTAGTCAAGGTGAAATTATCTTTAAAAAAATTAAAGATAATTACAAAATATTTTCAAGTATATCTTAATCCACTCAAATTTTGTTTGATGGATAAACAAAATCGGCATTACGTTTCCATTTCGCATAGTTTCCTTCAACTTCCTTTTTAGGTCAAAAGTTTTTTTAACTTAATCATTGTCACTAATGTTCACAATTTCATCTATATCTAGAAATTAATATATAAATATTCAATCATCAAAATTTTCCTCTTCTTAGTTTCATTTATTTATTTATTTGTCCTCTTTATCAAATCTTTATTTAAAATGTGGGCTCTATCCATTTGATAACATGATACACATCGTTTAGGCCATCATATTATTGAATAAGAAATTATATATATAAATTTTCCTGTTTGCTGTCGGAGGGTTACAAATCCACTATCCTTTACTTTCATTTCAAGTTTCATTTTAATATTCAAAGTCCCTCGAATTTCCCAACAAAGAAAGCAACGGAATTAAGGGCAGCAAAGATCAGGACAACGACGATCGTCTTCCTCAGAAGTCGAATGCATTGCATGTCTGACCTCATGAGCTACCCTTTCATAGGCGTAAGTGGTGGTGGACGTGGCGGCGGCCGTGGAGGCACAGGCCGCAACGGCTGTGGCTATGGATATGGGTGCGACGCAGAAATGTATTAGGCACATAAAATAAAGTCCAATGATATTGTTGTTATAAAAAATCAAATCATCTATCTAAACAATAGCAAATCCACATAATGTATTTTACATTTTCATTTTGATCAGAAGAAAGCGAATGTAGGTAACTAAAAAAAGTGGATAGCTAATCCGGCGATTCATTTTTTATAATCAATGCAAATAATCGGTTTTTATAAAGATTATTACAAAAATATTGTGCTCATGGCACTCCCAAATAATCAAATCCGCCTTATTTAGGGGGTTACTTAACCCGATGAGATCTTTGATTGTTCTATCTCAGTGGTTACCCTATTCTCATCAATTGTTTGGCTAGTTTTGAGATTGATATTGTCCAATGGGAAAGTTATTGAAATACATTTGTGCGTTGTGTTAAAGAATTCTCATATTAGAGAATTGATATGGTGTGAAGTAATTAATATACTATAATTGACTCATGGAATATGGATTAACTAGATATATTGACGGGTTTAGACTTCAGCTCCCTTTGACAAATCTCTCTAGGTAAAACGTATAGGGCTTTTGCTACAAACTCTTAACAAATGGTATTAGACCCGATGGTTGATTGATAGTCTACTCCCAATGTGTATATCGATGTTTGGTGAATATCTTAAGAAGAAATTTGGTCATTAACGTGGTTGATTTTGGTGACCAACTCAATTTTTGAGCAGGTGGGTGTGTTGGCATAGCAACATGGACCAAATGACAGACTTCATAATTTAGTTCTGAAAAATAGACTAAGGATGAAGTTGAGATAAGTTAATGTATAAATGACAAACTTCATGGTTTAATTTGAAAAAGAGACAAAGAATGAAATAGGCAATTGGAGATTCGAGTTAAGATAAGTTAATATAGAACAAAATTAAGGAGGATCGAACTTAACACTAAGCTTACACATGCAGAGAAGATTGAGATTCAAGTTGGGATAAGTTAATACAAAATGAAATTAAAGGGGAGCAAACCTAACACTAAGCTCATACATGTACAAGAAGTCCCATATTAGATAATTGATATGATGTCTCGGACTTAAATTCTATTTTGGCAGATCTCTCTAGGCGAAAAATAGAGCTCCCTCTTGGTAGATCTCCCCAAACTAAATATATTGGACTTCTATTGCATACTCTCAACATAGTTTTGGATATTATAAGCAACACTCACTATTATAAGTTATCATTGATTTACTAGTGGAATACAACAAATGAGTTGCTTGCACGGGAGAGCGGACATAAGCTTACATTAAGCCGAACTACTATAAAGATTTGTATATAAAGTCTTTTATCACTATGCTCATATTTACTCATCACTTGATAGAATTTTCTACATTGCTAAATGTTATTAGAACATTGATCATATCAACACTCTATTTCTCATAGTCACAACCATATCCACTTGACTCTTTTAATTCTGCATTTATTCTTCAAATTCTTTATAATCACATATTCACCTCCCTTTAGATGATATTATTAGCCACTTCATAAAAAAAAATTAGATAAAATCATCATAAAAAATCATTGTTTTACATCACTTAAAAGAAATTATTCATCATACAAATATCTCCATCATCAGCCTCAAAATATGCCCATACATCGCCCTTCGTCATGAAAAATAATTTTCGTCAATTCATTTTTATGGTCGATACAAACAATCATTTAAAAAAAAAAAACAAATTCACCTTATTTAGGGAGTTAGCCGACCCGGATGCGCGAGCGGTTCGGGTACGTGGGTTTTCCGTCGGGTCAATCCACGCGATGTGGGGCTTCGTAATGGCGGGAAAATGAAATATCGCGGGAATCTGATCGCAGAGAAGAGACGCATCAAGCGAGAGAGAGAGAGAGAGAGAGAGAGAGAATGGAGAGAGAGAGCTCGAGGGCCGAGCTGCTCCGCGCCGTCGAAGCCATCAAATCCGCCGACGTAAGCTCTCCGCTTCCGAACTCCGGTCGTCCCTTTCATTGATTGTCGTCTCGTTCGGCCGATTGCTGTTCCGGTTCCGAAGAACCAGCAGCTTCGGAGGCCACGGGTGTCGTCGGGAGGCGAGGGTTATCGAATGGTTGAATTTCGGAGCGGTTTCGGACGTCGTTTGATTTGGAAGTGTCTGGTAGCGAGGGGAACTGAGGGGGAATGGAATGAGAATTCCTTGGGGAGCCGCATAGGCTTTTGCTTTTCTAGCGATGGAAGCTGTTTCTCATGTGTGATTTTTGTTGTTGTTGATGCGTTTGCAGGTCGTCGAGACTCGGGTTCAGCTTATTACTAGGCTCGGCGAACTGGAAATATGCGAGGGATCTAACATAGCTTTCGTCGTCAAAAGCCTAGCTGTATCCTCTCAACCAAGTGTTTCTTTTCTTTTCTTGTTAGTCACTTTGCTTAATGATGTTGAGAGAATAAGTGGAATTGGAATCAACTGCAATATGAAGTTGTGGCTGTATCTAAATTGAAAACTATCTGCGCATTGCTGATTGTCCTTTATACAAATGAATTGGTCGACTGCAAGTCCCGATGAATGTATGTAGCGCTGTTCTTGAATTTGCACATATGGGAGTCTGCTATGATGTATTGTTTTGCACGTTTGGATGAATATCTTGGGGATGAGCTCCTTGCTGTTCCTCTGTCGATAAATCAAGTGCATTCTTCCAGTAATTTTTAGGCTTGTATAAATAGCATGCTATGCCTTCGTTCATTGCATTTCCCTGCTGCTTCTATGCCTTTAGCTCTACTTTTTAATCAATGCTCAAGTAAAGCTTCCGGGTTGATCAGAAAAGAATGTGCAGAGTGGATCTTCTGAAATGAGCCATGTGTGTGATAGATTATATTGGATATCCATTGAACAGTTTGTATTTGCATTATAAGAAATATTATTAACAACTATGGTGCTGGGTCTAGTCAACCCATGTTTCCTTGGTTCTGAGAAATAAAGATAAATTTACTTACAAAAGAAAAGCTACTATGGTGAAGCATCAATGTGTTTTTTTTTTTTTTTGTGACCTGGGAACCGCCGTACAGCCGGCAGCCGGCGACGTAAACCCGGGGGAGGGGGGGTACTAGCTCGGGGCCCACCTCCCAGGCACCCCACTTAAGAGCATCAATGTGTTTGTTGCCACTGTCTGGTATAATAAGGTGTCTGAGCATGCAGAAGACATGATCAATAAAGGTGAGTAAGAACAAGAGGGCTGTAGTTTTGTGTACTTTGATTTACATCTTTCTTTTTGGATAAGAACTATAATGTGCATATGTGGGAGAAGGAAAACACAATACTTGCTTGGCCACTGATGTTTCTTTTCCAGTTTATAGCCTGTACATAATGCACATCTCAAAGTTAATGTTTTGAATTGGAAGAAAGAAATACAGTGCTTCACTAGTTAATTGCTCTACCTGCGGCTTGCTAAGATTACTTAGCAGAGAGTGATCTAGTTGATACAGGATTTGTCATTTTAATGATGATGCTTTCTGTTTTCAACCAATGGCAGATCAAGGGCCATTGAGCAAATTATCATGCTTCAAATTCTAGATGGAGGCTAGATTAGATTGTGTTATTCAGCCTTTTAATGAGATTTTTTGGAAAAAAAACTCAATACTGTTTTTAGCTTGTAGAATGATTCTCTACTTTTATATGCTGAAAAAAAACTTTATTCTTAGTCTATTTATCAGCCGATATGATATGCTAGCACTTTATTCATCTGTGCTTTGAGTAAAAGAGTATATGAAGCTTCTATTTCTCTTAGCTTACTGGCTTAGGACTAAAATATTCCACTCACGTTCAAGCCTTTCTCAAAATGTTCCTTTATAATTTTTGACATCCCTTTGTTTGGGGGGAAGGGAGGCAGAGAAAATGAGGTGGATGTGGAAAATTTCAGAAAATTTAAATATTTTGTGAGAGATTGGAGGGAAAATGTGATTTTTCCTCACCCACCCCATATTTTCCTCCCCGTCATCCAAACAAAAAATCAAGGAATTTGCAGATGAATATTTTAACATCCATTTAGTCCTTGTACACGTGCTATTCTAAAGGACTAGTCAGTCTTTCAGTGCTTCTGACTAATTCCTTCATACTATCTTAATGCCTTTTTTGCCTTCTTTAACTTGAGAAGTGCTTGGAATACGGAAGGACTGAAGAATAAAGCATGTGCAAGCTGTTTTTTCTTTAATCATTATGACTAATTTGATCCTCTGGAATCCTTTAAGATGGGAATATTTTCATGCTTGTCTTTGCAAAATCATGATCTTCGCCTTGACAACAATCTGGACATTTTGGGAGGAGTACACGTGTTTGGATGTTACCCAGTGCATATTACACAAAGCAATCATACAGGTTGCTGCAAAGTTCCTCAAGCCTACTTTATGTGGTGGCTTGACACCATTCCTTACTCTTGGGGCCCAGGTAGTTTTATCTTCTAATTTTGCTCTCCACGACCATTCCCACCTAGGAAGTAAAGAATGCCTTGCATGCTGTTACCAACCAGCATGGTGTGAGTGAGTTCACACGTGTGGACACTTCTTTGAAATTTTGTATAATGAGTGGTGTTATTAATTTCATGACAGGCAAGCATTTGGTGTAAAAAGCATCTACAGATGACGATTATGTCAATGGAGGAGTCTCAAGAAGAAGAACATTGCAAAATTTTTTATGGGGTAACTTATCTCTTGTTGCTAATTGATTCTCTTTAATATCTTCCTTACCAAATACGCAATACTGCTAGGCATAGAAGAGAGCTTTCTCTAATTTTTTTGGGGTGAGGAGTGGCGAGTTCTTGGGGGATGGGGAAGGGCTGGATATGGGGAATTGCAAGCAGAGAGTGGTAAGTGGAAGTTGCAGCTGGCATTTGTCTTGTCATTACACTTATATTGTTTAGGACTGTGTTGGAGCTTAGATAAAGTACAAGATGAAGCTAAAAGTTTAACTGAATTTATTTTGACTAGACTATCTTTCTTCAGTACCATCTTATCTTAAACTTATAGTAGGAAATCCCTAATTGAATACACTGTGAATGGCTCTGGCAACTGAAACTTGTGCACAGAGGAAGAAAGGAAAATATTCTGCACTAATAATTCTCTGATTAGGTAAAAGACCTTAAATTAAATTGGGAAAAATATGTTTCATTTATTACTGTTGGATGCTATCATGTATCTTTTTCTTCTAGCCAAATGCTTTTCTCTATCTTTGACATTCTGAAATTCTCTAATGCAGCTGCTTCTAGATGTACTTACTTTCTGCAGTGCAAGCTTCGCTGCTTTGGTGCAGTATCCTTCGCTAACAGACAATACACTAATGAACATTGTGGAGAGTTCATTATTGGAACAGCTAAGTTTAACAAAAGTTTCATTGTTGGAGATTGAGGTACTTATATGTGGCACTAACTATTGCCTTCCAATCATCTCTTTCGTATCTTGTTTCTATTCTTAATTCAACAACTGTAGATTAGATACTTTGGGGGCTTATTCCCAGTATCTCAGATACGTTAAACTTTGAAAACATGGATTTCTTCTTTTATTCTTTTCCTATGGAACAAGGGAAGCATGTGCCTTTATTTTGCCAATTTTTATAAAATGTGTTCGTTCATGTCTGATACAGAGAATCCAATCCGTTAGCTCAGAAATAGCGAAGGTTGCACATACAGTTATCAATTCGGTTGTAAAATTTTGCGAAGATTATTGCCAATCTGGGAACCATTTGCGAGCAAGATCTGAGAAAGACCAGAGTACCATGGATGTAGAAGGGGCTGGTGACATAAATTATGTTTCTAACATGGCAAAACATATACTAGAAAAGCTGTGTGAATTGGGAACTATTGCAGCTAATGGCGGTGGAAGTCTGGTGAGCATTCTGAATGTCACTTGGAAAGGTGTTGTCACACTTCTTCAGATAGGAAAAGCAGCACTAGAAGTCAATTTTAATGTAGCAGATATTATTTTGACTCTTATTTCATTAGCCAACGAATCTCTGAGATGTGCAGCTGAGAATTGGTATCTGCTGAAGGAACCTATTTCTCAAGCAGAAGCTAGACGGTCATTTGTTCCTGTAAAGTTTTACCTTGTAAATGCTGTGAAAATAGTCTCCTTGTATCCATGTCAATCATATAGTGTTCACAGGCAGTTAACACGCTGTGCCCTGATGATCGCAGATTTTAAAATTCAAATGTGCCATGAAGAGCACCTAAAAATTGCTAGTGAGGTATTGTCTGAACTTCTGGATCAAACATCCATGAATTTATTCAACTCCTTGCTGAATTCTGATGAAGTAAACCAGGAGATGAAGTTTGAAATTCTGGATTGTTTGTTCAGTGATGAGACCTGTATCGATGAGAACTCAAATAATGTTTATTGCACAAAGGCAGTGGATAAAATCTTTTCAGCGAACTCCAAGGTTATGTTTGGGACAAGACTACCTTCACTTGGCCAGATTCTGTTACTTGCTTGTCTCCTGAGATCTTCTCGTGATATTGAGGGAGATGTATGGCTTGGGATAACCAGAAAGCTCCAATGGCTATTCGATATACTTGTCCATGAAGAAGTCTATCCTTGCATCCTCTCAATGTCGATACCCCAACTATATGGTACTAAGAAGACCCCAGAGTTGGTATGGGAGACTGTGTTTGCTTCTCTTATACATTCCCTCAAGTCTTTCATGATTGTGGCCTCCTCTAGTATGGCATGGGGCGATGTGGAGGCTTTCTTGCTTGACAACTTCTTCCATCCTCACTTTCTTTGTTGGGAGATTATAATGGAGCTGTGGTGCTTTATGATTCGCTATGCCGAAACCTATGTGGTAAATGATGTTATTGATAAACTCTGCTCATGTCTCAAATCTGTGGCTTCTGTGGAAGCTGTTTTTGTTGATGATTCTTCCCTGAGAAGAGTGGCCAGATCAATAAGTATGCTGGTTTCTTGTGGTACAACATCTGTGTCAGACAGGGTTTATAACTTTGTTACTAGTGGAGGTGTATCTCTGTCTTCATCAGTCATGACTGTAGCCTTGCTCGCGGAAGGTTTTCCGCTGAATTTGCTTTCAGACAACTTGAGAGGCATTGCTAAACAAAGGATAATCAGTGACTATGATGAATTCATTGGAGGTTTTAGTGGCACACTCGTCAGTGCTTGCCCTTCTAGGTTATTGGGGGCTCCACTCTTTGTGTTGTGTGCTTCTTTGCCATCTCTGTAAGTCCCTTTGCATTTTGGAAGAGAAGTTTCAATCAGAAGAATATGCATTAATTATATTGCTAATGCTTACTGAATAATAACTATCATAATAGGATACTTTCTTCTTGTTTGAAGCAGTTTGCAATTAGTGATGGTAGCACAAAACCGTAGCATCCGTCACATGCATTTGCATTTTTTTTTGTCCCACAACTATTCATGGGTCTCTTCCCATAAAGGCCAATTAGCCATTATTACTTGGCCCTTTTAATTCCTTCAATCACAAGGTTTTGCAGAGGAGCTATTTTCCCCAAGCTCCTAAACCTAATGTGGCATCGGGAGTTATTTATCAGCCAGGCATTCTTCTTATGGCTAAATCTAATCCCCCGGTCCCTGTGGAAAGGAAAAGGAGTTTCACGTCCTTCCTTGCCAAACCCTGAGATGTGGACATCCAAGGGCATGGAAGGGGTAATTAAATGAATGAGACTCATTCGTAGGAACACAGAGAAGCAGATCTATTCTATATCCAATAAGTACCAATACACAATGGGGGTTGATCCTTTTCTATCATATAGGAAGGGCTGTTTCACAAAATCGTTCTTCAATTCCTGACAAATCTATTCATCTATTTTTTCTTCGCGGGGTAAAATGTTAAATGTTTGCTTTGTATTGCTTTATTTACCTTTTTGTTCAATAGAAGATTCTTTTTGGTTCATTTCATGAGGTTTTTCCCTTTTACAGTGAAACACAAATATTGTCAATTTGTTTCCAGCTTTGCATGATCACTGAACTCTAACAACACCTTTTGACCTAGTAAAATTCAGGTTAAGTAGCAATTGTCACTTTCATTGAAATCTGAATGAACTTTCTTACATTCTCCAGCCAGATTGCCGAATCTGACATTGATGAGAAGACACTAAAGTTCCTAGCCGATATTCTGCAGAGCTGCACCCGTTCTCCAGAGAATGTGGCAAGTGACATTTGCCTTAAGCTTTTGGGTCAAACACTGGCGATAGTTTCTAACATGACACATCTATATGCATGTGATGTGATGGACGAAGTCATCATGAAGCTGCAAAACCTGTTTATCACAAGGCCATTGGCAGCTGATGCCAAGTTGTACCGGTGCAAAGTTGATTTGGCTCTTTTTATGGCAGGACTTGGTCATATAGAAATGGAAGAAAGAGATGACTGTCTGAAGAGCTCTGCTATTTGGGAGCTGTATCATATGTTACTAAGAGAACAGCACTGGGCTCTCATGCATTTGGCAATTAAAGCATTTGGACATTTTGCTGCAAGAACCTCCTGCAATCAGCTTTGGAGATTTGTGCCACAAAATGCTGCTCTATCATACGATTTATCGCAAGGGAATGAGGCAAATGAGGAAAGATTTATGTCTGAATTCAAGAAATTTCTCGAGAAAGAAGTTGCCCTTCTTGAAACTTTTCCCTGCACTGAGCAGCTTCAGATGCTGAGGAAGGAGGCTTTAATCCTTAAGATCACAACTCAAAAGAGTCGAAATATTGATGTGGAAGCTACTAGGCACGAAAGAACTGAAATGATTTGTGAAAATAGATCCAACAAGAAGAGGAAGGTTCCTGATGAGATCAGCAAGGGTGTTGAATTGCTGCAGAGTGGTTTGAAGGCCATTTCTGATGGTCTTTCCCTGTGGGAGAAGGCTGAGGCTAGCCCCTCAGAACTTCATGATAAGTTTTTAGTTCACTTTTCTTGCCTCGAGGATGTGATTACTCACTTAGCTGGCCTTGCTCGTATTGATTAATGTTGTGGATTAATACTGCCTGCTAGAAGTACTAAATAAACAGACTAATGTGAGGTCTCATTCTCCTTCACTGTTTACATAGAAATGATCACACCCAGATATATTCAGTGTTAGATCTGTTCAGTCCTCTGCTTCAGAAATGAAATCGACTACTCAATTGCTCACTTTGAGAAAAAAGGAAACCAATGTTTCAACAAGACATGCTGGGATGGCGCAGTAATTTTTCCGGTCCATGTTCCACAGATTTTACTTAGCTACATCATTTTAATTTTATTTGACTGGGAGTGTGCCAACCATGGAGACGTTTTTTTTGAGTGACTTTATACAGTTGGCATCTTGTGGGTACGAAGTTGCAAGATTCTCTCCTGTCTATTGGCATATGTGATACTGTGCTGGAGTCTTGGAGACAGAAGAGAAGTCATCCACTCCATCAGGAAATCAGAAGGAATTTCCTGGTAAGTGTATTTACTAGGAGTATATGGAGGCATTGCTTTCAGCATTGTATATTTTGTGTGGGATTTTTACAGTGAGTGGCGTTTCATGGTAGGTCTAGTCTACTATCGTGGCTTGTTCTGGTGTGCCCCTTAACATGTGGTGGGGTGCCCTTTACCTGTCCGTGCATCACCTTTTATAGACAGACAACATTTGAGTAGCTCTTCCTTTTGTTTATGTAAGATTTTGTGGGACTACTGCCGACTATTCTAAAAGCTTAAGCTGTTAGATGACGGCGTGGTTTATTATTTATATATTCTAACACTCCCCCTCACGCTTAATCTTGTCTTTTGCCTAGTATTAAGCGTGGAAATTTAATTAAGGAGGCAAATGGGGCCTAGTAAGATTTGAACTCAGGACCTCCTGCTCTGATACCATGTAAGATTTTGTGGGACCATTGCCGACTATTTTTAAAAGCTTAAGTTGTTAGATGACGGCGTGGTTTATTATTTATATATTCTAACAGTTTACATTGAGAAGACTGTAAAAGCACAAATTTCAAAGGTAAAATCAAATTTAAAATGCTAATGTCTTTAATGGCTGAGTCTGTTAAGTAAAACTCCATCCAATCTCCTTTTATTTAACCATTGAACTATATTGAATGGAACATAGAATATTCAGTCTCCAAAGTTTGAAGTACCTTGACCCCCAACTCTTAGCTCATTATTATCTTTTTTAAATTCTTTAGTTTGATTTCAATCAAATTATTGTCTTGCCTGTCTCGACAGCATTATAGGGGATTTGAGGTACTTGAAAATTAACATCTTCATCAATGACATGTGAGAATTCAGCAACCAATGTCTTAAACCCTGTTTAGTTCCTGCGTATTCTCATAAATGTTGTATTTAATTTATATCAAGAATGAAAATGGCTTAGAAAATATGTTTGACACCAAATAATATTTAAGTGTAATCAAGGGAAAATCTCTCCAAAAATGATCTGAGATTGAGCAAATCTTGTTTGTGTTTCAAGGCTTCATTTCGAATGAGAATATGGATGGTTTAAATATAAAAAGAATAGCCTTTATTATAATTCTGATGTTGATAGAAGCATATCTTCACAACTTCTCATTCCTGAAAAAGTTCATTAACACTTTTTAACATGTTTTGACAAAAATGTGAAATGAAAGCAATAAATTTTAGTAGAAAAGAGTGAAAACAAAGGCAGCTTTCTGTTACCAGATTCAGATTTTCTTCTTGATGTCAAATTTTTTGAACTCTATCCACTTAGTATATGTGAAAAGTGGAAAAGAAGAATACATAAAACACAATATGGCCCTTGTTTCACTCAAAAAAAGACTGATGGTTTACTCCATGGTTCATCTTTTAGATGCAAAATTGGTGATTGTGTAACTATCGTGTTTAATTTTTAAGTGACATTTAGCAAGTGGAAGTTTTAAACAAATGTTTTTTGAATTCCATGTAACACCACACAAAAACCTAACCCCTCATTTTATCCTCATCCATGTCAAGTATCCAGAATAGCAGTAGATATTAGCCACTCGGGCTCTGGTTTGATGTTAGCCATCTGACTTATTTTCTTAAATGCGCATCTCACTAAACAAGTTTGATTTTATAAGATCTGGTAAAAAAACCTGGAAAACCCTTGGTAGTGAAACAATGTTGCAAATGTTGAGGGCATTCAGCATTTTATACCTATGACCAAGTATTTTTATGTTAGTCATCATGTACTGCACTTGAACCAAATTTGACTTAAATTGAGCTCAAGGATAGAAGGAATGAACTTGAGAAACTTTGAAATCGAGTTCGGGTAGTTTTGCTGTACTTTTATCTCTCTTGGTGTCTTGTTTTATAGCGATTTACTGATTTGTAGTCATCAACAAATGAGATGTACTCTTCTCTATTATTTATTTTGTATGTCGAATTTGTCAGTAGTTAGTAGGTATATTGATTTTTTCTTGTTCGCATAGATTTTTAATTAAAAAAAAGCACAGTAACCCAAAATTTATGGACTCACAGTCCATTCTGGGTTGTAAAGAGACAAGGTGGGTTTCGAGTTCAAAATGTGGGAAACTGGTATCCACAGGGAGATACCCAACCCATCCTGTGTCATGCTAACTCCTTATCTAAGTTAGTTTAATTCATTCTCAAAATGAGAACTGGACTTTCTAGGTCTACCATTTAGTTAATTTTTAGAAACTACACGCAAAACTGTAACAATTAATTGAAGATAAAATAACGATGTTCACCAAGGGCGAGTACATGTCAGGTACTGAAAGCCTCATTAACTGAGATGCCTTTGGAGTTCATGCTATTACAAACTCAGATTCTTGAAAAGCCCCCTTGACTAGCCAATGCTGTTGGAGAACTCTCTCTTTTGCAAGACACACATTAGGCGAAGATTCTGCCTCACATCCGTAAACAGTTAGATCCTTCAGGGAATTCAATTCCTCTACTCCATGAATGCTGTGAATCTTATCACATTTGGATACATTCAAAACTTTCAGCTTCTTCAAGTTTGATAGGTTTGGCAATCTTTGCAAGGAAATGCAATGTTGAATCCACAACTCTTCCAAGCATTCTAATTCTTCAAGACCTCGAATCTCAAACATGTTTGTGCAGTGAAGTAGCCTCAACTCCCTTAATTTCAACAAGTTTGACAGATCAGGCAGTCTCTGGAGCAACACACAGGTCGAAACCTTCAGTGTGGATAAATTTTGCAATTGTTCAAGGCCGACAAGATTTTCTATTTTGCACCTTTGTATTTCCAAATGTTTGAGTGATACTAGGCCCCGAAGTCCTTCAATCTCAGTCACCTGTGTCTCAGCAAGAGCAAATAACAACAAGTTCTCCAAATTTGAAACTGTCTGTAATGTTTTTATTGAAATGCAATTTCGGATGGATAACTCTGTCAAACTAGTGGGAAGCAGTGGCAGGGATTTGAGGTTTACACAGGACAGGAGCTCAAGTTTCTTGAGACTTGAAAGTGAGCCTAAAGATGGAGGCAGAGAGATGATATTTGAAAGGGACAATTTTAAGTGCTCCAATTTAAATAAGTTCCCAATCCAACTGGGTCCGGGAGTTTGTAGAAGGTGAGATGGGTCTCTAGAGGAAAATATCCTCAAATCCAAGTCCAAGTCTCTTAAGTTGATGAGGTTCGAGAGATCAGGAATAATGCTTGTTGATCGTGATTCGATTTGAAGAATGGTTAGGCTTGCTGGAAGTTTTGGTATTCTAGTTATGGCCGTTCTTGATAATCTCAAAATTCTCAAAGAGGGAAAGCACACAAAATTACTAGGAATTTCTTCTAAGCTCTCACTCTTTAAGGCATGTAGTTCCTCAAGTTTCTCTGCCATTCCTATAGCATCAGGTAACTTTCTTATGCAACTGCCATCAATTCTCAGCACTTTCAAATTCCTCAGATTACCTATCGAATCCGGTAATTCAGTAATTCCTGTGTTTGATAAATCCAGCTCAACCAGTGATTTCAAATACCCCACCGATTCTGGAAGTCTCGCCTCCCACTCTAGTTGGTTTGAAGACAAATCTTCGTGTTCTGCTTCCACTCTGGTCAAATCTCTAGACTGAGTCATTCCTGTGCCTGCAGTAAACTTTCAGAGATTAATATGCCTAGTGGGCAATCGGAACATGTTTATCTTTATCCTGTAGTTGTTTTTCCTCATCGTATAAAACTCTAAAATTGATGCTAGGTTCTAATACTTACTTGGGTATGTGGAATTAGTTGATAGTTGATGGAGAACCCACTTTGATGCGTACTCTCTTGGGTTAATCTTGTGATGCACTTGTGAGACTGTTGATAGTCTTGAATTCCAATGCAAAGCATTTAAAGTATCTTGGTTCTCTGTCCTTGGCACCATAGGATCATTTTTCTGAGAAGCTATATCTGTGATGAGCTCTTCAAGATTCTCCAGGGAACTTAGGTTACGCCAGGTGTTGTGTTTCAGAGAATAACATCCTCGGATATTCAAATGAAGGAGGCACTTCAAGTGAACAATTGATGGATCAATATGAAACAAACGCGAACACCCTTGGAGAATCAATCTTTGCAGGCTTCCATAAGCTAATAAGTCTGGAGTATTGGTCAACTCGTAGCAGTGGGAAAGATTAAGAACTTTCAGTTTCTTAGCCATCTGGATAGAAATTTCATTAAAATGGATGAAGGCAGAAAGACGTGAAAAATAACAAAAATATAAACACAGAATCTACTCCTGAACTTAAATTACCTCAATTTGCTTCCAGCCTTTCCATTTATGTGTTATTTTGCTCCATGACAGGTCAAGAACCACTAGATTTCTAGGATGAAAATTGGTAGCTAGAAAATCTGGAGGACAATTTTTCCAAGAAAGCCATCTTAGGTTTGAGAAATGATGCTCAAAGTCTCCAACAAAGTTCGTGCTATGCATTTGGAGGAATCTTAGATTTGAGAGGCTTGAAAATTCTTCACAAGTAAAGTTCTGGTTCTTCAAGGCAGTATCAGAGCCCTGAGTATAATAGTTGAAAGCGAGTGCCTCAACAGCGTCTGTTCCCTGTGAACATGGAGCGTGCCTCATTTCAAAGAGAAATGAAGGTTAAGGAAGGAATACAAGTAGCTTTTTCAGCAAACAGAATTGGTGATTAAGTAAAAATTATACCTACCTTCTTACTTTTCAGCACATCTAGTGCTTCCTTGTCAATCCACAACCTACTGCGCTTCCCGGGATCTTTGCGATCCTCACGGCGAACAATCTCCCTACCAAGGTCTCTAAGTTGATTGTGCATGCATAGCTCATCATTATCTCCAATTTTAACTAAAGACATTAGGAGAAGGACTTCTAAACCATACTCTGGATAAAATTTACAGTCATCCCACATATAGAAAGCATTTGTTCTGCTCCTTTTGTTAAAGAAACATGCAATATCAAGAAATATTTCTTTTTGTTCATCTTCCAATTCTTCATAACTTATCATCAATTTCTTCTCAACTTCCTTATGTGGGACATCTTTCAGCCTTTTCAAAGTACCTTCCCATATTGCCTTGCTTTTGCCACACAAGAAGGAACCTATGACCTCAATTGCTAAAGGAAGCCCTCCGGTGGTGTGGACTACCTCTTTTGACAGACCCATGTAGTCTTCTGGAGGAGAGTTCGTTCTGAAGGCGTGTCTGCTGAATAGTTGCAAGGCTTTTGTGTAGTTTAATTCAGCAACTTCATAAATCCAGTCACCTTCATAGTGATCTGGAACTTCAGGGGAACCTTCCCTTCTAGCACTGAAGACGCTCCTGTCTCTCGTCGTAACTAGAATCCGACTTCCTGAACCAAACCAATCATGTTTTCCCGCTAGTGCCTTGAGTTGATCCCTGTGGTCAACATCGTCAAGAAGAATGAGAACTCTCTTATTCTGAAACCTTTCTCTGATCATGTTGATCCCTTCGTCAATGGTAAGAGGTCCTATGCATTTATACCCAAGGATGTCACAAGTTAGTTGTTTCTGTAAAGTTTGAAGACCCTGGGCTTTCGATGTTTCTCGGACATCAGCGATGAAACTACAACTTTCGAAATGAGAAGAAAGGCAGTTGTAGACAACCTTGGCTAGAGTCGTCTTGCCAATTCCTCCCATTCCACAAATTCCAACCATACGTACGGCCTCTGATCCAAGCTCTAGCAACTTTGTTACTTGTTCAATGGGATTGTCAATTCCCACTATATGGTCACTCACATTGAGATAATTGATCTTCAATTCAATCAAAACCTTCTGAACGATTGACTTTATGAGTTCTCCATGTCTGCAACAAACATGAAATTTGTAACAGAAGAATAAGTCAGAAAGCAAGATTATCTATTTAGTTATTGGAACACATTAAGGTACGTTAGTTCAATCATCTGTCCCTAGAATTCTGCCTAAAACATGTCCTGTTAAGTTGTGTCAAGGTACGGCCCTGGGCTACTCTTTCCAGATTTTGATATAAATTCATCGCTCTGAATGATTTCTTGTTCCTATGGTGGATAAAATTACAGTTGCAGGAAGCTAATATGGGGGGTTTAGTCATTAAAAAAAATGCTGCGATCGACAGCTTTGATTTGACATAAGCTGGAAACAAGGTTGAATTTCCAGAATCATCAGTTGTATGATGCAGTGACACAAAATTATAAGAATTCGTAGGCCTGTCACTAAGAAAAATGCTAAACAAAGTGTTGATAAGGAATTACCCTGTAGATTTTATTTCCCATGCTTTCAATTTAGATACTTCCAAAAGAGCCTCCCTCCATTCCAGAACTGCTCTAGAGCCATACTTTTTCTCGTGTTGGGAGAGATCTCTCTTGTATGTACCAGTCTTGAGCTTAACATCAGAGGGTTCCACATCATAATAGATGGGAAATATCTGTCGCTGAGTCAACGATCTCTTGCTCTTCACCATCTGTGCAAGCTCGTTCAGGCACCATTCGCTATTAGCATAGTTCTTGGACAAAATGGGTATGTAGATCCTCGAGTTTTGGATCATTTGACGAATCTCGTCACCGATGTGTTCTCCAACTCCAAGCTCTTCCGCATCTCTGAAGGTGCGAATCCCGGAATGAACCAGGTCTTGGTATAGGCAATCGGTGAAGCTATTGCGAGTGTCTAGTCCTCTAAAACTCAAGAAGACCTCGTAATCGATCCCTTGCCTCACTGCAGCCGGCGGTGCAGCTGGAGTCGTCTGTAGCGGCGCGAGACTCATCCAGATTGTTCTCTGCGTTTGTTTTCTTCCTCTTCAATAGCACGCTCCACAAAAAAACAAACGATAGGACCGTGGCTGCTGCAAGAACGGCGAAATGCACCGGTTCATTCGATTTCTTACCTACACGCTCTTCCATTATAGTGCTCCTGTTGGGTCGGATCTTCCAAGGAAGCACTTACAGAGAGAATCCACCAATGTGGTTGCTTTGCAGGCGGAGAGCAGGAAGCCAGATGAACCGAAACAGTACACGAGATGTCCACGAGTTTGGCTAAGTCATCGCTTGACTCTTTCATAAAGTCGACGTTCAATATCTACAGTAGGCTGTGTGACGTCTGTGGACAGCGCCTTCTGCGATCTGTAGGGTATTTAAATAGATTCCGACGTGCAACTTTCTCGGGTATATTTTTTATGTTTTTTTGCTCGGTAGATATTCAATACTCACTTCCACCACCATAAACTACATGCTCGAATCCTAATTGACTCCGAAAATTGCTCTTTGACCTTATTTTGCTCATGTCATTAGAACGCTCATTGGGCACATGCACCCTGTCTCATGTAACAGCAGAATCAACATGTAAAGTGCAGGAGAGTATATTCGATATACCATGAGCATCTAACCATACCGTTCTTATAGACGTACTTGAACCACTCTCCAAACGAAACCTAGCCCCTTGTGCATAATAAAACAATCGAACCCGACGGTGTTTCCTATGTCACGACCGGCTCTGTTCATCACGCAGGTCGTGAAATCAGAGTCTCCCCGGTTCTTGATTTTAAACGAGCCATGCATCTTGACCTGGTCCAACTCTGCATTGGCATTGACGGGTATATGCTTAGGTAAACGAGGTGCGATACGAAGGGATCTCATGTGCGCCAGGAGAACAAAACAGGGGCCGAAAATTTGTCCTTAGCATTTTGTGAAGGGGCCAAAGGTGGGGACATCCATTTGTGGAATCTTTGGCACAATAAACACTTCAATCCGAGTTTCTCAAAAGCATCTGGCAAGCCTTGGTATTGTTTGCTTTCGGGATGATTGAATGAACATCGGATCGTGAACAAGCGCTTGACAACAGTGTTTCTATTCTTTCTTAAATTGAAGCCTTCACTTATGGTCGTCTGTTCGGTCATGTAATGGGCGGTATTCTCCATTACCTCTAGGTTAGAATCTCGTACTAGAACTTGTCCTTTTATATAATGTACTTCTTCTTCTTTTTTCCTTTTCCTACCTTTCTTTTTTTTTTTTTTTTTTCCCCTTCTTCCTTAGCCACTATAGGCCAGGACAGCGAGACTCAACCTTGCCAAATTGGCAAGGGCAGCCCAAAGCCGGTGGTGAGGTCAACCCTCGAGCTGTTGCTGGTCAATGACCATCACTATGGCCCACCGACAACCAGAGAAAGAAGAAAAAATGAAAAGAAAAATGCAAAAAAATTATCAAATTCTACACTCGGCAATGTCACATGAAATTGTCAACGTCCACGTCAATGATTGCCAACTAAAATTGACAAAATGAATATATGGACAAATTATTAAAAAATTTAAGACTAAATTGACTAAATTTAAAGGTTTAGATTGAATTGATGTCTATTTAATAGGGTTAAACCTTTTTTGGTAATTTTCCCGACTTTTGCTCATGAGCACAATCAATCTTGAAAATGAAAAACTTGGCCCAAAAAAGTATTGAAAAGGAAAACAGGTTACCTGCTAATGGAATTGTCGCGACCTCACCTCGGGTGCACCATCTAGGGTTTGGCTAATGGATTACTAAGCCTGAACTTAGTTCGAGCTCTCCCAAGCCCATACCAATTCGCGACTTAGAGTTTTAAGTTTTTAGCATGCAAATGATTTTTACTTGGAGTCGTCACTAATCTATTTTTTGGTGGGTCGATTAGAAACCCAAGTAAAGTAACGAGAGAATTACTTCACTCCTACGAACCAGAGACTATGGGATCGGGAACTTGATTGCATTAGATTTCTCTAACGCCCTTTCGGTACATTTTCTCTTTTATTTAAAAAAAATGATTGGCAGGTAGTTTATATGGATTTTAATTTACTCCATAACATGCAATGTGATCATGCAAGTGCGCAATCATTATTTAACACTCAATTATCAAAGCATTAAATAACTTGCGAGGAAAGGGATGAAATTATTTACCCTGAAGCTACGAAAGCATCTGCAATATTAGTTAGAAAATCACAGTGATTTCTAATTAATACGCGATCACTCGAATTTTTGATTTTCTCTTATTTAATGAGGCCTAAAACTAACATGCAATGCGTGTAATGACGTACGAAAGTGTCTAACTATAATGACATGCAATATGCAACCTAACATGCGAACTATATGTCATGCGACATTAATCATTTAACTTAATCTAATGCTAGAAAATATTTAATGCAACTATCCTAGTATGTCACGCATTCGAATGACCCTACATGCAATGAATGATGTGCTAGATGACATCCAATAGATAATATGATGCGACCTAGACCACATGACATGCAAGTGATATGTTTTTTTGTGTGTGTTTTTCTATGAAATTTCAAAATAAATTTTCTAGCTCTAAAAATTATCCAATTCAATCTAAGGAATTAATCTAGACCGAATCCTAGTTTATATTATCTCTAACTAGATGAACCCTATCCTAACATGCAATCTACGTCAATTAAAACATATTCTACGAACAAAATCAATCACCCAAGAAACAAATAAAATCGACGAATCGTATCTCGGGCACGAGATTGAATTGGCCGATCTTCCGTGCAATCGCGAATCGTATCTCGGACGTGAGATCGGATTGACGATTATGACACATTAAGAAACTAGAGAATAATCTCTAATTTAAAAGGCTATTTGAAATTTGGGATACTATAATATGGAGTCCAATAAAATATATCCGCAATATTCCAAGTAAGGAAACTAAATATCCGAAAATAAAAACCGGACGAGATTTTACCTAATTCGAATTGTTTTGCACGGATACTGCTTCCCAATTCGAACTTCTTGGATTGGACTTCGGCTGGTGGGAATCGGGATCGACACTGCTTCAAGGCGACCAGCCTGCGGATGGCGGTTCTCGGCTTGATGGAATGGCTCCACTCAAAACTCTGACTTATGCTTTGACCAGGCCATCGAATAATCCCAATGATCACCGCTTGGACTTTTATTTTTGACTGAAGGTTTGACAATCCATGCGTTGCCTTCAATGGCTATTCGTGGTGATGCTCAGCAGATGGTGGATGAGACGGATGCGGCAAGGAGCAGCAACTCTTCTTGGATCTTCGCTGCTAGTGGAGTGCTTCGAGATGCTGGCGTCTCAGGCAGCGTGGTGCTGGCCAAAGGAAGCAACGACTAGCATCGCCATTGGAGTGTGGTGGGGCAGCTAGCGGGTCTCACGGCCAAGGAGTAGCACGAGCGGCAACGGTGCTTGGACGGCGGCACGTGGTATGGTCTCGGGTTAGCCGAGATCTCTCCTCTCACAATTTTGCTCTCACCTTTGCAGCCGTGTACTTAGTCTTTTTCGGTTTGTCTATCCCCCTTTTATAGGCAAGACAACACGGTGCCCTTAAAAAAACAAGGTAAGGAACGATGATCTGCTTTCTTATAGCATATATATATATATTTTGCTCTCTTCCTAGTAGATATGCTTTACCTTTGAACCAGCCACATCCCTACAGATATGTTTTGCTTTTGAACTAGCCACATCCTTGCCTTTTCTTGACAATGCAAAAATTGGCTGCCACAAATTCTTGAAAGATTATGCTCCTAAAACTATATGCTATGCAATATTAAATTACGAATGATTAATCAAAATTTAGGTGTCAATAGGAATGGCATAAAAAGGAGATCCTGTATTCATGATCTTTCCATAAGACACAAAAGGAAAAGAGGTTTAACCTGCTAATGGAATGACATACAAAGGAGATCCTCCATTCATGATCTTTCCACAAGACAAAAGGAAAAGAGGTTTAACCTGCTAATGAAATGACATACAAAGGAGATCCTCCATTCATGATCTTTCCATAAGACACAAAAGGAAAAGAGGTTTAACCTGCTAATGGAGATCCTACATTCATGATCTTTCCACAAGACAAAAGGAAAAGAGGAAAAGAGGTTTAACCTGCTAATGAAATGACATACAAAGGAGATCCTGCATTCATGGTCTTTCCATAAGACACAAGGAAAAGAGGTTTAACCTGCTAATGGAATGACGTACAAAGGAGATCCTGCATTCATGATCTTTCCTTAAGACACAAAAGGAAAAGAGGTTTAACCTGCTAATGGAATGACATACAAAGGAGATCCTACATTCATGATCTTTCCATAAGACAAAAGGAAAAGAGGTTTAACCTGTTAATGAAATGACATACAAAGGAGATCTTGCATTCATGGTCTTTCCATAAGACACAAGGAAAAGAGGTTTAACCTGCTAATGGAATGACGTACAAAGGAGATCCTGCATTCATGATCTTCCATAAGACAAAAGGAAAAGAGGTTTAACCTGCTAATGAAATGACATACAAAGGAGATCCTACCTTCATGATCTTTCCATAAGACACAAGGAAAAGAGGTTTAACCTGCTAATGGAATGACGTACAAAGGAGATCCTGCATTCATGATCTTTCCATAAGACACAATCACCGAATGACAACTGTAAAATCTTGTTCTTTTGGTTTTCCTTTCGCATCATATATATAGAACCGAATCGATCAAATACCCAATAGCAGAAAACACACCAGAAAAGAAAAGCCATGACTTCTCCTCGCATTGCTCTCCTCCTCCTCCTCCTAGTCTTGTTAACAGCGACGAGCGCGAGGGCCAGGAAATTTTCAGGAAGCACTGAAGAGGAGGCGGCGGCGGCCAACGAGCCTGTTGTCAGCGTGGTGAGCGCGCTGCCGAAAGGCACGCCGGCCATGCAGATTAACTGCAAGCGCGACGGCTCAACCGGCGCCGTGATCGACCAGTCGCTGAGCGCGGGGCAGGGGTTGAGCTGGACGCCCAGCAAGAAAGTGCTGTACCGATGCGGTGCGGTGTGGACGAGGTATTTCGGCTCGTGGCAGGCGTTCGACCCCAGCCGCGACACGGGGCCGGACCAGGTGCAGTGGCAGGTGAGGGAGGACGGGTTCTACCTGTATGTGAACGGGACCGGCTGGGAGTTGAAGGAGGTTTGGGAAACCGAGTGAAAAGGCAGGGATTTGTGTGAGTTGTGTAGTGCTTCTCTAGTGATGTCAAACCGTCGCTATGGGATGGCTATTGTCTCCAAATAATTGAAGGAATTCTACTCTTTTTTTACCTTGAATTTGAAAATCCTCTATTTTGATTGTTGGAAGATATGCTAGAGATATGATAAACCGATCTGATACACTAAATTAATTTGGGATTACAGTTGAATAAAAGAATCGATATAGGATTAGAATTGATTCCATATGATTCGCCTAATAGATATTCTTTCATTTTTTTGTTCTTAATTTGTAAAATATATTGAAAATCGTGTACGTAAGAAAACAAGATGAAATACCCTAAATATCAAGAGTCCATTTATTTTGCGAAAAATATACTTGTAAAAATACTTTTCAGGAAGTCATTGTCCTTACGGTGTTTTTAGCATGGATAATTTGATTTGATTTACTAGGGGATTACTAGAAATTTCGATTTTTTAATTTTTAATCTTTTTTCCTTTTCTTTTTCTTTTTTCCTTGTTACTCCCCATCGCTCTTTTCCTTCCTCGCCACAACTATCTCCTTTCCTCCAATGAAAGTGATCACAAGCGAGCTCAAACTCATCGGCCTCAACTGAGCTCAAGCTCATCAGCCTTGGCTAAGCTTAGGCTCATCGGCCTCGGTGAAGCTTGGACTTACCTAGATTGGCCAAGCCTTGAGCTTGCCAACCTGTGTCTTGACTAGTCGTCAAGGTGCTAACCAAGGCACATGACCAACAAAGGAAGGAAAAGAAAGAAAAAAGAAAAATAATAAATAATTAAATTTAAAAAATAAGAATAAACATTCCATTAACCAGTGACCTAAGCCTAATCATCAAGAACCTATGCACGGTCTTTTTGGACTTGGGCCTAATGGTTGGGACTAGAGCTTGTGCAGTTGGGACTAAGCATGGCCTTTGTGGACCTGAGTTCGGGTGCCAAAGCATCGAGTGCAGGCACCAAGGGTTTATGCCCAACCTTAATGGACTCAAGCATGGGTGTTGGGGGCCTAGGCCCAAGTGCCATGATCCCGGGCCTAGCTGCCAAAGATCTCATCATGAACATCAAGACCCAGGAACAACATCGAGGTTTCCATGTCCAAGCATAGAGTTTCAAGTCTAAGTGTTAATACTTAGTCATATTTTGGAAAACATTTTCCAATCCTTTCAAAGAATAAATTATTTTCCCAATTGGTGGGGAAATTGTGTCCATTGACTATGAAAATATTTTTCGTTGACTCATTTTCTTAAGTGAATTAAACGCTGAAAAATGAGGAAGATGTTTTTCTGAAAAATGTTTTTCACGAAACAAACCGACCCTAAGCTTCTTCAATCTTCTTCTGGAATTTTTCTTCTATTCTTCCTTCTTTCTTTTCATTTTGTGTCATTGTATCGTAGCAGTTTTTCCTGGCCAATCTTTTGCAACTTTTTCGTTGTTTGTCTTCCTATTCAATTTCTTCTATCCTTGTTGTCGTGTGAAACACTAATCTGCAAAACAAGGTTATCTTTATTGTGGCACGTGTTCCAGCCCCACCGCGACGCAAGGC
Source organism: Angophora floribunda (assembly GCA_014182895.1). Taxonomy (NCBI): domain Eukaryota; kingdom Viridiplantae; phylum Streptophyta; class Magnoliopsida; order Myrtales; family Myrtaceae; genus Angophora; species Angophora floribunda. Next base: position 3,317,004 of record CM024712.1, read on the forward strand.
GAGGCCGGGTGCTGTGGCTGGTGAGGGAGGAAGGGTTCTTTCTCGGCGTGAATGGAACCGGTTGGGTGAGGAAGGCCGTTTGGGAAACCGAGCGAAAAGGCGGGGGTTTGAGTGAATTGTAGCGCTTCTCTGGTAATGTCGAATTGTTACAAAATGAATGAAGGAATTCCACTCTTTTGTGTTACCTTGTCCATGAGTTCGAAAATCCTCTATGATGGGATATCCCGAAACTTCGATTAAAAAAATATTTAATTTTTCATTTTTGGAAAGGTTTATCGTGGTTTTCTAGGGCATGTCGGACCCAGGTCGCGAATGACCCAGATGGTCCGAGCTGTACAGGAAGGCCTGTTTCACTCGAGATAATCCTTGGACACTTAGACTTTGGTCCACTAGGCCCAATTTCACATGTCATCTCAAATTGAGGGTCAATTACTGGGCGTTGCCCCAGTGTCCTCAACTTTACAATTACAATTGTCCTTAGCTTGAAGATTTCATTTATCACTCGAATTGAGGGTTAATCACTGGGCATTGCCCTACTGTCCCCTTTTCCACGTGAAAGAGGGTGGCGAGTTTGAGTCCCCACATTCTTGGGGCAGTTGGGATGAGGACATGCAAGTGAGGGAGCACTAGCACACACAATGGCTTATAAAATTAATATAAGTTAGGATCGTACGAAAAATAAAAATTCTAATTGGGTGTTTAGAAACGTCACCAAATTTTGGAGCCTAAGTCTGCAATTCACAAACAAAAGGAGAAAAGGCCCAAGTGAATAGGCAACATCAGGTCAAGCCCATTACACAATAGCTACGCGTGCATATCTGGACGATCTATGATCAATCGCCATCATCAGCCTCATGGCCTGGATCAAGTCCGAAAGCCAGTGTTTTTTCGATTCTGCAATGGATCTAGGCAATTGGCCAAGCCCTGAACCGAGGAGCCGGCCCCGTCTAGTCCTGCTGCTGCACCGCCACCGACCTCTGGTGCCAAAGTGCTGGAGTTTGCCTCTTCAATGTACACTCTCATTGGCAACGTCCACGTCCACGATTACCGACCAAAATTGACGAAATGAATATATGGACAAATTATTAAAAAATTTAAGACTAAATTAACTAAATTTAAAGGTTTAGATTGAACTGATGTCTATTTAATAGGGTTAAACCTTTTTTGGTAATTTTCCCGAATTCTACTCATAAGCCATGGCCAATGTGATACGTTTTTTGTACAATCAATCTTGAAAAGGAAAAACATGGCCCAAAAAAGTATTGAAAAGGAAAAGAGGTTACCTGCTACTGGAATGGCATAAAAAGGAGATCCAGCATTCATGATCTCTCCATAAGACAATCGCATAATGACAACTCTATTAATTGCAGGGTAAAACCTTGGTCTTGCATCTTCTCCATCACCAGCGAAGTGCGGAAAAAGGAATAAAGAAGAGGATGAGAAAACTCAGTGCAACTCTTCTCCTGCTACTGTCCCTGACCCTTGTCAAGATTCAAATGGCGGCCGCCTTCCATGTGTCCGTCATAAACAACCTGGGGGACGACACAAATCTCACCGCACATTGCCGATCGAAGGAGACCGATCTGGGCACTCGGGTCTTGGAATTCGGAGCGGCTTTCGATTGGGACTTTGATATCTCGATCGGGCACGTGGCCGAGTACTGGTGCGACCTGAGCTGGGCCAACTCCCATGGAGATTTTCAGGTGTTCGACGAGCCGAAGGATGCCGTAAGGTGCGGCGACCAGAAGTGCTATTGGCGTGTCGACAGGGACGGCTTGTATCTCTACATCAAAGTCAAGGATGATTATGAGTTGCAATATCGCTGGCCTTAGTTGAATGTGTCGAGTTAAATCTTTAGATTTGGAATCGAATTCAACATGAATAAAGATGCTGTTTTTCATTCCTCTTTTCCTGTTGATCAATGATTGTTGTGCTAGATTGTGCTACCGGGTAAGAATGAGATCGATTCCTCTTTTGATGTTATAAAGCACGAGATGAAAAGAGGAGAAGCGACACTTCATATTCTTAAGGGGATCGGGTGAAATAGATGAGATTAGAGGGTTTGTTTGAAGGATTATTTTCTTGGGGAAAATATTTTCCTTCTTTTTGGTGCTTAAATGAGGGAAAACTAATCGATTTTCCATGAACTGAAAATAACTTCCCTTTTAACAAGAAAGAATTATCTTCCTCTAATTTTCACATACCTTTCTTCTTCAACTTTCGTGGAGGAGAAAGTTTGAGCTAAATCCCTCTCCTTCCTTTTTCCTTTTCCTTTGGCTGATTTGGTTCTCTGTTCTCTTTTTCTTGTTTTCCTCTTGCTTTGTGGAGTTTTTCTTTGCTGATCTAGTTTAGATCCAGAAGCATCTATCTCCCATTTCGGGGAAATTTCTATCCCATTCTAATCTAGATTTAGGGATTATGTGCGTATGATATGAGTTTTTGCTTTCCTTGGGTTTTGTTAGTGTACAAATCTAATTTCAAAGGAGATCAGAGGAGTTTCATTATAGTGGTTTTACTCTCACAAATGTCAAATTTATACTTTTTCAAGCGTATTTCTCCAAATGGCAATGGTGTTGCGGGCGCCGAATCTAGGTGCGCATTGCTAAAGGCAAAACCGTAGCAATAGATGGGAATCTCCATGTGTGTTCATCAATAATCAAGTAATCGACCACCGGCTTTGGTTTCAAAAAATCTCATATATGCTTTTTGAGCCAGCTACTCCTAATCATAATCTTATGATTCCTCTTATTACCTAGAGCTTGTTTTGTCTCGGATTTGTCATGGTTTGCAGTTAGACTACAATGTTTCTCTTTTGTATTTCTGTGAAAATGAATCAAATGTTAATTTAATTAAAAAAAAAGTACAATAAGGAATCATTTTTCCTAAACTACCAAGCAAATTAAAACTAAATATTTTCCTCAAAATGATTTTTAATGAAAAATATTTTCCTTTACCATGAAATTTGCAGTGAAACAAATACAACTCTTAGTATTATATCTATAGAATTATATTAAGTGAAGAGACACTTCCTATTCTTAAGGAATTTTTCATTTTCTTTCCTTTCGAAAAACGATATCGATTTATTTAAAATATATACGATGCAAGATAAATGTGTGAACTAACAAATTGAATGTTAAACTCTACTTAAATATTTTACATCGTAAGTCCTTCATTGGACTTCTCTTCAATTTTCTCGATTTTTATCTTCTAAGAATAGGCTGCACACGACATGTGATGATATCATAAACAAAATTGCATTCTTCCGGATTCAAAAATATGAAGTTTTTCCCCCAATTGCCTACTGGTAAACTACAGCTAGTATTGTTAAATGTACAAAAACTCTCGGTAAATGAAAATGACAAGTAACTTTTTTCTGGCGAAAATGTTTGCAACTTATCAACAATACAGCCCAAATGTCAAAACTTGGCATAATGAGACACTTAAGTTCCAAAAGTTATAAAATGTATACTTTAAGTGTCAAGATTGGAACAAAAATGATCAATTAAGTGCCAACGAAGAGAAAATCCAACCAAAATATTGATGTGGCACTTTTCCGGTGAGTAGGGGTCAAAACGGCACCGTTTTGGGTGTTGACATGGCCAAATAAGCCCAAAACGATGTCGTTTTGAGTGTTGATGTGGCTAGATCAGCCCAAAACGACACCATTTTGGCTAAAGTTTAATTTTTAATATAAATATTAATTAAATAATATTAAAAACGAAATTTAAAAAAAAAAAAAGAGGCAACAACCAAGCTTGTGGCCGCCGCCCCATCGCCGGTGGAGTGGCGGCAACAGACGGCGAGAGTCGCCGACGCTTGGGCGTGGATCGACGACCCTTGCCAACCGGAGGCGAGGGCCGGATGGCCCTTGCCGAACACTGGGAGAGGGCAGCAACTCTCTCCCAAATCTGGGCAAGGGTCGTCGACCCTCTCCCTAGCACTGGTGGCCCTCACCCATGTCGGGGCAAGGGCGGCCGACCCTTGCCTAAATCTGGGAGAGGGACCCTCGCCCCGGCCTAGGCAAGGGTGCCAACCCTCTCTTTGGCACCGAGTGAGGGTTAGTTGCCCTTACCCCAACCTGGGCGAGGGTGCCAACCCTCTCTCTGGCACCGAGCGAGGGTCAGTTGCCCTCGCCCTGACCTGGGCAAGGGTGCTGGCCCTCTCTCTAGCGCTAACGGCCCTTGCCTAGTGTCACCTGGACGAGGGTCGTCGACCCTCTCCCTGTGCCGCTTGGGCAAGGATCATCGACCCTCTCCCTAGCGTCGGTGACCCTCACTTAGGCAGGGGCGAGGGCGACCGACCCTCACCCAGATCTAGGCGAGGGTCGTCGCCCTCTTTTGGTGTCTAGCGAGGGTTGTCGACCCTCGTCACCCCCACCGACAATGGGGCGGCAGCCATAGGTGGGGCTATTGCTTCGCTCTTTTTTTTTTATTAATTTCACTTTTAATACCATTTAATTAATATTTATATTTAAAATTAAACTTTGGCCAAAATAACGTTGTTTTTGGTTTATTTAGCCATGTCAGCATCCAAAATGATGCCGTTTCGACTCTAACTCGCTGGAAAAATGCCATGTCAGCATTTTGGCCGGATTTTCTCGCCATTGGTACTTAACTAATACTTTTTGCTACGATTTTGATACTTAAGTGTACTTTTTATAACTTGTGGTACTTAAGTAGCTCCCTGTGCCAAATTTTGGCACTCCAGGGTCCATACGTCCTTATCAACACTATTAAGAAATTACTAACTCCCTTCATATTTTATGAATTAGCAATTTTGTTTACTAACTTACCAATTTTTATTTGCAAGAATTACCAAAATCTTCAAATTTACTGACTATCACATAAATTACCATCTTAAATTAAAGTGAGTACCAACTTTTGTCCGTTTAAGTTGTTAACTAGTTTTAGATCACCATATCTCACTTGGGTTACTTATCAACGTTTAATTATTCTTTCTAATTGAGCAACTCTTCTATTCAATTACCCCCTTTTTTTTATCTGTGTTGATTAGCAACCTTTTACATTTACTAACTATTTTCTTAAGCCTAACATGAAAAAAGTGAATAAGTATTTTCGATAATTAAATAGAAAAAAGGACCCAAAAAAAAAGAAGGGTGTTGGAGTCGAGAAAGCAGGTAATGAAGTCTTGAACGCCTCGTCAACCAGCCGAAATAGTTTACCAGCATTCATACATTAGACTTAGCAAGGAAAAATCAATCAACCCGCATATCACGGTTATGACCAAGGAAACCTGATGTAATCGATTCCTAATTACACCAACCATTGCTTCACTTTTTTTGAAAAAAAAAGTTACCATTATTTCAATCCCACACCAAAGTTATATCGACCAATATAAAGCAAACAACTCATACTCATACTACCGTGATTTATAACTATGCTTACACAAAACCCATATGAAAGTGCCTCGAAATTCTAATTTTCTTCTTTTGCTATGGAAAAAGGGCTAAAGTTGAATACTATGTTTTCTTTTTGTGATAATGACAAAACTAGTACATGAACCTTGGTTCAATGAATAATATAATCCATAAAATTTTATATTTTTTAATATGATTCATGAACTGTAGCTCAATATACAATGTAGTTCTTGAACTTTCAATTTATTCGATGTAATTTCTAAACTTTTAATAAATATTCAACTTAATCCCTAAATAATATAAAAATATTCAATATTATCAGTGAGTTAATAGGAGGACAACATTAAATATTTTCATAAGTTCAAAGATTGGGGATTGCATTGAATAAATTGAAATTTCAAAAACCACATTGCACATCGGATTACAGTTTAAAGATCACATTAAACAAAATTTTAAGGACCGCATTTTACATTAAACCAAAATTCATGACCATTTGGATTATTTTTCTAATTTTCTTTTTAAAAAGTGCCTTGGAATATTAAACCAATTCTCAATCAAGATAATGTACAAAACATAACAAAATAATTATTATATTAAAAAAATAAGCAAATGAATACTTTAGTAGTAGGTGTGTTCCCCGCAAACTCGCGGTTATCGCGGACCTATACGAAACGGTGCCCCTACAATCGCCTAAATTTTCGGTACCATGTTCTTTTGGTTTTCCTTTCGCATCATATATAAAACCGAATCGATCAATACCCAATAGCAGAAAACACACCAGAAAAGAAAAGGCCATGACTTCTCTTCGCATTGCTCTCCTCCTCCTCCTCCTCCTCCTCCTAGTCTTGTCAACAGCGACGAGCGCGAGGGCCAGGAAACTTTCAGGAAGCACCGAAGGGGAGGCGGCGGCGGCCGACGAGCCCGTCGTCAGCGTGGTGAGCGCGCTACCGAACGGCACGCAGGCCATGCGGATTCGCTGCAAGCCCGACGGTTCAGCCGCTGCTGTGATCGACCAGGCGCTGAGCGCGGGGCGCGGGTGCAGCTGGGCGGCCAGCGAGAAAGCGCTGTACCGATGCGAGGCGGTGTGGACGAGGATGTTTGCAGCGTGGCACGCGTTCCAGCCCCGTCGCGACACGGGGCGGGGACGGGTGCTGTGGCTGGTGAGGGAGGAAGGGTTCTTCCTCGGTGTGAACGGACCGGCTGGGTGAGGAAGGCCGTCTGGGAAACCGAGTGAAAAGGCAGGGGATTGTGTGAGTTGTGTAGTGCTTCTCTAGTGATGTCAAACTGTCGCTATGGGATGGCTATTGAATCCAAATCATTGAAGGAATTCTACTCTTTTTGTACCTTGAATTCGAAAATCCTGTTGGAAGATATGCTAGAGATATTACAAATCGATTGGGATCGTAATTGATACACTAAATTAGTATGGGATTACAATTAAATAAAAGAATTTATCTAGGACAAATTGATTCCATACGATTCACCTAACATATATTCTTTCATTTTATTGTTCATAATTTGTATTATATATTGAACATTATGTATGTAAATAAAACAAGACAAAATACCCTAAATAATAAGGGTCCGTTTATTTTATGGAAAATGTATCATCTCTAAAAAAATGTTTTTAGGAAGTCATTCGTCTCCCGATGTTTTTGGTGTGGATAATTTGATTTAATTTTTTAGAGGATTACTAGAAAAAATCTATTTTTAAAATTTTTAATCTTTTTTTCTTTTTTCCTTGTTCCTCCCCCATCGCTCCTTTCCACTACTGTCTCCTTTTCCTCTAGCTCAAACTCATTGGGTGGAGCTTGGGCTTGCTTGAATTGGCTAAGCCTTGAGCTTGCTGACCCGTGTCTTGCCTAGTCACCAAGGTGTTGGTCATCGCCAAGGTATGCGATTGGTGGACGAAGGAAAAAGGAAAAGAAAAAATAAAATAAATAATTCAATTTATTAAAAATGTAAAATAATTAAAAATTCGATTTTAAAGAATAAGAATAAACATTCTATTAACCAAAAACCCAAGCATAAGCATCAAGAACCCATGCACAGTCTTTGTGGACCCAAGCCTAAGGGTTGAGACTAGAGCTTGTGCACCGAGGACTCAGCACGGCCTTTATGGACTTGAGTTTGGGTGCCAAAGCATCAGGTGCAAGCACAAAGGGTTTATGCCAACCTTAATGGACTCGAGCATGGGTGTTGGGGCCTCGGCCCAAGTGCCATGGTCTTGGGCCTGGCTGCCAAAGATCTCGTCATGAACATCGAGACCCAAGAACAACATCGAGGTTTCCATGTCTAAGTATAGAGTTTTGGGGTTAAGTGTCGATATCTAGTCATATTTTGGAAAACATTTTCCAATCCTTTCAAAGAATAAATTATTTTCTCAATTTGGTGGGGAAACCATGTCCATTGACTATGAAAATATTTTTCATTGATTCATTTTCCTAAATGAGCTAAATGCCGAAAAATGAGGAAGATATTTTTCTGAAAAATGTTTTTCACGACACAAACTGACCCTAAGCTTCTCCAATCTTCTTCTGGAATTTTTCTTCTATCCTTCCTTCTTTCTTTTCATTTTGTGTCATTGTATCGTAGCAGTTTTTTTGCGGCCAACCTTTTGCAACATTGTCGTTGTTTGTCTTCCAATTCGATTTCTTCTATCCTTGTTGTTGTGTGATACACTAATCTGCAAAACAAGGTTATCTTTATTGTGGCACGTGTTCCAGCCCCACCGCGACGCAAGGCGAGGCCGGGTGCTGTGAAGGGTTCTTTCTCGGCATGAATAGGACCGATTGGGTGAGGAAGGCCGTTTGGGAAACTGAGCGAAAGGGCGGGGTTTGAGTGAATAGTAGTGCTTCTCTAGTAATGTCAAATTGTCACAAAATTATCGAAGGAATGCCACTCTTTTGCGTTACCATGTCCATGAGTTCGAAAATCCTCTATTTCAATGATGGGATATCCCGAAACTTGATTAAAAAAAAGATATTGAATTTTTCATTTTAGGAAAGGTTTATCGTGATTTTCTAGGGCATGCCGGACCTGGGTCGCGAATGACCCAAATGGTCCGAGCTATACTGGAAGGCCTGTTTTGCTTGAGATAATCGTTGGACACTTGGACTTCGGCCCACTAGGCCCAATTTCACATGTCACCAGGCTTGCCCTCTCCAAAATGCCCTCATTTCGTACCCGCACCCTCTTAAATCAGAAATGAATTACTGTGGTCCTCAACTTTACAATTACAACTACCCTTAACTTGAAGACTTTATTCGTCAACTTGAATTGAGGGTTAACCACTGGGCATTGGTCCAGTGTCACCCTTCCCACTTGGAAAGGGTGGGGAGTTTGATTCTCCATATTCTCGGAGAGAGGACATGCAAGTGAGGGAGTGTTGGCGCACACAATGGCTTGTAAAATAAATATAGGTTAGGATGATACCAAAAATAAAAACTTGATTCGGGGGTTCAGAGATGTCACCAAATTCTGGAGCCCAAGTCTGCAATTCACAAATAAAAGAAGAAAAGGCCCAATTGAATAGGTCACATCAGGTTGAGCCCATTACCCAATAGTTACATATGCATATCTGGACGATCTATGGTCAATCGCCATCATCAGCCTCGGCCTGGATCGAGTCCGAAGAGCATTGTTTTTTCGATTCCACAACGGATCTAGGCAACTGGCTGAGCCCTGAACCAAGGAGCCGGCCTCGTCCAGCCCTGCTGCCGTGCCGCCGCTGACCTCCGGTGCCAAAGTGCTGGAGTTTGCCTCTTCAATGTACACTCTCATTTGGATTCGCAAAATCCACAAAAGGGGGAATGGTGCAAGTGGAGGCATGGCGACATCATGTAGCCACCACTAGTCACCAGTCACTACTGACATTACGTTATGCTCTTCGCCTGAACTTTGCTTTGGCAATCCTTCCCAGATCCAAAAAGAGCCGCCCATCTATTATAAAATAAGTGTCCAAAGAGGAACCGCCAAAAACCCAATGCTTTTTATCAAAAGACCATTTCAGCATAGACAACAAACTTTATATCATCGCTCCCTCTTTTTGCAATGATTTGATGTTCAAGCTCCATGGATCCTTTGTTTTATATATAATGCCGGACAGCTCCATGGATTTCTTTGTTTTATTTATAAATGCCGGAGCATGAACATGGAGGAGACCTAATTGATTTTATAAAACACCTTATAAGTTTCATGAACCGATTAAGTCTAGACTTTTGGTTTGTATAAATGGTTATGATTAAGAGTAATTTAGGGCTTCCCTAGGTGATATTTGAAACAATAAAATTTAATTCTCGAACTCAAAAATCTCCTAATATTATATCAGATCACAAAAAATAAAGTTCATAAATTTCGATGTTGCTTTTAGCAATCAGGCGGAGTTCTGGGTTTTTTAATTCTATCTTTCTTGTTCTGATAAAGACGATGGACGGCATGTAAGTGGCCTGTCACGATCTTTCATCAGTATCCAAGTTGAGATTATATATAATGATGTCTTTTCTTTACAAGAGGTCCTAATCATTTCAGCACGCCGCAAAAGATAAGTTATTCTTAGTGTTCCTTTGTTGTTTTCTCTCGGGGACAAAAGCGTGGATTCTCCTATGAAGTGTGCTATTGGAGGCTAACCTTTGCGTGCTAAAAGCAAGTGTAAATGCAAACCCATGTCGGACATAAGATAACGGCGCTCACATTCGTTCCTCTCAATGAAATTGGGATTGGTGAAAAATATGAAATTTTTCAATTTCACGATAAATTTGCCAATGTAATTATTATTAAATGAATGATATATGAGAAAATCTAAAAAATATAGATGGCGCAATTAGAATTTTAGGATTCAGGGTTCCATTTTTTATGGGAAAATAATGATCGTGCACTCGGACTCTAACATGGTAACAGGACAAGACGTGCCTTTGACCACGAACACTAATGCTTTTGGTGGAATGATCTAGAGACAATCATTCCAGAAAAAAAAAACCAATAAAATGGAAAGGAAAAAGGGAACTTGAAGAGATAAAATGAATTTTCAAAGACATTCTCTACGGTAAATAAGAAAAGAGGGGGAACATGCACGTCCACCGAACCGACCCCATCTCATTGCCATATCAAAGCACCTAAGAAAGCAATTGATTGGAATAGCTATATACACAAAAGTTGAAATTATGTACACGCATGCATAAAAAAAAAAAACGAAGATAAAAAGGAACTTGAGTGACTGATATATAGTTGGCACTATTGTCTATTGGAAAGTGCTTTTTATTGCGCTCGACCTGGAGAAGATCGAAGAAGGACCGGACTTGGATTGGCATATTTTGGAAGTTTTGCTATTGTGCCAGCAGATGCCATATTTGTATATTTGGACACATTAATAAATAAATAATAGGAATAGAGCAAGATGAAGTGATTCCCTTGTTAGAACGCCCAAAGTGATATTCAAATATCGCTTACTAATTTGTTTGTGCTTCTTAAAAGTTAAAAAAGAAATAGCTTTCTTCTTTTGTTTTTTTTATTTTAATGTTTTCTGTTGAAGTTCATAATAGTATCCAAATTTAAAAGGACCCGTAAAAAAAATTACATGTTCATATAAGACCCTTTTTTAAAGGTTTTGAGGACTTTGTGTTAAAAGTAAGTCGAGGTCCTTACCCTCAAAATTTAAAAAGAAAATCAAATGTGAAAGTGACTCCAGATTTTGTACAAGTTTCATTTGGAATCTGTTCATCATTTCTTGGACCCTCGAACTGACCTTATCACAAGTTTCGTGATCAATTACAAGGTCTACTCAGGTTCCACATGTATTATTAATTAAACAATTGTAGTAAATCATCATTTTTAATAACTATCACTTACTACTACAACACACGAAAAATTTGAAACATTAACAAAGTAAAAACCTTAATCATAATATGAAAAGTTAAACTAATAATCTTAAATTATACATTTATCATCGAATGTTATAAAATACTGCGAATTGTATGAAGATATAAATCAAGAAAAACACAAAAAACTTACGTCATGTTCTAAATTAAAGATTTCAGGTCCCACCAATTTATAATCTACTACCTACCTTTTACCATTTCATATTACCAAAGCTAACCAAGCCAATTCACTTTACTTCTTGAGATGCAAATCAGCAAGAGTCACGCTCGCGAGATCACGAGGCCAACTCCGGCGTATCTAGTGCATACGGGCCACGCGCGTCCAGGATCCTTAGATTAGATTGGCGGGGGTCCCACTAATATCTAGGGCCCGAATCCAATATTTAAGAACTCTGGTCCCACTAATATCTAGGGCCCGAATCCAATATTTAAGAACTCTGGTCCCACTAGTATCTAGGGCCCGAATCCAACATTTAAGAGCTCTTCCCAAAGTGCACGCCCCCCATGGCTGGCAACTTGGCACGAGAGATTGCACTTCGAAGGTACTTCTTCTCAGACCAGAAAAACGAGATAAATAAGGAGAGGTTTTCGAAAAACTCATTTACCGACATTCTCACGAACCACAAACCACCACCACCACCACCACCACCACCTTCTCTAGAATTTAATTCCGTCTCAACGCTCTCTTGTCCCCTTTCTCTCTCTCTCTCTCTCTTTCTCTTTCTCTCTCTCATATATCTCATCGTCCACCGCTTGCCTTCTTCGCCTTTGTCCTCTTCTTCTCCATCTTCATCTCCTTTCCGACAAACATAGAAATGAGACTCCTCGCAGGCTTCCTCCTCGCATCCGCCTCCCTCTCCTTCTGCTGCCTGTTCCTGTCCAAGCTCCTCGAGCCCGAGCACTTCTACGGCGTCGAGTTCGACGTCCGCGTCATCAACGGCTTCCGCACCAACTCCTCCCTCCCCCTCGTCATCTGGTGCTCCTCCGACGACCACGGCGACATCGGCGGGCGGGCCCTCCAGGAGGGCGACGACTTCGGCTGGGCCGTCCGCGCCAACTTCTGGGGCGCCGCGGCACGCTTCCTCTGCACCGTCAAGTGGGACGGCACGAGGAAGCGGTTCGACGCGTTCGAGGCCGAGCGGGACGGACGCCGGTGCGGCCCCCTCAGGAAGTGCTCCTGGCTCGTGAGGGAAGACGGGTTTTATTTCAGCAACGACGAGGTCAACTGGAAGAAGGACTTCTCGTGGTTTTGAGGAAGAAAAAGAAACAGTTTTGTCAGGTTATTCGATGGTTCGTTCACTTACGAATAAAACCAGAGTTTTGAGACCGGTACATTCCAATGAGTAAATCAAATGATGCGGCCGACAGTAACCGAATGTTTACGGAATATTAGAATTCCGTCGCATTACTGATAATTTTCTTTAATTTTAGAAAGGATTTGATGGTACTGATATGTTCTTTTGGAGTGTTTAATTAGATTGATGAGTTTGGTTTTTTGGGAGGTGATGGTTACGTCCATCGATTTCATGTGATGTTGTTTATGGGAGGAGATAAGTTGGAATAGGACTAGGCATGCAAAGGAATTGGGGTGGTTCGACAGGTTGATGCGAGGTGCGACTCCTGTGGGAGTAGGTCCGCTGATGGAAAATTCAACTTGGAATTTTGAAATGAATAATGATACATGATTAATTGTCGGTTCGATCGCGACATACACACACAAGATATTATAAGACAGACAACTACTAATTGATAAAGAAAGATTCATGGCGTTGTTCTTCGATCGTGCTATAGTGTCTATAATGATACATGATTAATTGTCGTTCGATCGTGACACACGCACAAAAAAGACATACATTATAAGACCGACAACTACTAATTGATAAAGAGATGTTCATGGCATTGTTCTTCAATCTTGCTATAGTGTCTCCATGTCAATTTCAAAATGCCCCACTATCGAGATCATCGATTCCTCCCGTTGGAACATCCAGGCTAATAGTGTCTCCATGTCGATTTCAGAGTGCCCCACCATCAGGATTGTCGATTCCTCCTGTTGGAATGTCCGACCTAAAATTTTAAGCTGATAAGTAGAAAAAATTGCATGAACATAAATGGCGCATAAATCCTATAAACGGGCCATGTGAGATACTTCAGTACCCTCTTAGATACAAATCGGATTAGGAACAACATGTGCAATTTAATGAATGGTTGCTACCACACTTGCAATGGGGTGCAAACTTGATTTGACACCATGTTAGAACAGCCAATCTAAAAAATAATGCTAATTGATTAAGAGAGATTGCGTGTGCATACATAAAGAGCATATATTTCTATAGACAAACGATATGAATTGTCTAATATTCTCTACGCCTCTCGCACGTCTCACTTCCAGACATTGCTTTGAAGTTTGGAATGGGATCCTTTATTTTCATTGGTTTCCCATGTCGAAACTCAATGCATATAACAATTGATCGAGATGGACGTAAGTTCTTGATTTAAAAATTGTGCCATGTTTTTCTCCATCCCTAGAGAAAACTTTTGTCAAGCCTGCCTTCAAGGAGTTACATATAGAATAAAATATTGATGAAGAAAGAGAGGAGGAAGAGAGAAAAAGGGTAATGAACACTGAACAGGTAGCAAAGTGAGTGGGAATTGCAATAAAAATTTCCAAAAGAAGTAACCAACATGTCGTAGATATATTACATTAGTACTAATTCAGTTCTAAATATTTTAATTAGATTAAATTATTCTTAAACCTTCTCCTGTCGGTATCAATTCATTCCATCAAGTCAATTTATGCCAAAAATTGTTAACGTAGACATTGACCTTCCCACGTAACATGATTGTTGTTGACATTGATTTTTTTTATAATTTTTTTTAAATAATATTTTTTTTACCAATAGCAAAAACAAAAAGGGAAGAATAAAAAATAAAAAATTGTTAAAAAAAGTGTTTGCCTTAGCATTAATCATGTCACATAAGACGATTGGCGTTAATGACAACAATTTCCAACTAAATTAGGCCAAATGAACTGAATTAATATCAATATGAAAATGTTTAGCATTAAATTGATTCACTTGAAAGATTTGGGATTAAATTGGTACAAATACAATAAATTTATGACTTTTTTAGTACTTTTCCAATAAAAGATATGGGTCAACAAGTACTTTAATCAGTCAATGAATCTTATAGCTTAGATATTTTACGTGATATGTGTCAATTTTACCCTTTGATCGAGTTATATCTTCGTCACCGATTGGCTCTATCCATGTGACATTTATCCTTTCCTTTCTCCATTTTCTGTTTTCATGCTTCCGTCGATCATTCACAATCGTTCTAGGATTAATTCATTACATACCAAGATGAGACACTTACAAAGAAGCAGCCTCAACTCTACCAGTTCCTTTTAGATAAGTCTCTTCGGTTTTGGTCGCATTTCCAAATCGTCTAATTCAATATTTTCTTCCTTCAGCCTCAACTCTACCAGTCCTCAACTGCGTACTGCATGGCGGCGGGGCAGTCTTGTGACATCCCAAAACCTGTGTAGGATGGGAGAAATCTTGCCGAGTTATTCATAGGTTAATATCACCTTGTGTGGTTGTTTTAAGTACTCTTTTTGAGGATTTACCCTAAAGCGAAATAGTTACAGATCTTGTTCTTGATCCGGAACAGAGAATCCACATTAGTGGCATTTAAAGTCGTCAAGTGCAAATCAGCAAAATTTGCCACTTAACTTTTCAAGGATGAAACTCAGTCATTTAAATTAGGGATAAATGAATTAGAAATTCTAAAATTTATCAACAAAATGTAATTTAGTACTAAAACTCTCAAAAAGTGCGATTAAGTCAAAAAATATGTTACGAAAGTTCACTCGGATCCTAAAATTTCAAAAAATGCAATCCTAAAACTTATCAAATTGGTAAAATCAAGTCCTTCGGTTGATAATACTTTTTGAAAATTTTATGACTTGATTCTACCTTCGTAATAATTTTCAGAACTTAATTATACTTTTTAAAAGTTTTAGGACTTGATTATATTTTCGTGATAAATTTTAAGATTTAATTACATTTTAGAAAGATTTAGAATTCAATTATACTTTCGTGATAGGACTTTTAATATACTTATCCCTTTAAATTAAAAGAAACTAGAGGGGCGACCTTAAGTGGTGTTATCCACCGCCTATTACGAAGATAGATATCCTACTAATAAAATGTTTAACTAATCTCATCGACCAGATAAGAAATACGTAAGAATCCAAGCAAATGGTGACATTTGTATAAATTATAAGGGCGATTTCCAGCAAATGAAAGGTTTCAACATATCGTCATATAATTCTGACTGCTTTGGATGAAAACCGGTACACCCCCTCTCAACTTTGGCATTGATCTTTCGCATCGTTGCGCAATAACTTTTGTAATTTGCAAAATGAAAGATTATCCTCTTGAATTATTTTTTTTGTTAAAGCCGCTAGTTTCCCCATTTGCACAACTGTTAGGTGTTACATAAATATGATAGTAACTCATTTTCCCTTACCAATATGACCTCTACTACATTGTTAATGGCAATTAGAAAATAAAGAGGGTTTTGTAGTTACTAAATTTAAGAAAATTTTGCAGAGGTTAATTTGTGCAAGAAAAAAAAAAGAGGTATTCCATATTCATGTAATATTTAATGGATATGCAATTGGAAAATTAGAGGATGCCAAAAAAAAAAATTTGAGTTCAAATATAGGAAATTTAGGGAAAATTTATCCAAAAAGTCTTAAATTTATTGCACTTTTATTAATTTAGTTTTGAATCTTTCAATTTTACTAATTAAATACATCTAACCAATTTTAACTGAAAAACACTAATGTAGACACTAGCCACCCTATGTGCCACTATCCAGCATTGACTCAATAAAATTTAATAACATTTTAATATTTTTTCGATTTATTTATTTCTTTGTCTTTTTTCTTTTTTTCTAAGAGACCTCACTAGTCACAGGTGAGGGCATCGCTGCCCTCGCTAGCAACAAGTGAGTGCACGGAGGCCCTTGCCCATGCCCCATGAGGGTCGCCGGCCTAGAAAAGAAAAGGAAAGGAAAAGGAAAAAGGAAAGAAAGAATAAAAATTATAAATTAAAATTTCAAAGAATATTAAAGTATTATTAAAAATTGCCCACATTAATGTCAACCGATATCACATAGGAATGTCAGTAATTTATAACTAAAATTAGCCAAATAGATTCGATTAGTAAAGCATAAAATGTTGAGGTTTCAATTAGTAAAATTGAAAGATTGAGAATCTAATTGATAAAAGTGCTATAAGCTTGAGACTTTTTGGCCAACTTTCCCTTATCATTACGCCATTAAAAAGGATTGCATTTCAAAATTACGAAGATAAAGTACACTAGTTATCCTTAGATTTACCACAACATCATTATTAGAGAGTTAGTTTCTTTTTTATTCAGCAAGTAAGCGATTTATCAAACACTTTTTATTTCAAACTCTCTAGCAGAAAATTCAAACTATAATATTCATTTAAACTACAAAATTTATACTAACATATAATTAGATGTGCCCTATATATTCTCGTATTTAGTGACGTTGAAATCCATTGTAAGAGGTTACAAATACTTATTTCGTAATTCTCCGGAATCGAAAGTGCCAAGTAAGAATCATTCTCGGGTCAACTCGAAAAAGCAAATTGTCTCTTCCGACTCTTGAAAATTGAGGTGCGTCTACGTCGGCGGACACATCGCTTTTAAAGAAATGTTCTGGAATTGGTCAAATGCGTGTCCTTTTTTACCTTTAGCTTTGAAATTCACAAATGATTTTATCTTCTGAAAATGGTCGTGGATACTTGAGAATAAAAATAGTCGAAAACACATTTTAATTATAACAAGATAATGACATATAGGATCCATGAACTTCGACTTAATGTGTAATATGATCCCACAATTTTTAATTTGTTCAGTATAGTCTCTTAACTTTTGGTACATATTTAATCGAGTTCCTGAACTATATGAAAATGGACATTCGGGGACTTAGTTGAATATGTACCAAAAGTTTAGGAATTACATTATATAATTGACTACAGTTCAAGGACTATATTGAATAAATTAAAAATTCAAAAGCTACATTATATAGTCGGTCAAAATTTATGGACCGTTTGTGTCATTTTCTTGCTCCGATACTAAAAGGACAACAAATTATGAAACTGACAAGAGCTCACCTGTCGACTCCCCCACCAAAATGAAAACATAACATCAAACTCAGAAAAAATGTGGACCAAGCCACTCACCATTCTACTATTCCTATCCCATTCATTCCCATTTATCTGTAGAATTGGGAACCTTTTCACAGTGAAAATGACTAGTGAGGAGCAAGGATCAAATGGCCCCGTCTCGTCTCGTCTCCATCTGGTGACATTTCATAAGGTCATAAACCCTTATGTTCCTGCGGATTCTTTTTCACATAAGAAAATGTCTACGATGGCCCCCCACTTTAATCCGAGTTACCCTGAATAAGAGCCGGACTCGCAACAACCGATTCCTGGACCAAAGCATGGGAAAGGTCCTGGCAAGCAATAAGAACTAGCTTTTCCCTTATTGTGAGGCAAACATTGCTCCCTTTTTGCTGCTCAAAGTGGCAAAGAGGAAGCGCCATGGCGTCATGGCCGGCCAAATAGTGTTAGTCATCGGTCCATCGAGCAAAAACAGTGAGTGCAATTTGATGGGAAACCTACATCGAAATACAAAACGAACGGTGACCATTGAATTGAAATGAAAAAAGAAGAAGAGGCAAGAGGAAGAAAGCATTTAACATAGGAAAATAGAGGGGTGTCTCCACAAATGGCATCAAAAAGGAAGCGAGCTAGAGATAAGGGAGACCCAACCCTCAAAAGGGATCACATGGAGATGGGGACAAGTCACCACTCCCACAAATAGAGACAGAAGTCTCTTTCGTTTTGCCATGATTTAAAAGATGGTGTTGAGATATACACGAGACCGAAAGGAAAAAGGAAGACAAGGGAATTAGATTTGGATTCCTTTGAATATATATATATAGCCTGTAAAGCAAGCTTAGCACTGACGTTCTCTTTCATGAATCCAATGTGCTTGTTTTAAATGTAGTCATGAAGTAATAAACAACTATGAATCGTGCCTTTAGAATCTCCGCGTGGAAACTAAACATTTTTCAATTGGCCATACTCGATGCTACATCTACAAGGTATTGATGTTACAGCGACAGTCACATTGCACGGGGTATGTTTGAAGAACGATGCCGTGCATCATTCTGGCGAGGTTCCGTTAACAGAGATGTGGGGCATTATATTAGTGTTGACTGGATATTTCTATTGTGTTTCAAAAGCATACAAAGTTACAAAGAAATCACTAGAAGGACCAGCTTGAAGATAAGACCGTGAGGAATCAAGTCTGAGATTCAAGATCAAGTGGACGAGTGTGATCACACGAGTATGTCCAATATGAAAGCGCAAGGGTGAATTCTGCACTGTGAATTATGGCTTCAACAGTTTACGAAATTGATCGCGGATATCGAGCTTCATCGATAAGAGAGGAGTGCATGGTTGGGACATGGGTGAAGCTCGGAGCCAGGATGGTGCTCGGTGGGCTACAAAGGATTAAGAGATACAAGGCGAGAGGGAGAAACGATGGATTGTAAGCTCTACTTCTCGAGATAGGGACCCCTGTCGCGATCTGGCAAATGAAAAAGTGACAATTTGAAATGCTATAGTTTGAAAATATATATCACCAAACATACAAGTTACAACACTCGAGAGCTTCCCGATGAAACTATTCAAAGGACTCAAGTGCCATCGGTGCCCAAGGGGTCTTCGCCCAGATCATTCACTCGATATGTAAAATTCATAGTTCTGTGAACTATTTCGGAGACACCAAAAAGTAGCGAAGGAAGAAGGCAACAAGAACAGATTGCTGCCTGAGAAGGAAAAGTACAGAGGACTTTACTTGCTGGACCATTTGCCAGCCAAATTAAACAGGTGATGAACATGCAGATAAACGGTAAACATTATATTTCAACAAAAGCACTAAGAATTTCCCAGGAGTTTGGCTAAACAATTAAGTGGTCGGTTTGGATGCGATAGATCTCACGTGCAAATCACCAAAGGCTCCACTTCAATGCAATCTTGGGGGTTGTCCCCACCACCCTTTGAATGGAGCGTCGCATGTATGCACATGGACAGTGTTTTGCGTGCACTCATGGGATTGGTCACGCCAAAAGATTGGAACACCGAATGTCAAATAAAAAATTTAAAGAAACAAAGAAGAAAGAAAAAGACCATACGAGTGCAAGCTTTCACATACAAGTTGCAGAAAGGTCAAATATTAGAAGGGAGAAAATCAGTGCAAGGAAAAGCAATATACAAGCGTGTGAAAACCTGAGGTTGACCGCTAGAACGTACATGAGATGGGATGCAAAACGTGGCCCATTAATCATAGTTCAACAAGAGCCACAGAGATCTTTTTTCTTTACACAGCAACATTGGTCAACTAAGCCAATAATCTATCAGTTTTAGTATAAAAGGTTCACCACACATAAAAGAACAAGCATAAGTGCAGGAGATAAACCACACAATGCATAAAACAGAATGCAATTGCCATAATCATTAACACCCAAGGAATCAGAAATTGCAATGACCCTTCAAGATCCCTTGCTCAACAAAGTTCTACTCAAAGAATAAACTTGTCGAGCATCACACAAAAATGATGCCAAAAGACATAAATTGAATCCCAATTTTGGCAGTGATACCTCATCTTGGCATGAGATAGGAGTTTGGCAAACAGAATCCTCAACCTTTAAAGATCTCTCTCTGGGGACTGACAAGAAATCACTTTTCTTCATTGAGAAGCATGAGCATCCATAGACAAAATGAATCTCCAAAATTTATGCACATTAATGAACAAAGCAATTCAAAAGGGACGATAAGCCAGCGATGCTTTATATTACCAGGGAGGTCTCCAAAATGTGAAATCAGAAGCTAACTGTACACTGATGTTACACTATGGGAGAGCAAATACAGCACAGAAATGAAGATATCACTGGGACTTCCGTATTATGTGATGTCAACATTGAATGATTTTACTAATGCTATTTGCTCAGTAAAATATACATGGTATTTTCATTTAGCTATTCACGTAGAAAAACGAAGAATAAGCACCAAGAAAAAAATCCTTCCATCTAATACCCGTGGTGGAGAATCAATACCTTCATGAAGGATTGTCCTTCGAACAAGAATCGTAAGTCGGAGACAAACTAAGGTTCCCTTCCCGCTCATTTGACTCAATAAGCATTGAGACAACTTCCCGCATTGATGGCCGCTCAAGAGGAGACATATTCGTGCAATATAAAGCAATTTTAAGGACAGTAATCATGTGGCCGACGGTGACTTTGTCCTCCAGATCTAACCGAGCATCAAGCACGCCAGAGGAAAATGAGTTATTCCGAATGTACTGTCTCACCCAGGTGACGAGATCGCCTCCTTGATCCAGCGGCTGAACTGGAGTCCTTCCCGTGAGCAACTCCAGTAGAACAACTCCATAGCTGTATATGTCACATTTCTCCGTGACCTTCATAGTATACGCATACTCTGCATAAAAGAAAACTCCAAATAATTAGAAAAGAAAAACAAAGAATTTCAATCTTCTTCAAAGAAAAGGGGAAGGAGAGATCTATTTAGTATCGAACTAAGGTTTGAACTGGATTTTTGTGAGAGAACATTCACCAGGTGCAATGTATCCGTAAGATCCTGCCACAGCCGACATTGATTTAGACTGAGGCATGTCGATGACTTTCGCCAAACCAAAATCACCAACATGGGCTTCGAAATTTTCATCAAGAAGAATGTTATTAGACTTTATATCACGATGGATTATCCGAGGTTTGCAGTCATGATGTAAGTAGGCAAGGCCTTCAGCGGAGCCAAGAGCAATGCCAAACCGAGTTGGCCAGTCCAAGCTACATGTTGGACCATGAAGCAATTCACCCAAGCTACCCTTTGCCATGTACTCATACAGAAGCAGATTCGAGCCCTGGTGATAGGAAAAACCAAACAGCTTCACAATATTTCGATGCCGGATCTTTCCAAGAGTTGAAATCTCAGCACGAAAACTGTTCTCAATGTTGTTACTCTCCCTATCCGAGGCCAATCTTTTCACGGCGATTATTTGTCCCGAATTCATGACTGCCTTATAAACTGTTCCACAAGCGCCTCTTCCAACAACATAGCAGTCATGGAAATTATTCGTAGCCTCGACCAGATCTTGGAATGTAAATTCCTCCTTTGGAGGAAAATAGATATCACTCTCAGGAGAAGGCAACTCCTTGTCCTCCATGGAAGGAACCGTCTCAGACGGCCGTCTCATGAAATGAATTATTACAACTATTAACAAAAGAGACACGCCACCTACAACAGCCGCAACAATAGTGATAATTTTACCCTTTGGAACACCCACACTTGTCAAAGGTGGGATGGATTGCGAAGATGGGTTCTCATTGCAATTGCCGAGCGGCTCACCACAGAGTGCCTTGTTCCCAATAAAGCTACTGATGGGCATGTGCTGAAAAAGTGACACGGATGGTAAAGGCCCAGAGAGATCATTGTATGAAAAATTGCACACCAGTAGGCTAGACAAGGACTCAAATGAGCTAGGTATTTCACCAGTCAAATTGTTGTTATTGAGCAGGAGGTACTCAAGTAGATTAAGATTTCCAAGCTGTTGTGGTATATTCCCAGTTAGGGAATTGTAACTGACATTCAATGCAATCTGTAAGCTTGAGAGGGAACCTAACTCTGAAGGGATTTCACCAGAAAACACATTGCCCCCCATTTGCAACTCAGTCAAATGGGAGAGACTCCCTAAGGTCGAAGGTATATTTCCAGAGAACTTATTATCCGACAACCTGAGAAGCTCCAGGTGTGAGAAAGTTCCAATCTCTGCTGGTAAATCACCCACGAAGCTGTTCTGGCTGAGATCGAGACGCTGAAGCAGGTTGCAGTTGACAATTTCACGGGGTATTCGTCCAGAGAGAGAATTGGATGAGATATTAAAGAACACTAACTGAGATAAATTTCCTACCTCTCCCGGCAACTTAGAAGCGAAGAAATTTCCCGCAAGGTCCAACCTCTGCAACCTCTGACAAGATCCAATCTCTGGAGGAATTGGACCGCTGAATTTGTTTTGCCCAAGCTCAATGGAAGACATATTTTCCAGTTTGCACATTGCTGAAGGAAAGCTACCTGTAAGCCTGTTACTACCTAGACGAAGCTGAACCAGCGAGTTACAGTTCAGGATTCCAGCAGGAATGTTCCCATAGAGCATATTCGACTCAAGATTCAACAAAATGAGGTTGGAGTGTCGACAAAGATGAGGAGGAATCCTTCCAGAAAGGCGGTTATCAGAAAAATCAACCACCCAAAGTGGACTGTGAATCCCCAGCCCCCGAGGAATAACACCAGTCAAGGAATTATCAAAGAGCTGCAACTGAATCATCCGAGACAAATACTGAAATCCAGACGGAATTGGACCAGTTAAATTGTTAATGGACAGGTCAAGCTTGGTCAAGTTGCTCAAACCACTAAGCTCATTTGGTATAACACCCATCAGGTGATTCTGAAAAAGAAACAACAAGGTCAGGTTGCTAATTTTGCTGAATTCAGATGGGATCTCACCAGACAAAGAATTCTCCGAGAAATCAATTTCTGTTGCCAAAGACAAATTCCCGATTTCCCTCGGGATGGTTCCATTCAACTGATTCCTGTAAAGGTACAACTTCTTCAGAGACTTGAGGTCCCCGATCTCAGAAGGAATTTGACCCTCGAGGCTGTTCTCATAAAGGGCAATAGTCACAAGGTTGGTACAGTTTCCAATTTCTTTAGGAATATATCCTGAGAACTGGTTGTCCCAAAGAATCAAGTCAGTCAAGCTTCCAAGCATCCCAAGTTCCTTTGGCAATTCCCCTCCAATCTCATTTTGGGCAACACCAAGATACAGCAAGTTTGTGCATCCACCAATTTCTGGTGGTAAGATACCAGAGATTGCATTTTGACCAGCTCGGAATGTGCTCAGGTTCTTGAGGTTTCCAATTGAACTAGGCAAAGAACCAGTGATATTATTACTGTATGCCATAAATTCAACTAGTGAAGATAAGTTCCCAAATTCCTCTGGCAGTGGGCCAGATATCTTATTGTTGCATATATTCAAGATTGTCACAGACGACAGCTTGACCAGTTCAGCAGGAATTTCCCCGTCAAACTGGTTGTTGTTCAAGTAAAGACCCCCCAAGCTCAAACAATTGCCAATCTCCTTGGGAATGTTCCCGCTAATCGAATTATAAGAAAGATCAAGATGAGTCAAATGAATCAAACCGCCAATACTGGGGCTCAAAGTCCCAGTGAGATTCATAGAGTTCAAATCAAGAGACCAAACGACAGGACTGCTATATGAAGTGCAATTCACACCTATCCATCCGCACGGCGTTTCATCCGAGGGGTTCCAATTTCCCAAGAAATTAAATTCATCGTGAAGTCTACTCTTCATGTCTAAAAGATACTGCCCCTCAGAATTCAGTCCAGCTGTAAGGCACACCATTAGAGAGGCAACGAACAGAAGAGTCCTGAACTCTGGTCCAGAAAGGCCACATGGTTTTAAAAAACTAGGCATGCTTAGCACCTGGACAGGAATAATGTCAAGGGTTCATATCACCAATAGACGATTCCTCCTGCATAATCGCCTCAGAGTGCGATTTCATAAAAATGTATCCCAAGCTGAAGCACTTAACCAATGTAGCATTCGGACACCGGAACTGAAATTGACATTAACACAAAATATTTTAATTAAAGGATCTTTGTCTCGGAGATATAGACAAAGGAATGCAAACAATACCATTTGTCCCTCTATTCCCTTCTCTATCATAGAACAGTTGATGGACTTCCATCCATCACTAATAAAATCCAAATTCATTTGCGAACTTAAGAAACCCAAAATCAAAAAATACAAACCCATTCGATAATCATGTATGAGGCGTATCTGATCAGTTTGAGACTTGAAGCATCTCACGAGAACCGACAGTATTAGGTATTTAAATTCAAAGAAAAAGTTGATTGAGAACTTATGACTATATTATCTGAGTTTAAAATAAAACTCCAGAAAATTAACTCAAATATCACAGTTTCTCGCGCACCGTACAAACTCAAAACATGGATTCTTTCTAGAATTTGTGAAATACCAGATAATAAGCAGACTGCGCGAAATTAATAACTTTTGTAAAAGTAATACCGCATACTAAGCATGCTTATTCGAGATTGCAACGAAAGCTAGAAACTTTCTAAGAAAAGCAGCTGCGAGAGATAAAATCACTGACCTTGAAGCTCCTAATTACTCATCAAAGAAGAGGGATAGGTAAAGCAGCAAATCAGCAAGTCCTCGCGAGCACTCTGACACGCCGGGAAGCAACAAGCATTGAAATTCATTCACCACAGGAGAAGACCAGACCAGATCAGACCAAACCCAACCCAGCTCTCCTTTTGCCAAGATCTTACTCCCATCAAAATCTCCCCATAGAGCAGAACTAAAGAACTCAAATTGCTGTGAAAACCGAACAAACGTTATTGGGCAGGCAAGAAAAACAAAACTTCTCTCTTCTGGTAATGTATTCGGGGGGTAAAAGGAACGATGATTGTGGAGGGATCTTAGGCAAATCGGGGAAGCTCTAATGGCCGACCAGGCATGCCTTTCATTTCATACTCTCTCTCTCTCTCTTTTCTCTCTCTTGGTGATGCGTGTGTTCGTGTCTTCCTGAGACACTCTCTCTCTCCCTCCCTTTTCTCTCTCTAGAAAGAGTTGGAGTAGTCGGCCCTGGCTTGCTCATTCATCCTCCCTCCCCCCCACCCCTTTTTAGTGCCTCGAAAAAGCTATAATGATAAAACTGTAAACTTTTTTGGGGGCATGGGGGGCGCGAGAAATTTTCTTTTCCTTCTTTTTTCCTCCCTTTTTCAAATTTTTTCATGGATATAATCTTGAATGTGACAGGTAGGTAGGTGGAGACAGAAGAGCTTCATGATTTAAATATTTCTTTATTTTTCCCACTTTTGTTGTTGTCGCACCAAAAATATAAAAAATTTGATCGCATGAAAAGTTTCGAAAGTTTCGCATGAAGATGTTTCGTAGAACTTTGATTACATTCCAGAAAAGAAGAGTAAGCAAAGGGCAAAAAAAAAAAATTCCAGAGGATGAAATCTAGAAAGGATAAATTAATTTGTTGTTCTCGATTTGTGAAATCTTTTAATTTCATAGCTATTTTCATTTTGATACTATGCAAATAAGCTATCGATAAGGTGTATAGTCAGGGAAAAGAAGCGAAATATACTCGAGTTCACACAAACTAGATTTCTTAATAATGGATAATTACCGTAATCTAATATACATAATTTAAATTTGACGCCAATACTTGAAGTAGGAGTTTATCTTATCTAATAAAAGTTCAAAATTATGAACATGACTTGAGCCAATAGTTTTAATGTATGGGTTTCGATCTTTACTAGCTAGCAACTGCCCTATTGCATATTTGACTAATATAAGGAACATAAAAAAGAAACGTTTATGCATAGAGTAGAACGTTTATTAGAAATAGAGTCGCATTATGCCCGTATAAGCTATATTTAAATTATTCCATGCTTGTTGCCCAATCTAAGAAAGAAGGATACCTTTCTTTTCAGTATGGACCATATGTAATCCTTAAACTTTGAGAAAGTCATGTAGGAGCGAAGGTCTTTATAATTTTGATATTAGTTTAACTTCACAGTGTTTAAGCACAATGCTTGATTTAGTTAATTAAACTTTTCTACAATACCACATGTTCTTGAGAGTGGGCCCCTTCCTTTGAGCCTACCAGTGTAAAAGATAGATTTTGTGTCTTTGTTTTTCCTTTTTTTTCTTCCTGGGTAGTGAAGGTGGAATGTGGGGTTGAGACTGGAGACGGCTGCTTGAGCTTTCCAACCATGTCCAAATCAAAAAGGTCTATGTTTGTGGATTTTACCAGTCCAACACCCAATCATGAAATCTTGAAAGGTTATTTTGGGGGACCCTTGGGAGATATTGATAGGAAAAGAAAATAAAGAAATAAATTATTATTATATAATGGGGACAAGTGGAAGTGATGGAGAACATGTCATGCCACAAGTGGGTTTGTCATTTTTTGGTGGGAGGACAAATGGAGATTTGGCGTACAGCCATCAATTCCATGGACTCTCTCTATCATGATTTCTGGTTTGGCTGAAATCCACTTGAGCCTGGGAAATGTGTAGGACACAGGAGAATTTATGGCCTATTTAGGCTTTAGCTTTGGAAAAGATGAGATGATGAATGTGGTGGTGATTATTATCCTATCCCAGCTAGGATCTTTCAACTTTCACATGCTCTTGACTTTTGTCAGATCGTCCTGTGAAAAGAGACTCCCAGCCTAACGTCAATTGTGAAGATCTTGCTTTCTATGGATGGCATTGGGTCGGATCAAATCTTGTAAAGCGTGTCAAATTTTACAATTTGTTTCTATTACTGCCTTTTCCACCGCCTTAGGAAAAAAAACGGTAAACAAAAAGTTATGAATGCAAGGAGCATCATTGTTCGTCATTCATCGAGAAGCCTTACACTTTTTTTTTTGTCGAAGAAGCTTTGCATATTTTGAGAGTAATATTTTCAACGAATCTAAGATCAATATCTGAATCGAAATGTATGGTGCTTCTTGTGAGTTGCGACGGAGAGCACCTCAATTATCGCTGCCACCATAGTGGCCCCAAGCGAGGAGACAGTTGCCGAGACCACCAAATCCTAGCTGACGGTCATTACCACAAAGGCTGCCTCTAGATCTTTTAGCAAAGAATAAACTTTTAAATAATCAGAATATATTTTGATTGGGTTTTACAAAAAAAGCCATCGCAAGCAACTATGTCTTTGAAATTAAGTTTATTAATTACTATCAAAGCTTGACTATGCAAATCCTACAAGTTATAAAGACTTAGATTACGAAAATTAAATTGATTCAATGTCGTAAGTTGGAGAACCAACTGAAGTGTTTAGTCAGTATGAATATGGACTTAATGTTGACGTGACAATCCATTAATCAAAGGAACCAACATGAATGCAAAATAAAAATCATAACCTATGGTCCCAAGTAGACAAAAAGAAATTCATAAATGACATTGAACAATCGGAAAAAGTTCCAAGTAGAAATAAACAATCTTGAAGGAAAGGTTAGGTAGTCTAAAACTAGATTTTCGAGCTCACGTTCTCACTAATCATTGATCAAACGATTTATTAGAATCAAGAATTCTTCTAGTAAGACTCAAGCCATTCCCAACAGATTTCGTCACGTCGCCATTCCTAGAGAATGACTATTTATAACTTAATCATTTGTTTCTTCAATGGTCCATGATTTCGCCATTGGTAGAGATTATGCAAGGGGCAAGGCTAGTCTAATTTTAATTCCAGAAGGAAATATAGTTATCAAGGGGTTAACATAAAGAGAATCATGTTAGATGTAATCAAATAAAGAAAATTTGCACTTACCAGTGCCTTGCTCTTCCAGTGCTGTGTGTGGCCAGCACTTTGTATATCAAAACATTCATTTTAAACATGTTTAACAAGTACTAAGGAGATACCGCAAGATTCACGTATAACAAAACAAAATGTAAACGGTCATAATAAAAGTGCTTCAAAGGCGCTAAGTAAGACTACTAAAATTAGCGAACCATATTCACATATTTTGGTAATTGAAAAAAGAAAATATTATCAAGAAGCTCGACATGCTTCGAACAGTAATATTCATGCTCCATAAATACGATTCATAATCCTGACAAGTGCCTTAGGGGGTGCACTCTTAACATTTTTCCAAACGTAGAACCTATACGTGTCCATCTATGCTGGCTCCATGCATGTTCCCTTAAAAATAATTGCTAAACCTTGCGTTCCAACGCAACCTAAGGCTTACTTTTTTCCCTCCAGCATTAGGAATAATTAGGTTAGACAAACCCCAAACCCAACTTTCCTTGAATTCAGTGCCAATGATAATGGCAAGGCAAGAAAAAGAAAAGTGCAAGAGGGCTGGGCTGCATTGTACCTCGCGTACGCACTATTTAATACTCGCGGGACTGACCCTTCACTTTGTTAAGGAGTTGGGAGTTAGATCTGCCCTAATCGAGTTGACTCCACCGTCAACAAGCCTCCATTTTCAACTCTCTCTCTCTCTCTCTCTCTCTCTCTCTCATCCTTTGCTTTGCCCATCAGATTCCGGTTGGAAGCGCGTAATGTGGATTTCCGGCGTACTTGGTCAACCCTCGATGTATGGGTGAGAGAGAGAGATTTGGAGATGAGGGAGGCGAGTCACACGGGAAGAGCAAGAGCGAATATAATAGGATGGTTTCCAATAATTTAAGGGTTTGGTAGGAAGGATCATGGAAATGGATTGGGAAAGAGAAAGGTTCATGTGATTGAACATTGTCTTTTTCGTGGGCGACTCGAGATCATCATCGCCTTCCTCTCCTCCTTCTTCTTCTTCTCCTCACTTTTCTCTATTTTCCTTGTAATGTCATAGATAATGTAATGGCCTAACTCTATTAATATCATAGTAGACGGTGATTGGGTGGATGACAAGCTAAGTACTAGGCCCTTGGGCAATACTTGAATTCATCCTATCGTTTCAATTTTAGTATTTAACCATGATGAGATTTGAATTCTTGAAGAAGGGTCTCTTCCTAGGTTGATTAATTTAGTCTTAGGTAGGTACAGTAGAGGAGAATCCTTTCTTTCTTTCACCCTCGCATTCTAGGGCGCAAATAATAATCATTTTGCTCCAAAAATCAATTTCTAGCTAGAAATAGATTTCTATTTTTATTACTTGAACGAGTTTCTAAGCAAAAATATACGTTTGATAACGACACAAAATTTCTTCCTATCAGATAGTTAGGGGACGGCAAGTGGGCAGCCGGCTAATAACAAAGGCAAGGAATCAGAAGAATTTTTATTTCTCATTTTTGTTTAAGAAATAAAAAAGTAAAAAAAAATTACTTTTCATTTCTATTTCAAAACATATTTCTAAACTAAAAATTTGTTCCAAAAATGACGTTATCAAACGAATTTTTATTTTAACCCTGTTCTTGGAAACAAATAAATAGAATGGTGGGTTATCATGTGCATCCTACTTTCTCGGTGTCTTTGGATAAGTAGAATTATCAACATCTGATTGCAAGTGCTTCCTATTAGTCTTCTATTCATTTCTACTTTTCTAAATGATGAAAACTTGACGGTAAATACTGGTTAATAAGTTTTTAAATGCTTTAGTGGCTTAGATCAGCAGTGAAAAAAAGCTTACTTCGTTGGTTATTCGACTTCATTTTGGGGAAGACGAGCTCATTAATCACTTTTGACAGGTAGTGCTTAAGCAGGTTTAACGAGAAAACCGTTCAAAAACCGAAGTAGAAAGGCTTACTCCAATAGAAGCTCCATCCTCGATGAGATGGATTTTAAGGTATTAGAATCAAGAACCATCTATAATTAGGTGTTTGTCTTATCAATATTTACCCGATGTTCTAAAATCCAATAGGAGGATCCTAAAGGTGACATGCATATCTATGTTTTTGTAGAAAAGGTGGATTAGAGTTTTCCTTTACGGTGAATAAGCTCCGTCTAGGCTAGCATAAAACTCAACAATTCAAGGGTCTTGGACCTAAACTTTGTTAGCTTGGGGAGAGCACTAACACATGAAAAACCAAACAACCCACTCACATCAAACAATTTTAATTAGCCTAAACTTTCCAATGCGATATCAAAGTCAGATTTTGCCCAAATTCGTTTTAGGTGTGCGGTTCCCTAACGTCATTTTTAATTATACTTACATATAAAATAAAATGTGAAAAATATCTGGCATTACTTATTTAGAGGATTTACATATTCTTCATATATGTATAGTTT
This sequence comes from Angophora floribunda, assembly GCA_014182895.1. NCBI lineage: Eukaryota > Viridiplantae > Streptophyta > Magnoliopsida > Myrtales > Myrtaceae > Angophora > Angophora floribunda. The sequence continues at coordinate 3,347,240 of CM024712.1, forward strand.
CCTTCACTTCTAGATTCGCCATCCCGAAGAAATCTAAACCGCATGAATTATTAAAAACCGTTCCGGTCAAACTCTCTAATCCAATTTCCTGACCCTCCATTTGAATATTGTCCTCTAGAACCCTAGTTTAGATCGTCTCTTTGTGACCGGCTTAAGTTAGGTTGGGATCCATTGATTTGATTGGAACCCTCTTTTCTTCCTCGCCCCACCTTTTTCCTTCCGCTCCCAAACAAAAGTGTCACGTCGCTCCGTCCCTATCGAAAGGAGCAAAAAGTTGAAAGAATGTTGCTTCATCGAGTGCTTTTGAGTGCCGACCAACCGACGGTGGGCCAGCCATCGTTCTTGTCCCGGTTCATGTAGGATGTAGCCAATGGATAAGACCCCGCGGGCCGATTTCCCAGCCCAGATTTCAATCCTATGCTCCCAATTGTCAAAATTGAACACCTTGGTATTTAGTTTTCTGTTGACTAAAATGTTTTAGAGAATTCTATCGGTATAGGAAAGTCTTAAACATGTGAATTTTGCATCATCACGTGCAACATTCTTTTTTCTTTCTTTGATGTTGTAATTGATATAGGAACTTTCGAACACCCTCACTCTGAATCGTTGTTATTATTAAGTACATTACGTCTTGATCTATTTGAATTCAAAGATCTCCTTTGAAGAAGGAAATTAGAGGCATTTTGCGAAGCAAATACGTTATTCCTCTTCTCCGAAAGCGGAATGAGGGCTCATGTTAGTTGGCGCGATTCGGCTTCTTTTTCTTTGGTTTCTATCAATACGTTTGATTTGAGATAGACTTAAAGGTCAATTTGCTTCAAATTCTCAATCTCCTAGGGCTTCCTCATGTGCGCAGAGAATGAAATACTTGTGCGAATTTGTTAATAAATTTTGCTCTGAACTGACATATGATGAGACTATTTACATTTATCCCCTATAGATTTGATTCCTATGCTATCTGCTGATCAATTGTGAGTTCTTGTCTGGTGTAACATCATGTGGAGTTGATATACGGCCTTTCGGCCTCCTGTTTTACCCAAATAAAAAATAAAAAATCGGTTGAAATAAATATGAATTGGCCTAATTTTCTTCAGTGATTGGTATTATCATTGCAAACTCCCCTAAATGTCAAAACAATTATCCCTGGCGCTACAGTGAACTTGCTTTTGATTCAAGTTAACTTTTCCTCTAATCCGATTCTTCAATCATGATCACCAGAATAAATCCATCCTGAAAATAACGTGGATAAACTCAATTTGAATCTTAAAAAATCAAAATCAAAATCAAAGGAAGAGTGCTCCAATTTGCACTAGAAGACCCACTTATCGTCTATCACATCACTTACCTGTCTTTTAGTACATGCAGTGTCAAGATTACCTAGGTGGAAATTTCAAGCCTTGGACGTTTAGCCAACATAGCCCTCAATTATGGACCAGAAGGACACCAAATTTCTGCAAGTTCCTAACCATGAATTCACTATCATGGCACATGGAAAACGCATTCCGGTGTACCTTCCTCTGTCTAAATTATCGAAAATCCAGTGATCTGCCTAGCCTTCATCTCCAGTCCTGCCGCACACCCAGTTGACAATTCAAACCCTACTTTCAACCTAAACCCTAATTTTTATTTTTTTTGGTAAGGGGCCTAAACCCTAATTTTTCTGCCCTGCCATTGTACGAAAAACTGGTTCCGCAGAGAGAAAGAAGATGTCAAGATCCAAAGGTCAAGAGACGATCTCCTGACGAGTTTGGACCGTTTCTGGGATTCTGCGTCACCTGGAAGAAGCTTATGAAGCTGCTCGGTTTTGACTGTGAAAACCGGGGCTCCAGAGCGACAGTGAAACCTGGGCTCCAGAGCGATTGTGACAACTGTTGTAGGGTTTGACTCGTTCGTGGAGCCTTTGTTCATACTTCGCCGTCTGCTTTACGTCATCTTCTGTCATGAACATTAAACGCGAAGACCTCGTCGCTATCGCCGAACTTCTTTTACTTCTTCACTCAGATTATACGATATAATCAGTTGTTGATCCAACCTTATGGAGAAAGATTTCGACTTTAATCAAGAAATTCTATCCACATGTACACACCCCTTCAAAAACACTCTTTTCGTTTCTTTTCAAATTGCATGACAAATCGTCGCTACCTCATTTGTCCAAGTATTATAAACATAAAGTCTTGCATCTTAATAGGTATAACAGCTTAAGGGACATGTTAGGCATATACGGCTATGGTTCGATAACTGTTAAGCTTTGACCGAATGAACTCAATCTGGACATGTTTGGGACAGGCCCATGTGAATAGGCCTAGTTTCAACCCAAGTCCGCCCGAAATATATCATAGGAAATTTTTACTAGTACTTTGGACTCATTCTATGTTTGCAAGAAAAAAGGAGGGTTACAATTAAAAAGTGAAACGGCATACACATTCTATGGTCAAATGATGTAGAATAATATTTTAACATGACAAATAAAAAATTAATGACTTTGTGGCAAGGGCATTAGATGAGCTAAATATGTAACTCCTCGTGGCTAAAAAAAATATTTATCATATTTGAGATTAGTTACTAAAAAATCATCAAAATTTGCACGACACGCGATAAAATCCAATCTTTCGGCAACAAGGGCTTAAGATAATCAATTTCAAGAAGAAGTGAACCATGAGAATCAAGGCTATCAATTTCTTGTCTCTGTCTCTTAGGAAAAGAATAGAAATCCAACAAAATTAAATTCCAAACCATGTTTGAATCATGCATAATTTTACTTTAGAGTTTGGTTTGCCTAACCAAGCCATAGCAGCTTACAAGATGTAGGTGTATATCTCAATGAGATATCAAATTCATGAGATTGAAGGTGACCGAATTTGTATTGACAAAACGAGCCGATCGCCCAAAATGGCATTGAAGAAGCACTAAAAGCAGGTAAATGAAATTGGTGGCCTCATCAAGGAACTAATGAAAACGACCTAAAAGAGATGAAAACGGCCCAAAAGAGAAGAAAGGAAAGCAATGCTTGCAAACTCTAAGGGCATGTTTGGTAACGATTTTACTTCCGAGAACAATTTTTGAGTATTTAAGGTATTTGATAAACTGTTTAAAATTTTTATTCTGTGAATAGAAATGCATTTGGTAAGAGTTTTTGATTTTTTTATTATTTTAATTTTTAATACCTTTTGTTATAATTTTTTATTTTTTATTCTTTTCTTTTCTTTTTCTTTTTCTCTTTTCTCTCCTTCTTCCTCTTGGCCGCTGCCACCGGTGGTGGCCGGCGAGCGGCCGGGCGAGGTCCGATGAGCTCGCCGGAGCCTCGCCAAGCTAGGGTGAGGTCCGGCAAGCTTGCCTGGCCACTGGCGAGGCTTGTCTAGCCACCGGTGAGGTTTAGCCTCATCGAGCCAGGGTGAGGCCTAGCCTCGCGTCGCCTGGGCGAGGTCAAGCCTCGCCAATGGCAAGGCAAACCTTGGGTGAGCTTGCTGGACTTCACCTTGGCCTAATGAAGCTCCAGCAAGCTCGTCGAACCTCGCTCGACCGCTCAACGACGGCAGCCTAGGGGCGGTGATGGGGTGGTATTGAGTTGGGAGGAGGAGGAAGAAGAAGAAGGAAGGAAGGGAAGGGAAGGGAGGGAGGGAGGGAGGGAGGGAGAGAGAGAGAGAGAGCAAAATTGATTCTCAAAATTGTTCTCGCGAACAAGAAGCAACTTTTTTTTTTATTCTCGATTTTACCCAAGTCTATTCCAGGAACAAAAAATTTACCAAATGAATTTCTGTTCTAAATCTATTCTCGAGAACAAAAGAACAGAATCAGTTGTTTCCGGGAATATTACCAAACAGGCCCTAAGTGTTGCTTAGTCAATTACCTAATTGAAATGGTCAATGGACATTGCAATTTCCATATATCCATGCAAATCTATTGAATGATTGAGATTTGTCTCCCTCCTAGCACTATTGGGGTTGATGGTTCTTCAAGGAAAAGAGTTTGAAAAGTCATAAACCTACTATATCGATACTAATTCGATAATAAATATTTTAATTATGTCAATTTAATCACAAACCTTTTGACTTAGTGACAATTCAGTCCTTTCATATAATTTTGGCTATATATTGCTAACATGGACTCCGGCCAACCCGCACTAATGGGAACAATTTTGAATAATATTTTTTTGATTTTTGATTTTTTCTTTTCTTCTTTCTTTTTCTAGGGAGGTGATGGTCGAACGAGCTGGGCTCGCCTAGGTGACGGTTACCATTGCCCACCACAAGCTAGGCCTAGCTAGGCGAGGGCAAGCCCTAACAAAGGCTTCCTTCACTAAATTTGGTGAAGTTGGCCCTCACTAGGGTGGCCTCACCAAATCTAGCTTGGGCAAGGCTGGCCCTTGCTGAGGCTTGCCTGTGGTAGGCAACAACATCCCTTGCCCAAGTGAGACCGCCTCGCCCAACCATTTTGACCCTTCCCCCATAACGTGTAAGAACCTACCCTTAGGAGGGGAACAATAACTAGAAATGGTTGTTAATACCCCATAGGCTACGGAGCAAAAAGAGGAATTTGCCCAAGGAGGGGCTCGCGTCTAATTAACTAGTTGGTGAGACAATAGCATACAAAGGCGATGATTAATAGCTGGTCCGAGAGGATGATCAGCCACACTAGTACTGAGACATAGCCTAGGCTCCTACGAGAGGCAGTAGTGGGAATTTTCTTCAATGGGCGAAGCCTGGCGAAGCAATGCTGCATGGAAGTGGAAGGCTCATGAGTCATAAACTTCTTTTTCTTGGAGAAGAAGCAATGACGATATCTGGGGAATAAGCATTGGCTAATTTTGTGCCAGCAATTGTGGTAATACAAAGGATGCAAGCATTATCCGAAATGATTGGGCGTAAAGCATTTGTAGGTGGCTTTTTAAGTCCACCGTCAAATCCCAAGGCTCAACCCTAGATAGGCAATGGAAACTACCAAGCTAGTGTACGGTAGGGGCAAAGGGAATTTCTGGTGGAGCAGTGAAATGCGTAGAGATCGGAAAGAACACTAATAGCGAAAGCACTCTACTAAGCCTACACTAACATTACAAGGTGAAAGCTAGGGGAGTGAATAGGATTAGATACCTTAGTAGTCCTAGCTATAAACGCTGGGTACTAGGCATTGTGCATATCGGCCCGTGCAATGCTATAGCTAACATGTTAAGTATCCTGCCTGGGGAGTACGTTCTTAAGAATGAAACTCAAAGAAATTGACGGGGGCTCACATAAGCGGTGGAGCATGTGGTTTAATTCAATGCAAAGTGAAGAACATTACCAAGGCTTGGCATGCCGCGAATCCTTTTGAAAGAGAGGTGTGCCTTCGGGAATGCAAACACAAGTAGTGTATGGCTACCATCAGCTTCTGCTGTAAGGCGTTGGGTTAAGTCCTGTAACAAGCGCAACCCTCGTGTTTAGTTGCCATCGTTGAGTTTAGAACCCTAATCAAACTACTGGTGATAAGCCAAAGGAAGGTGAGGATGACATCAAATCATCATGCCCCCTATGCCTTGGTCGACACACATGCTACAATGGCCAAGACAAGGGGTCGTGATCCTGCAAGGGTGAGCTAACTCCAAAAACCCATTTTCAGTTTGAATTGTAGGCTGCAACTCGCTTGCATGAAAGTATCGTTAGTAATCGCCAGTCAGCCATATGATGGTGAATTCATTCCTGGGCCTTGTACACATCGCCCATCACACTATGGAAACCGGCCATGTCCAAAGTTGTTACCTTAACTGTAAGGAAGGGGATATCGAAGGCAAGGCTAGTGACTGGAGTGAAGTTGTAACAACGTAGCTATATTAGAAGGTTGACTAGATCACCTCTTTTTCAGGGAGAGCTAATGTTTGTTTGGTATTTTGGTTTGACATTGCGTTACACCCAAAAAGAGGCGAGCTACATCTAAGTTCAACTTGGAGATAGAAGTCCTCTTTCGTTTATGGACAGTTAATCTACTATAACTACATGATACTATATTCCCGCGAATTACTACATTTATTCGAGTGATCCACAAACAACAAAAATCTATCTTTTTCCTATCTCTATCTCGAAGAGACAAAACCAAATATCTTATTTTCTGTATAATAATTTTTCAACTAAGTCTTGAACGAGCCCCCCGAAAGCTTGATGCAAATAAACGAATTTTTGTTCTACGTCTCTGAGCTATATATCCTCATCTAATTCTAGTCATTGAATAAATGAAACTTTCATGACTAACTAATTGATTTCATTTCTTTTAGTTATTCTTTTCCCTTTTCCTAGTTTATTAATAACAAAATGGATAAGACCAAGCTCATGGGCTTATTATCCTAAGTCATAACAAGTTGATAGGATCCATTTTTTGACGTCCCCATGCCCCTCCCACGTGGTGACATGGGGGCAAAAAAGTGAAAAAGGAGGATGGGGTTTCTCTCACTTTTGGCATAGCGGGCACCGACGGGAGACTCACACAATGGGCTATTAGCTCAATGGTTGAGCAAACCTCTGATAATTGCGTCGTTGTGCCTAGGTTGTGATGGCTCTCAACCACATGAATAGTTCGATGTGCTCATTAGTGCCTAACCCTAAGATGTGGATCATTCAAGGCACATTAGCATGGTGTACTTCTCTTGTTCGAACCGGGTTTGAAATCAAACCTTTCCTTAGGAGGATAGATGGGGCGATTCAGGTGAGATTCAATGTAGATCCAAGTTTCGATTCACTCGTGGGATCTAGGTAGTACAGGGGGGACCCCACAGCTCCTCTCTTTTCGAGAATCCATACATCCCTTATCAGTGTAGGGACAACTATTTCTTGAGCACGGGTTTAGGTTTGGCCTGAATGGGAAAATAAGACGGAGCACCTAACAATGTATCTTCACAAACCAAGAACTACGAGATCACCCGTTTCATTTTGGGGTGATGGAGGGATCATACCATTCGAGCCTCTCTCTTTTTCATGATTTTCCCAGAGGTTTGGAGAAAGCTACAATCAATAGGATTTTCCTAATTCTCCCTTCTCGAAAGGAAGAACGTGAAATTATTTTTCCTTTCTGTAGGGACTAGGAGATTGGATCTAGCCATAAGAAAAATGCTTGGATGATAAATAACTCACTGCTTGGTTTTCGACCCCTTCAGTCACTACGAACGTCCCCGATCAGTGCAATGGGATGTGTCTATTTATCTTTCTCTTGACTCGAAATGGGAGCAAGTTTGAAAAATGATCTTAAAGTGTCTAGGGTTGGGCCAGGAGAGTCTGTCTCTCAACACCTTCTTTTTTCTTCTCATCAGAGTTATTTCACAAGGACTTGCCATGATAAGGAAGAAGGGGGGAACAAGCACACTTGGAGAGTGCAATACAACGGAGAGTTGTATGCTACGTTCGAAAAGGATGAATCGCTCTCGAAAAGGAATCTATTGATTCTCTCCCAATTGGTTGGATCGTAGGTGCAATGATTTACTTCACAAGTGAGGTCTTTGGTTCAAGTCTAGGATGGCCCAATTGTGCCAAGGAAAAGAAAAGAATAGAAGAAGCATCTGACTCCTTCATGCATGCTCCACTTGGCTCGGGGGAATATAGCTCAGTTGTTAGAGCTCCACTCTTACAATTTGGTCGTTGCAATTATGGGTTGGATGTCTAATTATCCAGGCAGTAATGATAGTATCTTGTACCTGAATCGATGGCTCACTTTTTCTAAGTAATGGGGAAGATGACCAAAACATGCCACTAAAAGACTTTATTGAGATAAAGATGGGCTGTCAAGAACATAAAAGAGGTAGGATGGACATATCGTACAAGGACGGTAGTTGGAGTCGACAGTAGTTGGAGCTGACGGCTCTCTTAGGTTTCCCTCAACCGGGATCCCTGGGGAAGAGGTTTAAGTTGGCTCTTGCGAACAGCTTGATGCACTATCTCACTTTAACACTTTGAGTGAAATGCAACAAAAGGAAAGAAAATCCATGGACCGACCCCATCATCTCCATCCCGTAGGAATTACGAGATCATCCCAAGGATGCTTTCAGCATCTCGAGGTCGCAGACTGACCATAGAATCCTGTTTAATAAGTGGAACACATTAGCTGTCAACTCTTAGGTCGAGTAGTAAGGGTCGAAGAAGGGCAATCACTCATTATTAAAACTAGCAATCTTAAAGCCAAAGAGGCCAACGATAGACAATAACTCCCCCTCAAGCACAGCTTACAACTTTCATCGAACTATGCTCTCTAAAGAGTAACTCTACTTGAAATCTCGAAGGGTGCTGAGTTGGAATCCCATTCAAACTAAGGATTCATGTGGTTCCGGAGGATCCGGCTACATGAGAACCAGGAACAGAGAGCTTTCCCCCCTTTTCTGCTCATTAAAAGGAAGAAGAAAAGGAAAAATCAAAAATCAAAAATATTAAGATATTAATAAAAATTATCCACATTAGTGCTAACCATACCACGTAGTTGGTTAATATTCATGTCAGCAATATCCAGCAAAAATTAGTTGGAATGACCGAATTTGCACTAAACCAAAATGTTTATAACTAAATTAGCATCAATATAATAGGTTTAGAACTTTTTTGACACTTTTCTCGATTTTTCGAGTATGACATTAGATATATGGCATTTGATACATGCTCTCAAACCAAAGCCCATGCCTACAGAATAGATGTTACTTTTGGCTCAACTTCAATCCAATCCAAAAACAAAACAACCAAAGAGAGTTTCGAGATGGGTATGCAATATATCAATAAGCTCAAATTGCCCGGCGGCACAACCTTTGGCCTTAAAGCCAAGACGTTACAGGTTCGATCCATGAGACATGACATGAGATGAGTGTATGTATAACCCATGGAAATTCTCTTAAATCAATATTCAGGTGCCGACCCCTTAAGGGTTGTGATCGACCATAACCATACGAGGGCGATGGAGTAGATGACTACGAGCATCTAAAAAATCTAGTTCTAAGTGACAAATCGAAGTTGACGATTAATTAGGTTCTACTACTAAAAGGAAAGCAACAGTGACAACTGTTGTAGGGCTTGACTCGTTCGTGAACTTTGTTCATAGTTTGCTGTCTTCTTTATGTCATCTTCTGCCATGAACATTGACCACGAAGCCATGGTCACCATGGCCGAACTTCTTTCACCTCTTCACTCAGATCATACGATATAAGCAGTTGCTGGTTCAACCTTATAGAGAAAGATTTCGAATTTTAACCAAGAAATTCTATCCATGCGTATCGACCATCTTGATGATACTCTTTTCATTTCTATTCAAACTGTGTGACGAGTTGTTGCTAACTCCTTTCTCCAAGTATTACGAACATGAAGTCTTGCATTTAAATAGGTATAATAGCTTAAGGGACATTTAGGCATACATGCTTAGGGTTTGATGATGATTAAGCTTTGACCGAAGTAACTGAGTTTGGATATATTCAGGTCGGGCTTATGCGAATAGGCCTAGTTTCAACCCAAGTCCACCCAAGCTATATCATAGAAAATTTTTACTAGTATTTTGGACTCACATCCTATGTTTGCAAGAAAAAGCGAGGGTCGCAATTAAAAAGCGAAACGGCATATACATTCGATAGTCAAACAATGTTGAATTGTTGAGTATGCCTTGAATCTCCTTTTTTATAGACTTGGGCCAAAGTTAGGGGGTTAGGGGCAATATAATTATCGTTTTTCTCAAGTTATAATGTTGAAAAGTTGAGATAGAAAGAGTCTTAGTTTCTCAAAGTTACCTTTTGTAATTCTTGAATTTCTATGATGGTTTTTGCTTCTTCTCTCCTTGTGGATTTTCCCGTAAAGGTTTCCACATAAATTTTGGTGTTTTTTCTTCTTAGTTTTTATTTCATTTCTGTTTCTGCCTCCGCCATAACAAGAATATTATTTTAACATGGTCAACCAATTCCGGCATTGTTTCTTATCACTACAAGAATTTAATGACTTGTGGCAAGGGCATTAAATGAGCTAAATATGTAGTTCTTCATAGCCAAAAATAATTTTTATCATATCTGTGATCGGTTCTTCAAAATCGCCAGAACTTGCACGACACAATATAAAATCCAATCTTTCAAGGCTTAACATTATATTTGACAACCAACTTCGAGAAGAAGTGAACCATGAGAATCAAGGCTATCAATTTCTTGCATTTGTCTTTTGGGAAGAAAAAAAAAAAAAGAAATCCAGCGAAATTAAATGCCCAAACCATGTTTGAATTATACCTAATTTTACTTCAAAGTTCGGTTTGCCTAACTAAATCATAGAAGCATGCAAGGTGTCTATTTCAATGAAATATCAAACTCATGGAATTGAAGGTGACCGAATTTGTATTGACAAAACGAGTTTATCGCCCAAAAATGGCATTGAAATTGGTGGCCTCGTCAAGGAACTAAAGAAAACGACCCCATAGAGAAGAAAGGAAAGCAAAACTTGCAAACTGATGTGTTGCTCAGTCAATTGCTTATCTGAAACAATCTCGGTCGACATTGCCATTTGCATAAATCTATGCAAATCTATTGAACGATTGAGATCCCCCCCTTTCGGCTATTGGGGCGGATGATTCTTTGGGGAAAAGTGTTAGAAAAGTTCAAAATCTATTGTATTAGTGTTAATATATTCATAAATATTTTAATTATGCTAATTTAGTAGTAAACCTTTTGACCTAGTATCAAATTAGTCATTCCAAATAATTTTGACTAAATATTACTGATATGAATGCCAACCAGTCTATTTGGTGTGACCGGCACCATCGTAGACAATTTTTAATAATAATTTTTTTAATTTTTATTATTCATCCTTTTGCTAATGACCGGCCACAAGCGATGGGCAAGGTTCATTGTTGCTCGCCACAAGCAAGGCCCAACCGATCAAGGGTGAGCACCAACGAGGGCTCCCTTCACTAGAAATGGCAAGGTTGACTTTCACTAAATCAGCCTCGCTAGGTGTGGCTTGGGCAAGGCCAATCCACAAGCCACACCTGAGCTCACCCTCGCCTAACCGGGCCTTGCCTGTAGGGGTCAACGGCAACCTTTGCCCAAGTGAGGCTAGCTTGCCTAACCATGGCCGATGGCTAGCAAAAGGAATAGGAAAGGGAAAAATTTTAAAAAAAAAATCAAAAAATATTTAAAATCATCAACATCAATGCCAATCATGCCACTTAAGATGGCTAGCATCCACGTTAATAATATTTGACCGAAATTAATTGAAAAGACTGAATTGACATTAGATCAAAAGGGTTTAGAACTAAATTGACTTAAATACAATAGATTTAGGATTTTTCCGATACATTTTTTTCCAAATTCTTCGCGTATGACATTAGATATATGGCATTTGATACATGCTTTCAAACCAAAGCCTTCGCTTACAAAATAGATGTTTCTTTTGGCTCAATCTCAATCCAGTCCAAACACAAAACAACCAAGAGAGTTCCCAGGTGAGCATCCAAATATATCGATAGGCTCGAATTGCCCAATGGCACAACCCTTGGCCTTAGAGCCACAAGGTTATGGGTTCGAACTGTACGTCAACCCCAGAGTTATGATCCGACAATGTACGTCAACCCCTAGAGTTATGATCCGACGATAACCACACGAGGGCAATGGAGTTGATGACTCCGAGCATCTCAAAGATCTAGTTCTTAAGTGACAAATTGAAGTTTAACGATTAATTAGGTTCTACTAAAATATGGATCAAGTGTTCCGATGGGTATGCAACAAGAATTAGAGCATGATGTGGCTCGAGCCTGAATTCACTTAATACAGTTAACAGCATTTTTAGGTGCTGCCTTCACCGGAAAATGTCTGAATTGGAGAGAAGTGAGTTGACAGTAGGAAAGGTATCGCGACGGCAATTTCCATGCGTGTCGACAGGATTTGGATCTCGTGCGTACCGAGAGCGGCATTATAGAAGTCGGAGGATCGACTCTCACACACACATAATCGCACGCGGAAGCACGCCAATCTTCGCCACAAGTACGTGGGTCGAGACGCACACTGTGCTTACATGGCCCTTGTCCCGTCGATCACGTTCGCAGCCATTTTGCACATCACTCGTGCCGCATAGCACCATCAACCATCGCTCGCACAACCAAGGATTACCTGGTCCGAATCCTTTCAGGTGTGGTGATACTGAACAGACTTCTCAGAAGTCTGGACACGGCCAGATCTAAACAGGGGAGGCCAATGCATTATGCAATTTCAGGGTTAAAGCTCATGGCAGAAAACCATCAAAGTTTCTGCAGCAAAACAGAAAGAGTTTCATATCAAGAAAATCTGCCATTGCTGCAAGGTAAACCAATAATGTCAAACAAAATAAGGCAGCTGGGAAAATCAGCTGCAACCTCCAATTCAATCAGACTAAATTTATGTTACAAACCCATCATCCGTCGACACCAGACGCTCTCCTACTACCCTTCCGCACGCCAAGATCAAACTTCAAAGTTATCAAACACCACGAGAATCGGTTTTCCTAAACCAAGCATCACCAAAACCAACTCAATTCTTGCAAGCAGATACTCGCCCAAAAACTTCCTTCCTCATCTGCAATCCTAGACTTGCAAAAAGAATTTGAAACGAGCAACAAAGAAAATGAGCTCTAACTTCTTCCCTCCCTTTTCTTCTTCTCCTTTCTTGTTCTAAAGCATGACAAACCAACATTGCCAATGTCAAAATTCCCCAAAATGGGATTTCTTGCAGCATGATAAAGAACTTTGAAATCTCCATCAAATTTAAACCAAAGCCCTCACTCCTAAACACTAAGACTATGCCTATAGAAGGGAAAAAAGAGACCTAAATGATGAATTATGTAAAAGAAGACTAGACTACTAATACTACCCTCCACTACTTCACTCTCATATCCACACCTTTCACACCCCCACCCACCTGCTTCACCCTCCTCATCTCTACTATCTTCCGGTGCGAGTTCGAGTGCAACTCACTCGAGAAAGTCGGGCTATTTGCCGGCCTATACTCAGGCACAAGCCGGCCTGACTTGAACCTCACCCCGCAAGCGTTACACAGAGTCTTGGGTCCCTGCGGCCCTGCACGCCACTGCGGTGTCTTCTCCGACCCACAATGCAAGCACTTCCTCCCGATCTTGACGCTGCCGGCTTGACCCACCTTCGCCTTCTTATTTGCCTTCTCTTGGCCCCGCAATAACCTCAGAGCAGCAAAAACACCGAAGTCCCCACGCCGGCGCTCGCGTGGCCGCTTGCTCCGGGCACGGCCTGGCGCACGGGGGCCGACGCAACAACTCACAATGGTCGTGGCACCACCCCTGTTGCTGGTGCTGTTTGCGCTGGTCGTTGTACTGCTGCTGCTGCTATTTTCAAGCGCAGGAATGAGGCCGTCGTCCTTAAAAATGTTCCCTGGTTGGTCGGTGAGAATCTCGAATGACTCCAGAGACGGGAACGAATCCTTGTTCATTATCCATTCCAAGTCTTCCTCCTGAAATTCCTGCCACACAAAAAGATGGTGAGCGGAATTCAATTAAGAAAATTGACGGTAACCACAAGATTCCCAAGTTATCCTGTCCATTGTATCTCAAACTAATACAATTCTTATCATTTCACAAAAACGGTGTGACAATGACCCCGTAACAATTCAAGAACACGAACATTTGATGATCATATTATTGTATGAATAAGCCCGATAATTTCAGCAACAAAACCGGATCATTCCTTCAAGCGAATGACACGATCGGAGTTTGTTGTGCATCTATAGACCCGTGCACGGTACCTACTTCCAACATACCACGACATCATCCCGTACCTAATCCGCCCACCTAACCAGGCTCTACACCCGGGTCGGTGACCCGGGGTCGCCAAATGCAGCAGCCTAAGGAGGAATTGCTAGATTGTTATCTCGGACGGCCCCGATCCGACGACGCCATTAAACCACAACCATCATCATCAATTGTTGCAAAATAAGGCATCGATGTCCGAATAAAAAATCCGTCGCACCAACAAGTCAAGATAGTGGGCAAATGGGGTACTAAACTTTCATGAAAGAGCATCCACTAAATGACTCAAATTGGTGTTCACACAATGGACATATGAACATAGAATCCATGTAAAGTTCGGAATAAATAACATCTGTCACCACGAGTGGCTCCAATTTGTCAAAAATTAACATGACCAGTTCATTTTCCCACGGCACTTTCATATACAATTATTAATTTTTTTTATATTCTTTAAAATAAAAATTTATGACTTTTGAGTGTTGGGAACGGAAAGTAGAAATCGCTTGGGGTCCATTTATTAGGTGCAACCCTAAAAATCATGACCAACAGCTCAGCACCATAGCAAGAATACAAAAAAGAGAGAAAGAGAGCCCCATTATTTGGTCAACTTCCGCGAAATCCCCAATCTGCCCTCGTCAAGAAAGGGGACTCCGAGCGAGGGGCAAAACCGTCCTTTCGCCGGAGCTAATGCAAGGAATCGTCTCTCCCGTCTACCCTCATTCTAAAATATCGCACGCCAATCAATCGCCGCCAAGCCGGACTCGACCGAGTCAACACCGCAACGCGCCAGCGCGCGGCTGCTCGGGCCCCAGGCCGGCCGAGTCGAGGGCCGAGTCCCGCCGGGTCGAGCCGCCGGGAACCGGCCGGGTCGTCGGCGTTAAAAATCGGAGCTTTAAGGGGGCCCTGTAGAAGAAAGAGCGTGAGCGGCGGCGGGACTTACAGGGAGGGACGGGGTGGAGCCGTCCAAGCTCGCGGAGTCCGGCAGCGAGGCCACGGCCTTGGAGCTGCTCTTGCGGAGGTCGTCTTCCTCGTCGACGACCTCGCTCAATTCGGCGAAGTCCAGGAGGTCCTCCAAAGCCAGAGACTCCATAGAAACGCTTTAAAGGGTCGAAACGAAACGGGTCGCTCTAGAGAGAGAAGCCGAGAGTCGCTTCGTCCTGTAGAGAGAGAAAGTGCCGAAGAGAGAGGGAGACTGCTACTCTCTCTCCTCTCTTTCGTGGGTATATTATTATCGGAGGAAGATGGTCTTCGCGAAAAGCTGTTTTTTTTTTTTTTTTTTTTTTTTGCCCCTCTCTCCTTTTTTTGCCCCCCACTCGTTTTTGGTTTTGTCGATTTTTTTTTAGGACTCGCTAATATATTTTTTTCTCTTCCCGGGTCCCATTTTTATAACGTAAGCCGGGGCAATTATAGTATGCGATGTCGGACCGTTTCATCTCACGTGCACCCGACCCATCATGTCGCAAAATGAGAAAGATATCATGTGCCCTTTATCTTAGACGGGCATGGTCTTGATCCGGTGACCAAAAATGGGTTCGAATTCCTAATCCCGGTAGGTATCCCGTAGGGTAATTTAATTATCTGATATGATTCGCAGCATTATTTATTGGTAAAAAGAAGGGCGATGCTTCAAAATGAGAAAGAAATCTAACATGAAATGGCACGAGGATTGATGAGATATCCATATTTGATGGTTGGATTTCCGTTGGTCAAATTGCTAAAAATTATGGTGAGATTGGATCCACGAGACGAGAGGATTGTGATCATATGATTTCAACGGATGATTTACCGTGGACGCGATTCCCACCGTCGGATCACCTCGGTCCGGATCTTATTTACCATTTGGGACGGGTGTGGGGACGGGTGGCACGGTCGTAATTAAGCGGGGGAGGGGAGGGCAGAGGCGGGAGAGCGGATGAGTTTCCGAGGGGCGGGTCGAATCGGGAGCGGTTTGAGGCGGGCCGCTCACGGAACGTCATCGAGCGACCGACCGCACGCGGACGGACGACCTCAACGATGCTCGCCGGAGGATGGCACGAGAGTACACGTGGTCGAGCCAATGGCGTCGCGCCACGTGGGCTCGGGCTTGGGGCGGGTTTTGAATTTTCTATGAAACGGTTGGTGGGCCCACGCGTGACTTCCGCGCGTGGCGCCGGTGATGCGTTGCTTTAATTGGAAGGGCCTCCAAAGTTGAACCCCTCATAAATTCCTATTTCTCTAATTTGGAAAAAAAAAAAAAAGAATCGGATTTTCTTCTTCTTTTATGGTGAGAAAAGGAGGCGGAATCCGAAATTTATATCGTTACTCTCTTGATAAACAGGATCAAATTCGATCCCTTAATAATAAAAAAGGAAGTAAATCTACTGATGGAATATTTGATATTATTATTTGCATTATTGGGTTGAATGACTTGATTTGCTAGCTAATTTGCACATACATTTCATTCCCTAAAATTATTGAGAATCTTGACCCGTCGTTGAAAAAATGTAAGTATATTCTAAACGAGAGTGTCACCAAAATGAGGCCATTGAGTTGATTTTTTAAGAAAAGAAATGGCTAATTACGAATCCACCTCCACATTGAATTTGGTATATACCTAAGATGAAATTGCCAATTTGAGGCCTAAGAAAATGACCCATAGTTTTGTTTAAAGTGAAGAAAGCACTCTGACTAACAAGCAAGTTGTCCGAGTCATTACAAATAATCCCAACTACTAAAGCTGGACCTCGATCGCCTTAAAGATCCCATCGAAATTGAGCTTGACCTAATCAGGAGGATGGGGGTCCAAAACCCACAAACTTATCTCTTTTCTCCCTTTTGACAAACAATCTAATTTCTACTAATTGAGCAGACAAATTATCGTTTCAAAGGATGAAGTTTGCAAGTCCACATCCACAATTAGTTTATTTACCTATCGAATAATTGAATTTGAAATTCCAAAATCGATGGAATAACTTGATGTCATACACCAAGCATTTATGTTTAGACCATAATAAAGTATTGTGTTTAGATTAACTCTACGAATCATATCTATCATTTCATAAATAAAAACATTACTTCATATATATATATACCAAAGGATTTATGAGCAATGTTATTCTGAAGAAAAAAGAAAATGCTGCCATCGCCACTTATCAAGATACCCAATATGCTTATCTTTGTGTAATTGAAAATTAAATTTGTTGATTACATAGCATTAAATAATATCTTTAGAGCATTCTTTATTATCAATGTTGTCCATAATTTATGTAGAGCGTGTGGTCCATTGAGTCGATCACATCAGAAAATGTGAGGAATTGTGATTTCTAACGTGCGCGAAATAAAAAAAAAACAAAAACAAAAAACAAATCGGCTCATAATCATAAGCGACACGTGGCTTTTTTAAGGAAATGAAGGAAATAAAAGGGAAGCGAAAAATACTGAGGGGCTTGACAATAATATATAACTGATTAGATATCGTCGCGGGGCCCACCGGGGCAACTAGGTCGGGAGAGTTGCATGTGGAGAGGGCCCCACACGCACGTTACCCATGTGGTCGGATGCAATGTCTGGCCGGGTCGAATCCCATTCCTTTGACCTTCTACCGCTCTTGATTGAGTCCGTGCGTGTCACGTGCCGTCCGTCGGGTGGGACCCGGCTTTTCTTTTTTTCTAACTTAAGTCCTCCAAACTACGTTTATTTACGTGACTTGCTGGCCATTTTAATTTTCTATGCAATCTGGTACCTCGCGAGTCGACCTATTGATGTAATCAAATGCTTTCATTGATAAGAACATTGTCACGCCCACCTCAAGAGTCAAGGGTGCAAGTGTGGCCGATAGTGATAGCCACGACGATGACGGGCTTCAGTACTCTCACTTTAGTGGTGAAGGATTTTGAGCTCGGAACCCCTCGATTCTTATGTTGAGGATCACAACTCCTAGCGACTTCCACTAATCACTCACTTGAGGGTTATAGATTCAGACATTTATCTCCCGAGACTAACCTACAATGCATGGTAGAAAATTGTGGTCGGTCTAGGCCACATGCCTCGTAAGAGAGTCGACTTTGACAAGAAGAGGATAACCGTGAGGGCAACTACCTTTGCCAAACAATTAAGCCATCGTTCACACAAGCCACATATTGATATAGATAGTTTGTCAATTTTCAAAGTGTAGCTACTCAATTAATGACAATGAAAGAGAACTGTTTCCGAATAAAGGGCACATATGTGACATACCATATATATATATATAATTTCTTTTTAATAATTTTAAACTCCCGTCGCATTTCTTTCAATTCACGAGAATTCATTTTCTAACTCCTTTATTTATTTATTTTTTATGAAATTATATAATGTTCAAGGAGCATAAAGGTCTTTGGAGGCGTGCACGTGAAAATTAGTTGAGTAGTTGTGTTAGCTTTATCTAAAGCTGGAGATATCTTCGAGGGAGATTGTACGACTCACGGTTGGGGAGATGGGATTTCTCAGTCTATTAAAATCAAATGTGAAGAAGTGTTTCTCTCCGCTCTCTTCTGGACTTCTCTCTTTCTATTCTTATGAATATCTTTATGTGTAAATTCGACACTCATTTGGGGGACTAGGCATCTATAATCCTAAACATTTTAGATGTTAGAAGAGACCCCCAAAACTCATATTTACCATTTTCTTTTTCCAATGAAATTCATTTTTAAGCAACAAATACTTGACTTCACCTCGGACCCAATATATACCTAACCCAATCCGAGCTTTGATTCTTAGTGTTATGATACATGTGTGAGTTGTATTAGAAATCTTATATTGGAGAATTGATGCAATATAAAGTCATTAATATATTTTAATTGGTCCATAACTCATTAATTTAAGTTTTTGAGTAAAGATGGATCCAATTGGATATACTAATGGACTCGGGTTTAAACTCTCTCTTGGCAATCTCCTAAGTAAATGTATAAGACTTTTGTTGTGTGCTCCCAACACTTAGTAATTTTTCTTGTTAAATAGTTTCCTTGGAAGAAGGCACGATTCCATGGACCGGCTTGTGGCTAGTCAATGAGGGAGCTTGGGAGCTCGGATCTAGTCGTGGGCTAGGACTTCGTTTGGCACATTAGAAATGTGAAAGACACCTGCGTAGTCAGTCGAGGGTTAGATTTAGATTATAAATATATAATCCAAAAAATGTTTTCTTTGAAATTATTTTTCTTGAAACGAATGAAGCTTTAATAGACAAGAGCATGCTCGGAAAGTTATGTACGAAATAAATTTCTAGTATCATAAGTACTAAAAGATCTAGAACTACTTGGTCTCATCATATTTGTAACTTTAAAAAGAAAATAAGAAAATGTACCGAATATCCAAAAAAGCAACATAAAAAGTGAATCTAAAAGTCGGCAAATTTTTTAAAAAATTGGAAAAAGGGAAGAAGTTTCATCAAATCAACTCTATAAACCCATTTGCAAGCCGTCACCATTGTTGCATTGTGAATGTCTAACTAAAGGTACGTCCAATATCATTTATGTTTGTGGGAATAATTTTTTTTCAGAAATAGTTTTTTTTTTCTTTATATTACATGGAATAATTTCTAAGTAAAAGAATGTATTTGGTAACTATACAAAATTTATATTCTCGAAATAGAAAAGGAATAGGAATGCATTTGGTATAACCCACAAAATTTTTTTGATATAAAATTTATTTTATTTTGTAAAATTTTTAGAGATTTTTCTTTTCTTTTCTTTTCATTTTTTCCTCTCTTTTTCTTCCGGTGGCGGCCAGTTAGAGCCGGCAACCAGCGGTCGGTGGTGAGCGACAACCGGTTAGAAGAGGAAAAAGAAGAAAAGAAAAGAAAGAAAATGATTTATGCTAGAAATTGTGGCAGTGGTTGGCAGTGGTTGGCAGTGGGTGACCGACGAATTGCAACAACCAGTTAGAAGATGAAAAAGAAGAAAAGGAAAGAAAGAAAATGATTTATGCTACAAATTATTCTCAGAAATAAGAAATAATTTTTTCTACTTCTTATTCCAAATCTATTCCCTCAAACAATTTTCTATTCTGAAGAATGGAAATGTTAACCGATATTATCAAAAAAAAAATTATTATTTTTCCATTTCAGAAAACAAAAGATTAAAAAAGAAAAATTGGAATATTACCAAAACAAAGCCTAAATTTCTGAAGTCGAAATGATCTTTTTTAAAACTGGAGATTCACTGGCAAAAGGAATTCCAAAAACCTAACATAAAAACAGAAACGTTGAAAGGCTGATTTCCTCGAAAAATGGAAAAAGGAAATTTTAAAACACAAAGTAAGACAACACTTCTGCTTGGCCCTATGTCCAGCAAACAGCAATCTCCCTGCGAAATTGCACGGTGTCGTCTTCTTCCCCAATCCACATTTGTACGCAACCTCCCCTGCATAATGTTGCTCTGTCACGTTAAAACCAGCCTAGCCGCACTGCTAAACTCAATAGGTTGTCGCCTTTTTCCGCCCCGAGTTCAAGGACCTCCGGAAAACCGAGCTCAATGCCGTCGCCAAAGGAAGCGGTGGTCCTCGACCTCAGAAGACTTGGAGGTCAAAAGCCCTCCAACCCAGGGTCGCAGAACTCTGCCGGCATCAGAGCCGAGAGGTTTTGCATCTTTCTGGAAGGAATGATAGCATGATCTGAAACTGAGAACAAAGCATGGCCCCAGTGCTCAAGGGACAACCAATAGCATGAACTACCCGCTCAGGCTAGAACCAACTGGTACACAATTGATCCACTCAAAAACGTCCATTTATGTCCACAATGTCATTGACATCTGATCAAATAGAAAAATCCCATCTTCCTAAATCCAGCAGATGAAAGACCATCTGATCAATGCACAACAAGTGGAAACAAGAGCACATTCTAGCAAGCAAAGAATGCTTCATGTTAACTTTACAAGGATGTTTCGAGTTTTAATCTCTCAAATAGCAAAGCACCTAAAATGAAAGCGGCAAACCGTAGCTCAACATGTTCCTCATTCCTTCGATCAGAACATCTGCACAGCAACCCAGCTCCAACAGGCTGAACTGGTCAGCCATGGCAGAGGTACATGTGGAATTTCTTCACATCATAAGAATAAAAACCAATCCTTTTCCCACTATATGAGGTTGGCTACAACCATCCTTTCATGTTGTTATGCCTTTGTTGACTGATGTTGTCTATCGTGGCCAAACGCCGATGGCCTTGACTGCTAGCTAAAAGAATCAGCAGATCGATGAATCTCGGTCACAAAAGTATGGCCCCCAAGGTTGTTGACAGCTTCTACAAGTGGGACCGCGTCAATCAAGCACCACACACTGCTGAGACAGAACAGTACCATTTGACAAGAAGTTGACCAAAAATTTCTCTAGTCTTCTTGCTCCAGGTCCAGGCCTCAATACATCAGCATCTCCCCAAATTGAGCAGGTGTCATTTCTAGATTCACCCAAGCACCACCCACCAGGCACCACTTTGTCGGGATAGCGCCCCAAAATCTCTCGGTCAATCTGGTCAAGAACCGATTCATCTGTTGGGAATGAGGAGGCAAAGGCTGCTCCACTCCTTATCATATCATCAAAGTCATTCAAATCTAGTTCAGGATATTCCCCCTTCATGGATTTGTTAGAAGTGTATTGTAAGTTAGTATTTACAACGGTATGATTGAATTGATGAGAATTGCATAGTACGGTGGGGAAGTAATTTGAAAGGGATGAAGGTGTGTTTGACAAATACATGAGGAGAGTCCTGGGGAGGTTATCAGTTCCCAGGATGCAATGCTCAATGAAGTTACGGCTTAAAATTCCAAAGGTGGAACCTGTGGAAGAGGAAGATACACTGTCAATGTAATTACACAATGATAGTTGCAAAAGTAAGTACCAAAAATTTGCAACAATTCAACCATTTAGCAGCCCCCAACAATATAAAAAGAGCAGCAAGATGATGTTAGAACTCATAATCTACTTTTACTGAAGAAGAAGCCAGTTTTAACTCACCAATAAGGATAAATAAACAAATAGAGACAACATAATAGACAGCAAATGAAGCTTTGAAATTTCACTGGTGTACTGTAAATAGCCATTATGAGCTATATGGGCATTCATATTTTTTTGTACAGGTAACATGAGGAAGGATTCAGTCTCATCAACTGTGATTATCCATTTTACACACAAGAGCTGAATTCACCAATGAAAATCAGAAATGGCACCCAGTATAATTAAGATGGTGTGCACATATTTAAGTCCATGCAAATGTGAATTCAAAAATACAAATTAGATGGGCGAGTGAGATAACTTATCATTAGTCTTACTTGGAGCTCAAATTCCAAAATGCATACATAGAAAGGAGATAGTTGCCAGGTACACAAAGAAGATAATTTTACAGCAAATAGCGAGATGCATAAAGATTCAATGAGGCAATCTGATTATATGAGACTGCTAGAACATGAACTTGCTGCAACTGAATTGGTTGACAACGGGCAACTTCATGGTCTGTAACAAGTAACGTAAACAAGTACAACAGCTATAGAGTATGGAAAACAAATGTAGGGCAGGCAAATTACTCCTATTGGTCCCCATACTTTGCTAGTTTCCTGTATCAAGTCACTATAGTTTAATTTGTTCATCAAGTTGCTAAACTTTCAGTTCACTTCACTTTATGAATTCGCTCAATGTTAGTCCAACTTTCTTCAGAGGTCAATCAACTTTAGATCACGTGATCAATCTCATCATTTTCCCGGTGGCTCACTGACAGGAATGTCAACTATTTAATGGCTTAACTGAAATTACTAGAAGTGTAGTGTC
This sequence comes from Angophora floribunda, assembly GCA_014182895.1. Taxonomy (NCBI): domain Eukaryota; kingdom Viridiplantae; phylum Streptophyta; class Magnoliopsida; order Myrtales; family Myrtaceae; genus Angophora; species Angophora floribunda. Next base: position 3,369,718 of record CM024712.1, read on the forward strand.
CTATATGAAAGAAATGGCAAAGTTGGATGACTATGACCAAAAATGCACATAGGAGATAGTCATCCAGTTTACTATTTATTTAATCTTAGAACTCTTGGCATTCAAGATGTCCATGTGACCATACTTTTGAAGCCTGAGTAGAGTAAAATGAAGGTCACTCCATTTGGTGGGTGAACTTGTAGGATCTGCTCTGCCAGTCCACAGGTTGGCAACGCAATTATATATTGTTTAGAATATATATATTAATGACATAACTCATCCCAGCCAATGTGGTGGAGGAGAGCAAACTATGAGGAAGGAGCTCACTCCCTAGAACTCAGTGCAACAAACATTTAGTTACAAACAATTTAAATAACAAAATGGCCAGTGGAACTTACAATGATAGGGTGCAGACCCACCCAGAGTTTAAAGGACATTCCCATGATTTCAGCAAAGAAACTGATGGTTGTGGGTTCACTTCCTATTCAGGGGAACTCATATTCAAGTGGGAGGCCATGGCAATGGGTTCTTAATAGTCAGCTAATTATGGTCATGCCCTTGAATTAAAAAAAAAAACCAACAAAAGAAGGTGTTGGTTTCAAAGTCATGCCCTCCACAAGCCACTCAACCTTTTAAAAAAACCAAGACACATCCAAGCAGATTGGATAACCATTTTACCTGTTTAATGCAACCAACCCATGATTCAATCCAAGTTTTGACCACAATAGGCCAATAAACAAGCACTTTCCAACAGGTTGAACTGGCTGTTTAAATCTAGTTTTGAGAAGACTAACGTGACATCTCCACTTAATTAAGGTCAGACTGACAAGGCCAAGCATAATCTCATCAGATGATCTATGCACAAAGAAAAAAGTTAAATGGGTTCTAAAGTACATATTCTCCAAAAGGACCTTCAGTGAAAGACAAATGCTATTCACTCTCTTGCAAATCTTAGTAACATACAGTTAACACACATTAAGGACAATAAAACATGAAGTGGTAAATTTATTTCATTAAGGTACAATAGCATGTCTTAATGTATCAGCTTCCCTGTTGTCTCTCTTGAATAATATGCTAGCTCATGGTGGATGATATGCCTATTCTATATTGAATTTAAGAAAATTTCCCATGCAAAGAAAACTAGAATTTATTTTTAGTGAAAAACAAAATTATCAAGAACAAATAAGGATGCTTCATGTTAGCGACTTATAATCACAGCAGATACTTTTCTAGTTGTCAAAAGGGAACTACATAATCAGATGGGCAATTTAGACAAGTCTGATGCAAACTAATTCTAATGATCAAAGTTGGAGAAAGGTCACAAAGGATAGGAAATCACTCATATCATGCAATGCTGTGCAACTTTTTTCTTTAAATCAGACTAAGACTAATATTACTTATTCCAAATCCCACCTCTAATTGGGAAGAACATCATTTGCCATCTGTAGAAATGGCAAATTTAAACCACATGAAACTCTTGAAAAAACTCCAACCTTAGGGCACAAACAATAGCACAGCCATCTAGTTGGATCCTTTGAATTTCATACTAGAGGAAAGGACATAGCAACATAACAAAGAGGCAAAGAAAACAAATAGCTCTGTCTATGTCTGAATACTGCAACAAACAGGTAAAGCATTCCATAGAACAAATCACTGACCAAATGGCTAACTCCCTGCATCCACTCAAAGAATTTTTATTCTACAAAAGCTAACATCTTCCATTTGTTCAAATTAAGTGAATGATAACTTCGTGAGTAAGTCCATTAAGTGAGCATCTTTCCAACATAATAAAAGCCAAGCGAGTTTGACACCAAGTGTTATCCTGACAGTTAAAGGTTTGAAATGCCAAAAGGCTCATCAAACATGCTGCATAACTGTCTCTTACTAAACTAGAGGGACACCTAAACCTAGCTTCTCATTTAAGGAGCTCCAATTCCTTTAAACGGACAATAGGCCATCCCACTCCATAAAAACCACAACTTCCTATTCCACTATAAATGCACTTAATTGCACAAATCAACAATTTCAAAGTAGTAAAGGCAATCCCAGTGATTAAAGGAACCACTTGACTAATATTTTTCTTGTAAAACGTTTTGTCATTTGAACAACAGTCCAACTGGTGGCCCAATTCTATGATGAAATTAGCTATTGACACCAGTGATAGGAGGGCAAGCAATCCATCTACTACACATTACCAGCTCGTACACTAAAATAATGAGTAAGCAGCGTCAGAACTTGGATTTCTGATATGATCTCCATGAATTTATGCCAAAAAGAGTCATTTCCACAAGTCTGAAGTCAATCCAGGTTTTCAGAACAAAAGATTATTCCTACTTGACGGATCAAGGCATCCTTTTTATGTGTAATGGAAGTATGTACCTGAGAAGAGCCTGTATGCATTAGGCAAATCACGCTTCTGACTGGCGTAGAACATCTCAGTCTTCTCCGAGAGATAAAGACCCGGATCGACAATGATCGGTCTCAATTTCCTAGACCTGAAAAAAAAAAAAACACAAAATTTCTAATCACTGGCGAGCTCGAAAGGCTACACATTTTCGCCCAAAAGACAGAATTCAAGCAATAACTAATGTAAGTAAGTGTAAAGAGAGTGAGCTATATCATACTCTCGCCATCCAATGTAACTGGTGTGGTTCAGAAAATTCAGATCCTTGGGCAAGTAGGACAGTATATGAAGCAGATCTGCAACTCCAACAGCAAATATTCAATAACCAATCAACAAGCACTAAATTCAAAACCCAAGAAAATCAAAACCGGCTGACAATTGTACCATCTTGAGGAACGAGCGGGTAATCAAGAGCATTGAGATTGACGAACCAATCCCAATGCGGAGCCAGCCGGAGCAGTATCGAGGCCCCGTGGAGAGTGGCGGAGATCGGGGACGACCCCTTCGGGTAGGCGAAGTCCGCCCTGCCGAGGACGTCGACGTTCTGTGCGGCGCGGAAGATGGGACTGGACTGGACGGCGAGGGCGAGGGCGTCGCGGTCGGCCTGGGGGGCGAAAAGGTCGAGGTGAAGGAGGTAGTGGTTCTTGGGGTGGTAGACGGCGTGGAGCAGGCGGAGGATCCGGCGCGAGTGGCCGGCGGATCCGGAGATGAAGTAGGCGACGGAGGAGGGCGGGGGGGAGTCGTCGGAGGAAGGGTCGGTGGGGAAGACGGTGCGGTGGGACTGGGCGTTGGGGAAGAGGAACGGGTCGGGCCGGGGAGGGCGGGGGGAAGGCTGGGAGGAGGAGGCGGAGAGGGAGAGGATGAAGAGGAGGGAAAAGAAGGAGGCGGCGAGGATGATGAAGAGGGTGGTCCTGCTCTGGTGGTCTTTGGTGGCGGCGGCGGCGGCGGGGGTTGCGGTCGGCGACGGCGGTGAGTTTTGCATTGTTGGATCGGAGCAACCGGCGAAAGTTCCGATCTTTGCGATTTGGTCCGACGATGCGCTTGTGTTTCTTACAGTGAAGAAAGACAAATCTTCTTACAGAAATGCAGTTGGTCAGTCTTGTCTCTGCGGGGAGAGTGAGAGAGATTTCTCTTCTTTATAGGCTTAGCCTTGTACAGTGAGTATATTGGGATAATCATACTTATTTAGTAGCTTAATTTTAGATTATATAGCTGTTTTCGATGCATTATTTCCAAAGAAATTCATTATTCAGATCTCCATTTTTCATTAGTGATGCTCGGAATTGATGTGTAAAATTGATGCTGTCCTTCCTTTTCTACACCAAATTAATAATTTTGAAGTTGATACGAAAACTGTCTAAGTAATTTTAAGCGGGTATTTTGTGAATATGGTACTCACGATACTTATTTACAGAAAGGTCTTGCTTTTGGTAATGTCAGTTAGTATTTTTATTTCTCGAAATAAAAGTTATTTTAAAGAATAGATTTAAAATAGAAACAAAAGATAGAAAAAAATAATTTCTTATTCTCAAAAATAAATTTTGAAATAAGTTATTTTCTTTGTTTTCTTTTATTCTTCTTCCTCTTCTAACCAATCATTGCCGCCAATCGTCACCACCTACTGCCAGTCGCAAGCTATTGTTGCCACTGGAAGAAGAAAGAAGGAAAAAAAGAAAAATCTCAAAAAATAATTTAAAAAATTTAGGTCAAAATTTTTTTTGTGAGTCATGCTAAACATATTCCCATTATTTTTTTTATTTCAGAAATAGAAATTTTGTACCGATACCAAACACGTTCTCTTACTAAGAAATTGTTTTAATGAATAAAAATAGAAAATAATTGTTTCTTAAAAGAAATTGATCTCAAAAACAAAAATATTACCAAATGTATCTTAAATGTCTGGAGTTAAATATGGGATATTTCTATTTTCAAAGTACCAATGACACTGAGAACAAATTTTATAAGTCAAATGTATTTGAAAGATTGCAAACTTTCTTGCTTTAGTTGCTTAATCGGTGCCCCAGGTCTTGGCAAAATCATGTAAATGTTAAAAGAATTGAAAGCGAAAACAAAAAAAGGGAGAAGTGAGAAATGTGTAGGTTTTTTTTTTTCTTTTGGGTCAAAGAGAAGAAATGTGGAGTTTGGGTTCACGAGTTGAATAGATATATGAAGTTAAACCTGTGGAATGCAGCACAAGTACCAGAGTCCAACATGATTCGTAGACAACATTGGGAGCCTGAACTGATGAACTTCAAATGAACAGAATTCAATGGTTCGGCTGAACACCAATCGATCAAACCATGATTTTACACTTACTGGGATTAACGGGGGAAAACAAAAACCGAAGCAAACAGTTTCAATCACTGCTTTACATTGCCAGAAAAGAGGAATCCCAAATCAAAGCTAATTTGTCCAAACAAATCCGGGACCGCCCCGCTTCGATACCGTCTTGCTAGTACTTCAAATAGACAGTCATCCTCAATAGCATCTCCGCGCCATCGATGACGTGCTGGCCCGACGGGATGAGCGACCTCACCTCCGCATACCCACACGCATTCTGGAACTTCCCGGTCCCCCCTGTCACCGACAATTTCGAAAGGGCAGCTCCGATCCTATACACTCCGTAAAAGTTGAGGCTGTCCCCGTACTCGCCGCCCTCGATCACGGCCGTGAAGGCCATCATCTGCGTGGACCCATCGGCTGAGCTCGCGACGTACACGCCTTGGGCCTTGCCGATGGATTGAGACCCCAGTTCGGGGCTCAAGGTCAGGATGTCGTCGATGACGGTGATCGTGCCGAACCCGAGGCCCAGCCCATCGGGTCCCAACTGGGTCTGGACGCCATTAGGGTTTGGGCCATTGTTGGCCCCCCCAGCAAACTGGGTCCCTGCAAGGCCTGTCCCTAGAGGGATTCCATTGAGCCCATTGACTGTGGGGATTGCACCATTTGCATTGGGAATGGCCACACCCCCCTGTGGAGGAAGGAAGTCCAGTGGTTTTGCAAAGGGCACTTGGCCACTGTAAATGCTGCCCAACAGGCCAGTTATGGGCCTGGCTGTGGGGCTGCTTCCCCCAAGGATGTCATGCATGTACAATTCGAGGGCCGGCTCGGTCCCGCCCTGGCCCGCCGACGCCAGGATTGCTGACGAGCACGTGACCCTGATCAGCATCATTGAGAAGAGAACCGAGGGTACCGACAATTTGTGGATCATCCTGTATTGATCAAAGTGCTCTGAGCTGTGGTGGTTTGTATGTTCAAAGATGATTCTCTGACTGAAGGTGGATGAGAAAAGAAGGGACTCTTGGTCTTTTATACGAAGGGATGCCTCAAGAAGTTGGAGTTGTTTTAGCGGCCAAGAAGTGAAGTGGTTGGGGTCCAATGTTAGCCATAGTGTGGCAGATGCTATTTGCAGTATTGCTTGGCTTTCACTTCAAATTATAATACTGAGTTGACCAGGTGGGTGGTTTCCAAAACAGGTCATGATTGATCAGTCTACGAGCATCTACCTTTGACTACACGAAAAACCATCTAATCCTCAACATTATAAACTGAATTTTTCATGTCAAATGCTGACGGATCTTCCATCGGAGGCAGGTACAGCTAATCCGGGTAAGCACGTTTATCTTCTGAATGGGTAGGGAACTGGTCTTAGTAATGGAAAGCTTTTGCTATGCAGTTTTTGGTCCTCACAGGTACTTTAATCGGCAAAAATCTGTTGCCTAGGCTGGATGGAACGACCCCTTTTCGAGCTTTAGTCAGGACAGCAATGATAATTCTATTTCTTTTTCTTCTTTACTCATTGCTATCTTCTATAATAGAAATCACAAAGTAATTGCAAATCTCATCTTTTGATTGGATTGATCCTTAACTTGTCGAACTAGCATTGTGACTTGGACAATACTGTGCTATTGGTTTTGCGCGGCAGAATTGTTTCACAACCGTCAACTCTTTAAATTCATTATGTAGAAAATATCTCAGTCGTTTGACAAATCCGTGGTTTGCTGGCTTTTTATTCCTCATTCTACCTATCGAAACTCTTGATTTCTGGTTTGTCTGCTCTCTAAGTACAATTAATACTCATACAGCATGCACAGAAAGAATAATGCAGCTACAATATCAATCTACATCTCATCTCTATGAGATCGATTCACAGTGTGCCCAAGTTCTGCGTGTGTTCTCGAGGTTCCTCATGGTCCATCACTTTGACTTGCCTTACAACTGGCGACATCAGTATCCACACTGCATAGGCCATGTCAAAAACTTTCAGAAGAGGAAATGAAGACATATATAGCAAACTCACAGCTTTTTCTGTTCTTCAAAAGAAGTTTCTCAAGATATGAATATCTTTGACATTGATTCATCTCTAACTGATAGATAATAGTGCGTGCGCGAGTCAGACTCTATTTGAGCTTATGCAGTGTGAATTAATGAAAATTGACTGGATTGTGTATGGTTTATGATGCGATCAAATGACCTGAAGTTAATAGAGCTAGCTATGCAAAACATGTGTCTACTACTCACAGTAGATTGTGGCTGCAAGCCATTCGTTGACGATTTTCACCCACGTGCTCGCCCAACCCACATCAATGATCCACCTAATTTAGTTCATAGGATCAACCTCAGGAGTTGTTTGTGCAAATTCAAGAAATTTACAAGGCAAGCAATGGAGCAAGGCTTTCATACTTCCTGGTGGTATTTTCGAGGTTCCAACAGATGAACAACATCGCAAAGTACATTGCTCCGAGAGAGAACACCAGGTGGAAAAACCCATACTTGTATGGCACGTCATCCTCCAGTTGAACTTCATCCTTTCGAAACTGGAAAAAAGGAAATAACTTAAGCATTTCTTATAAGATAAAGGAGAGATGAAAATGAAATGTGGAGGGACTTTTCCGTTTTTTCCCAGGAGCCGATTTTTACTTGGCAAATTTTATGTAATCTAAGACCAGAGTTGACATTTAGAACGATCCTACATTTCCAGATTAAAGCTCTCAAAGAAACAACCACTTACAGGAAAAAATAAATCAAGGAAAAGCAATGACAGTAATGCATGAAGGATACTAAAAATGGCGATTCCGTCAGGATATGAGGAAGCTTGACAAGTGTTGAGACTGAAAGAGAACAGAAATTTTACCTGAAAGGATTCTGAATCAATGCCAGTAGAAAAAGTCGCCATGACAATCGCACATATTGCAATGAGGAAGCTCTGAAGCAAGATAATGACATATCATGAAACAACAAAAGCACCGATGAGAAGATCATCAAGAGAACAGATGTAGCATTTTGTCTTCTCTTTGTATGAGAGGCAGATAAAGAGAGAATTCATTTTTCTTTTCACAGCATATAATTAAATTTAACATTAGTCTGGATGAAAACCCCAATTCTCAGAAACATCATGGAAAGTGGTATGCCAAATTAGCCTTTCCAGAAATTGTTTACGTGATTATTTGTCGCTTCTGACAGAATAAAGGTAACCAAGGGAAAATCGGGCGAATTTCATATTATTCAAAAGTTACCAGTATGGTAGACCAATCATGATGACTCCCTTGCTTCTGTATATTGCTGTTCTGTATGGCAGGCTCACTAAACATGAAAGCAGTTATTCTTACAGGAGGAAATATGAACCATCGTGCATTCAAGAAACAACTGAAAAATCATAAGACAGTGCCAATTTGTGACTGCAGGAAAAACATTTATGAGCAAATGTGCTAGGCAATAGACTATGGTATTTGCATCAGTTCAATTAAGCAAATAAACATAGAAACAAGTATGTACTGTTAAATGACACTGGGGCAGATTTGAAACTAGATATAAGAGAAAAATAATATGTACTTGCAGTTTAAAATTCGCAAACTTGGGGCAGATTTTCTCACCTTCTAATGGCAGACCAACAGAGGAACACAATGTACAATCCCATTATTCCTGAAGATAATAGGCCTCTGTTGACCTGCAATAGCCATACATGCATTAGTATCTTAGGAATGAGATACGACGTCTTATCCTGGTAATCTTCCAATAACACAAATTTAATTGCCCTGCTAATGGCTAGCAAGTAAAAAGTTGAAGACTAGGCAATGAATTAACAGAGGAATGTTTTACAGTGTGAGTCTCTGCTCAATTAGTTTATTCAACATAGTTCACTTGTGAAGATCAAGATGCATCGGTTACAAAACAAAAAAGTGTCATCAAAGTGTTCTAACTAGTAAATTTGAAACCTTACTAAAAATCGAAAATGATCTTGCAATAATCAGCAATTGGGTATTTATATATGCAAATACACCACATATTACTTCAGTTGATTTTGTGTAACATACCTTGGAGTGCAAGGATATGACCAACATCACTATGAGCAATATGCCTGTCCATGTGATAAAGAATATGTTGAGGGACTGTCCCGAAGCATAGAATTTGCCAACCATGATAATCCCTCCGACTGACACGACATAAAAGATTGTGGACATCACCAATCCAATAGAGCAGCTGCAGTATCCAAGCACTTGTTATACTAGAATTAAAGTAAACGAGAAAGCCCCAGAACTCAACCTGAATAGATTTAAAAGGACTACTTGCCGAGATTGTACAACAATGGAGGGAAGCAACACTCTGATGTAGGCTTAATTAGTCACAAGGAAAATGGTTCTTCGTTTATGGATATCATTCACATGAATGCTGTTAAAACATGGGATATAGAGCATGTATGTCTTTTCTGGTAGTAATAGGCTTCTACAAGCAGCCAGTGCATGACTTTGATCAAGTGAGTACCTTTGCTTACTTTCTCTGTCGGGCATCCAGTGATTATTCCACCAAGCAATGAACTGGATTACACTAATGAGCTGAAGCACCAGAAATATTCTACATTTTAAAGGAAGATATCATGAGTGGGACTTCCAAATTGTTTGAGAATTGACTAGGAGAACAGAAAAGCAGAGAGATTTTTAGGCAAAATCCTTCATGAAATGTATCATCGATGTCTAGTTACTTTATATGATGCTCAGAATCAGAACACAACATACATAGAACTCAAAATAAAAACTTTTTCTTGCTCCATGTAGTGGCTTCAAGTTTCTGTTGTTTTTTAATTTTACAGATTTTTTTACATGAATTTATCAATGCATCAAAGGAGATGAGAGTTACCCTGCACCTACTCGAGCAAATTCACCTGCAAAAGCATTGTAGAAGGCTGTTATTAAGATAGATTAGCATCTTTTTTCTTTTTCTATACAACGGTAAATATTTTCGGTAATTAAATTGGATTCCTCCTACTGTAAAACAATTGCTACATGTCAGTAAAGTAGCTGAACATATGAAGGTATAGTCTTAAGGCAGGTCAAGGAAAGAGTATATAGGGAAGAAAAATGAACATGTGTGTGAGCATGGCAAGACAAGAGGAACGCTATGTGCATAAATTTCACAAAGCCTTATTTATGCTCAAACTAACTTACCATACAATTGAATTAGATTTGAAGGGAACAACATGGGAGCTGTCATTGACCCCATCAAAATGAAGAACTTCACAACCCACCATCCCGAATGCCAGATGTTGCGGATGTCATGGAGCTTTTTGTGTTGAGCGTGGTGAGAAACATCAAAAAGAAAAATATCTGAGCATATTATGTCAAGGTGTATATGATCTTAGGTGAAGTTCATCAACCATTAGCTACTCTGCTTGTGAGGTGATGAAGGCAATGTCTATTGGGAACTTCAGTCTTCCAACAAACGAATTAAGGTAAAGCGACAGATAAAATTGTCCACAATAGCGGCGCTCGCTTGCCAAAAGTATGTTTAGGATACAAAGCATCCTAGACTCACGCGGAGAACTCCCATTGTCTGAAAGCAGGCAATTCCCCTGCTTCCACAAGATTTTAAATCTGCAAAAACAAATATATTAACTTGGAAATTTTGGATGTGGAACAAAGAGGGGAAAAAATTTCCACAAAGATACTACTGAGCACCAACACGTTGAGGATGAAAGGTATTGACTCACAGAGAAGCTCCGGAATGACCTTCTGACCATAGTCACGGACGAACCACGCGACAAGATTCGTTAACAGAAAGATAATGCCATAGTAATACCGTGCTCTTAAGGACTTTTTTCTTTCATTGGAGAATGCTGTGCTTTTGGGTTCCGACGACCTCAGAGGTTCATTCCTTCGATGATCAATCTCTAAGTCAAGGGCTGCAACATCTACTGTAGTTGTGTTAGCAGCTCCCACGGGCTCACTCATTCTGTAAATTAAGTAAGAAGATGATATGATTGAAAAGCTACCTGAGAACGTAAACAGAAAAACCAGAAAAAAGCCTAAAAAGTCTTTCAAGAAGAATAGATAAAAATACTACAGAACAACAATGTTAGGCTTTATGATGTTTGCTCAGGATGTTTACTGGGTTAGGGTTTTTCTTGCCGCCACTGATAAAAGTAGGAGTATCTTCTAGAGATCAAATTTGAAGACCCAAAGCTCAGTTCATAGGACGACTGTCAAATATTCTCCAGAGAAAATGTATCCAGTTGAACATTTGAATCTCCTTCTAACAATGCAGAGACAATGTGAACTCACAGGGGAAAAGGAGACAACTTGAACATAATTTTGCAGAAACTTTGTGTTTCTTGAGTAGAGAGACATTCAATTTTAACACCCTTAACATGCAGAGACAATGTGAACTCACAGGGGGGAAAGGAGACGACTTGAATATGATTTTGCAGAAACTGTGTTCTTGAGTAGAGAAACATTCAATTTAAAACACCTTAACTGCAGAACAGAACAAAGAACTGCAAGGGCATGTAAATGCAACATTCCATCCTTTTCTCTCAACTAAATCTACAAGGATCACACCCAGACAAAAGGCATAATGAATGACTGAACCTAACCTTGTACTCCTTAGCAAAGCAGTGAGGGAAGCTCGAGTACTTAAGCTCAGTAGCTCCTTATATATTCCAACAAAAGGCAAGAACCACTAAAACCAGCTCTCATGGAGAGCAGGTTCACACTGCAATAGATTTTTATTATCATCATCTTTTCTGTTCTGGTGCATAACTTAACATAAAACCCAGCAAGAAAAAATTAACTTAGCCACAACATAAAGAACAGAAGAATTTGGTATATCATAATCATGCTGCTTTTAAGGGGGTCATAGCCGTTGGACCCATAAGCCAAATCAATAGCTTCTACGATTAGCTTTTGTAATCTTCTCCTGTCACGTTACTTGTCCTCACTACGGGCAATATTCTCACTCGGGCAACAGTGTTTTCTTATCATTTTTCTTCCATTCTCATGTAATCTTTGTTTGACTTTTGGACCGAACAGCTTGATTGTGGCCTGACCTGTGCGATTGTCCATTCCCTCCACAGCATAACAGCTCAGCATTCTCTTCTTGTTTTTCTGTTTTTTCGTTTTATTTTTTCAATGAACTGGGTGTGATTAATCAAATGGTGGTTTCTTGCAGCTTCCGGGAGAACAGGAGATACAGACAAAAGGGCAGTGGCGATTTTTCAAAGGTTCTCATTGAAATTTGCAAAAAGAAAACTTTAATATGGGAATGATAGTCGTAATCTTGACAATTTCTTTTTTATAATTACAATTCGTCTCTCCTTGATGGAATTCAATAGCTTGTAAATATGGACATCATAACAATACCAAAGTTAACTTTTTTCTTTCTAGATATATGTAGATTTTCAAAGTATATATTATATGGTATAAGCATGTAAACAGTTCATTGAGATACTCCCTCATATGGAATAGGTCAAATTAAGTTGGTAATTAGGTAGCAGATTACCTTTTCTTGCAACCAAATCAAAACATTTCGGGTGCAAGTCTTTTCAAATGATGGAACTAGAAATGAGTTGGTGCGTTTCTTTTGTACTTCTGTAACTTGCTAGAATCGATGCTGATTTCAAATTCAAGGGAAAGAAGAATGATTCACATTCGTCTTTCATATCAAGCCTTTTGTGTTCTTCAAGCTTCTCAATTCTTCCTGTGGCCCTTGCTTGTAAGTCATCAATAACTTCTCTTTTCCTTTCTTGAAAGCACCGAGGAGAAGCTAGTGTCGAGCGTTGAGAATAAAATTAACAGAAAATTTGTAAAAAAAATAGCTAAAAGCCACCGTCACAAGGTAATCAATACAAGAAACGGGTGTTGTTAACGAGTGCCTGAGCAATTGCTAAACATGATTGATATTCAAGTCTTGAATCGTGGGTTGCACATACTACAAGAAAAATTATCGTATTAAGATCTAGACACTTTCCTAATGTGATTTTGCTTAACAATGCACCCCGTAGCACTTGAGGTGGTCATTTCTCTCTATTGTAGTCCACGAATTCACGAAGCCACTAATGTGAATAGGTTTGAAGGCTTTTTAGTTTGATGAAAGTTTCAGTTCAAAATTTGATAATTTGTATTGACCTAACAGGAAATTTATGTACTACTCCATTAGTTAAAGGATTTTGTTACCGAGTGCTTTGAATTAATTAAAAAAATTATACCATTTTGTTGTACATGGACTATGAAAATTAAATTATTTTGAATTAAGTATGCTTAAGCTTGACGGGTGGCGGATCAATTGTTAATCTGCTGATTGATCATGCTTTCAACATTGAGACCGAATTCCACGAAATGTACGCAAAAATTCAAGCCAGCCTTGCTTGGCTTTTGTCTTGACAAAATGGTAAGAGCGCAAAGACAAGCGGAGTGGGTCCCACCACGTTTCTAGAGCGTGTGGGGCCGGACTGCTCCGCGCCAAGTTACCGTTGGCTGGAAAGCAGTGCCGATTCCTTCAATTTGTTGAGAATTTATTAGTCTAAATAAAAATAATAATTTTCTTGACTTTCTCTTTCAGATTAACATTATCATTCAACATGAAGAAAATACTACATGCTTGCCGGCCAGTGAACATTTGGTTGGCCGGCGATTTGAGTCGTATTTAAGCATGTTTCAGCTTCCTGGGAGACAACCCCCACCAACATTACCCTGTGCACAACCAAATGTCCCAAGCCAAACAATCAAGAACGACCCAACACGCCCATTCTCAACAAATCTCCAAACACATTGATCTCAAAAGATCCCATAAAAAGAATAAAAAAGAACCAACTCAAGCAGAATGCGAAAAGACACCCATGATTTCCGGAATGCCCATCTCTCATTTCACTCGTTGCCAATGCCCCACGTTCAAGACCCGGATGCAGATTCCCATAAAAACCCACAACTACGCGAGCAAAAGCGAAATGGGCAGTACTCAAAACCTGAGGCTTTTGGATCCTTTCGTAATCCATGGAGCGAGGAATCTCCGCAGGGGGGCCCGGGGGTGGGGGCGTTCGAAAACTACTCGAGGAAACCTCGACGCATCACGAGGAACGTGCAATGGCGAGCTGAGATGAGCTGCTCCCCGAATCTCTGCTTCAAGTCTCTGCTTTGAGAAGCAATCAACACATTGAGTGAAACCCAGCAAAATCCAGAATCGCAAAACCCAGAATCGGAGCAAGCAAAACCAAAAATCGGAACTCCTTGCCAAAACACCCAAAATCGATTTTTACCTCAGAGCTTGCCGCGGTTGTTGCCGGCACAGTTGAGCGAGACGTGTGTGAAATTCCAGGGTTCCACTTTTTTAAAAATAAAAATGGATTTTCAATGATATTTTTAAATAAAACGATCATTTTTCATTAATGGTGCCTTTTCCGAAAATGCTGAAGCTCAAAGTGAAGCTTTATTTTAAATAACAAATCAAGTGGCTGATGAGATAAAGGCATTTTCATCCTTTATTTTTTCAATTTCTTCAATTTTTGAGAATTTTTTCTTCTTTATTTTTTCCTTTTTCTAATTTTTCTTTCCAAAATATATCGTGAAAAATATGGGTGCTAAAGATTATATAAAATCAAAGTGCATCTATTAAAAAAATTTAGATCAAACAAAAGTACAAAATATAAAATGTGAAATAGTACACGGCAAATCATTGGTTAGAAAAAGAACTTTTTAGGCAAATCTTTATCATAAGATTAATTTTTGCTCGGTAATGAAAACAACATTGAAAATGCAATTGATGACGAGAAAAGACAAGTTTCAATAAAAACAAGAGAAATCATTTTCCCTTTCGAAAATGATTGAGAAATTAGGTTCGATTAACCTGGACCAGTCCAAACTCTTGGTCTCTCAAGCCCATTGAAACATTCTCAACTACAACTGTGCTAGATAGATGGTTTAGGCATTCCCAAAGTTCACTTTGCATTTTGTGAGATTCGATGATTTTCATGTTTCATTAGGTTGATTATTGGCAAGTGTTGAATTGGGGGTTTGGCAAGTATTACCTTAAGATGTTAAATTAGGGCTCTTTAAGCACTTGACTAATCTATCTATTAAAAAAAATGCATGTGATCAATAAGTCAAATAATGACACGGTTAATGGCCTAAAGATAAAGCTAGGATTTACATTAGTGAATGAATTAGAACAAGCCTCTAATACCTGCAAAACAAATTAAACTTTTTTGACAAAAAAAAATCATTAACTCGCGCGTCCATTGCTCGGGACAAGTTTTAAGTTTCAAGGCGATTTCTAGAGTTTATGATAATTACAAGTTGCAGTCTCTAAAAACTTGAAATAAGCACACTTGTTAGGTAAAATATGATTGGGTTTAGGTTTGTCCCCGTCTTTGTAAAGAGAGTTAAGTAAACTTAATGTTGGATTCTATGGGAATCAAAGAGTGGATTAGGTTGGGTGAAGGTTGGGAGGGAAAATTATGAAGTCCCCATATCAAGTTAAGTAAACATAATGTAGTATTTTCCTTCTTTTGCTATTTTTTAAGTTAAGGGATCTCATGTCCACGAAATACGTATACATATACATATACATATTATATATATATATATATATATATATATATATATAGACACACACTATAATCTAACACTAACACAATGCTCTGTTTATTTCATAAAAATAAATTATTTGAGAAAAAAATTATTGAAAAATTTCTTAAAATTAATCATTTATATTGCATATAAAAATGAATAAATTAAAAATTATCATTGTTCATGAAAGAGTTTAGATATTAATTATCTTTGATAGTGAACGCATTTTTCATTAGTGAATTATTTCAAATGATATAAGTAATCATTTTTTACAAAATATTTTCTGAATTATTTATTTTTTGTAAAATAAAATAAGGTCGACTCCGCGCCTCCCATGTCAACATTTCACCTAGAAAGTTGGTTGAATGCTAGTAAAAATGCATCGATTCTTGTGAATGTTCACTGCATTTGATGATTGACATCAAAGTTCAACGGTATTATAGCTCGATGACTATAAATTGTATTCTGAACAAATACATAGATTATCATTTTAAACAAATGATATTGCGAACTTCTTTTTTGGATACCTCATGTATTTGAAAATTTCCGTTCGAAATACTAAAGAAACAAATATATGCATTCAATATATAACTACTTATCTTGCTAACAAAGACAAGGAGTGCTTAGATTCTAGACGTAGGCCATTGCAAAGTACCGATATGCGCAGAAATTATAAAATGTTGAAGTCATTATAAATTTATTATATATATTAAAAGATTATTCATGATACAATCCTTGATCTTAGAAAAATGACTAAACTAATTTTATGCATCGCTATTCTCACCATGTCGGAAGTGAACCGGATGTCAGATCAACCGGTCGGGAGAAATTCTATGCTCCCGTAATAAACCCGGTCCGGTTCACCTACCACATCCCCACCACCGAAAAAGATCAGAAACCCGGTTCGCTTCCGACACCATTACCCATTTCCACCATCTCCGCCCCCCTTCCCGCTCCACCTCCTCCTCCTCCTCCTCCGCCGCAGCCGCAGCCCCTGCACCGCCGTCGCCTCCACCTCCTTAATGTCCTTCCTCGATGAATTTCAAGCAGGTGAGTGCCCAATTTCGAATTCGCCTCCCCCCTCCGTCTGCTTCCTTCTCGCTGCTCCGGCGAAACCCTAACTTTGTTATCCCCCGGCGTCGGCAATTCGCAAGTCATGAAATGGGTTCGCTTGTGTATTTTCATTTGGGTGAATCGAAGCACGTTGCATGCTGTTGGCTTAATTGAATGGCCCGTTTTCTATGCAGACCTCGAAGCGCTGCCCCACATACTGCAGAAGAAGTACGCGCTGTTGCGTGATCTCGATAAGAGTTTAGAGGGTAATTTCAATCACCATTTGCTCGGTCACGTTCTATTCCGATAGTTGTGGCAAATATGATTACTGTGTTCTAAGTGGCTGTTGTGGTTCTGGGGTCAAAGCTTAAACTTTGGATTATTGGAAAGATGATTGGGAAAATGCAATGGAATTGTTGCTGTCATCAGCTGTTGGTGGCAGCTGAAATTAGTGGAAATGCGAAACTTTGAATGTGGTGTCGGGCTTTCTTTATCCTCATGTCTTTGATGTTCTTTCGTAGGCAAAAGTTACACAAGTTGACAGTTCTGTCATTTCCATTTGGAACATGCTTGGCACGTCCAATTTTCGTAATACACAATCTTTGGGACTCGGGGGGCTTATGTTGTTGCATGAAAGAGATAGTTTGATTGTCTGCTTTGATGGTTTCGTGAGGTATTAGCTGACCTTCTCCATTTCTTCTCTGAATATGATCAGACCTCAAAAGACAGAACGAGCAACGTTGTGAGCAAGAAATCGAGGAAATTAAGCAGGGAGTTAGGTCAGGTAACACATTCTCAGACGAAGCGCTAGACGAGCAAAAACATAGCATAAGGATTGCCGATGAGAAGGTTGCTTTGGCGGTCCACGCTTATGATTTGGTATGTGACAGTTTTTAGCTTTTGTTTATTCAAATGATGCTGCTCGTTTTGCTTTTGATTTGGTGCAGTGACTATTTTTTGTATAATTTGCGGTGTTCATGCTTTTGGTAGATGTCTTAGTTATTATTATAATCATTATTTTTTCCCATAGATACAAGTTATGCATTTCATGTTTACCTCCTGCATGCTTCCTTCGATATGCATACTTTTTGTTGCATGGCTATATATTTGCACTTTGGTGGAGATCAATGCCTCATGAATCACGATCTGAGAACTTCAAAGCACATTGGTAAGAGGACAAAGTACACACAACGATGATTCAGATATTAGTATCTTGATAGGATGGCAAACATTAACAATGCATTTCCTCTCATGCCGGAGCAAACATGATAATATTTGCGAGGATGGGAGAGGGAATTTATTCATGAGTCATCTCTTCACGTGCCAATGAAGAGACAATCAAGCATGAGCCCTGAGATTGTTGGAAAAAAGAAGAAGCATGAGCTATGAGCAGAAATTTCGTCCAATGTTACATTGTGCTCTAGAGAGCTCATGGCTAAGGGTTGCTGCCTTCATTGCATATATACTTATCCAAATCAAGAATTTAACTTGTCTGCATGGCAATGAAGAGAGTGCAGCAAGGATGAACCATTCATGAGTGGAAATGTTAATAAAACCCGCATTATGCTTTGGAGCGGTCCATTTTCACAAAGAAGTTTAATGGCTGAGGATTGCTGTATTCATAGCATACCAATTCCTTATCATAGTTTGTTTTTAAGTTTATCATGTCATGTTGGATTTGATTTTTGTGATGTCTTTCAAACAAAACTGGAAATTAATTGTGATTCGTTTAACTTTTATCAAAGTTGAACATATTTAGTTGGCTAAACATTCATCATAATTGTCATTTTATAATTGCCCTTTGTCTGGCTTTGAAGTTGTCCGAAATAATCTCTTTAAAGTTTTTGTTCCTTGAAAGATTGTTGACCATGGATACGCTGTACCCAAATCAGGTAGATACCCACATACAACAGTTGGATCAATATCTGAAAAAGTTTAATGAGGAGCTCCGACGCGGTACTTCAATTTGCTCTTGCTCCTGTTTCATCCTTTTCTATTAATACATTTTCCAAGGTTTTTACCTGAACGTTTCTACTTTTTCAAGTACGTGCTTATTGCTAATGTCTTGTACTGAATATCTTTTCAATGCACCCGCTGATGGCTGCAGATAAAGAGAGTGTTCCTCCAGAGGGGATATCTAGTTCCAGTGTCGATGCTTCGGCGAAGTCTGGCAGGGGTAGCGAATCTGGTAGAGGAGGACGCAAGAAGTATCTTTCTCTACTATATATAATTTTTTTTTTTTGACTCTAGAAGTTGTGGGTTATATGCTTATCATTTTCTGTCTCATGACTACTATTGAGCTCCTTGCCCCCCCCCAACCCAAAACAATGCATGCACTCTAACAAGGACACGCACATGCACAACCACAAGAGGTTGGGGAGAGAGTCGAAGTTATCAGCTGGAATAGTTATAAAGTTGGGAATGCAGTGCTGGAGAACCCTGCATATGAAAAGAGAATGCCTTGGGCATGAAGAGGACTAAGTAGTAACGTGAAAAGCACAAATTTGATGGAAAATGTCTAGTTAGGATCTGTATCTCCCGTATTGATTTGCTTGGTGTTGGTGGAATAAACAAAGAACTCATTATTGTTGGTAGTTCGCTTGAACCCTATGAGGTCAGAACATGATTTGCATAAATTGAAGCAAAATTTTAGGCTTTACCACAGAGTTTGGTGTCTGTCTCACCAAATACTGGCATACTGACACTATTTATACATTGTACCTCATCCTTGTAAAGCGGTCTAAACACTTGAATGAGTTGAAATGGAACTCTGTTTCCTTATGTCGTCTCCTGTGCTAGTCCGTGAGGGTGAGCTTTGGTGCAATGGTAAGGTTATCCACTTTTGACCAGGAGGTTACGGGTTTGAGGCATGAGACTGCCTGTTGCCAAAAAGCAACACGAAGGCTACATACTTTTGCTGAACCTCACATATGCAGAGCCTCTTGCAGGAAAATGCCCTTTATGTCCCCTTTGCTTGTTTTATGAGAAAATTGGCTGTGAGTTTTAGGCCATCGTTTTCCTGCTTTGTATTCTTCGGATGGAACTACTAATGAAGGTTGAGATTGGAATGAGATAGAAATACATTGTTCTGAGCGTCATGAACTTAAAACCTTTTTTTTTTCTAAAGGAATCTGTTGTACTAATTGCAGTGTTTTTAATAGCTTTCACAATCTCTTTATGAGAAACATTGCTTGTGGTAAATCTTCATCTGCACATGTCTGAGCTAGGTAGGCATGGTCAGCAATGAGAAGTGAGCTTGTTTATGATGACCATTCTCTTTGACAGTACTCGCCTGGCTACTCAAGCAGCAACAGAATCCACTAATGCAACTTCTACAAATCCTCCTGGTATGGAGTTGGATATACCGATAGACCCCAACGAGCCCACATACTGTTTTTGCAACCAAGTTAGCTTCGGAGGAATGATTGCATGCGACAATCCTGATGTATGGCCTCGAGCTTCTGGTTATGTTTCAGTTTTGCTTCCTCCTGCTAGTCATATCCACTATCAAGTACCTGAAAGGCTTGTGATCTTCAGAATATCTTATGTGCTTTCTTCTTCTTTCACAGTGCAAGATAGAGTGGTTCCATTATGGCTGCGTCGGACTGAAAGATGTGCCAAAAGGAAAATGGTATTGTTCAGACTGTGCAAGTTTGAAGAGTCGCAGGAAAGGACGGTGATGACAACAACATGAAGAGCTTCTTCTATCCCTTGTAATTTAGGATTTGTACATTCTGTACTAAATCTTTATCTGTAGCCCGTAGCTGTGGCTTTTGTTGGATGAAAATGAATCCCAACCTTGTTCTCACATCTAAAGAATGTTTGTCTGAGCAATACCAGCAGACCTTGTTGTACCGTTTGCCAGTGCAAAACCAAATTTATAACAGAAAAACCGGCTACCTTTCTCAGGTTCATAAGCAGCCAGGACTACAAGAGTCCATAGAATCTCATATATGAAAAACGACAACGAGAAAGAAACTCAGATGCTAGGATCTTTTCCAGTGCTTTTGAGCTAATTTGTTGAACATCTCTTTTTGCCCTGAAGTAGTCCACGGCTCTCTCATAGTCTGGAAGGCTTGCCTTGATCACTGAAACTTGCTTGGAAGTTCTCCGTCCATTCGTGCAAAAGAGGGAATGTCTCGGCTTTCACAAGCCTTCTTCCATGAGCGGCAAGGTGTGAGTGATCTATCCCAAGGCGATGTCTGCAAGCGACACCCCCTCGCCTCCGAAGAACTTTTAATTTCGGCCAAGGCCGTTCTCTTCTATGGTTTTGAAGGTGTCCAAGATGAAGTTCATGGCTTTTTCTTGGTCTTCTCCGACGTGACGAAAGAAAGCCATCATGTGTATAGACTGCAGTAAGAGCATAGCGTTGATTTTATCAAAGAAAACACAGGAACTGAAAATCTGGTTCGCATAGGAAGATTAAGTTGATAGCATCCAATCGTTTTTATCTTTACCTTCTCATCATTGAACTTAGCCCAGGAACAGACCCGTCCATCTCTCATCGATGGACTCGATGATCACCATGGGCTCCGCGACAGGTTTCCCACCATGAATGATCACGGGGGACCTTCTTGTGGACCGGATTGTACCGCACCAGCGACTCGCTCTTGCAGACGATATCTTCGGCTAAATACTCGTAGCTCAGACCCTTCAATTGGAGAGAGCCCAGATGACTCTCTGGGTGAATGGGACTCGACCAGAGTCCATGTAGCTTCACATCATCCGCCATGGATGTGATGAGGAAGAGCTACAGAGTTCAGAAGCTTTGTTGGGCTTAATGCATGTAATTGTCCTTAAATACAGGAACAAATTGCTTGCTTTTCGCAGTTCATGTATGTGGGAGTCTTGAAAGGTATGAGAAAAAGTCAAATTTTTTCCAATTGCTGATCAAGAAAAGTCATGTGATGACTCACATAGTCAAAATTGGATGGTCAAGTCGACTCTATATATATCCACAAGTTAAAGAATGATTTTGGCATAGGCTAGCGGAATATTTTTTTTTTGTAATTATCCAATCAATTCTAAATATATTGTAGAAATATCAATTCAGTCCTATATTTTTATAATTTTATCGGTGTAATTGTAAATTTATGTGCGAAATTTCAATATAGCCCTTGTGGGTAATGACTTTCAATGGCAATTGGTCAAAGGACTAAATTGAAATTTCACGAAAATATTTAAAATTTCATTGACAAAATTGGGAAATTTAGAATTGAATTCGCATTCCATATAAGATTGAATTGATAATTTTTCCTTTTGATAGCCCTTTCTCATTTGTGAAAGACAAAATTTTCACTCTATGTTGATAGAACTGTTGTATTATTTTTATCAATTAGATTTGGCTTCATTTTTAATGATCTCATTTCAATCACATTTTCAAATGACCAACTACAAAGTACGATTTTTCAACATCCAGCTTGAAACTCAAGCGAAAATTACAATGATATGAGAAATCTTAATTGCATTCAAAAAAATAAGGATCAAATATTTATAAAGTACAAGTTGAAGGATCAAATATATATTTTGGAATGTTCAAAATTTCATGAATGTGCAAAAGAGAATGTCTATTTAAGCTCTGTTCATTTTTGATTCGTGCTCGATTTGTGAGCATGTGATTGCTTCCAAGCAAACCCAAACCATCTGGCCATCTCTGCACTCTTACTTCTTTTATCACTGAGCCAACATTTAGGCCTTAACTAGTGATTCAAATCGTTTACTTCGATTTTTTTGAATTTTGATTTTGGTGATCTTCTCACAAAAAAGATTAAAGTAAATCATTCATATGGAAATTGCAAATTGAGTCTAGAAATTCACATCATGTCATGTGGTGGAAGGAAGGTGGATTTGGATGACCTGTAATGTTTATCTAAGAACTCATGTCTAATTTATAAATTCGAGAAAAATAAATAGAAATAGAGAGTAAATAAGAAAGAAAATTACATAAATGATTAATGAATTTCGGTCTAATATACAATATTATCCTTAAGTTTTCAATTCGAGACGTGATTTTGTTTCCTTAAATAAAAAGTGACAAAATTATTAATTTCATACCCAGAAAAGCAGATGTCAAGCGGCCGGTGTAAGTTACCAAACTTAACAACCGGGTCGGCGTCGCCATCGTACCGTACCGTATCCTCATCGTATTATTACAATTACTGCTCCCTCAAAAAAAAAAGGAAAAAGAAAATCTCAAAAAGAAAGAAAAGAAAAAAAACCCGAAAAATAGAGGAGAAAAAGAAGAAGGAGAGGGAGATCTGCAATTGCACCTTTCGAAATTCCCAATTCCTCCTCCTCCTCCGGCTCCGATTCGCTCCCCACCAGATCGGAACCCCCATTTCTTCCCAATTCCCATTCGATCCGATTCCCAACTGTGTTCGTCCTCCAGCAATCGCAGGGATTCCGCCGTTTCCGTTCAATCCGGTCTCGTTTTCTCGGGGTGCATGTCCGGTTCCGGTGGTCCGTCGATCTCGATTACGTTGCGGTTCGTCGGTGGGCGCGGTCGCCGGAGTTTTTTGGGCTTTCTGCCGCTAATTCGCCGTTGAGGGACCGGTTCTTGCGAAGTTTTGGTTGGTTCGGTTTCGTTTTGGTGGGGCTGCGGCGGGGCGGGTTGGAGGGGGAATGGGGATTTGGGCGTGCATTTCGAATGTGCTTCGTTAGGATTTCTGGATTCGTGGGTTTCGGATGGCTTCTGCTCAGGTGCTGCCGAGTTCGCGGAAGCAGGAGCATCTGGAAGCTGGCAAGCGCCGGGTAAAATTTTGCGGACGCAGATTTCTTGGAATTTCCGATCATTTGTTCAAATTTTCGATAGCTGTGCCTTTTGAGAACATTTGTATCTCTTGTGATCGCTCGAGTGTGCGGCGGTTTTTGATCTTATGTGGGAAAGTATGGCTGTTTAATCATTGATCCGTGTCTTGTCAATTTAGCTGATTAGAATAGAGGGAGAGTGTTGCTCTGCAGAGTTCGTTGGCCTAGAGTATTTTTTTTTTTGAAGTTTTTCTGCTGCAAAAGAGGAAAAATATTGTTTCTTCATGCACCCCTTTTTCCCTCTTCCTTCATATGTTGTGTTGGGCAGCTTAGTGATAGCTGATTTTGCAGCCTTGGACTGTCTTTATAGTAAACGTCTTCACTTGTTTGACTTGACTGGAATTTATGTATCTCCCCAAAAGAGGAAAAATATTGTTTCTTCATGCACCCCTTTTTCCCTATTCCTTCATATGTTGTGTTGGGCAGCTTAGTGATAGCTGATTTTGCAGCTTTGGACTGTCTTTATAGTAAACGTCTTCACTTGTTTGACTTGACTGGAATTTATGTATCTCCCCAAAAGAGGAAAAATATTGTTTCTTCATGCACCCCTTTTTCCCTCTTCCTTCATATGTTGTGTTGGGCAGCTTAGTGATAGCTGATTTTGCAGCCTTGGACTGTCTTTATAGTAAGCGTCTTCACTTGTTTGACTTGACTGGAATTTATGTATCTCCCCAAAAGAGGCATTTTTTGGATGTTTTCTGACCTTTCGGCAACCTAGGGTAGGAAAAAGAGGTTTCCTAAGGGTGATCTTACCAAGGGTTGTTCTTTTCTTTTGTTGGAATGATAAACAAGATCCCAGAGACAAGTTTTTCTCTATGAAGTTTTTTGTAGATGCCACAGACTTTTTGGAATAACATCTCTCTGTACTAAATTACATGTTTTGAACTTGTTGCGCTTACTGTGTTTTGAGTTCAAGCACGGAGTTTTGTGTCGATATTTTCTAATGTGAACTTAATTCTCTCAGCTAGAAGAATTCCGCAAGAAAAAGGCTGCAGATCGAGCGAAAAAGGCTGCTAGTAACCAAATTAATGCTTCTGATAGTGGCCCTAATGAGAAAAAATCACTGGATGCTGAAGTTGTGCGACTTGCAGATTCTGATGCTGTTAGATCATCTAATATACCCAGTGGAGTTGATAATCAACCTTCTGCTGCAGAGAATAATGATGCAAAACCGTTTCAGTTTTCCCAGAGAAGCAGGGAAAATTCTGTCAGCGACATTCATTCCTTACCGATGTTTTCAGTGGGTGTAAATGATGCATTGTCTAAGTATCCAGCACAAACAATGGGAGAACGCCAAGAACATGAGGGCTATGGAGGCTTGGCGTCTAATGGACCAATTGGCCATAGCTACAGCCAAGAGAATAATCACATGAAAAATGATTATCAAATGTATGCAGGAACTTCTGGGTTTACATCTGACCGGTCTGATGCTTTATCCACACAAGCCAGTCAGGAGATTGGTCGCATTCCTGGCCGGTCTAGTTTTCATGGAAAGGAAGAATCCCTAATGAAAGACAATAGTGGAAGTTCAAATGACTTTATATTCACAAATCCCAGTTCTTCTGCTGTAGCAAATAGCTCACCTCAGAATTCAGGCAGCTTTGTTTCACTAAATGAGCCCAGTCATACCAACATATTGCCTGGTGAACACTCTAGTTCAATATATAATGAAGGTGATGTTTCCTTTTGGTTGTTTTATTTGTAAATGTTACTGAACGGCACTTTGAACAGTCATGCATCCTCATGAGAAAAATATTTGACACCATTTTGTGCTGTCATCTGCCAGTCTCTGTGCAACCAGCTACCAACACAATATGGTCTCCTGCTGGGAGTGGGTTAAGAATGTTTGATATGGCACGCTTCAATGGTTCTAAGGTATCTGATATTCAAGAAAGGAAGCTTGGTAGCGTCTTCAACGAGTTGCCTAGTACGCAAAGTGCAACTTCTCATATATCTGGCGATTCTTCATCTGATTTCAGTTCAGATTTAAATAGTTCCTCAAACATTATTCCTCTACATTCGACAGTTAGTGAATCACATCCACGAAAATCGCGCCCATCATTTCTTGATTCTCTTAATGTAACTAGATCTGCACCATCACTTCCTTCCAAAAGTGTTGAACCAGAGGAGCCTTTCATGAAAAATAGCTTAAATTTTAGCAGCATTGATGCTGGAAATTTGAACCCTTTACGTCATGCAAATGATGGGAATGTAGGGCCTTTTTCCAAACTGAGAGCATCACCTGGACCTGATGTATCCATGCATTCCATTAGTCCTTCACCTTTTGCATTTAATCCAGAAAGCCGAGCTGGTGAGCAAAGCATCGAGAGCAAGCCTGAGTTTTACACCTCTAAACAGAATGATGATTTTGCTGCATTGGAACAGGTAACGTGTTTAGATTACTCAAATTTGTTGGATTCCATGATTCAGTTCCCATTTGAGGTGCGGAAACATGCACCTCCAAACTGATTCTAGCTAATTCATTACTTGTTTCACAGCATTTAGGCGATCAGGCATCTCAAATTGATATGAATCAATGTCTAACCTCTCGTGGTCTTTAAGTTGTACTCTTATGGTGTTATTAAGATGTAGACAATGATGCAAATGGTTTACGTTTGGTGTTTTCTCTTTTGTTACAAAAAGAAAGTTTGTTTTTCTATGGTTGGGTTCTTGATTTTAGAAAAAAAAAAGGCATTCAAGCAGTTGTCTCATCGCTTCCCATTTCTTGTCCATCCTTAATATTTTATGTGCCACGAATTAAGAAAGTTGTTTGATAGATAAATCCTCTCCAAGATGTGTCAGTATGTTTAGATGTAGTATAGAAGATAAGGATTCATATAGTGATATAGAATTTTGACATTTCGCCTCTATCATTTCTCTTAGGCGGTCGCATTATTTGCTTGCTGCTGACTCTATGTCATGTGTAATTCTACTGTGGTGTGTATTTTCAGCACACTATCTGTGAATTTTTCATGCCAGTGCTGGTCTACTTTTAAAATTTTAATTATGCATCTCTAGTTAGGAATAATGAGAATCTATTGCTGGAAATGTGATAAGCATGTTTACAAATGATGTATGACTTAATTTTTAAGAACCTAGAACCTTGTTTTTATCTGAACTCCCTTGATCATCAGCCATTTGATCTTCCAATATCACTCCCCATCCTAATATGCTGCGTGTTTGCTTTTTTACATTTGTTTGTGTCACCCAGAAATGATTATTGGAACACTTTCCGAATACATAACTCCAATCTAACTCAAGTTACAATTACTTCTTTATGGAATTATAATTCACAAGACTAATAAATTTAAGGGTAGGAGCTTAATGTGATGAAGCATGTTAAGATGGTGGCTCCCCCTCTTTTTTATTTATTACTCTGGGGAGAAGGGGGGTTGGATGGAGACTCTACTAGTATACTAGTAGAGTGAGGGTGAAAATGGATTTAATGTCATTAAATGTTCTAGCGCAAGGCAGGGATTTGTGTCAAGACTAAAATCTTTGCGTTGGCATATTATGTCCTAAAAGAGCCCTGAGTATTAAACTGAACTTAGTCTTAAATGTAACTTCCTCGATCATCAGCCAAATGCACACCTTATAATTTGGTTTTTGTATCGATTTGTAAGAAAGATCTGGGTGAGACATTTCACAGTATTGCCCACATTTTTTTTGTATGTACTTTTGTCTTGCATCGTTGTAAGATTTTATTGATATAAATCACCTGGAGCCTTGGACTAGTTGCAATTTGCAAGATGATGGATGGTTTTAAGTTGTGAGGATAGTATGAATCTGGTGCTGTAGTGACTGCTGCTTCTGGTTACTTGACTTTGTGCCTGGCGGCTTGTTGCTTGTTTTATTCATTATCTACTTTTCTGGTACTTTGTTGTTTATCGATGTTTTGTTATCTTCCAGCACCTTTATCTTCCAATTTACTTACATAACCCAGAACAGAAGTGTTTCTGTTTTTTTTTAACTTGTTTTTGTATCACATACTGGGTCACTCCATGTTGAAAAACTTTAGTGTAAAAACAAAAAATGGCATGAACCTGGACCATGAGTTTGCTTGTAAGAACTCGATAATATGTAACAGTTAACCTCTGGAGTTGCATGCCTAGACTTTTAAGGTGGCATTGCTTATTACTCTTCACTAGGTTATGTTTCCATGATTTTGCCTATAAAAAATTTAGAAATATGAAGTGAAGGAACGTGTCAAAATTTCTTTTTTATATAGTTGAAAATATCTGCTTTTTGAATAGAGTGAGGAAAGGATAGAATTTTTGGACATCATGCTTTTGGCTGAACACGAAAAACTATGGAATGTAACAAGTGATTGGAAAAGTTGAATTTTTTTTTTTGTTAGATAAATGCTTGTATGAATTAAATTAATGTGATACTTTTTACCAATTCCATGCAGCACATTGAAGATTTGACGCAGGAGAAATTTTCCTTGCAACGAGCTCTTGAGGCTTCAAGGGCTTTGGCAGAGTCCTTAGCAACTGATAATTCTTCTTTGACAGACAGTTACAACCAACAGGTTCCCTTAATAGCAGTGATAAATATATCAATTCTTACCACTTTGATGCTTATGTGTCTTCTTGTTGGTCATTTCTTGGTAGTTTAATATTATCTGCAACCTTTTTTTTCCCTAATGTTGATAGTTAGCCCATGGAAGTTTAGGATTCTATTGCAATGGGGAGAGACAATTGTTAAAGATGTATTGAGTAGTGTCATTTTATTTTCTTTTAGTCTCCTTTAAGTGCGAAAGAAAGAGAAAAAAGGAAAGGAGGAGGGGGGTTGGAAATATTGGTAGGTTAAAGTTCTTGTTTGAGTATACTTAGAATTACTTACGACTTGAAGATCTATCTCTTGGATATGCTAAAGTCTTTTATCTCAATGATGCTCATGCCAAATAGATGTAGGATAAAATGATGAAGATACATTTTTTACATTCATGGACATCTTGGTATGTTATGTGAATGATAGATATGTGAAACAATCAACTGATGTGAAAATGAAGATTAGCTTGGTGACAAAGGCCCTTGGCCTTTCTGGCTGATGTAAAATAACGAATTTAAATTGCAAGTCCTTTGCTTCTTTATAGTTGTTTAGTACATGTCCTATTTGTGTGGGAAAGTGGAGTTAAAAAAGTCTGATTTTTAGAGATTTAAGTTGAGAGTTCTTATTAAATGCTTGGTTGTGAAATTGTGATGACTGCTTAATTGAGTGCTAATTGTTTGGTGCTCTACTATCTACTCTACAAGGCGTCACATTCCAAGGAACTGTTTTAATTCTTATCCTGCTTAAAACTTGATTCTTGGTGTTTTAAATCTTGGTGAGCTTACATTTAATTGTTATTTTGTATTCTTTCTTGGATGCCAGAGAAGTGTTGTCAACCAACTAAAGGCTGATATGGAAAAGTTACAGGAGGAGATTAGTGCACGACTGGTAGGGACTGTATTTTTGTCATTTGGTTGCTGTTACGGAAAATCTGTCATTAGTGTTTTCTTATAAGTAATTTAAGTTTCTGTAAAGTTATATACTTATACACTTGCACAATGCCATGATTCAAAACTTTGCTGTTTGTTTTACTTTAATCGCCTATTAATTGCATGTACATGTGATGCCTGATGTTGATTGGATTTCATCCATAATGTAGAAAGGAATGCCGTTGAAGGTGATTTGGTTTGATGTGTTACCTTACTAGATGACGATGAATCTCATTGACTCAGCATAAGTGCATGCAGTGAGTTAATGGAAATACTGAGAAGAGCATAAAAGTAATACATGGCGTCATTCTAATACTTGAGATAGTTTGTAAGGACTTATGGGAACAGCACTTCTCTGTAACTTAATCATGCGAAGGAAGCTATATCTGTATCTGAATACAGCGACTTCTGTTGCATCACATGTCAGACATGCATAATATATATTCCTCAGAAAATTCTTGTGGATGTGCATAAGCATGCGATTAAACTAGCAATCTTGCCAGTCAACCTTAAAACACACACAACCGAGTGTTGCTGACGTCCTGCAGTTTTCTTGGTAAAGGTATCTTGAGTCAGAGTGAGCTATAACTGGACCTTTGATAGCTTATTGGGTCAAATATGGTCTCTAGGAAGAGGTACATGCCTCCAACAGGATTTTCTTTAACTGTAGGTTATGCCAATGATAATCAAGAGGGGTGACAAAAATCCTATGTGATGCGGATATGGTGCAAGATGCAATTATGTATATACTCAGTTTAACATTTCACTTTATAAATGGTGCAGCTAATAACCTGTTATTTCACTGTTCGTCAGTGAAATAACTATATATGGTTGTCCTCAGCTGCATTTCTGAGTGGTTTACTGATGACAGTCATATTAAGAGTATATTGTGGTTTGGACTTTTGTATTGTTTGAGATAAATATTTTTTTTATTTTTTTTGGTTGACTGGGGAAAATTCACTGTAGGGCACCAAAGAGGTGATACTCATAGTATTAGAAAAGGAGAACAAAGAAGAGCTCATTTACCCAAGAAAGCATCTACAACTGTTCCACTAACCAAAGGTGTAAGATTGTGAACTGGTTAAAATTAATAGCAATAAAATTTAAAGCTCCTTTCCCTTGAATGCATATATTCTCACATCAGCATGTTGGGTACTTTTGGAAGGTCTGACAGAGAGTAATGTTACTGGCATATAACTCATAGACTCTGAGAAATTCCATGAGTCTGAACTCAGTTTCTTTTTTCCTTGCTGTGTTTATCTGCTCACTGTTTTTTGATGGTCGTCCAACTATCTGTAGACCAGGCAGTTTGGTTGCACAATACTTTGCTAATATTTGCAATGATATGGCTGATCCATGAACAACTTCTCTATATGCATTTGCTAGGTGGAGCTTGAGGCTATCAAAATCGAATATAACAATGCACAATTAGAATGTAATGCGGCTGATGAACGGGCCAAACTATTGGCTTCTGAAGTTATTGGCTTAGAAGAGAAGGTAAGGAGCTTGCAGTGGAAGCCAATTTCCTCCCAATCATTATTTGGTCTCAGAAGTGTCTACCATGAACTTAATTATATTTTCTTTTTTGAAAAGATAAGCCATGAGACATTTGGAGGATTTATATTTAACTTAAAGCATTTATCTGAGAAAAAAGTTTAAAGTAAAGCAGTTGAGAAGAATGGTTTTCTTTTCACCAGTGACCTGTTTTTTCCCTCTGTATCTGTTGCAATATGCCCGCATTCATTGTTTGGGTTTTGCAAAGTTGCCTTCATTTTTTGGCCAAAAATGATGAAAAACTTGATGTCATTTTGTTTTGAGTCTGTCATGACCTCATAGTGATTTTGCTACCTAATCAATTTGTCAGGTAATTGGGCATATGTAGCAAATTTTGATTTAATTGGACCATCTTCCCCCCGCCCTCATCTGACCCAATGACATTTCAATATGTTGTGCTGGTATTTGTGTTAATGAAATGATACAGAGTTAATAATTAGATTGATTTGCATTTTCTTACTGTGTGAATGGCAGTTTCTTGTTGAATGTACGTGCATCTCCATGTATGTTTGGTTACTCAATGAATTTATTTGTGAATTGATTGTAGGCTCTCAGGTTGAGGTCCAGTGAGTTAAAGCTGGAAAGGCAATTGGAAAATTCACAAGCGGAAATTTCTACATACAAGTATGCATCACTTTCATGCACTTTTTACAACGGCAATGTTTTTATTATGTCTGATGCTTGAATTGCTGGTTTGTCCTGTGAGAACTTTTTAAACCTTTCCCTCAATCTAAGAAGTCTACTTCAAGGATGTCTGCAATTGTTCCCAGATGAGGTATATATCTTACTGTTAAATCTTATTTATGAGCTAACAATCGCCATTTCCAGTGCATGTTATAAGCTGTCTCATGTACATCCAGTTAAGATTAGAAAAGAAGCAGGGAAGCTTTTTGACATAGAGTTGCTACTGCAATTGTAATTTTAAGCAATCTTGTAGATTTTTTCATTTAGGGGACACATGTGAAATCAAATATCAGCAATAAGCCTTGTGGTTGGACCAACTTGATGAGTGCTCTATTCATTGCGATTTGTGGTTCTCCTGTGAGAAACAAGAGACATTTGAAAATGTTTCCTCGCTCGGGTTGATTTGAGGGAAGATAATGCTATTCTTTGAAGTAGATATCTGCATGCATTATCTCAACAATGATTGATTATTTTGACTGTAGCTATTATATATGCAATGCAGAAAGAAAGTATCTAGCCTTGAAAAAGATCGTCAGGACCTCCAGTCCACTATTAGTGCTCTTCAAGAAGGTATGCATTGACTATGTATCAACCTATTTGATGTGTTTTTGTATTATTAGTTTTTCTTTTATATTAGCATCATAACATCCTCTATGAAGAAGCCAATTGATAAAAAAAATATATCTGGGGATCCAAGATGTCTTCCTTTGATCAAGTCAACCCAGTCAACAGCAATCTACAGCTTCTAGTAGAAAAACCTATAATCTTAAGATTGAATAATTACTGTGCCTAAACTTCCTTTAGAACCTAACAGGGTGCAAGGTGAGAAGATGGTTTTTTTTCCTTATATATACTTTTTTTGAATAGAATTTTACTTCCATGCTGGAATTTGTTGTTCATGTTCCTGATGGTGTATGAAAGATGAATCATCCGCTTGCTTGGGAAAGTGACTTTCAGCACCATGACAAAACTTTTGGAACTCTTGTTGGACCATAATAGTGGCCTACTTTTAAGTAAACCGGAAGCTAAGTCTAATGAGGAATGATGCATCAAAAGGAAGACTAATCAATATGGATGCTTATAGAATGGGGATGATGTGGATACATGTCTAAATTTGTTATTTTTAAGAACTAACTAAAAGGTTAAGCCAGTAAGTGCAGTGAAACTACATGAATATGAAGCGTATTGAAATCCCATAGACAAGTGATATGCCCATGTCTTCTCATGTGCAAACCAGAATAAGGTCAGCAAATGGAAGAGGCGAAGGGGATCCTTAAATGTGAAATGAATTTAGGGCAAGACCTGGCTCTGATACTATATTGGAAAGTTCGGCCTAAAAGCTTATTGTTTGGTGCATTGAAACGCCATCAAGAAGTGATGTGGGATTTCTTAACAGTATTTATGAATAAGAGACGTGTTTATTTGAAGGACAAAAATAATGTAACAGAGAGTTCTGAGAAGAAAGGCAAACGTCCATATAACTTGGGTGCATCATTGAAAAGAGGCACAATCTTTATCATTTGACATATAACATTGCTTTGTGAAGATTTGCATGGTTCTAATGCTTCTTTATGCTGAGGTTTACTTAGCAGCATTTTTTAACATTGAAGACCACGATGAATGTGTAATTTGTTCTATTCTTCGATCAACTATATAAGTAGGAAGCGCTGTTTGGTTCTTCTGACGTATCCTGGTTGGTTATAAATGTCCAAGAGTCGGAAATTAAACCATCAAATGCTGTCAATGCCACTTCACATGGTTGCACTCTGTTATTTAAATGACTATCAAAACTTCATCTTTGATGAAAGCTTTTCCTGGACATGAAATCCCCCTTATGTTAATTAGTTATTGTTCCTTACAGCTTCTTTGCTCTTGTTTTCTTCTTTCCCTCCCTGTGCAGACAGTACTTGTCCACACGAAGCCTAATCTTCTTCATTTCTTTTTCTGTTTCTATTTTTACCTGATGAACTCTTAACCCATTAAGTGGCTTAAGGCGAGCATAATTAACCTGTATAGCACAGAAGAGAGAAACTCATAAAAGATTCCCAATAGAAGAGTGTGAAAGGTAGTTGCCAGAAACCTTGAGAAAACTTCTCTCCCGAAGCACTTTTTTTAGAAATGTGTGAGAGAGTAGAAACTCCCGAGGATAATTGACCCATTAGCCTAAGAAGAGTGAACTTCTTGTGGAAGGAGACTGAAGCTCAATGTGCTTGATTTATAGTTGGTGGTTTTTTTTCAAAGCGGTTCCTAATTTCCTGTGCTTATTACAATGTAGGCAACGAAAAAGAGTTCTAACTGATGGAACAGTTGTACTGATCTGCCTGTTAATTGTACATGCATCATCTTTCTGCTAACTCCATTATGTTTGGAACAGAAAAGAAGCTGTTGCAGTCAAAGTTACGGAAAGCTTCAGCTGGCGGGGCTTCTGGTGATTTAAGCAAGAGCATTGCCAGTAGAAAAGAAATATCCACCTCGACTGATGACATTGGTAAGGGTGGTCCTCTGTTTTTCTGATGCTACTATCAAATGTGCACATATAACTATTTCTTTCCAGGGGAGGACACATAACTGATTTTTATGTTTGGTAGAGAGAAAGAGTCAACAGGGAATTTGACTTGGATTGTTACTTGAAAGCCCTTCGAGTTGAAGGAACAATGTTGCTTTCTGGATGCTCAACCAAATGGAAGGAACGATAGGGTTTACGAAAGGATTTGAAATGCTAGTTGGATGGTTGCGCATGATCAAGTTCTATGTGTCTTCTATGTTAATTGGACCTGTTTGGGAAAAAGGCTTAATGACCCTTGACCATATTTAAGCCCTTGGTGCTGGAATTGAATGAATGAAGTTTCTTTACCCCAGTACAGACATAGAAAAAGGATGCTTTTCCTCAAAGAATAAGGATAGCTTTTGGCAATTCTAGTCAATAACAAGTTATATGAGGGCAGCTGAATTTTTCCACCTTGACTTTTCATTCTGGCTCCACTCCCATGTTTGATTCATCATGACTTCCCTTCCATGTTGTCAATTTCAGCAGATTCATTATGATGTACAGGGACCGAATAATTTCTAATTACTCTATGCAGAGTTTTGCCTTAAAATATTACTGAATTAGTCACATTGAATTGATTGTAGATGCAGATGTTATATCAGAAAGTCCCATCGAGCATATGGAACATGACAGGTCTATCTCAGGCTATGATGCTTCTAGTTCCCTTTTGCCATCTGAAGATGTTCAGTTAAATATTGAAGCTTCATCTGTATATATACCTGCTGATCAGATGAGAATGATCATAAATATCAATACTGTGATATCAGAGGTATAAACTTCTCTAGTCCTTATTGTCAACTTCCAGGTTTCTTGCCCTTGACTTAGTCTTTTGTTCGAGATTTTGACTTGCACCTCTTGGCTCTCGTGAGTTGTTGGTATCTGGAACTGAGGTTTATTCATGTGGCATTGCTCTTTGCAGTTAGCATTAGAAAAAGAAGAATTACTGAAGGCATTGGCATCTGAAACATCTGAAAATACCAAACTTAAGGTAGTTTTGTCTGACTTGTGTCATCTATAATCCCACCTCAGTCTGTCTTGATAACAATCTTACTGCAGAGTTTCCAGGTTCTCCTGAGCCGGCATTCACTTATTCTCTTCCTCTGCTTGGAAGGCTTAGTGCTCATGTGAAAGAATGTGCTAGTTCTTTCAATATAACTTCACTTGTTATACAATAGAGTTTTTGATGGTTTGACCTCGAGTAGATATCTATTGACGGACTTTATGTCTTTGGCTTGTTCAACCTAATAGTGGAGGTTGTGCATGCATAATTATGTGCCCTATTATGCTGCATCTTTCTGTTTCAAAGTTGTGCTCATAATCATTAGTGTCTTTTTTTTTTTTTTAACATGGCACTTCCATCTTTTTTAACCAGATGAGTTGAATTTTTTTCCTTAGGAATATGTTGTCTCATGTGTCCCACATATTGAAAATTAAATTCTAATTCTTTGTTTTTTTTTTTCCTTGTGTAACTGAAGGCCTTGAATGAAGAGTTGTCTCGCAAACTTGAAATCCAGACTCAGAGATTAGAACTTTTGACTGCTCAGAGCATGGTCCATGACAACCTGCCAACAACCAAACTACCTGATTCTCGCAATATGCAAGAGAATATTGCATATGCAGATGAGGGTGATGAGGTACTCTTATCGTGTGTGATGCGTGTGCATGTGGTGCGTGTGCATGTGGGTGTGGGTGCAGGGTGGACAGACATGTTTTTGCGTGCATTTCTGTCAGCATTTGTGCCCATGCTGATATGGATACTTTGTTTGTCATCTGTAATTAATAGCACTAAATTAAGAGAAATTCCAAATGAGATCCTACCTATTCAAGATAAACATCCTGTTTGCCTTTGCCTTTGCGCTCCAAACTTTCATTAAGGGTTCTAAACCATTGACATGAGAAATGCAGTGCTGTGGAGTAAGTGGATGTACTTTTTCTACACCAAAAACAGAGGAGAGAAAAGAGAGAAACTGAGATTTCTTTTTCTTTTCTTTTTTTTTCGGGGGGAAAGGGGGAGAGAGATTTCATATTTATTCCCAGGATTTAGGACGATTGCCAGATATCCGCTGAACTAAACTCTGTTTTGATTTCTAGGTGGTCGAGAGGGTGTTGGGATGGATAATGAAGCTCTTCCCTGGAGGGCCTTCGAGAAGAAGAACCAGCAAGCTCCTTTGATACCTGGATACGAGGATCCCTTTGATGACGAAACTGGTAGGAACCCGAGCGGTGTCTCTCTTTCGGCGATTCATTGCAGGCCATTATCTGTATATCTGAGTCGGTGATACAAATCCATTCTTTATGGTGAGCAAAGGGCCTTCCAAATAGGTAGGCCAATTCGGTTTTCGTATTAATTTTTTTCTTCTTTTGGGCATAGGTCAAGAGAGAAATTCTTTTGTATGTGCTCTGTGTTGGGATATCAAAAATTTTGGTGAGAGAAGCATTGGGCGTGGAAAACATTGAATGGGGGATATATAGTAAAAGACTCAAAAACTGGGGAATAATGTATTTTCTATTTTCTTAATATTACGGTATGCAGCCCATTTTTTGTTATATGTGGGTTGTAGCTTTGGGGTCAAACGTTCAGGAAATGAAATTATGAAAGTTTGGGAGATCCACGGATTTCTCTCTTTTGTTTTTTTTTTTGGGTAAGGTGGATTTCTCTCTTTTGTTGTACTCTTATTCTCAAGTCTTTCGAGAGCCATCCCCGGTGCATAATTATTTTCCGTGTTTATCAATGGATTTAAGAGAATCTTGCAAATTTACCGATTGCATTTGGTAATTGCTTAACACAGAATAAAGCCGAAGAATATAAGGGGATATCAGTTGAATAAAATTATTTGAGATGGAATAAAAGTGATAGAATTTTAAATTTCATAATAGAAAAGTTTTTTTTTTTTTTCAAAAATGAACTTATTAAATTAATAAATTTAAAATTATATTTTAATATAGATAATATTTGAATTTTAATATTATAAATTCAAAATTACAAAAAATAGCAATTTATTTTTTAAATTTAATCTTATTGTTATTTATATATTCGAATATAATTTTATCTTACAATATGAATTCAATATAAAAATATATTTATTATATATTTTACGTGTTTTAATATTTTAGGTATATTAATACATCTATTTAATAAAATTTTATTAGAGATGGGGGAGAAAGAAATAAAAAAGAAATAAATTAAAAAAGAGTAAAATAAGATAAAAATAGGGTAGCGAGATGTTTTTACTATCTTTCTTTGAAAAAATGTGTTGTTTATTTATATTAATATATTGTTTATATCAAATAATAAAATATATAATGTAAATATATCAAATTTTATTATTATAATCACTAAACAATGGATAAGATAAGATATGAAAGTCAATCATATTCTACCTAAAAATCCAGATCACTATAAGTAGCCTTGAGGTTTTTCCATGGGGGCAACGACAAAGTTAGATAAAATTGGATAAGAAATATGTGAGAATCATTTGTACCATATATCTTGCTTAGTAGGTAATTAGACAAGAACAAAATATTAGGGTTTGTTAAGATTTTATTTGTTTCATGAAAAAATAAATGATTTGGCAAATATTTCTCTTGAAAAATGATCCATTGAATCCGTGTGTTTTAATATTGACAACAATTTATATTTAAACATTTTCATTAAATATGAAAATAATAATTTTTATTCATTTATTATTATAAGCAATATAAGTGATTATTTTTAAGAAAATAATTTTTAATTATTTATTTTCCATGAAATAAAGAAAATCCATATAATAAGTTTGATGCTTGCCTTTCAAATGGCAGTCTTTATGAATGGAGATACCCACCATGGTGACCACCGTCAGGTATGGCTATCGAAGCACGATAGTCTGCAGTTAGCCTAAAAAGCATCAACACTTTCTAAGAAAGCGCTTTTTGTGTCGTACGCCGACATTTCTATACTTTTCGACACTCTTTGATATTCGGTTAACACATGTCGGAAAATCCGACACCTGGTCAATTTTTCCCAATACTCATGTTGGAATTCCGAGACATGATTTCGACATGCATTTCAATTTTAAAAAATTCAATAAATGATAGGTCAAAATGTAAATAAATAAATAATAAATGATAAAAAAAGGAAAATCTAGTCTTATCTTCTTGTCCAACTCACTTCATCCGACATACAATTCACCTCATTCTTTTCTTCCAACATGCTTTGACACGAGCATTTAGAATGCAGATTGCTTGTTTTCCTCTGCCAAATTTTATGGATTATTGAAATTGAGTTGAAATTATTAAATTGAAATAATGAATGATATTAATAAATTGTGGATTAATATTTTTAGTGTAAATTCATTCTAGACTCTTTTTTTTTTTGTTTTTTGTTTATTTGTGAATTTGAATCAAATTAATTTGATTGAAATAATCATAAAAATAATAATTTATCATGAATATACTTAATAAATAATGTATCGGAATTTTTTTATTTTTTAAGAAACAATATATCGGTGTATCCTATCGTATTGTGTTGAGTGTTGGTATCGGTACCACTTAGATGTTGACAGAGAGAAGCTCTTCAGCAAGAGCCACCCCGTGGTCGCTTGGGAAGTGTGATCAACGAGCAGTGGGTTGATAGCATGCGGTCCATGTCGAGGTGGTTAAATGTTTTAAGGTCTATCCGATAAGTACGTGCAATTGACTCTTGAGCAACCCACCGCGTTGATGGTTGAGGTCGGTGAGTGAGAGAGTGTTGTTGAGTAGGGAAATAGAGACTAAGGATGCATGTAATAACTATTTTATTTCTATTTTATACATAAGTTTCAAACATAAATCAATTTATCCGTTTGGTAACGTAATTTCATTTTTTTATTTTTTAAATAAAATTTTATTTCAAAAATAGATTTAGAATAAAAATGAAAAGTAAAAGTTTTTTATTTCTCTATCTAGAATAAAAATGACTTGTATAACTTCTTCAATTTCGCGAAAAAGAAAAATATGACCGACAGTTATTTGAATGTATATACAAAATAATTTCTTTTTTACACTTCTTACTATTAAATAGTGCCCATAAATTTCATGATAAGTACCCAAAGATTTGTTCACGATAAATATCCAAAGATTAATAGAAACTCTTGAAGCAATAATAATTGATCTAGTCACCATCGAAGCCACGAGGGACTATCTAAATTGATTATTTTCTATTGATAAGCTCAAATGAATCATAAGAACTATAAAAAATAAATAAAAAATTTTCTTATTAGCCTACCCTCCACCCATTATCGCCCATTGGCTGTCGCCCCCTGCCATCTGTCACAATTTGGGAGTGAGAAATTTCATATCGTTATTAAACATGTATTTTTATTTAGAAATTTGTGTAAAAATCAATTTTGGGCCTGAATGAATATGATTCGAGCCCGAAATCGTCGGTCCATCGTATCGTCCTCTATGAAAAATCAAAACTCCAGTACATAATAAGATAATATATCTCAAAGTATCTCAAAGGTAACCGTACAGTTATACAGAAGAATATCTTGTTCTCGTGGCTCTCGCGCGCGCTCTCTTCCAGCTTCTCCGTAGCGACTGTTGCTCAAACGCCTCGCCGGAGATGACGGCGGCGGCGGCGGCGATGGCGATATCCCCTGCAGTCGCCACTCTCTCTTCGCTCTCTCCTCCTCTCTCGGTTCGCTCCTCGTCCTCGCCGTCTTCCTCCTCTAACGGTGGGTACTTCCCTTCGACTTCCATTCCTTTTCGTCGTTCTCTAAATGCGCGGAGACGTCGTCATGCCCGGTTTTCTCCTCAGAGACGAGGCCCTCCGGCTCGAAGCCGGCAAGCTGAGAGCCGACTGGCGGGAGCGGTCCCGGCCTATCCCTCCGGGAGGCACTTATCCTGCCAAGGACCATTGCAGGTGAACCGAGTCCCGACGTGCTCTTCTTGCTTGCTTTTTTTCGAATGCGGAACGATTTCGATGAACTTTGCCGTTTTCGGTTTTGCTGTTTCCTTTCTATGGTCTCGACCAGTCGGTGCGGGCTGTGCGACACGTATTACATAGCGCATGTGAAGAGCGCCTGCGCTTTCCTCGGAGACGGCATGTCTAAGATCGAAGTAAGTTGTTCTGATTTTCTGATTGATCATCTCTGTGTTCTTTTTCTTTTTTGGTCCGAAAGAAAAAATGTTGTCGTGCTTAGTGGGCGCCTGTGTTCTGTGAATTTTTTTATTGATGAGGTCCTTATCTGTTAGGTAGATCCTATACATCCATCTCCTCTTGGATCTCCTAAAGTGCTGAGCTTGATTATTTGTTGGTCGAATGTAGGAACTTGAGCCTCGTGTTCATGGCAGGGGGAGAAAGACGGATTCCTTGGACGAGACATATCTTGGGGTCTACGAGAATCTGTTGTATGCTCGAAAAACTCAGCCTGTAGAAGGTAATTCTTTGTGAACATTTTGATTGACATCTGTGGTTTTAGTTCCGTATGGTACTTTGTGTCAATGGCAACGGTAGAGGTTTAGGCTAATTGAGTGCTGAACCAGTTGATGAAAGATTGGTTTTCCAAGTCGAATATTTTGCTTACTGATATAATCCTTGTAACTTTATGACGGGTCTTCGTGATTGCTCCACATTTTGGTTTTTGTCTAGTTGGCAATTGCTGTTTCTCCAAGGATTTTATC
This sequence comes from Angophora floribunda, assembly GCA_014182895.1. Taxonomy (NCBI): domain Eukaryota; kingdom Viridiplantae; phylum Streptophyta; class Magnoliopsida; order Myrtales; family Myrtaceae; genus Angophora; species Angophora floribunda. The sequence goes on from CM024712.1 coordinate 3,409,705, forward strand.
ATTAATTTTTGCTTCTGCCATATCATTTTGTCACTAACAGTATCTGAGATGGGGGAATCCAAAGTAGAGGAGGTTTAAATATGGAAGTCAAGCAGATGGTTTTTACTTGCTTGGGTAAGCAAGTGAATGTAGAGGAGAAAATTAGGAGGGAGAATAATTTCTTTGGGTCTGTTACTTTATTCTCTCCATCGGTGGAGAGAGTTTAAGCAACTCGACATTTTTTTCCCCTGAGAATTTCTGAATTGCCTCACTTATTTTATGGCAATTGAACAGCAAGGGTGTTTTTGGGAGATCCTTTGGAAAACACTTATTTATTTTGTCTCCAAAGTTTTACTTTCCTACCAAGAAGAACAGAACTGAAGAGAAAATGAAAAATTCTAATGACTCTAATTACTCTGAAGGTCAATTTTAACATATTTGCGAAGTTCTAGGGCCTGAAGCACAATTTGAATGCTAGAGGAAAATGCATAAGCCTCTGGTTGATTGCTTTTGTTGCTTTAGATAAATGATGTTGTGGTGATGCCTCGATTAAACTCCCTGAGATTCAAATTTCACCCTCTTGAGTTTGGGTAATGATAGAATTATTTGTATTAAAGATGAGTTATGGTATTTTATGTCTGGTAGCAACTTCCATGTATTTTAATTCCACCATTAGCAACTTCCATGCCATCGAAATATCATTCTTTCTCTTTTCTCAGTTTTAGTCATTCCTTTCACGTTCTCTCTCCTTCAACCCGCTGTAATGGTTTGTGTTTGGAGTTAGGGCTTAAGCTGAGATGTAGTCTCCAGGAAACCTACTCCTGGTTGCTATGACAGTTTGTAGACCATACATTGTGATAATTCTTGCCTTGTAAATCTAAATGCCTTATCAGCAACGGAAAGCATGGCTGAGCTGGACATTATAGCAATCTTCTTGGAAAGGATTATCTGGGATGCATAAGCCATTGCAGAATATTAAGAAACTAATCTTCCTGTGTATATTTTGCTGGGGGGTAGGAGCACAGTGGACTGGTGTTGTGACAACAATAGCCGTGGAAATGCTTAAGTCAGGCATGGTGGAGGCTGTCATTTGTGTGCAGAGGTAACAATTTTTCCGATCATTGATGGTTATCTCTGTGCTTATTGACCTTCTAAACCTGTTTTTATTGTGGTTAACACGATTCTCATGTTCTCCCTAATGTCAGTGATCCAGATGACAGGCTTTCTCCAAGGCCTATTTTGGCAAGGTTGTAGACTGGTTTTGTCATTCATATTTTATTAGTTGGATTTCCCACATGTTTCTAGATGTCAAATGTATCTTCTCTTTCTGTTTTTACTTTATTTGTACAGGACGCCTGAAGAAGTTCTAGCTGCCAAAGGTGTTAAGCCGACATTGTCCCCTAATCTGAATACTCTTGCTCTTGTCGAGGTTATTGGCTTTTCCTTTCAGTGCAAAATAGTTACCAACCATGCACATATTTGTGTTTTCCCCTTTTTAATTAACATAGCTGCTGTTCTCAGAGATGCACTTCCTCCTCCTTTTGTTCTGTCCATAATGTCAAGCTTGAAGAAATAAGATGCTAATGATGTGCCTCAATGCATTACACCTGGAGCTTTGTTGTTAAAATTTAGAGTCAGTATAAATTTTGATGTTTATCGTGCTTATTGGAAACTCTAGCAGGAAGTGAAATTTAGTTAATGGTCAGTCCAGTGGCTGCACAGTTAAAATGCATTTACCAAGTCCTACTTAGGATGGTTACGTTTTCAGTAATTTCATGGGAAGTGCCTGCGTTGAGGTTTTAGAGATTGGTGCATATAGCTGTTATTTAATACAATTGTGAGAGGCCAATATCTCATTGGCAATGAAATTTAAAGTGGCTGCAAGGCCCATAACTGCTTTTGTTGACGTGGCACCAACACCATAATGGGTCATTTCTCAATGGACAGAGGCCTCTTCTTGTATCTAAGTTCATCATTTTTCCAATTTCCTAATTTTTAAAATCAAGCTGACATTACTGATCTTTATTTTTTTATTTGCAAGAGTCAAGAGATGGATGAAACTTTTAGTACTAAAACTCCAGAAGCAGCCAGAAACCTGCCATTCTGGATTTTTAGTGTTTGAGAGTTTCAGCTGAATGTAATGAGATGGTCTTTGTCATGGAAATTGGTCATGATGCCATGTGAATGAGACTGAAATAATTTGATATGCCGGCTTTTGATTATGTTCTAAGGAAATACTGTTATAGTCCACACAAGCAAAAAATAAAGAAAGAATCTCTTATTGGAGCAAATATTTCATTCCTAAATCCTAATGTGATGCTTTCAGAGATGCTGTAACTGTTAGTTCTTTGTGCTGCTGTAAAAGGAATATTTGAACCTAATCAGTTTGAGATAATTATATGGCAATTTGCTGGCTGTTGTATAGGCACTGGTTATCCTTATTCGCATATTACATTTAATTCATTGACTGCTCTGTCCATGAGATTTACATTCTGTGACTGAATGATTCAGTAGATTGCCTGAAACAGTTTCATTCTATAATACTTTTTACTGACAGAATCACAATTTTCTGCATTAAACAGGCTGCTGGTGTGAAGCGTCTGCTTTTTTGTGGTGTGGGTTGTCAAGTGCAAGGTTTGATTTGTATTATTGCTTGATAGTTGCTACTTGCTGTCTTTATTACATTGTAACTTGTATTATTGTAATGCAGATTGATTTCTTAAACTGCAGCCTTAAGATCTGTGGAGCACCACCTAAACTTGGACAAACTGTATGTACTTGGCACAAATTGTGGTAAGCAGTGAAAGATCTCTTTTTTGTGCTTCTGTCGAGGCCCTACTGTAAAGTTTATCAAAACTGAAATGCTGTGATGTACCACCCAGGCCTTAAAGTAAGATGAACTGGGGGTAATGTGCAAACTTTGATAAAATTTGTGGCAATGCACTATCTTCCTTTGGATGTTACTATTTTGGGTGAAATGCACATTCATAAATGAAGCAGCCATCATATAAAAATAATTTATTACTTCTTTTACCTGGTCTCCCATGATCCCTAGTGTAAGAGGCTTGCACATATATAAAGTTGTGGTATTTTATCTCTATGTGTTATCAAAATGTGTTGGAATTTTTCTACACAATTTGTGGACATATTGATTCTGTTAGCACTGACAGATCTGAATGACAGTGGATAATGGAACTCGAGAAGGTCTAGATAAGTTTTTGAAGGCTGCAAGCAGCGAACCTGAAACAGTGCTTCATTACGAGTTTATGCAAGATTACAAGGTTTACATGGAACTTTTCCACCTCTTCTAGTGCCTTTCCTGTTTGTTTATGAATGAATTCAACAATCAGTTAGTAGCCTTGAGAATTCATATAGGTCTTATCACAGTCTCCTCATCAGAATCTAGGTATCTGATGATTGGTTATTGTCTGGTAGGTCCATTTGAAGCATCTGGATGGTCATATTGAAGAGGTAGTGTGGTTTGTGTGCTCCCAGCTTATCCTGGCTTTTATGAATTAAGATGCTTCATCCTCTCATCAGTGTTTAACGAACAGGTCCCTTATTTTTGCCTACCAGCAAACGACTTGGTTGATGTTATTGCTCCTTCTTGCTATAGGTAATGATTCTTGTGCTTGATTTTCTCATACTGCACCTTCAAGTGTATTCTTGTCTCGCTGTGACATGCCACCAAAATTGCTTTCTGTTGAAACTGGGCCGACTGGCCCTTAAAGAGCAGGGCTGCATTCTTTTGGATTTGCTAACATTTTCTCTTATCAATTAATTTTTGGTTGCATAATCTTTTAGATATGTTGAATGTTGCAATTACCTTATGCTCTTTCAATGCGATTTGTGTTTTAATTATAGATGTTTCTCATGTGTTCCAGCTGCTTTGACTATACAAATGCTTTAGCGGTGAGTTTTCCTCCTCCTGCTCTTATGCAAATTTATTTAGTAGATGCTAATTTTGACTGCTTATATTATCATCTCCATTTTCTTTTTGGTGAATTGGATATTCCTTTATGCCCAGTCAAACAACCATCAGGCATGAAGTTCTATCAATATCTCTAAACGGGAGCTGTAGTTTCTATCTTATGGAGTCTAGTAGCTAGTAACTTAATACGGTCAAACAAACCATGCTTACAGTTGTTATCTAATGAAGTCAAAACTATAGTGGCATGTTGAGGCCTTTTGGTTATACTTTGTGGAAGCCTGTTTGTGCTAGCGATATGGCGTCTGGTGTGACAGGCACAGCGTAATGCATTCTGACTTTTCATTCTAACTTCCAGGACCTTGTGGTTGGTTACATGGGTGTGCCCAAATACTCTGGAATCAGCATGACACAGCATCCGCAGTATATCACAGTGAGGTGACTGAAGTTACCTCAGATTATGATCATTTACGGTGGTGTTTTCTTGATGTTTGGTTGACATATGCAGCATGAAAAATATTGTTAAAGAATTTTCATTCCTTATGCTTTCTGGAAAAATTGCAGAAATGAACGTGGAAGGGAAATGCTTAGATTGGTAGAAGATCTTTTAGAGATTACACCTACAACAAGCAGCGTATGCTCTTTGTTCTGTATTCCTGGATTTCACATAGAATAGCAATTTGACTGCAATAGATAATACTGCAGGGAATTCGACAACCATTTGTCATGGAGACTGTCAAGGCAGATGACCAAGCAAAGCTGGGTATGTATGCCCCTCTCTCATTGGTGGTCTTCTCTTCATCTCATCCTGTCCCCCTCTCCCTTTCTTAAAGGATGATGATATTTCAATATAATGAAATGGGTATTTTCTTATCTTTTGCACGCTTTTTAATTTCTTTATGGCAATGTGTGTCAAGAGTCCTAATTTTTTTTTGACTGAATACTTTCACTGGCTCGATCATCTAAGTAGCTGCACATTAAGAACAGTGAAATGTTCAATTATTTTCGTCTTTTTTAATCTGTCAAGGGATCTCTGTGTGTCTTCCGAATTTCCAGTCTTAGTTATATTTTACCTTTTTCAGGGAAAGGGCCTGCTCAACCTGCCCCAAAGTTTGTTGGGAACTTGCTAGCATTCATTCTAAACTTGGTATAGAGAACTCTTCTATTCTTCACTGGATAAATAATTAAGCTGAATCTAAGTACGAATCTCATATCTCGGTGCATTGATTCCAGATTGGCCCGAAAGGTTTAGAATTCGCTCGATATTCACTTGATTACCATACGATTCGGAACTACTTGCATGTGAATCGCGCTTGGGGACAGCAAAGGTATGCTTTTTCATGTTCGCAGCTGACCTCACCTGATTATAGTTAACCTCATATTCTAATTCAGTAGCTTGATGAATGCAGAGCCAGTGAGCATATGCCCTCTTATTCAAAAAAAATTGTGGACATGTACAACCAGAAAGGGGAAATAGATGAGATGCTACTTCAGAAGTAATCCGTATGGAGGCAGATTGCAGATCACAGCCGTCAAATTTTCTGCATCAAATCCATTATCCACATTTCAGAGTAAGTCTGGCAATGGCGGCGGTTGGAGAGAAAGTACATGTCCTGCACTTTCAAGGAGAGGGTTCATATGGATATGGTACTAGTACTGGATTCATGTCGGCGTTGATTAGAAAGTTAAAGACGGCCTGAGCATTGACAAGCAAGGTGGTCTGATTTATGGTAGGTGTTATACGAAGAGATCGTGTCACTGAGAAAATGAAAAGCTCTCTCCAATTTATACCATATGCATTAATTGTGCTTGCGCTACCACACATTTAATAAACCGTTCTCTAGGTTTCTGTGCTCATGTCTCTGAATTATCGAAAAGCAAATGATTAATTTTACCAATGCGGTTGTTCCTTGATGCGGCATGCGAAATGGGGGATGCAATTTAGATACGTCTTCCGAGTTCGCATGGTGAATTCGTGTTGCAAGGTGGGATCATGATCGTGCATGAAGCTGAGAGATAAGAGGATGAGCAGCCAGCTCTTGCGATATGCATGTGGAAGACGTGCACAAAAAAGTTGCTAGATGAAGGGATCAAAGGGCCATTTGTGGTCGGCACAGAGATGGGGTTTGCAGGCCCTTGCCCGGTGGTCGGTGGGGTTGCCTGGCCTCAACCGGTGGCAGACGGCCCTGCCTGGCCCTTAACAATTTAAAAACAAAAGAAAAGTAAAGAAAAGAAATAGAAATAGAAATATAAAAATTCAAAAAAAAATGAAAATATTATTAAAAATTATTCACTAGGATGGCTGATGGTCTATATTGGCGATTTTTAGTTAAAATTGGCTAGATGAATTCTGTTGACAAAATGTGAGAAAGTTTATGATTTAATTAGTATAATTAAAAAGTTAATAACTTGATTGGTGAGAGTGAAAAAAATTTATGACTTTTTGGATGATTTTTCCTAAATAGTTTATGCATGGAAAAAGGACACTGGAAGGGTTATATTTTTTATACGGCACTTAATTTACTTGTAACTTCTAGTGAAAAGTCTTCTTGCGGCATTTATAATTAGATATTAATGTCCATGTGGATTTTTTCATAAATTTCACCGCTATTAATAATGTTTATTCTGACATGACTTTTTCTTCAACCTACTTTCTCTATCTTCTCTTCCATCTGCGGCATCATCACCAGCTTTTGTGCCTCCCCTCGTTCGTTGCCCCAATTATAGCCATGGAGTTGTCGGCGCTGCATCCGCAATGACATTGTCACGGGTGCAAGTCGAGCCGTCACTCCGTAGTCCTTGCTATCCATGACCGATTCCTCCAAATTTGGGCCAGTCGAATTCTATATCTAAAGTTATCATTGCTCACAACTATAGATACATATTTGGAAGCTTAGCCAAATCTATATGAGTAATTTCCGCTTGCCATCGCAAGATGGACAATGAATGGTCGCTAAATACGTTAGTTCTCTCTTTCTTCATCGTAAAAGATTGAAATATTCTCATTATTGATTGAACGAGGCTACTCTTTTTACAAGAGATAGAGAGTGGTCGCTTAAGATAGAAAGTGGTCTTAGGGTTCTCTATTCCACGAATTAAGGTTTCATATTCTCATCGAACATTGCCATCCAAATCTAGCAGGCAGCCATCCCTGTCCAGATCTGGCCCAAGCCCTAGGCACAATAATTAGGGTTCTCCATTCCATGAATTAGGGTTTTAAATCGGGGTAAACGTGTTTAAAGACATTGCTTATACTATGTATGTCAAGTCAAGGCATTAGCGAGCCACGTTGGATCAAAAAAATAAAAAATATTGTCACGTTGTAATTAATATTTAAGTGATCATTTTTTCCAAATGTGGTATTAAGTGATCTGAAAAAAAAATTAACATCAAAGTGAACGTGTACAAAAATTGACACGTGTTGTTTTCCCATTTACGCACTAACAATTGCATTATTGGACACATTGAGAAATTCATATACAAAGTTAACTTCAAACATAGATGTAGCTCATCCAAAGGTATGTGTAAATACATTTTTATACTGGCAATGGATCCAATAATAATCGAGAAGGAAAGTGATTTTTATTAAAATAATGTATTCATACTTTTTAAGGATTGCTTATTTCATTTTGCGGAACCAACTAATCCATTTAATTTGAAATTATATCAAAGTAACATGAAGGATAGCTTTTTCTAAACAAATAAACGAAAAATACATATCTCGAAATCCTAGTTATCATGCTCAATCATTCATCTCTTCCGAATTTGATCTTGTATAGATTGCAAATTTTAAAGAAGAAGCTAAAAGTAAATTACGTCAGGATCCACAATTCATCCATTCAATTTGGAATTAATTTGAAAATAGAAAATGGGTCGGTCCTATTGATATAATAAATATCATACTGTGAAGAAAGGAAAATTCACTCCCTTACCTGCCTTCTTTTTCTTTCCCGCTGGTTTTCTGAGACTCGAAAGAAGGAAACAACTCCTCGGCGATTCAGTTTCCTATTAATCTCCAGCGCCAACGTTGTTTACAGTCTGAAACAGGCAAATTTTCATATTAGGAAATAAAAATCCAGGTTAACAAATTGATCCGTTTAAGGAAAACATGAGAAAATCTCTTGGTTTTCATCCCAACCCTACAAAAGAACCCACCTCGCTAGTTCTCCTTCCATCGTTTCAATCGCTGTAATTACTCTGTATCTCTCTGACCGTCTTCGTGTTCCTTCCCCTTCCCATCGACGATGGCCATCAATGCCTGCGACCCTCCCTCTCCCAGCCTTCCTCTTTCTCAATCTCCACTGCTGATGCTCCCTCTCGACAAGGACGAGGACGGCCATGGCTGCCACTTCTTCAGCCTCAAAGACAAGACCTCCCTCGCCCTCCGCAGCTTCCCGGAGGCCTTTTCCGACAGCCGCTGCGTCGGGTCCTCGCACGGTTGGCTCGTGCTCTTGGACAAGGCCTCGGAGCCTTATCTCCTCAACCCGCTCCGTGGCGGCTGGGTCCTCCGCCTCCCTCCCGTCGAGACGTTCCCCTGCGTGCTCCAAGTGGTTCGCAGCGACGAGGACAGCGAGGGCCGCGGTTCGGCCGCCTTTTACGAGGCGGTCCATCTGGGACGTTGGCGGACCACGACCCTACTTTCTCTCCTGACGCTGCGCGAGTATATCATCTCGAAGGCCGTGTTGTCGGCAAGCCCTAATGGCGATGATCAGGGCAACAGTTGCTGGGTGGTCGTGATCTTTGGCAGCGAGTCGAAGCTTGCGTTTTGCGGTTGCAAAGACTTCGGTGGAGGCGGTGCATGGACCGAGCTAACTGGTGATCGTGCTCCTTATAGCGATGTTATGTTCTACCACGGCACGCTCTTCGCCCTTTCCAACGACGGATTCGTCGAAGTGTGGGACTTCAATAGGGACAGACCCGTAAAAATCATGGAGATCAAGTCCTCCTTCCCGCGGAAATCAGCCGAGGCTGCACGTGCTCTGAGGAATCTTTGTTTCACGAACACATACTTAGTTGAGGCGGGAAGTGAGATTTTGCTTCTGGTGAGGTTTGCAGGGTATTTCGTGAACGGGCACGGCGTCCCTGTCGAAGAAGATGACCTCCTGACGGAGGAGGACACGCACCCTCTGGTCTGTCCATACAGAACGCTGTATTTCCATGTGTACATGCTAGACATGAACAGCGAGGAGTGGGTGGGGTTGGACTCGATCGGCGACCGGGCTGTGTTTGTGGGTGGGAGCCACTCGAGATCGGTGTCGGCCCGGGACTTCCCAGAGATCGAGGCGAACTCGGTGTACTTCACGGATGATAACTGGGATCCGGCGGAGCGCGACGACTTGTACGGTGGGCACGACATGGGGGTGTACAGCTTCCAGAGCGGGAAGGTGAAAGAGATTTGCGAACTGGGTTCCGACAAGGTCGAGCCTCCTCCGTTTTGGGTTTTCCCCTTCTGATTATCGTTGACAGTGAGGACGATACAAACATTGTCTGTATGTTTGTTGCTTGGGATGATGATGATATTGTCTACCAATAGATGTCCCATTGTTGTAATTTGACAGTGAAGGAGTTGCAGATGTTAAGTCGTGGTCTCTTTTCAATGCCAGAATTCTGTGTGGTATACTCAATGGAATCTTACAAAGAACAAATTTTAGAAAAAAATGCATGAATGGGGCAGCTTTAGTTTTTCAATTCATACAACTCAATACATCAAACAGTGTGAGAATCTTGGGAGATATAGTGTATATTCTCCAGTAGTTTGGTAATCAATTTTAAGCATCACAATGGATACAATATTATCTCTCTAAATTTGATGCGGATTCCATTCACTCTATTGATAGATTGAGAATGCCATATACATCTTTGGCATTATCCAATACGCAATCTTATCTTAATATTATGAACTTTAAGAATAGAATCTATGTAGTTTAGTTAGCTTTATAACGGCTTCAAGTAGGTAATTTCCGTGTGAGTTTAACAGATTAAACGGATAAACGTAATTTTATAAATCTATACATTCTTTATGATGCGGTTATCGTGATTTATTTGAATTTGTAAAGGGTCATGAGCTATATGGATAAGCTCTATAGATCTACTATATTGACACCTTACATTAAAAGAGATATCTCTATCCATATTCAGACTCATCACGAGTAGATTATGCCGTATTAAGTGTCTTTTTTTGTTATTTCTACATAACTACTTAAGTGTTCTCATAATAAATGGGTAAGTAATCAATAATCAATCTAACATTTTTCATAGACAAACTCAATCGATCTATATCTATGTCATTAAGTTGACAAGTCAATTCGATGTTCATGATGGTTTCATGTAATCCATTTACATTTTCAGGTTTAACATAAAAGTCGCCCCGAGATGCATTCGAAATCAATGCATCCTTGAATTCTTAGACAATTTAGGTTTCATGGTAGGTCCAATTATAGCCGGGTCGAGAACTCACGCACATACTTTCGGATGTCATCTCCTTGCTTTACCTAATGTAACCTTCTCAATGCATTAAAACCACACATTCTCTAGGGATTCAGCTCATCCCAATCGCCCATAGGTTTATGGCCTTTTTGAATTTCATCATACTTTGATCTGCCGCCATCTTGATCAAAATATTTATTACTAAATTGATACAATTAAAATGTTTAAGGCTAAATTGGTATCAAGTAATATGTTTTGGACTTTTTTGATATTTTTTCCTAATTTTTTTTTCAGGTTGTTTAGGAATGGGTCATTTCTGAATGGACGGAGCCCTGTTCTTGTATCCGAATCTTCATTTTTTTTTTTAATTTCCTAAATTCAAACACCAACCTGACGTTACCCAAGTTTCTTGTTTTATTTGCAAGGATCGTTAGATAGATGAACATTTTAAAACTAAAACTCCAATACCAACCAGCAACCTGGCATTACCCGACTTTTGTGTAAATAAAATCAATTTGCATCCTCACTTTTGAGAATCTACATTTCGCATCTCGGGTTTTGTTACAGGATTTCAACTTGCCCCTCCATTCCTGATCCTTATCACTTACTTCTCAAATTGTTATCTTCATTCTCAGATTGCTAGTGCAAAACTTATTCAAAGGGTCAACAAGGAGAAGAAAAAACGTGAAGAGGATGAATTGTTTTATCGGGGGCATGTTCTAAACATACTGTATGATTGTCTGTACGGTTTATTTACTGTCAATGTAAAAAATAGTTGACATATTAACATTTGCATTATTTGACATGCTGAGAAATTTATATACAAAATTAACTTCAAATACACATGTAATTTATCGAATGGTGTTTGTAAGTGCATTTAAATACAAGCAATGATGGATCTGATAATAATGGAAAGGGAAAATAATTTAATTTCAAATAATATATTCACACTTTGAACAATTGCTTATTTGATTTCTTGAATAAGTACATAACTAATCCATTTAATTTGAATTCATAACAAAGTAACATGAAGGATATTTATATGTTTGTCAACACCCGAATCTTTGCCAACAAGTCAAACACCCATTTTTGTAAAAAATAGTTGCGAATAACTAAGTAAATAAATAGAAAGTAGATAATAATTAACAAAGGGAAGAAGCCAATAAAAACCACAAACTATGCCTACTATGATGCTTCTATCCCGAACTTTCTTTTCGTGATTTTAAAAAACCCAAAATTATATCAATTGTGATACATTTACCCTTCTTTAAGGTCCGGTCAGATGATTTTTCAGCCAAAATAATATTATTTTTATTTCACTTAATCCACATGAACATCATATTAATAGTGTTTGCCTTCTGGCATCTAAGTAGACAAACTCTTAATAGTACTCATTGACGAAATTTTGACGGAGGATAAATGTATTGCACAACTACAAACTTGGGATTTTTTTTATCGACTAAAAAAATTAAGGTAAATTTGGGGTCCTTGGTAGCTATCCCCACCCAAGAGAGATATCAAAAGGAAGAATAAAAAATTAACAAAAGGCTTCAATTCGGTCCGGTGCACTAGACCATATTAGACGGGCCGTAGCTTGGCCTTTTTCGCGAAAAAGCCCATCAAGCCCATCAAGCGACCGAGGCTCATATGAAAACAGAAAAAAAGGGAAAGCTCCATCTCTGCGATTCGAAGTTCGCCGGAGGTCCATTCATGGCCGATTCCCCCATTCTCCCGTCTCCGCCACCCTCACCTCAGCTTCGCCTGCCCCCCGACCTTCCGGCGCAGGTCGCCGGTTCCGTTCCCGGCGAAGGTTCGTCGTCGCCTGGGGAACGACGTTTATCAAAGCGGAGCGGGCGATCGTAGTCGAAGCTCGAAATGAAGACTCGCCGTGGAGTCGCTGCGAAGACGGTCCTCCGCTCGGCGTGTTCGGTGTCGAGCGCTTTGATTCTGTTCTCGCCGTTCGCCCCGAAGTTGAAATCTACTTCTCCGATGGTTCGTCAGTCGGTGATGCGAACGGAAGGCGACGAGCTCGAGCGATCCGGCGCGCGCTGCGAGCTTCGCGTCGGTGGTCGGGAGTTCGATGGCATCCGCGTGGGAAACAGGACGGAAAAAGCGAGAAGCTCGACGATCGTCCTTCCGACCAACTGCAGTGGCCATGGCACCTCAAAGGCCGCGTACCGGAATCGTCCGCGTTTCTCACAGATGTTTAAGTCCTGGTTGGTGTCTTTTCAATGTTAGCATTTGATTTATTTGACTTTTCTGAATTCAATGATATGCTCAATGATATATTACAAAGAATAATGCATGAATGGGCGTCTCTAATATTTTAATTCATGCATCTCGTTACATCAAATGATGTCTTGATGGAGAATCTCAACAGACGTGGTGTATATGCTCTACTAATTCACTAATTGATTCTAAGTATATAACAGTTACAACCTAAGCTATATGAATTTAATGTGGATTCCATTTACTCAATTGATAAATTGAGAATACCAAATATTTATTTGCCTTATTCAATACATGAGCTTATCTTAATAGTATGAGCTTTAAAAATGGAATACATACATATACATATACATATACATATACGTATCTTACTGATGTAACATACTCCATGAATGGACTAGAAATCCCAAATTGCATGTCTTTTATTAGATTGATGAATAAATTCACTAGTTTTAATGCATGTGTATGATTTGCTTGGATTGGGATACATAAAATTAGCACATTTTGTTTAGTTAACTTCATAACAGCTCCAAGCATGTACTTTTTATGTGAGCTTAATGAATTAAATTAATCAAAGTGAATTTATATAAGTGTATGTTTTCTCTATGATGCCATCAACGTGATTTATCTAAATTAGTAGAGGGTCATGAACTATATAGATAAGCTCAAAATATTTACTATATTCGCACCTTATGTTAAAAGAGATATCTTTGTCTATACTAGACTCATCATGGGTAGATTATGTTGTATTAAGTTTTTTGTCATTAAATTTACATAAATTTTTAAATGTTCTCTAAATAATGGATGTGCAATTGATAATCAATCTAATTTTTTCATGGACGAACTCGAGCGACCTATATCTGCATCATTTAAGTTGATGAGTCAATCTAACGTTTATGAGCGCATAATACAATTGATTTACATTTTCAAGTTCACATAGAGTCACCAATATATGCATTTGAAATCAACGCATCCTTGAATTCTTAGACAATTCAAGTTTCATAGTAGGATTTTTATAGCCATTAATCAACACACTTGATCCATTTGCAAGAGCTTTAATTTTCACTTTAATAAATGCTAATCTGTCAAGTAAATTTTATTTCTTATAATTTCATTAAATAATTAAGTGCACAGTTTTCATTTGTTAAGTACATCATTATCATATTTATATCATCATCATTACTTTGTGGGCAAATTTTCATTGAGCAAAGTGAACGGTTGCCTCTTCGTGAAATAGTGAATTTGGCATGTGGCAAGTTATAGTGAGAAGCACCAAATTTTTTTTTAATAATAATAAATATATAAAAATTTATATCTATCGAATTTTAAGTTATGATTCTCAAACATTTATATTTATCGAATTTACGTTTTATTGATTTTATAAGAAATGGCCATAAAAGTAAAATTGGAATGCATAATTTATCCAGAAAATTTGGAGTTGATTTTTTTTTCGAAAATTTGAAGTTTATTTGAAAATAAGAAATGTGTCCTATTACATGAGTAATATTCAAACAGCAAATTAAAGCTTATTTTTTCGTACCTGCAGAGATGAATAAAACATCCAGCTGGGCCCCCACCGAGATTTTTTTTTTTTTTTTTATCCTTGTTTTTTTGAAGGAAACAACGCTCGGCGGTCAAAAAGAGAAATCACTCCTCTTTTGTCCGAACTCTACAATAGTCATGATTACTCTCTCTCTTTCTATCTCTGATCGTCGTTGTTTGGGTTCCCTCAACGATACGATGGCCATCGTCGATGCCGCCGCCGGCGACTTTCTCTCTCCTCGCCCTCTTCCTCCTCCTCCTCCTCCTCCTCGTTCTCCTGCCCTGCTCATGCTTCCTCTCCACGACGACGAAGGCGGCCATGGCTGTCGCCTCTTCAGTCTCAAGGACAAGACTGCCCTCGCCTTCCGCGGCTTCCCGGAGACCTTCTCCGACAGCCGCTGCGTCGGCTCCTCGCACGGTTGGCTCGTGCTCTTGGACAAGGACTCGGATCCTTATCTCCTCGACCCGCTCCACGGCGGCCGCGTCCTCCGCCTCCCTCCCGTCGACACGTTCCCCTGCGTCGTCCGGGTGTTCCGTAGCGACGACGACGGCAAGGACTGCGGTTCGGCCGCCTTTTACGAGGCGGTTCATCTGGGACGTTGGCGGACCACGACCCTGCTTCCTCTGCCGACGCTGCGCGAGTATATCATCTCGAAGGCCGTGTTATCAGCAAGCCCTGCTGATGACGATAAGGGCAAGAGTTGCTGGGTCGTCGTGATCTTTGGCAGTGAGTCGAAGCTTGCGTTTTGCGGTTGCAAAGACTTCGGTGGAGGCGGTGCATGGACCGAGCTGACTGGTAATCGTGCTCCTTATAGCGATGTCATGTTTTGCCGCGGCACGCTCTTTGCCCTTTCAAACATCGGATTTGTCGAAGTGTGGGATTTTAATAGGGACGGCCCCGTAAAAATCATGGAGATCAAGTCCTCCTTCCCGCGGAAATCGGCCGAGGCTGCACGTGCTCTGAGGAATGTTTGTTTCACGAGCACATACTTAGTCGAGGCGGGAGGTGAGATTCTGCTTCTGGTGAGGTTTGCAGGGTATTTCGTGAACAGGCACGGCGTCCCGGTCGAAGAAGAATACCTCCTGAACGAGGAGGACACACACCCTCTGGTCTGTCCCTACAGGACCCTATATTTCCATGTGTACATGCTGGACTTGAACAGCGAGGAGTGGGTGGGGTTGGACTCGATCGGCGACCAGGCTGTGTTTGTAGGCGGGAGCCACTCGAGATCGGTGTCGGCCCGGGACTTCCCAGAGATCGAGGCGAACTCGGTGTACTTCACGGACGATAACTGGGATCCGGCGGAGCGCGACGACTTGTACGGTGGGCACGACATGGGGGTGTACAGCTTGCAGAGCAGGAAGGTGAAGGAGATTTGCGAACTGGGCTCCGATAAGGTGGAGCCTCCTCCGTTTTGGGTTTTCCCATCTGATTATCGTTGATTCAAACATTGACAAGCTTTATTCTAGGGTTTGTCAGATGATGAGATATTGTCTACTAATTGATGTCCCATTGGTGTAATTGGACAGTAAGGAGTTGCAGATATTAAGCCTTGGTCTCTTTTAAGTGTTCGCATTTCCCTTTTTTTTCCTTACTTTTCTAAATTCAATGAAATAGTTGCAGATATTGAGATGTTCGAAGACAGCATTGTGAAGGAAATAGTTGCTATCCCTCTGAGCCTACAACCAACCCCAGATGGACAGCAAACGGCTCGGGTAAATACACAGTGAAGAGTGGTTACAATAGTATCCACAAATTAGGTGAGTCTCAAGTAGAACAAAGTCCATCCACCTCCTATCAGACTCCGAAATCATCATGGATACAGGTGTGGAAACTTCAAATCACCACAAAAATCAGAATGCACATATGGAGTATATGCAATAACGCTCTCCCTACGAAAGAAAACCTCTACAAGAGAAAGTTGTTACCCGATCCATTATGCCCCTTCTATAGAAACGAACCCGAAACATTTGTTCATCCTGTGTGAGTGGACAAAACAGGTGTGGTCTGAACAGATTTTACAAATTGATACTACCCCATCTCACATTACCCGCATCGACAAGTGGATACATGAAATTCTCACCTCAACAGCCCACCCATTGTTGAAAAGCCTCTTTGCCGGAGTCCTCTGGCAAGTCTGGAAGCAGCGGAATGCCAAGATCTTTAGTAGCAAACAACCAAATCCGAGACAGGTTGTGGAGCACGCCCTGTCCATGAGTCGCCTGTTCGAAAAATGGCATCAACACAAGACAAAAACACAGCAGCAGATCTCACCGGAAGCCAAGATGTGGTCCCCCTCGCCGCAACACACACTGAAAATTAACGTCGACAAAACTTGGAACAGTGTCTCCCTCGCTGGATCGGTCGTCAAAATATGCAGGAACTCCTCCGGGCTGCTCGTTGATGGTTTTGTCCGGTCGATTCAGGCGCCCTCAGCTCAAGTTGTGGAAGCCCTAGGCATGCAAGCTGCTCTTTGTGGCTGAAGGAGAAAAAGACCAGCAAAGCAGCTTTGTTTCAAAACCCCCGAACTCATTTGCGCTCTACTTCTCTAAATGATCTACGGTGTGCATATCAACCGACATGCCTCTTTGTTTTCAACTTCGTCATGGGCCAAGAAGCCCCTCCATGGTTGGCCCATTCAGTTATTAGTGACTACCGCCAGCTTTTAACTAAGCTCACACCGGCCCAATTGCACTTTAGCCCGCGGGATGCAAATTAGGCCGCTGACTGGGTCGTGAAGGCCCATCGAGACAATACTCTGCCCTCGAATTGGGTTACGCACACCCCCTTCCTCTTTGGTCTATTTTATGCATCTATTTTCTATTTCACAAACTCTCGTCTTGAGTTAGTAATGGAAGAATTTTCAATTTCGATAAAAAAAAAAATTCAATGATATGTTCAATGAAATCTTATAGGAAATAAATTAAAAAAAAATTGCATGAATTGGATAGCTTTAAATTTTCAATTCATAAAACTACATCAAACAAATAGTGTCTTAACGGAGAATCTTGGGAGACATGGTATACATGTTTCACTAATTCACCAATCGATTTTAAGTATCGCTACAAATGCAACATTATCTATCTAATTTTCATTTTCATTTTCATTTACTCCGTTGATAAATCAGGATTATCAAACATCTTTCGCATTATTCAATTTATGGATTTATCTTAATATTATGAACTTTAAAAATATAATCTATACAAGTTCTTGACTAATGTAATGTGATCCATAAATTGACTAAAATCCCATATTGCATCTCTTTTATTAAATTTATGAGTAGATTTACTAGATTTGATGCATGTATATGATTCGCTCGAATTGAGATACATAAAATTAGCACAAATAAAATTATTTGACGTTATAACGCCTCCAAGCATTTAGTTTTTGCGTGAATAATCACTTCTTTTCACATCCAACAATCAAATTCCTTAATTATTTATAAATAATAAACTATTTCAACACAAACGGCAACACTGGAAAGCAAACATTCAAACATTGAGTGACATTCCTAGCACAGAGCATTGGTAAACCGAGGCAATATGCCATGCTTTTTTGCGCAATAAGACCACTCAAATCCGCTAAGTTCCCAAAGCATGGTGTAAACGCGGTCCAAAAGGAGATCATCAAGCAATTGTGACTAAGGGAATGGCCAAGGAGTCTGCCGGCGACGACTCGATGTACGTAGAGTTTTAAATCAATATGGGTTATGGTTGATTCCAGAAAGCACGAGCCGAAATGGCAGCGAGCTCAAGAAAAGCTCCAGCCGCCATAACCAAGCTCAACATAGCTCCAACAATCAAAGAAGCTCTAGCTGTCATGGTAGAGCTCAGTGAAACTGATGCCATTTCACCTATAAATTGATAGAAAGGATACTGATAAACATTTGTTCATTAAAACCTTTATCTTTTATATGACATCGGACAATTTGAATCATAATCTTCTTTGAATCCTCCATATATGACTTTGCATTAAATGCGTATCTTTGCTTAATTATGCTTGAATCATATCAACACATAATTCGTTGATTAAAAAAAGAGAAAACCAAGAGGAAAATTAAGCAAAAATTCCAAATTATGGAGAGGCGATCATCCAAGTTGGCTCTCGTGCTCGCTCTGGCTTGGTTCTGGTGAGGGCAGGAATTTTGGCGGCTCCTGGTTTTATCGTATCTTGTCTTGCGAGGACAAAAGATTCTCCATATTATGTAATAAAAGAATGCTTTAATTCGCAAAATTTCATCTTCCGAAATAAATGGGATCGAATAATCAAAACAACGTCTGCCTTTCTCTACTTAAATATACGACAAATTTCCAAAAGGGTATTGAAACAACTGAGACTTGTTTGCAGGTTTAACTCTCTAAAAGTTTCTTGGCTTTTGGTTTAATTCAAATTATGTTCCAAACTTTTTTTATCTAAAAAATACTCTAAACTTTTAAAACTAATCCTAAATTTACCTCAAATTTTTTTTTAAACTAAAAGTATCACTAACTTTCAATCTATCCTCATATTTTCCCTTTGATCCAATCTCAATTCCACGTTGATAATAAATTCATATAAGTAAGGTGACATAGAAAATTATTTCCAAAATGAAATCATTCTAGGATATAAAAATTAGCGATGACTAACAATGATTTTTGGACAAATAAATTTGGGACTAGAGTAAAAACTAATGACTTTTCTCTTAAACGAAAAAAAATGTTCAAGGGAAATCAGGGATTGGATCTAAAGTTGATATTTTTTAAAATAATTTTGATAAAAAGACAAATTCAGTACGTTTAGCATCCCTCTTTTCCTGCCAGAGTGGGTTGATCCTTTGGAGATGATTCACTTCAATTTCAGAGTACACATGTGAGAAAAATATATTATAATTACAGATGAGGGAATTCTCCCAACTAATAACATGGACCTTAATTAGTTTGCAAGGAGAAGAATAGAGAAAAAGAAACCCTAAATGTAATTTTCCTTCTAATGACCTAAAAATACGTAAATTTAAATCTTTGTCTTTCCCTCAATTTTTTGTCGATGCAAAATAAACTAAAAAAAAAAAAATCTTCACCATCTCGTTAATTTAGACGATAAGCTACCAACCCCACGCTGGAGTCTCAATTTTTTTGCAAGATCTATAACATTTACACGTACATTGCCACATATCCTATGCCCTAATAAGTTGACTGGTTGTGTAATACATAATCGGGAAAAATGGTAGAAGAATATATGCTTCAGCCGGCCTGGGGACATCATTGCTTTTGTCAGGAGACGCGGCATGATCTACTACAGTACCCTCTTGCCGTATCCTCCTCCTACTCACGGCCAAACCATCGTCGGTGAGTAGGAGGGACGGCGAGCTGATGGGTGACATTTGCAGACAACGCACCAACCGGAGGAGGAGGCGATGGTGGCTTTGTCGGCGTCGAGGTGACAACGGTGGGGCATATGCGCGACCAATAATTTTGAAAATAGGAATTAGTCGCACTGCATGAATAATATGTAGAAATTCTCGATGCATGCAGAGTTGCAAATCAAAATGGGTTATGGTTGATTCGAACACTATGGATGAAAGCACGAGCTACCATGGCTGAGCTCAAAGGAGATCGAGCCGTTATGGTGACGAGCTCGAGAAAAGCTTCAGCCGCCAGAGCCAAGCTCAACATAGCTCCAACAATCAAAGTGGTAGAGCTCAACGAAAGTTGAAGAGTCTGATAGCCATGAGGCCATGGCAACAAGGTCGAAGAAGCTCCAGTCATCATGGCCATGAATTTGATGAAACTCAAGTAGTCTGTGACTGTGGTGGCCGAGAACTCCAAATAAATCTCTCTCTCTCTCTCTCTCCAAAGGCTATTGATACCATTTCATCTATAAATTATTAGAAAGGGTATTGATAAACATTTGCTCCTTAAAACTTTTGCCTTTTACATGACATCAGGCAATTTGGACCATAATCTTTCTTGAATCCTTCATATATGTCTTTGCATCAAATACATATCTCTGCTTTAGATGAGCTTGAATCACATCAACAAATAATTCCTCGATACAAAAAAAGATTGAAAAAAACAGGGAGAGAAAACAAGATAGGAAAAATAAAAATAAAAAATTCCAAATTATTTAGAGGCGATCGTTCAAGTTGGCTCTGGTGCTGGTTCTGGTATGGGCGGGAATTTTGGCGGCTTCTGTTTTTTGTCATATCTTGTCTTGCAAGGATGAAAGATTCTCAATATTGTGTAATAAAATAATGCTTTAATTCGCAAATTTTAATCTTCCGAAATGACTGGGCTCGAATGATGAAAGCAAGTCAACGTCTCCTTTTTTTCTACTTGATGACACGGCAAAGTTCCATCGGGTATCGAAACAAGTGGGACCCGTGAATTGGATCGATTGCCTTTTTGTGGGCCTAACTCTCTAAAAAATTCCCAATTTTTCTCGCTCCGATTCTGTTCCAATTTTTTTCTTATCTAAAAAAACACTGAGAACTTTTAAAACCAATCCTAATTCTGCCTCCAATTTTGTTTTACTGAAAAAAAATCATCAACTTTCCTCAAATCTATTCCATGGCTCAGTCCTAATTTGATGTGTCATTTCCATGTCGATAACAAATTTACATTAGTAAGGTGGTGTGGAAAATTATAGGGGTGATTGGTTTCCGATCCAATCCGATTCCAAAGTGGAATCAAGAACTGAAGACTGGATTGTTTGGTCTTGGGATTGAGAACTAGACTAGACCATTGGTTCCAGCTCGGTTCGATGAAACCGACCACTTTTTTTCACTAAACTACTCCAAATTGATTGATCTTGTTCGATTATTAGGCGATTCCAATAAAATTGATTACATACGTTTTCACGTGCTAAAAAATCAAACTCCACTTATATTTAAGTTTATTTGTGTGTGTGTTTTTAAGAAATAAAATAATATATTTGAGGATTTATTACTATTTTTAAGAAATTAAAAATATATATTTTAAAAAAAATAGTTGGTCCAGTTTCCCCCAGAAGCAAGAATTGGACCATTGCCTCTAGAACCTAACCAAACTGGCTAGTCCAGTTCAGTCCTGATTTGGACGGTTCAATATACTCACCCCTAGAAAATATCTCCAAAACTCTAGGATATAAAAATTAGGGAGGATTGGTGATTTTTGGATAGAGGACTAATGTAGGCAGATTTGGGACTAGAATATAGATTAATAACTTTTCTTTTAGACAAAAGAAAAGTTCAAGTTTAATTAGGGACTAGATTTAAAGTAGGGGTTTATTTAGATAAAGAAAAATTCAAGGTAGATTTGGATTCAACTTAAAGTTTGAGTTTTTTCTTAAATAAAAAAAGTTCAAGGTAGAATTAGGACTAGACTTAGGTTGATATTTTTTTTTTTAGGGAATTAGACCATTTTGTGCATATCAAATAGAAATACTCACATCACTTAGTAGAATATTTTTGATAAAAAAACAAATTTAGTACGTGGAGCACCCCTCTTTTTCCGCCAGAGTGGGTTGATCCTTTGGAGAGGATTCACTTCAATTTCAGAGTACACGTGTGAGAAAATATAAATACAAATTACAGTCCAGGGTATTTTTCCAACTAATGACATGGACCTTAATTAATTTGCAAGGAGACGGATAGACCAAAAAGAAACCCTAAATATAATTTTCTTTCCGATGACCTAAAAATGTATAAATTTACATCTCTTGTCTTTCCCTCAAATTTTTGTCCATGCAAAATAAACAAAAAAGAAAAATAATCTTCGCCATATTGTTGATTTAGATTATAAGCTACCGACCCTACGCTGGAGTCTCAATTTTTTTGCAAGATCTATAACATGTACGCGTACGTTGCCGCATATCCTATGCCCTAGTAAGTTGACTGGTTGTGATACATAATCGTGAAAGATTAGTAAAGATTATGGCTAAAAAAAAAACAAAAATGGTAAAGATTATGCTTCAGCCGACCTGGCAACATCAATGCTATTGTCAGGAGACGCGGCATGATCTACTAAAGTAACCTCTTGCCTAGGCCCTACTTCTCCTACTCACGAATCCGCTTGTCAGGGTATACAGAGAGAGATTCAGTAATTTTTGGAAATTTTTGTCAAAAAATCAGAAATATGGCCCACGGAACACGTATCGCTCACTAAATGAATTAGTATTTTGCTTATGTGTCAATCACAAGTCCACCCAATATTTTCTCATACAGAGAGGGGCGGCGAACTGATCGGTCACATTTGCAGACGAGGTGGGCCACCATTGCGGCACCAACCGGAGGACACAATATTTCGCCACGACTATGAAAAAATCAATGAGGTGCGACATATAATTTGATAATGTTGAATCGTTTATATTTGATGACATGCAATATTGAGCATGTATTTCAATCTAAGCAAGCCATATACATGTATTAAAATTAGTAAAACTACTCATAAATCTATCTAATAAAAGCGATGCAACTAGGGAATCTAATCCATTTATGGAGCACATTACATCGGTCAAGAACTTGTATATATTTGATTTTTAAAGTTCATAATATTAAGATAATCCCACATATCAAATAATGTCAAATGAATGTTTATCAATCCCAATTTATCAATTGAGTAGATAGTTTATCCAGAACAGGAAATCTATGGTGTCTTTCAAGATTTTATTAACACACTGTTTTGATGTATCAAGTTGTACAAATTGCAAAATTAAAGCTGCCCAATTTATATATTTTTTGAATTTATTTTCTGTAAGATTTCATTTAACATTTCATAGAATTCAGAAAAGTTACAAAAAAGAAGAAGAGGCAAATGCGAACACCGAAAAGAGACTAGGAATATCTGTAACTTCTTACTGTGAAATTACACCAATGAGACATCAATTAGTAGGCAATATCTCATCATCTGACAAACCCTAGAAAAAACAGCTTGTCAGCCTGCATCAACGATAATCAGATGGGAATACCCAAAAGGGAGTGGGCTCGACCTTGTCGGAACCCAGTTCGCAAATCTCCTTGACCTTCCCGCTCTGCAAGTTGTACACCCCCATGTCGTGCCCGCCAAACAAGACGTCGCTTGCCACCGTGTCCCAATTATCGTCGGTGAAGTACACCGAGTCGCCTCTACCTCTGGGAATTCCCGGGCTGACACCGACCTCGAGTGGCTCCCGCCCACAAACACGGCGCGGTGGCCGATCGAGTCCAGCCCTACCCACTCCTCGCCGTTCATGTCCAGCACGTAGACATGGAAATACAGGGTCCTGTAGGGACAGACCAGAGGGTGCGTGTCCTCCTCTGTCAGGAGGTAATCTTCTTCGACCGGGACACCGTGCCCGTTCACGTAATATCCCGCGAACCTCACCAGGAGCAAAAGCTCGCCCGCAGCCTCGACTAAGTAAGTGTTCGTGAAACAAACATTCCTCAGAGCACGCGCAGCCTCGGCCGATTTCCGCGGGAAGGAGGACTTGATCTCCAAGATTTTGATGGGACGGTCCCTGTTGAAGTCCCACGCTTCGACGAATCCGTTGTCGCTGAGGGCGAAGAGAGTGCCGTCGTAGAATGTGACATCGCCGTAAGGACCGCAGTTACCAGTTAGATCCGCCCATGCTCCGCCTCCGCCGAAGTCCCTGCGGCCGCAAAACGCAAGCTTCGACTCGCTGCCGAAGATGGCGACGACCCAGCAACTCTTGCCCTTATCGTCATCATCAGGGCTTGCTGATAACACGGCTTTCGAGACGAGACATTCCCGCAGGGTCAGGAGAGGGAGTAGGGTCGTGGTCCGCCAACACCCCAGATGGATGGTCTCGTAAAAGGCGGCTGAAACACGGCCCTCGCCGCCGTCGTCATCGTCGTCGCTACGGAACACCTCGAGGACGCAGGAGAACGTGTCGACGGGAGGGAGGCGGAGGATGCGGCCGCCGCGGAGCGGGTCGAGGAGATAAGGCGCCGAGTCCTTGTCCAAGAGCACGAGCCAACCGTGGGATGAGCCGACGCAGCGGCTGTCGGAAAAGGCCTCCGGGAAGCTGCGGAGGGCGAGGGAGGTCTTGTCCTTGAGACTGAAGAAGCGGCGGCCATGGCCGACCTCGTCGTCGTGGAGAGGAAGCATCAGAAGTGGAGGAGATGGAGAAGGAGGAAAAGGGCTGGGAAGGAGAAAGTTGCCGGCGGCGGCATTGATGATGACCATCGTATCGTTGATGGAACCCAAACAACGACGATCAGAGAGAGAAAGAGTGAGAGAGTAATTATAACCATTGCAGAGGTCGGATAAAAGAGGGGTTTATTTGCTGTTTTTATTTATTTATTTATATTATTAATCTGATTTTTTTTGGATATTAGATGCTACAAATAATTATCCTG
Source organism: Angophora floribunda (assembly GCA_014182895.1). Lineage (NCBI taxonomy): Eukaryota > Viridiplantae > Streptophyta > Magnoliopsida > Myrtales > Myrtaceae > Angophora > Angophora floribunda. The sequence continues at coordinate 3,434,122 of CM024712.1, forward strand.
TTGACTGTGGATTCTTTTGTTTCCTAATATGAAACAGGCGGTTTTGGATTGGAATAGGAAACTTGAACGCCAAGTGTCGTTTCCTTCTTTGGAGTCTGAGAGGAAAAATTTTTTTCAAAATATATGTTGGTGGGGTCCAGCTGGATGTTTTATTCATCTCCGCAGGCACGAAAAATAAGCTTTGATTTTGCGGTATGAATATTATTCATGTAATAGGGCACATTTCTTATTTTTAAATTAACTCCAAATTTGATGGATCAATTATGCATTCCAATATTATTTTTTTCCCATTTCTTATAAAATCCATAAAATGTAAATTCGATAGATATAAATTTTTATTTATTTATTTATTATTAAAGTTCTTTCTTGTGCTTTTCACTGTAACTTGGCTCAAGCTAGTTTCACTATTTCACAAAGAAGTAAGCGTTCACTTTGCTCGATGAAAATTTGCCCACAAAATTTAAGAAAAGCATCATTTAATACAAATAATAATAAATAAATAAAAATGATAATGATGTACTTAACAAATGAAAACTGTGCACTTAATTATTTAATGAAATTATAAGAAATAAAATTTACTTGACAGATTAGCATTTATTAAAACGAAAATTAAACTTCTTGCAAAGGGACCGGGAAGCCGAATATTTTTGTCCCTCGGCTTTATTCATTGCCCAACACATTTTAATTTTTGTTCTCAAAATGTATTTAAATTTGTCGAATGTTCTTTAATTTGATTATTATTTTTGCTGCTATAATGTACTAAATGATGCAGATAAAGGTTGCTTGAGTTTGTCCATGAAAAATTTTAGATTGATTATTAATTGCATACCATTATTTGGAGAACATTTAAAAATTTGTATAAATTTAATGAAGAAAATTTAATACTACATAATCTACCCATGACAAGTCTAATACAGATAAAGATATCCCTTTTGATATAAGGTGTGAATATAGTAAATCTTTTTAATTGTATAGTTCATGACTTTCTACTAATTCAGTTAAATCACAATAATGGCATCATGGTGAATACATAAACTTATAAATTCACATTGATCCATTTAATCCGTTAAGCTCACATGAAAAGTAAATACTCTGAGCCGTTATAAAGTTAACTAAACTTTATGTGCTACTTCTATGAATCCCAATCTAAGCAAATCATACATATGCATTAAAACCAGTGAACCTACTCATTAATCTATTGGGATTCTATTACATTAGTGGAGTACGTTACATAGATTATAAAGGGAATATATATAAGATAAGCTCACGCATTTAATAAGGCAAACGAATGTTTGGTCTCCTCAATTTATCAATTGAGTAAATGGAATCCGCGTATAAATTTAGATAGATTCTATCATAACTACAAAACACTTAAAATCGATCAGTGAATTAGTAAAGCGTGTACACTGCGTTTCCCAAAATTCTCTATCAAGACACCATTTGATGTAACGAGCTGCATGAATTGAAAAATAAAAGGCATCTAATTCATGTACTATTCTTTGTTAAGATTTCATTGAACATATCATAGAATTCAGAAAAGTCCAAAAAAAATCTCATGCTAACATTGAAAAGAGACCAACCTGGACTCAACATCCGTCCCTCCTTCACGGACCGGTATTATAATAATAATATATATTAATTTTTATTATAAAAAATAATTTTTTTAGTTGAAAAAAATTAAAATTTTACAACATGTTTATAATTTTTACTATTTGGGACGTCCAGTAAGTAGGTAAAGAAAAAGCGCGAACATTTGCAAAACAATATCTCATCATCCCAAGATACAAACACTCGCATAACCAAAGACTAGACCGCCCAGAAGCTTACCAACCAGGACTCAACATCCGTCCCTCCTTCACACAAGAACAACGGGGACGACAATATCTCATTCCCAAGATCCAAACAGCATCATCGACACAAGAACAACGTTTGTAGTCATCCTCGCTTGGAGGAACGACGATCAGATGGGAAAACCCACAGCGGAGGAGAATCGATCTTGTCCGAGTCCAGTTCGCAAATCTCCTTCACCTTCCCAGTCTTCAAGCTGTACACCCCCATGTCGTGCCCACTGTACGGCTCCTCCGGATGCCAGTTATCGTCGGTGAAGTACACTGAGTTCTCCTCGAGCTCCGGGAAGTCCCAGGCAGACACCGATCTCGAGTGGCTCCCCCCAACAAACACAGCCTGGTCGCCGATCGAGTCCAACCACACCCACTCCTCCCTGTTCATGTCCAGCACGTAAACATGAAAATACAGGGTTTTGTAGGCACTGGCCAGATTGTGTTCGTCCTCCTCTGTCAGGAAGTAATCGTCTTCTTCGACCGGGACACCGTGCTCGTTCACGAAATTCCCCGTGAACCTCACAAGAAGCAAAATCTCACCCGCCGCCTCGACTAAGTATCTGTTCGTAAAACATATATCCCCGAAAGCATCTTCAACCTCGGTTGATTTCTGCGGGAAGGAGGCCTTGATCTCCATGATTTTCATGGGGTGATCTCGGTTGAAGTCCCACACGTCGACGAATCCGTCGTCGCAAAGGGCAAAGAGCGTGCCCTGGTAGAACGTGACATCGCTAAAAGAAGCGTCGTTACCAGCTAGTTCCGTCCACACGCCGACTCCGCCGATTTCTTTGCAGCGGCAAAACCCAAGCTTCGACTCCGTGCCAAAGATCGCGACGACCCAGCAACTCTTGCCCTTAGCATCGTCATTAGGGTCTGCTGATAACGCGGCCTTCGAAATGACATAGTCGCGAAGGGGCAGGACAGGAAATAGGGTCGTCCTCCGCTCACGCCCCTGATGCATCATCCCAGGAAAGCCGGTCTGACTGCAGCTGTCGTCGTGGACGCTCCGAAGCACTTGGTACACACTGGGGAACGTCTCAGCGGGAGCCAGGCGGAGGACCCGGCCATCGTGAAGTGGGTCGAGGAGATAAGGCTCCGCGTCCTTGTCCAAGAGCACGAGCCAACCGTAGGAGGAGCCGACGCAACGGCTGTCGGAAAAGGCCTCCGGGAAGCTGCGGAGAGGGAGGGAGGTCTTGTCCTTGAGACTGAAGAAGCGGCGGCCATGGCCGACCTCGTCGTCTTTGAGAGGAAGCATTAGCAGGGGAGGAGATCGAGAAGGAGGAGGAGGAAGAGGGCGGCGAGAGAGAAAGTTGCCGGCAGCGGTATTGATGATGGCCATCGTATCGTTGATAGAACCCAAACAACGACGATCAGAGATACAGAGAGATACAGAGAGAGAGAGAGAGTACTTACGACTATTTGTAGAGTTCGTATAAAAGAGGAGTGATTTCTCTTTTTTTCAGTTATTTGTTTTTTATGTTTATTTATTTATCTGATTTTTTTGGATATTAGATTGTTCAAAATAATTATCCGTTGGCTTTGGATTTTTATTTCCTAATTTGATATTAGCTATTTCGGATTGGAATAGGAAACTTGAACGCCAAGGATTGTTTCCTTCTTTGGAGTCTCAGAAAAAAAAAAATCAAAGTATATGTCGGTGGGGTCCAGCTGGATGTTTTATTCATCTCCGCAGGCACGAAAAATAAGCTTTTGTTTTGCGGCATGGATTTTACTCATGTAATAGGACACATTTCTTATATCCAAATTAACTGCAAATTTGATGGATCGATCGTGCATTCCAATGTAATTAAGATTATTGGATTGGTAGTTTATCATCTAGATAAATAATGTGGAGAAGATTATTTTTCTTTTTGTTTGTTTTGCATGGACAAAAAATAAAGAGAAAGACATAAGGACAATTACATCTTTCTGTCCCCCAATTTATAATTTGACCACAACTGCTCGGTTCTCCAAATATTATGTGATTACAAAACGCAATATATTAGCGAAACTAACACCACTACGACGCAACATGAGTGTAATGGCTGCAGCAATTATTCCAAGCTCAAATTATAGAATTCGTGATTTTTTTGGTCGAATATAAAAAAAATATGATTGCATAGATTAACATGTGGAAGATGGTTATTGAAAATAAGTGGAAAAATTATGGAATCAACGAGTTGCGTGAGTAAATATTGCGTGTTAATCACGACATCACATTGGATCTCCTACTTTGTAATTAGATTTTCATTCTTCACTCCCTCTTAGTAATTTCAATTTAGTGATCATTCACAAATATGAATTTTGTCTACTCATCTCCTTGCAAATTAATTAAGGTACAAATATAATAAATCTTTTGAGCTAAATTATATAGTTCATGACCTTTTACTAATTTAGTTAAATCATGATAATGACATCTTAGAGAATATATAAACTTATAAATTCAAATTGATTCATTTAATCCATTAAGCTCACATGGAAAGTACATACTTGGAGCCGTTATAAAGTTAACTAAACTTTATGTGCTACTTTTATGAATCTCAATCTAAGCAAATCATACATATGCATTAAAACCAGCGAAACTACTCATTAATCTAACAAAAGACATGCAATTTGGGATTCTACATAGCACATATATTCCTTGTTTAAAGTTCATAACAATAAGATAAGCTCACGTATGTAATTCGTATAAGTGATCATTCAAATATATGAATTTTGTCTTTCCGTCACCTTGCAAATTAATTAAGGTCCATGTTTTTAGTTGAAAAAATCCCTCGTATGTAGTTCGTATTAATTTTTCTCACATGCCTGTTATGAAATTGAAGGGAACCCTCCAAAGGATCAACCCACTCTAACAAAAAAAGAGGGATGCTACACATATTAATTTTTTTTTTTTTTACCAAAAGTATTTTATTAAGTGATGTGACTCTTCTTATTCAATATGCAAAAAAGGGCTAATTCCTTAAAAAATCATCAATTTTAGGTCTAGTTCTAATTTTGTCTCGAACTTTTCTTCATCTTAAAAAAAACCAACTTTAGATCAGTTCTTTTTTGTGCCTTGAAGAAAAATCACTAATTTTTCCATTAACCTTCTGTCAAAAAAATCACCACTAGTCATCTTTAATTTTTATATCCTTGAACGGTTTCATTTTGAGATAATTTTTCATGTGACCTTATTGATGTGGATTTGTTATCGATATAGATATATCACATCAAATTGGGGCTAGTTTAAAAGTTGATTTTTTTTTCGTTAAAATAAAATTCAAGGTAAATTTAGGATTAATTCTAAAAGTTTGGATTGTTTTTTTAGAAAAAAAAAAAAAGGTTTCTGAGATGGGATTGAAATTGTACAAAAAGTTGGGAGCGTTATAGGGAATTAGGCCCAAAAAAAGGCAATCGATTCAATACTCGAGTCCCACTTATTTCAATACCCATTTGAAATTTGCCGTACCTTCGAGTTGAAAAAAAGGAGACGTTGCTTTCATTATTCGATCCCTATTTATTTTCTTATGGTGAAAATTTGCAAATTAAAGTATTGTTTTTTATTACATAATACGGAGAATCTTTTTATCCTCGCAAAGACAGATACGACCAAACTGAAGCCGCCAAAGTTCCCGATGTACGGTTGTGCTCGCAGGGCGGCGGCGTTTCCTGCGGCTGCTCCCGAAGTCCGCCGTCTCCGCGGCGGAGCCAACGAAGCAGCGGCACTGGTGATGGACGCAAAGCCCACAGCCCTGATCGCGTCGGTTGTCGCAGTCGCGGTTGACGATGCAATCGAGGAGCAGGTAGCCCACGGAAGACGTTACACCCGCCCACATCAGAACCAGCACCAGGGTCAGCGCGAGAGCCAACTTGGACGATCGCCTCTCCGTAATTTGGAATTTTTTTAAAATTATTTTCCTTTTTTTTTATTATCGAGGAATTATTTGTTGATGTGTTTCGAGCACGTCTAAGCAAAGATATACATTTCGACCAGCAAAAGAAGAAGAAGCAAAGATACACATGGGTGGGGTGAGGGCGTGTGTGGTAATTGAATTGGAGGTTGTAGGTTATTTTAACGTGACATATATGGAGGATTCGATAAAAATTATGCTCTAGATTGTTTGATGTAATATAAAAGGCAAATATTTTAATAAGAGTTATCGGTTCTTGGTTTGATTCGATCCTCACTAGCAATTGGTATTAGATTAAGAACTAGATAGGACCGGACCACCAATGAATCCAATCACTTAGCAATTCCGTCTCTAAATTTCATCATTTTACAAATGAATTTTTTCTTCAAAAAAATATTTTACTTGTTACTATTTTAGAGTTTATTACTATTTTTAAGAAATCAAACAAGATTTTTTAAAAATATAGTCAGCTCGATTTGGTTTCTCCCACTTCCTGAATCGGGAATTAGACCGAAAATCACTGGTTCCTTTTTTGGTTTTGACTTTCAGCTCATCTCGATTGTTCATGTGTGCACGGCCACATTGGATGTCGTCTTACTCGGTTCTCCATCGTTACTTGGCATCGCCCGACAGATACATGGACCCCATGGCTACCTTGGTTTGGTTCGAGCGCGGGCGCACCGCCCCCAAAAGTATCGCTCCAACATCAAAATGGAAATTCTCAAAGAATATACATTTTTTCATTCCGAGCACCAGGACAAGCGCTCGGTCCTGGCACTTTCGTACATCCCAGCACCTCATCCTTGTACTGCCGCCTGAGCAGTCAGTTGCTCAACATCCTCGCGCACAGCACGTACGTACTGTCCCAAGAATATCGTCCTTGAAGATTCCCCCATTCGATCGCTCATCCGACGCAGTTGCACAATGCCCCTACGCCGTCGAATGCCATTCGCGCTAGACTCCGAGTCCTCGGGTCGGTCCACGATCTTCGGTCGCTCATGAGTAGACCACGGCCGCCACCTCGAGCTCTGATGCCAACGGTTAGGATTCTGGCCGTTAGCCTTGGCCTGATGGGTATTATTGACGCAATGCACAACTTCTAAAAAATCGTGGGCACCATCTAGTGATTATTCATTCGAATTGTTCATAAGAGAATAAAAAAGGCGAAGCACGCGGAGAAAGACCTACTCATTCGCTAGCCGAAAATTTCACGACACAGGTACAGAACGACCTTTTCTCAAAAGGAGGCCTCACAAGACGTCACGAGGAAACGTTGGAGCGAGTAGAGATATTCCCATAGACGATAAAGTCCGGTTCAAAAGATGGTTTTGGGGAAAGAAGTAGGGGAAAAGAACCGAATCTAAACCCGAATATGCACGGCCGAGCCGGGCAGGTAGATGACAATGTCCGGTCCGACCGGAGCAGCCGAGGCACGTCAAGGACGTGGCACCCGGGCCGATGTAAGAAATGTCCCCCACCCCCTTCCTCGCTGAACTGCAGTCGAAGTTCAGCTCAGGAGCTCCTCTCCTTCTCCATCTCCAACTCCTCCAAACCCGCCGTTGTTTCGCCGGCGACGGAGTAGCCGGCGGAAATCTCGAGGAACCCAGCGCCGGAAACTGGTCTCCGTTCTGTCTTTCTCTCTCTTCATGCCCAACATTTCTCTCTCCTCCCCCTGAAATTTGATGGACTCCCTCATTCCCTTCCAGGACCTCAATCTCCTCCCCGACCCTCCCATCTCCTCCTCCTCCACCGCCACCGCCGGCACCGCCACTCACCTCGTCACCCCCAAAGTCGAGCCCAAGACCGAGCCTTTCGAAGGCCCGCCAACGCCACCAACTACCCAACAACCCCAACCACCCCCACCTCCTCCTCAGGCTCAGCAGCAAGAGCTGCAGCATTTTCCCGAGGAGCCCACCTCGCCGCCCGGCGAAGACAGCCTCTACACCGAGTTCCACCGCGTCTCCGAGCTCTTCCGCACCGCCTTCGCCAAGGGCCAGCGCAAGTACGGCGGCGGCGACGTCGACGTGCTCGACCCCGATTCGCGGGCCATCGTCCCCTTCAACGCCGAGGGGAATAATCAGCTCTCCACCGTAGTCAAGCCGAGGATCAACTACAAGCGCTCCTCGGAGCTGGTCAGGGTGACCGATCTCGGGCTCGAAGACGAGAGGTATTTCCGCGATTTGGTTCGCCGGACCCGCATGACGTTCGACGGAGTGCGCATTCTCTCGATGGCCGACGAGCGCAGCGGTAAGAGAGTGAGGGGCGACTTGATCGCTGCTTCTCTCATGAGGAATCGTGGGTTGTGGCTAAATCGTGACAAGAGGATTGTTGGGTCAATCCCTGGGATTTGTGTGGGGGACATCTTCTTTTATAGAATGGAGTTGATGGTGCTTGGATTACATGGTCAGACTCAAGCTGGTATCGATTACTTGCCAGCTAGCCAGAGCTCCAACGGTGAGCCGATCGCCACCAGTGTCATCGTGTCTGGTGGGTATGAGGATGATGAGGATAGTGGGGATGTGATTATATACACTGGTCATGGAGGGCAAGATAAGTTCAGCAGGCAATGTGTGCACCAGAAGTTGGAAGGCGGAAATCTGGCGCTGGAGAGGAGCATGCGCTATGGAATCGAGTTGAGGGTCATTAGAGGGATCAGATATGAAGGCGGGATGACGAGCAAGGTTTATGTGTATGACGGGTTGTACAGGATTGTGGAATGTTGGTTCGATGTGGGTAAGTCCGGTTTCGGTGTTTTCAAGTACAAGCTGGTGAGAATTGAGGGGCAACCGGAAATGGGCAGTGTGACGATGAGGCTTGCTAAGAGCCTTAGGACTAGTCCATTGTCGGTAAGGCCGGCTGGGTACTTGAGTCTTGATATATCGATGAAGAAGGAGAGAGTGCCGGTGCTTCTGTTCAATGATATCGACACTGATAATGAACCGCTGTATTATGACTATCTAGTCAGGTCTGTGTACCCCCCTTTTGTTCTCCACCAGAATGGAAATGGTACTGGGTGTGAATGCATATCCGGTTGCACAGAAGGTTGCTTTTGTTTTATGAAGAATGGGGGTGAGTTTCTTTATGATCAAAATGGGCTTCTTTTGAAAGGGAAGCCGATTATTTTCGAGTGTGGAGCTTTCTGCAAGTGCCCTCCGACCTGTCGGAATCGAGCAACTCAAAGAGGGCTGAAGCATAGGTTCGAGATATTTAGGTCGAGAGAGACGGGTTGGGGTGTGAGGTCCTTGGATGTGATACAAGCCGGTGCTTTTGTATGCGAATATGCAGGGGTTGTGCTCACCAGAGACCAAGCCCAAATTTTCACAATGAACGGTGATACACTGATTTATCCCAGTAGGTTTCCTGAAAAATGGGAAGAATGGGGTGATTTATCACAGATTTTGCCTACCTGTGTACGCTCTTTATACCCTTCAGCTCCTCCTCTGGATTTTGCAATGGATGTGTCTAAAATGAGGAATGTTGCTTGTTACATTAGCCACAGTACCAAGCCCAATGTACTAGTGCAGCGTGTACTATATGATCACAACAATATCTCCTTCCCTCACCTAATGTTGTTTGCGATGGAGAATATTCCTCCTTTGGCAGAGCTTAGCTTGGATTATGGGGTGTCTGATGAATGGACGGGAAAGCCTCTGCTGTTGACCGAAGGATCTGGGTGATCTAAGTGGAATTAGGATATTCTAACATGTACATAGGTTTTAAAGGATTTATGCATATATCAACGTAGCAGCACAGTTCTGAGGCTCTTACTCAGTGAGGTAATCTATCTTAAGAGTTACATGTTTATTTATACATGTGAAGTTTGCTCAAAAACTCATTTTTATTATACTCCTTGGTTAGACTCGTGTCAACACTGGGTCAAGCTCCTGGCGTTTGCCTTATCTTTTCTGTTCCTCATCAAAGCACAGAAGCGTGGTCCCAATGCCTAGAATAGAGGATAGAACCTTTATGATACACATTCTGCCATGTCTAAACTTTGGCTTTACAGTACTCTCCTTAAACGTCATATGAGGATCTTAGTGATTTGGTTTATGTTAGTAATGTTACTGTGAACACTCTGTCTTCATTATTGGGAAAAAAACTACCCTGTAATTTCGGTTTGGTGGCATTGAGTATTTTGAGGCTTAGAATCCTGAAGAGGATCCTATTTCTGGACTTATAATTCATTATAGTAGAAAGCCCAACCTAGAAGCTTGATTTGATAGGTGGACTGGAAGTCCATAAATGCAAGGCCAATTGAAACTTGTAGACAGATAGTATGGGATACTTTAACTCTCTTGTTAAGCTTAATAAACAAATCAGATGGTACTTGTAGATAAAATGAGAGTGCTGAGTCCACTGACCTCGAGATGCATTTCTGTTAGTTGATGATTCCCCAAGGCATTGGAGGTCCTAACAGTAAATTTGCTAATTCTCTTAATTCATGAGAAAAGAGTGTTCTTCAGAACATTTTGTCTGCATGTCTGCCTTGGACTTTGAGATTAATGAGCCCTCCTTGAATGGTGTCGTTTAGATGCCTTTTCATAGTTCACCTTAGTGAGAGAACATAACACAGCAATACCTGGCTACTTGCTTTATACCCGAGGTGCTTGCCTCATTATTAGATGATATACAAGCATTTGAGGGTCCATTTGTGGGATCAGTGTTGGTGACAAGAGTGGGGAAAATCTTTTTTGGCCAGCGCTTCTACTTTTGCTAATTCCTTTTTTTTTAGAGGAAATATCCCACTTCAACACATGCATCTAGAACAGCCTTAGGCCAGGCAACTTAGAGACTTTGGCACTGTGGGGAAACTTGCACTTAGAAGGTGGTTTATGTTGATATTGTGATCCTTGGTAAGGACTATCATGTTGTTGATCTTTGAACATGAGTAGTGATTAGCTGAGTGGGAGGAATGCTCATTGTTCTCTATCTACATGGGGGAATGAAAGCTCTTACTTGAACAGATTTTCACTTTTGTCTGCCTGCTTCTAGGGGAGTAAGAGTTCTTTTATGGGCCAATGGGATTGAAAGTGGTTGACTGCAATAGAATTTCATTTTCTTCTGGCCTGCATCTTAGGGGAATGAATCTAGTTTAGCAGATCAGGGCATTGTGTACTTACGAGCATTTTATAGTTCTCCAATATTATGCACTATAGCCTGTCCATGCTTTTTTTTACGAGGCTAAGGAGCTTATCTGATCACTGTTGTTGCCGTGTTTAGTATGGTTAGCTATACCTTTCTCATTCTTTTGGCTAAGATTTCGTAGCTTCCATGTAACGTTTGATATGTACTCCATAAATCTCCTCTTTTGCCTCATATTTTGATGATGCGCGTGTCACGTACTGACATGAATTGTATTGCCTGCAATTCCTCGAGTCTAGACCTGGCTCTCAAGTTTTGCCTCGGACAATACACGCAGTGGAAACAAAGTCGCAGAAGTCAAAAACTAAAGAAAAAGGACTCCCTGCGATTTACACATTCTCGGCTTTTTGCTGTCCTTTTTTTTGTTGCAAGATCGAAGTCGACACTGGATTCGCAGAGAAGAGTTTATCTTCGGTGGACTGTGGACGGGGTGGATCAGGCACGTGCTCACTCTTAGATCAATGTGTTGCGGGCCAGCCTGACAAACGTCTGTCTGCATACATGACTTGGTTGGACGGTGATCAGGTACCTGATGCACCACGCTCCGGGTCCATGCGAGTTTCGGTTGGCGAGGATGACGATCTTCTCACGTTGGGACTCAGCTTAGGTGTGCTCCTGCTCGACGGACTCTTTTCTTAATTTTTTTAATTTTTAATTTGTCGTGTCTGTTATAATGTTTCTTTTTTTCTTTATCCGGTGGACTTCGGGGGATTAACTGCTTGCTCTTCCAATGATACTTGTGTGTATGTATATATCTGAAATAGTATATGATGTACAGTCGGATTGCATCTGAGACTGCGGCATGTGCCCGGGGGAAAGCCTAGCCTTTGATACTTTGAGTTGTAGGGCAATGAAAACACTTGGCTTGCTTTATGTCGAAGATTGTGATTGTGAAGCACAGGAGCCCTCGATGATGGCGAAGCGAACATTGTCGTCGATGGTATACGGTCTTTTGGTTTAGTAAGGGAAGGAAGGATATGGTCCATATAATTCAATGTGTGTGTATATAGATCTATGGTTTTGAGGGCAAAACCTTGATGCTCATCAAGGGATTCTTTGGACTTTGGTTTTTCCCATCGAACTCCAAATTGGTTTGAACTCCTTTGTGGAGCCAGTGATTCCTACCTTGGAAATCAAACCAAGCTTGGATGGTTACCAATCTTTGACGACAAGGAAACGAGTCGTGGATGCTTTACTTTGCTTCTTCTTTTCACGTCCTTTCGAAAAGATAAAAAAATTGGGCAGATACGCGAATGCTTTACCGGTCGAGCAATGTGTGTTCGTGCAGCTTCAAAACTACGACATTCCGAAACATGTTTCCACGAAATGCGCCTCGGAAGTTGGATTGCGGACTGAGGGTTCGTTTTGTTTTTAGGAAAATTGTTTTTGAGATTGTTTTTTGATTTTACGGTGTTCGGAAGATGGAAAATTAATTGATGTGGAGAATACATTTTTAGTAGATCGATAACAAGTCTAGATTGAGAGAAAAACAATTTCATTTTTTATTACAAAGGAAATCATTTTCCTTGAATTATCAAATTAATGAAAACTAATAATTTTCATGAAAATGGTTTTCATGAAATATTTTTTTTTGTTATTAAGGTTTAAGTAAAACAAACACACCCATTAGCATTTTCATATTCTTTTTTCTTTGGGATAATTACCAAAAACATTCTAAACATATTGTAATTGTGCCGATTCGGTTATAAATTTTTTTGGCCAATTTAGCCTTAAACTTTTTGCTATTGTGTCAACTCAATACATTTGGTGAAAAATTGGACGTCTAAAGTTGACGTGGACATCAACTGACACCGATTGTCCAACAAACATTGACTAACGTCGGTTGTCTGGCAAATGCTGACATGGCAATTTTTTAATTGTTTTATAATTATAATAATATTATTTATTTATTTTTCTTTTCTTCCTAACGTTCTTCTTCTTCCCCCTACAATGATTGACAAGGCTCTTGTGAGGCTTATCGGCTTGATGATCGTTAGGGGGTCGCGATCCTCACCTAGATTTGGACGAGGCCAACCTTGCCATGGCCTTGTTGCGAGCGAAGGTGGGCTCGCCTACAATTGGTAGGGCCATGGCAACCTTCACCTAGGCCCGCTTTTGGAGATTGAACTTAGATTGAGTGGACAAAGTAGAGGATGGGACCAAATAGGGCATGGGGTTCAACTGTAGAGACTGGTGGTGGTGGTGAATGTGGCTTTGGGGAAGCTCAGGCTGAAGCTCAAGCCCAAATCGTGTTTTTCACCCATGATGAGGGAACCTTCATTGTGCGTGAGGCGGCTTCACCCAAATTTGGGTGAGGCCAACCTCACCATGGCCTTGTTGTGGGCAAAGGTGGACTTGCCCATGGCTGGTGGGCTTGGGTGAGGGTCGCCTAGTTTGGGCGAAGCCGTGTTGCCTGCGATCCTAAGGCCTCACCTAGATTTGGGCAAGGCCATCGGTGAAGGCTTTGCGGTCCTTGTCTAGTGGCAGGTGAGCCTTGTCAACCATTATAGGGAAAAGAAGAGGAACAACCGGAAGAAAATAAATAAAAAATTGAGAAAAAATAAAAAAAATAATTAAAAAATTGCCACGTTAGCATTTGCTAGATGTTCAACATCCACATTAGCACTAGTCGGCCAAAGTTTTGCTAGATGGATTAAATTGATATAATTATAAAAGGTTTGGGACTAAATTAGCTAAAAAAGTTTATGATTAAATTAATACAATTGTAATAAGTTTAGAACTTTTTTAGTATTTCTCCCTTTTTTCTTTCTAACGACAACCAATGAGCCCTTGTAAAATTGTTGAGCTCCTAGGGAAAATCATCAAAAAAAAATTCTAAGCAAATTGTTGAGCTCAGTTTAATCTTAAACTTTTTTAATTTGGTTAATTTAGTCCTAAATCTTTAGACAATTTGCCAATGTAGTCATTCCATTCAATTTTGATTGGCCAATTATGTTAGTTATTCTACGTAACAGGATCGATGCTAACTTGGATAGTTATTGAATTTTTAAAAAAAATTTCATTGTCACCAACAACCCTTGGAAGGGCGTGAGGGTCAAGCCCTCACACGTCATGGCCCTTGCTTGTGGCTAGCGAGGTTCGCTGGCGACCTTTTTGGCACAAAGGAAAAAAAAAATTAATAAAAAATTACAAAAATTATCTAAGTCAGTATCGATCAACCATGCATCCATGCTTAAAGACGACAAGATTACATCCACATCAGTGATTTTCGACCAAAATTGGTTAGGAGGATTATAACAGCAAATTGTCAAAAGTTTACAACTAAATCGGTTAAATCAATAGTTTTAGAACTAATGCAGTACTCTTACAATATGTTTAAGAATTTTTTTTTTTTATATAACTTTTTCCATGCATTTCTAGGATTAAATGAGTTTGCTTGACCTGTGAAAGTTCGCTCGGTTGTCCGGGGGACGGCTTCGTGGCCTTAATGCTGTCCTATGTGCAGTTGAGGTTGTTTTCATTGCCCCCGACAACTGCACATTTTGACTTTTAGTGAATGGCATCTCTTGCAAGGGAGTCTTAATAAATTTATGATTCTTAGTTTGTTTGACCAATTTGCATATGACTAGGAATTGACAACTTGATTAATAAAGTCCGCTTGATAGGCGCTGGAGTTGCTAGTTGAAGCATTCAAAGTAGGAATTACAAAAAAAAGAAAAAATAAAAAGGAATTTATAAAAGAGCACAGAGCATATGAAAATAAACAAGTGGGAATAAGGTTCTAAATATAAAATTGCAAGTTTGGTATGTTGGACATTCGTGCAATTACCTAACCATTCTTAAATTAACAATTTTTGTCGATTATATTAGAATACCTCATGTATCGTTTAATTTAATATCGTTCGTGCTAGTGTTCGTAGAATTTTTGGGAAAAAAGAATTCGAGGTTGTTTGATTTTGCCTTGGAAGTCAAGATTTTTCATGTCCCATCTTCCTGTGTACACATTCTCAATCGTTGGGGCTTGATTTTCCTCCCAAAAATCAACCACTGTCCCTAAAAAAAGAAAAGAAAAATTGACTATGTTGATCACATTTTAGTTCCAAAACCCAATAAAAATGCATAATCATGACGTGAGAATAGCAAGTAAAGTCTATGGCGTTCCTTTCGATCCCATCAAATTGATAAGTCTCAATAGGATAAGTTTCACTTCGTGCAATAGAGGCATTCTGATTCCCTATTCAAGCCTATAATTTACATGAGCTCGATTTAGATTAATGTTTGTTTTAATCAAATGTAGAGAGGAATAGTGCATCATAAAATAAAACAAGAAATAATAAATCACCGGGGTGAAATTATAGGTATAAATATTATTCATGTCGGAGATAAATATTTCGTATTTATCCTTAATGGCAAAAAGGTGAATAAACAAATTTCTAAGTGCAATCTATTGTAAATTTATGACTCATATAATAGCAAAAAGAAAAAAAAGAAAGAAAATGGTTGTTCGAAGCATTTACAGCAAGTGAATAATTGCTTTCCCTAAAACCTCTTCCTAAAAAGACTCAAAAGTTGTATTTAATGTCTTCCTAAAAAGACTAAAATTGATATTAAAAGGGATAATTTAATTCTTCTCAATTCTTGACGTGCGCGTAGGGCGACAACTAGGGTGTAATAAATTTGGAGCACAAATTAAGGACTATAGTTTAATTTTATTAAATTGAATTTGCGACAACAAGTGTGTTCAAAATTTTAGGGAGCACAAATTAAGGACAAAACTATTCATTTCAAGAGGCAAGATTGCAACAATGTTTAACAAGACCGTAATGCATGTGATCTTGGAAGGTTTACAGCGTTAAAACCGTTTAATTTACTTATAATTATTTTTTTTTGAGTCCACCGTTTAATTTACTCATAATTTTTTTTTATTCTAAAACTCCACAATCCAATTCCATAATTGTTATTTTTATTTAAAACTCCACAATCCAATTCCATAAATTATTTTAAAATCCTTACCTTTTTATATTATTTAAATACTGATCACGGTTATGACTCCATTCCATAATTATTATTTTAAAACTTTACCTTTTTATATTATTTAATATATGTGATCACGGTTATCCCGGACCGTCTTCCGGAAAAAGTGACCTACTTGAAAGAATGGGGAAGTAGGGGTACTTCTGAGTTTCAACCTCACTATACTATACTATGAATAAGGGACTGTATACTTACAGCCACCATGATAATAAAACTAATAAATAACAATTTAGAAAAATCATCAAAAAAAGCAATAAACTATGCTAATTTATTTTTAAACTTTTAATTTAATCATAATTTTTTACGATTTATCAATTTTATCAATATGATCGGAATAAATATTTTTTTTTATCAATTTTTTATAATAATTTTGTCAATATTAATGATTGATCAGTGCAGGTAGTGCACCTGAAATGATGCACTACGTCGACCAAAGGTCTAATACTGTATAAATTGATTTTGATTTTGGTCCGTAACTCTCACAAACAAGATGGCAATGTACATCTTCCGCCTGATTTCATGGGTGGCTCTTTAATCCACTGTCGATAAACTAAATTTCCACTATAAATATTTTCTTACAAAACATCAATCATAAAGCTATTCACATCTTGACATCAAAACCCAAACCTTCGCTTTAGAGGCACATCAAGCAAAAATTCATTCATCACTTGATTGATGAATCGGTCGTTGTCATGTCTCTATCAACCGATTATCTGTCATTATCGATGTCAGCCAAGCCATCTTTACTATACGGGCAAAAAATTTCATAAAAATGATGCTTATATCACTCATAAAAATAAAAAAATAAAAAAATAAATTTTTTTAATATTTACAAAAATTATCGATAATGAAATATTGCTCGGACCTCCCGGTCAGCAAAGGTTTCGAAGAGTTAAAGTGCAAGGTCTTTGACCTCCTATATTATCGGCGCTTTGAAAGTGGGTGAGTACATTTAATGATACAGACGTCCTATCCTACGAGAGAAGTCTATAATTTTTAATGAACAGATTTCCGATATTCTTTTTCCTTAATATATGCGAAAGATAAAATAACACTTGCTCTCATAAAGATAGAAAAAGAAAAAACCAGCAGATTCAAATTTACTAACAATAAAATAAAATAAAATAAAATAAGTAGAATTAACGAGACAAGAAAACCATCTATACTACAACATTAAAAGCATAGACTCACATAATGCAAACCGCCACCGATTTTTTTTTTTTTTTCAAATTACAAAGCCTTGAAAAAGAGAAAAATCAAAAGGAGAGGACAACATGAATCATCTCCCCACGGCTCCGCCACGATAGGAACATTACATGCACGTCCGAAATAGGGAGCGGAGGGTTGTCGTCGTCATCCCTAGACGACCGATCCGGTGGTCGGGCCGCCCTTGTAAGGGTCGCCGCCGTAAGGGGTGTCCCGGTAACCCGGGCCATAGCGGCTGTTGAAGAGCCCGGCGTGGAGCAACAGCAAGTACAGGAGCTGAGTGAAGGTCAGTATTATGATGAACGCCTCCAGCACTCTCAGCCGCCACCCTCTGTGCCCTCCCATGTTTATTTCCTTGCATGCCAACCTGAAATCACCAAAATACGAATCAAAGAACATACAACAAGAACGTATCAAACACGTCGCTGATCTGTGCACAGTTCAAGCTTCAATTTTTGCGAGGATTCGGGAGTGGTAAGACGATAAAATGCGCTGTTTACCCAAAGGCGAGGGCGGTGATGGCCCACGCGATGAGCGCGGAGGTTGCTGCCGCCGCGAGGCTGTCGTTCCTCCAAGCTCTGATGTGGCTCGCGCCAGCCAGCTTCGAGATGATCCCGACGACGCTGGCCAGGAGCGCGAAGATGAGGAAGAACATGGTCGCGCCGTTACCTCCGAAACCTGAATCGGGGAAATCCCTTTCAGCATAATCAAAAGCCGCGCATGCCAACTTACGAAGCTCCATCTTTACGCATGATATAAAGAAGGTGAACGTACTGGGGTGACCGGTCTGGCCGTTGATGAAGCGGTTGAGGCACCAACTCGCGAAGCCTATCACGATGAGGTACATGACCAGGTTGAGAAACAGCAGCGGCCCTGCTAGGTACCTTCCCATCGTCGCCATTTTTGCTCTCTCTCTCTCTCTCTCTCTCTCGCTATCTCTTGTTGCAGAAGAAGCTTGGTGTCCGGGGTGCGTATTGCGTTGGGCTTGCTCTTCACATCCAGTGAGGGATAGAGATGTGTGGATAAATACAAAACTCATGGCGAGGAGGAGGGGATCATATAAAAGGAGGAGGAAGGTACGCGTCAAAAGCGGTGCGATCCTGGAGCTCGCTAGTGCTTACAGGTGTTGAGGGCACCTGTCACTTGTCAGCTTCATTCTCGATAAGGTGGTGGTGGCGGCATCTCGTGTCGAGACGACGATGGCTATGACCGAGAACGTCCCAGGTTTTTCTTCTGCTGTGGATAAGAAGGTCGTCTCGCATCGGCCGTGGATCATCTGCTTCTTGTCGGGATGTGAGAAATGACAGGAGATAGATTTGCTTTCGCCCATGTATTTTTCGAGCAAAAGATTTTTGTTCGTGTCATGCTGACAGCACAATGAATGCTAACGTATATAACTGCACTTTTGATTTTGTCAAATTGCATTAGGGAGCAACGGGAAGAACGATCCGATTACTACACTTGTAGCATAGAAATGGTTCTTTTGTTAATTAAAAAGGATAGATGGAAATACCCAAATTGGGGCATAGTTGCTTTGCGCTCTTCCCAACCCGAAATTACAAATGGATATATCCATGCCTACATTCGATATATGTCACGGTTAGACAATGCCGAGTCATTTGGATATACGCTTTGCTGACTTTGAAAGCCACTATCAGTTTTTTGGAAATATAAATAATTACCCGACGGTTTTAATTCCTAGAGGAGAAATGCATTGCAGTACATATGCCTGGCCCTTTAACAAAAGGGAAGACCGTACCCTGTTATGTATTGTGACGTAGAGAGACAAGTCCATCTCATAAACGACTCTGTTAGGCTCAAAACTCTTGTTCGGTAGTACATGAACTCATGAATGAATTGTCGTTTGATACTCTTATTCATCATGATAAATATTCCGCCATGAAACACCATGATCGTTTATGTAGATATGCTTCCATTATTTTGTTCCCGTGTCGTACCCCAAAGACATCTCTAAAGTTAAAACCAGACCCACTTCAATTCGTAATGTCGATAAGATAACACTTGATTTTCTGCTTCCACACCGCACAACCGCCTTTTAGGCATGTCGTTGGTCATGCTGAATTTTCACAACCGTAACATATTTCCGCAGATGAATAGCAAATTAATTATCTAGTGTATGATGCACATTATAATGTCGACCTCAGTGCAGTTAGTCGCCTTGCCTTCCCTATGAGAAGCAGACCTGGACTCATATGGATTGGATTTAGGATCAGAAAGTCAGCCAAGTGAGCACCAATTTCTTTGCCAGTTCAATTGAGCCATGGAGGGCTCCAGACGATGCATCTATTACCTGCATCAGCCAAAGATAGCAATTACTAACTAGAGCAGCTATCTAACTAATGCGCAAAAAAATAGTCGAAATGTTCTAAATTAGGTTAATTATCTAGGCAATATTATCCCACTAGCAGAGGAGACCAAGCTCCACTGCATTGCCATCAAACACAGCAACAATGCCACTTTAACAGGTTATTTGAACTTCTTCAGTGAGGAACAGAGAATATTTTTCTCTCCTTTTTTCTATTCCTTTTAAAACATTCTTGGCAAAGCACAAGCATAACGAGATATTCAGCTTCGTATATGAAAGAACATTAACAAACAAACAATGGTCTGAAACAAAATAAGAAAAGAAAAGAGGTGACAGAATCCTGCTCGAAAAGGACATTCTCATTGTTTCGAGGTTGATATGTTCAACTTACATAAGAGAATTTTCAAAACAAGAACAGGCAAACAATATGGAAGAGTAGTGATAGGAAGACCTACCCATAAACTATTAGACGGAGGGGGACTATGTATATCAGGTCTAGACAAACCCCACAAAAAAGCGAAGAGCATTGAAAATGGGAAATGATGCAGACAAGAATTACACGCGTAATGAAATATCAATTGGAGCATGGAGAATAAATCTAGGCAATAACACAATGGTAAAAAATCCAATCTAAAAGCTAAACTAGTCAGTACTATACATATATAACACCCGTTCTGTAAACAAGCGATGGGTAATACTTAGACATGCAACGTTACAACACTTCTGCAATAATCTATAGAATTACATAAAGTTCATTAAAAAGAAAAATTCAAAATCTGACATCTATATTGTGGTTTCCATGTACACATGGTGATCATAGTTAATAAAATTTTGGAGATGGCACCCATATTCTGCCAAAAGTACCTTATTTGGGGATTCCACAGTCCTGAGGCAAGCTTTTTTTCCTGCAATCACAATGCGTTGAGCTTCTTTTCGAGCATTTTGGCCCGCCGAAGAGCATCCAAGGCCTCAGCTTGTTTTCCAGCTCGTTTCAGGTTCACAGCTTTCACTTTTTCAGCCTTTATTTGTTCTTCCAGGCGAATACTGTCTTGGCCAGAGTTCTCTCTGCTTTGAGGATTATGCTTCACAGGTTCAGGTTTTTTGGGTCCCCGTGATACCATACTAGAATCATCTATTCCAATTGCTTTCAAGGCAGATAAAAGTTGAGGATCAAGAAGATCCTCGATGACCACATCATCCATACCATCTTCAGAAGATCTACCAGAGTCATGAGAAGCCGACTCCTCTAGTTGAGCCTCAAGAGTCTTGGCTAAATCAAACTCAGCTTCAGCTTCTTTAATCCGACCCTCTTTTCGCAGCTTCAAGGCCTGTCTTTTATGGCTGAGAGACTCCTGTTGAATTTTGAAGCGCTCACGACTGGTTAACAGTTTAGGAGTCACTTTTGATGTATCCTCCTCCTTTATTTCCATGGGAGGAATGGTCGATGAAGATATTGACACACTGGGCTGGGGTTTGTCTTCTTCAAGACTCTTCTCCAGCAGTTTTGCCTGCTTGAGTTCCTCCTTGGCTTCTGCTAATTTCCCTTCTCGTTTCAAGGCGATTGCTTTCTTCTTGTGAATCAAAATCTCTTGTTGAATGGAAACTTGGCCATCCTGATGTAGTTCTTCACCAGCATTTGTTTCATTGACCTGAGATCGCTTATTTGTATGGGTCTCTTTTCTTCCCATTAAAGCTTCATCTTTGCTCGTCCTGCCTTCATCAGCACTCCTTGGGGCACCTGGTTGAATCAGGGAATATCATGAGATGACTGGGAAACAGAATAAGGTCTGTCTTCTAGTTTTTCAGCCAATACTTGCGTATTTCTCCAATCATTGCCAGTGAGCAAATCCATCATGTCAACAGAATGAACGACTTTAGAACTGGAAGCGGCTCCTTTAGCTGCCAAATCACCTTGGGCAAAATTTTGGGAGCCAATTAATTCATCATTGTACCCAGATGCTTCGGGGCTCCAAAAATATGATTTTTCAGGGGAAGTATCAGCTCTGTTAGTTGTTGTTCTCTCTAAGTTCATCAGTCCAACATCTAGACTCGCTGCTTCTTGGGTAGACCCATCATTTACTTTGACCAAATTATCCAGATTTCCATGTTCCTCATGCCTAATTGAAGAACTTAAGCTCTCAGGATTCCTCTTTTCAGAGGCATCAAGCTGCAGTCCTTTCGGAGGCTCCAATACCTCAATTTCCATTTCTAATGCCTTTGCCATCCTTAAAGTTTCCTCAGCCTCTTCCAGTTTTCCTTTACGTCTAAGGTCAAGCGCTCTTCTTTTTAATCCTAAGAGCTCCCTCTGGATTTTAGCCTTCGTTCTTGGGGCTGAAGTGGAAACCATGGATGAGGATTCAATTGTAGTAGATTCAGTGACCGATTGAAGTGTACTATCCGTGATTCGCTTAGAAGCTACATCTTGCACCTTTGCCGGTTCAGGTGCTTCATCTTTCCAGCCCAAATCCTCCAACATTGATAGGAGTGATGGATCACGTAAATCGGTTTCTGTCACATCCTCTTCATGTTCAGCATTGACTGAGCTCTCCACAGACGTATGGACGACATTATTTTCAATCTTGGTGTGCTCTGTGTTAAATTTGTTCTTCAATGCTTCCATCTCTGAAATCTGAGCCTCTAATGTTTTTGCCATTTTCAGTACTTCCTCTGCCTCCTCATTCTTACCTTCACGTCTCAGAGAAAGAGCTTTCCTTTTTAAACCCAGGAGCTCCCTCTGAACTTCAGTTTTACTTCTCCGTGGCACCCCATCAAGTGAACTATGAAGGCCTTGAGTGACAAACGATTCATTGACAATAGTAGAAGCATTCCTATTTTGTTTGTGACCAAAAGCCTTGATTTTCAAAGGATTCTCAGCAGATAGTGTTTCTCTGTCAAAAGGAATTGATTGTGTTGCTAGTTCCCTATCATAATCTTCAGCCCAACCTAAGGATTTCAAAGCAGCAGCCATTTCCGGGTCCGCCATATCCTCATCTGTCACTTCAAAGTTGCTCTCCTCATCAAGATTGCCAGCAACACCCATAAGGTTGTCCAACTGAAAATCGCGTTGTTTCTGCCGAGGAAGACTTTCTTGCTTGTCATCATCCATGCTTTGTATTAAAGCTGACAACTCATCATCAGAATCTTCAGCCCCAGCCAAAAGTTCCTGCTCTTCAACCTGCTTTTCTAATACTTTAGCTTTTTTCAATTCTTCCTTGGCTTCAGCAAGATTACCTTCACGCTTCAACATAAGAGCTTTTCTCTTGTGAGCAGTGATCTGAGTCTTGTCTATGCCTTGCTTAGTCTTGCCATCATTAGGCTTTTGAGGCAATTCTCTGATAAGAGCCGACAGTTCACCCTCCACAGTCGTGCTTGTAGGCTTCTTATCATCATTGTGAAGATCCATCTCAGACCATCCCAATTCTTTGAGCTCAGAAAGAAGATCGTCCTTTTCCTTACCCTTGCTGACATGGGGACTGTTTGATTGGCCAGGTTCTGCAGAGATAATTTTCTCAGCAGGCAAAACCTTTCTACGGCTTTTCCTCAATGCAATTTCTAAAGCATCAGCCTGCCTCTCCAGTTCCTTCCCCCTCTTAAAAGCCTTCAAGGCCTCCTCAGGTTTGCCTTCTCCCTTCAGAATTTTGTACTTCTTTTTCTCATCGACAGCTTGCTGACGCAGTTCCTCAGGGGTAGCAGATCCTGTCTCTCTCTGGAAAATTGAAAATAAAGAGGCCCATCAGCGAAGTGCTTAAGGTGTTAGCAGAAGTGATAAAGTCCATCAGCAAGAGATGTGCCAATGTATACTAGACATCTTCTACCTACCAAGCTATCTATATCAACATATTCTTGACTACTGAAACTCGATGCACCGCTTATTGTCCTTTCGATACCAGAAACAAGGTTGGCATCAGAGTCTGCTCCTGATGAGGATCCCTTTGCATCACTGGCAAGAATCTGGGCCAAAACCTCGTCCTCATTCTTTGATGTAACTCGTGAACTTCCTGTGATTTTCAAAAGAACTAACTATCAGAACCTGCATATCAACCCCTGGAATCTAGACTAATCATCCAGATCAAGTCAATTTTGCCAAAATAATCTGTTTTCAGCTTCATCTTCATTGCACCTATCAAAGATTTGAGGTCTCTCTCTATATTGTAGCTATAGCAGATTAGCAGTAATTTTATCAATACGTGTAGTAATGGAGCAACTGAACAAGTGAATAGCACAACCACAACTATCAGCATGGCTACAAGAAAGCTGATTGGTTGTTACCATCATTAATCAATGCATGGTGCATCTACATGCATAAATGTACGTACATATAGATATAAATATAAACATATTGATAGTCAACTGTGCAGTCCAGCAATAATCAGAACAACATATTTCTATGAGTACTATGTTCTAAGTTAGCTTGCGCCAGACAGACCTTTTTCATGTTGAGTTCTATTTAGTGGGATGAAACACACCTGCATAATAAAAATTAAAATAACACAGGAGACTGAATTTGGCAGGAAAGGAAGCAGGCAAACTGGAGCAGATATGCAACAGTTCATTTTGTTATGTTGCAATAGCTTTAGCAAGGAGATAACGGGAAGCATTAGCAAATTAAAGAGAAAATTCAGAAGGCAATTAATGAAATAGCTGATCAAACAGAATGTACAGAGCATTGTGCGACCAGACTTTACTCTGCAACCAGAAACAGTATAAGTGTCAAAGCTAGTTGCTGAACCCTAAACCATCAGAAGCTCGAGGGCAAGAATGTTGAGCATCGAAAGTGGCCAAAGCCTAGCATGTAAATCAGAACCACACCATACATACTCGAGCGAGTTCGAAAAGCCAATATCGCACGAAACAAGACTCAATCCGCGGTACCTTTCCCGGCTCTGCTTTTGTGACCGTGCCGCAGCTCGAACCTTGCAGCCTCCTCCAGCTTCTTACAAGGGTCACAAATCCGAACGGGCGAGTCGCCCTGCCCCCTCAGAAACATCCTCTGCAGCGTGCAGCCGTTGCAGTACAAGCCCCCACATCTACGGCAATGATGCTGCACGCACTCCGCCCAAAACACACAAACGTCACCATATCATCCAAAACCGTAAAAGGCCCAAAACCCACAAGCACACAAGCTCGACGAAACACCAGCCGCTAGACCCTACGTCAAACGGACACGCCCGAATCAGACAACAAGGCAAGACCAACACAGCCACGATCAAGATCAAGAAATGACCAACCAGACACCCGCAGAAGACACAGAGAGAGAGAGGGAGAGAGAGAGAGAGGCGCCGAACCTTGCGATTGATGAAGGTGAATTGAGAGGAACAGCCCTGGCAATGAGAGGCGTCGACGACCCAGTTGCTCCCCCGCAGCGACGGCTTCGCTGGCAATCCGATCTTCTCCAACATTTTCTTCCACCCCTTTCTTCTTTTTTTCCCGGGAAAATCAGGGCGCGATCGAGAATCGTACAAGAATTCACTCCGGCACGAGAAAAATCAAACCTTTTTGGATGCTGTCGGATCGGCTTGGCTCGGAACAGATTGTCGGAGAGTCAATTGGGAAGGAAAGGTGAAGAGTGTGGGAATTGCGAGGAAAGTCGATCTCTTCTGCACTGTGATTTCTGCAGTATCATGGTTTGCTTTAGGATCTTCGGGTTTGGACCTTTTGGGAGGGCTTTGGACAAAAATCAGCGGCCGGAATTGGGCGGGCTTGGGCTGAATTTTTTTTTGAGAACTGAGGAGATTTTGGGTTAGACTCGAACTAGTTAGATGTCACAAATGTCATAATTTTTGTAAGGTGCCGTTCATTTGAGTGTCATCTTCCTTCAATTGATCACTTAATTATCACGGCTTTTAAAAAAGTGGTTACTTGAGCATCACGACACTTATGGTGAAAGTTTTCAAAAGTCATGACATTGTAGTGAATGCAAAGATACTTTCTCTTTTTAGCCATCTTTACGTGATTCTCCTTTTATGACTCTCGGTTTTTATCTTCTTGACTTGAGTTGAGATTCTCTCCTGATTTGATTTAGGGTTATTTTGTTATTTTCATTTAGTTTTTTTTTCTTCACACTTTGTTGATGCTTTTTTCCCTCACTGGACATATTTTCCGCTTTAAAGTTAACTTGCCACTTCCTCTGGACCAAAAAGTCTGATAAGATGGAGGAGGAATGTGATAAGTCCCTGCTACATTGAAAGCGGTTATACAACTCCTCCAAGCTTTGAAAGCTCTTATTTCCCAAGCTAAATCTGAGCTATTTTTTCTCAATTCGAGATCTAGATTTGTCCAATCTCTCTCTCTCTCTACCTAGTTCTAAATCTCGAAGCTTTCAATTTGTGTTTGTTGTCTTCACATCGTGACTATGATGAGGATGCTTAACCTAAGCGTTTATTGCACACAGGATAAGTCATAACTTTTAGAGAAAGAGATTAAGTGGTGCGTTTATCATTGATATCGATGCGAGATTTAGTGAGTGATGGTTGTTCATTTTATTTTGATGCTAGGAAAGATCCATTTTAATAGGATGAAAATGTGCTTATTAGTTTGTGCCTTATTACGCTACTTTGCTATTTGGGATTTTATTTGTTCTGAACATTTCATGCATCTTCATGATAAATTAATGAAATATATATTTTTGAAAAAAAAAGTTGTAACATTTATAGTAGATGTGTGCAACTGGATTGGGTTTACCTGGAACCTGGATCGGACCACCCGAAAAACAGAGTCGGGAACCCGTTTCCGGTTAAACCGGTTCCAATTTTTGGGAATTGGTTGAAATTGGTCCGGGAACACAGTCCAAGCAAAGACCCGGAATCGGACCGGTTTTAGAACCGGTTTTTACCATTTAAAAAAAAATTAAATCATTTCTCTATATAGTGCCTTTGGATCTCTTTGTCTTTGAAGAATTGTTAAAAAAAGAAAGCTATCTTTAAATCAAGTTAATGGAGAATTGTTTTGAAAGAATTGTTAAAAATAACTATTCTCATGCATTGTTTTTCTTTTTTAATAGTTTTACCTTCAACTATTACTATAGTCGCATGACAAGTACTAGTAACTATTGTAGCATTAATTAAAGCATTTTTAGTCCAACTCAAAAAATCTATTTTCTTAATAAGAGTTCCGTTGCATATGCATGAGTAAACACATTAGATCATATTAGAAATATTTGTGGGAATGGGATTAATATTAGATCCACATTTGTTGCTAATGTTTATGTATTATTAGGATTTTTGTTTTGTCTTATAATGTTAAGAGGATTACGTTATTATTTTTTTGCTAATTAATGTAAAATTCAAAGCCGTATAAGAGATCGAACGGTTGCAAAATAGGTTCCCATGAAAACAGGTTGACCCTATTCTCGGACCGAAAAAACAGGGTTGGGTCCAAAACACGGTCCAATAAAAACAGGATATGGCATATGGTCCAAAAAAGAGGAATCGATAATAATAAGATTGGATACAGGGTCAGGTCTAAACCCAACCCATCCCTGGGCCTAATCATCCCTAATTTATAGCATTCTTTTTTGATTGGGATCAACATAAATTATACGGAAAATATTGTCATTCCGTATTGTCAACAAATCAATAGTCAATATGTCCAAATTATCCTAGGTCGTGTTTGGAAGTCAAGAAAAGGATCGGAATTGAAATAGAATATAATAAGGGAAAAACAATATTACATCATTTGCCTTTTTGGTAGGTGATGGTAATTAATCTAGACTTAGGTTTAATAAATAATGAAAATTATATATAACTCCAAGAAAAAGAAAACCCTAGCTATTTTTACAAGTGCGAATACCCTAGCTTTTTTATTGTATACATAGGATAACAATTTAAAATTTTTTATATATTCATTCTTATAAGTGATTGATTTTAGGAAAATATTTTCTAGATCATACTTTTGTGGAACAAAAGAAACCTGAATTAGTCTAATTTTTCTTCAAAATAAAAACCCTTATGCGTCTGTGTTTGATTTACGTAATTGAAGTCCATTTAAAAAAAAAACCGATGCGAAGAAAAATCAATTTTCTAATGTACAAAAGAACCTTCTATCTCATCCAAAAATTAAGACAAAAAGAAAAGATGCAAATAAGGTGGGGAGAGAAATGAACTTGCAGCTGAAAAGGAAATTCATTTAGCTTCACATACACCATCTCCCTCTTCTCCAAAACAAGCCAGACGAACCAAAGTCCAAGCAACAAAATCAGTAACGCATCACATTCAGATCGAAAGAGACTCTCCTTCTTCTTAATTCTTTCGTCTGTTCTCACATTATGGTGCAGAATCTGGTCGCCAACTCAGCAGCGATGCCGATGGTAGCATCGTAAACTTGCTGAAAAACACAAAGCGAATGTCAACAGTCATTAAGGACACCGCAACAGCGGATGGTAAAAGTCATCGAACTATAATTGTGAAAGTCGTAAACAGAATTAAGAAAGATGTTCTATCATAACGCAGAACTCGCCTTGAATATCGTACGGCTGGGATTGGCCGGGACGATCTCGAAGGACGTGGAGGTATTATCATGGGTTGCCGGCGGCGGCTGAAACTGAAAACAAACAGAACAATGCGTTCCTCAGAGATGACGAAGTCGTCTATTTTTTGCTATTGACAAACTATTGCTGTAGAAAAGTTTTACTATTGCAGATGCATCAATTGGCTACTTCGTTTTCATTACCTTGCTCTTTTCTTCTTTCAGTTTTCTTCTCATGGCTTCAAGCATCACGAAGTTGTCCAAGAAGTCGTCGTGCGGGTGCGTGAACTTGCTGTGGGAGAAGCACTTGCTGCAGATATTGAACGTCCCGGCCTCACCGGCGTCGTTGTTGTAGCACTGCACGCAAGTGAAGAATATCCCCAGCACGAGGCACCCGCATGCTTCGCACAGAGGCCTAGCACTTGCGGTGATGTAGAAGAACGTGATGGCCTCGTCGAAGCTGAGCTTCCCGGTGCCGCTCGTGTTCAGCTCCTTGAAGAAGTGAGGGTTGCTCATCCTCACGTAGCCCTTGACCTTTGTGAAGTAAAGGAACTCCGAGAGGCACACGGCGCCGTCGCTGTCGTGGTCCATCTCGGCAACGAAGTCCTGCGCCAACTGCTTGACGTTCTCTGCGGCTGCATTGAAGTAGGCCTTCGCAGTAAGCTGCATATCTTCCATTTTCCGCTGCACAAAGTACAGTTTCCGGTTTATCTCCCAGGATAACAGTATAGAATGAGCAAGAGAATGGATTATAAAAGGGTTTTTATAAAGTAGGAGATCTACTCAGAGAGAGAGAGAGAGAGATTAACAGAGGTGTGTCGATGGCTAATTCGAGTTTGTTAAAAGGTGATCCATTTTTTGGAAAGTTCTAGAACACACCAGGCTTAGGGATGAAGCATGCTTGACAAAGAAGGAAGAGATGGCAGCAACAATTTGTCTAAGTCGGCACTTCAAGTTGGAAATAGTGTCCGTGGATAGGGGTGAGCATGGTGGCAGGATGGAACCTGAAATGCAAGAACCGCACCGGTGAAAACCCGTTCTAGGTTCCAAAATATATAAGGTAAGTTCTAGGTTCCAAAATTTAGCGAAACTGTATTAATGGATAGGTTTTAGAGTTGGAACCCAAAACCTATAACCAGAACAAGTTTTTTTGTTTTTTCTTAGTCTAAATCTTCACGGAATTTTGAAGTATTCCATGACGTCTGATGACGAGTGTATAATCTAAAACTATTAGTTTGAACTTTCATTTTATGATTGGAAATTTTATTTTCGTAAATCATAAGACCAGTGGAAGTTCCAATTGCTTATTTGATGCAATTATTTCAAGCAATTACTTCTTTTAAACTAATCGCAATGACCTGGTTTGATGAGGGTGGGGTAGGAATGAATCAGACTATGCACCAAATAAGGGGAGAGTGATTCTAAAATATATATATGTAAAAACTAGACATAACCGACGGAGGTACCTTTTGATGTAACAAGCTTTGTTTTAGAACTCCATAGTTAGGCAAATCCAGGCTAGAGCACTTTTTTTTTTTTTTTTTATCTCTACACTATTAGAATGGGTGACCTCCTAGGAAAGTGTCTACATGTATGCCAAAGGATAAAACCATGATGCCTGATATGAGACGGGCCAAAGCGGATAATACTTCTATTAGTTAATCAAGGATGTCACAATAATGATTATATATAATATAATAATGATTGGTGCATTGAAAATCATAAAATTTCTTTAATATTATTTGACATGTATATATAGACACTCATTCTTAGGTAATCGATAATGAAATCCTTAATCATATTTATTGTTGTGTTTATTTTCATATTGCTTAATTAAAGACTTAAAAAAATACTTATTAAGGTAAATTTCAAGTTTCAAGTTTTGACCGGTAGATTTCAAGTTTTAAAATATGAAAAGTCTGTATCTATGATAGGTTTCGGATGATAGAGAGAACTTGTTAAAAATCTGGAATTGTTTATCTCTATACATGGAAAGGTGGAAAGGAAGGAAAGCCAGCTGAAATGTGATTGAATTAATCAAAAATAGTGGCTACTTGTTAGGCTTTGTGAGTGGAGGAAATATTGGATGCCCAAGGACACATTAGCGTTACACAAGTCCATTAACATCCGACGCGTGTCATTTTAGGCTTACGAGTCAAAACTTTTGCATTGTCTCTCTCTCTCTCTTCAATTAATGTTCTTCTTTTTCTTTTTTTCCTTTTTTGTCTTCTTCTTCCGTTCACTCCGCCCGCAAAAGACAGGCAGAGAGAGAGAGAGAGAGAGGCGCCATACCTTGCGACTGATGAAGGTGAATTGAGAGGAACAGCCCTGGCAATGAGAGGCGTCGACGACCCAGTTGCTCCGATCTTCTCCAACATTTTCTTTCCCCCCTCTTTCTTCTCTTCTTTTTTCCCGGGAATATCAGGGCGCGATCGAGAATCGGACAAGGATCCACTCCGGCACGAGAAAAATCAAAGCTTATCTTTTGTACTGTCGGAGAGTCAATGGAGAAGGAAAGGTGACGAGTGTGGGAATTGCAAGGAAAGTCGATTTCGTTCACATTGTGTATTTCTGCAGTATCGGAGTTTGCCTCTGGATCTTCGGGTTTGGACTTTTTAGGAGGGCCTGGACAAAAAAATCAGTGGCCGGAATTGGGTGGGCTTGGACTCGAATAGAGGCGTGACTTGTCTAACTCTGATCGGACGCCATAAATGTCATAATTTTCGTGAGACAGCACTCATTTGAGTGTCAAGTTCTTTCGATTGATTACTTAATTGTCGTGGCTTTTAAAAAGCACTTGCTTAAGTGCCACGGCACTTGTGGTGAAATTCTTCAAAAAGTCAAGATACTTGAGTGGATGCCGAGATGCTTTCTCTCTTCAGCCACCTTCATCTAGTTCCCCTTTTATAACTTTCAATCTCTATCTTCTCAACTCGAGTAGGGAATTTCTCTCCCGATTTGATTTAGGATTATTTTGTTATTTTTATTTAGTTTTTTCTATCTTGGTGCATTGTTTATGCTCTTTTTCCTCACTAGACATTTTCCGCTACCAAATCAACTCACCACTCTAGTCACTCTAGACCAAGAAGTCTAACAAGATCGAGGAGGAGTGCGATAAGTTCCTACTGCATTGTAAGCAGTCATACAATTTCTCCAAGCTTTGAAAGCTCTTATTTCCCGATCTAGAAAGCGGTCATACAACTTCTCCAAACTTTGAAAGACATCACATTCAGATCGAAAGAGACTCTCATTCTTCCTCATCCTCAAGCCTCTTCTCACATTATGGTGCAGAATCTGGTCGCCAACGCAGCAGCGACGCCGATGGCAGCAAGGCAAATATCCTGAAAAACACAAAGCGAACGCAAACAGTCATTAAGGACAACGCAACAGCACATGGTAAAAGTCATCGAACTATAATTGTGAAAGTCGTAAACAGAATTAAGAAAGATGTTCTATCATAACGCGGAACTCGCCTTGAATATCGTACGGCTGGGATTGGCCGGGACGATATTGAAGGACGTGGAGGTATTATCATGGGTTGCCTATTGAAACTGAAAACAAACAGAACAATGCGTTCCTCAGAGATAACGAACTCGTCTATTTTTTGCTATTGACAAACTATTGTTGTAGAAAAGTTTTACTATTGCCGATGCATCAATTGGCTACTTCGTTTTCATTACCTTGCTCTTTTCTTCTTTCAGTTTTCTTCTCATGAATTCAAGCATCACGAAGTTGTCCGAAAAGTTGTCGTGCGGGTGCGCGAACTTGCTGCTGGAGAAGCAATCACTGCAGATATTGAACGTCCTGGCCTCGCCGACGTCGTTGCTGTAGCACTGCACGCACGTGAAGAATATCCCCAGCACGAGGCACCCGCATGCTTCGCACAGAGGCCTAGCGGCGGTGATGTAGAAGAACGTGATGGCCTCGTCGAAGCTGAGCTTCCCGGTGCCGCTCGTGTTCAGCTCCTTGAAGAAGTGCGGGTTGCTCATCCTCTCGTAGCCCTTGACCTTTGTGAAGTAAAGGAACTCCGAGAGGCACACGACGCCGTCGCTGTCGTGGTCCATCTCGGCAACGAAGTGCCGCGCCAACTGCTTGACGTTCTCTGCGGCCGCATCGAAGTAGGCCTTTGCAGTAAGCTGCAAATCTTCCATTTTCCGCTGCACAAAGCACAGTTTCCGGTTTATCTCCCAGGATGACAGTATAGAATGAGCAAGAGAATGGATTATAAAAGGGTTTTTATAAAGTAGGAGATCTACTCACAGAAAGAGAGAGAGAGAGAGAGAGAGAGAGAGAGAGAGAGAGGATTAGCAGAGGTGTGTCGGTGGCTGCTTCGAGTACTTCAATCTTTCATTTGATTGTCTGGTGTTTCCAACGTGCATGACACCAGGAACTAAGAGACGATGAGACTCCTCGGTTCCCTCTCCCTCTCCCTCTCTCTCTCTCTGATTTTCAACTTTGATTTTTTTCTTTTACTATCATAAGATCTATATATGTATTATTATAAACTTTATCATTCAATGCGCTTCATTAATGCGAGATATAGAGAAAAAAATGATAATCACTCTTGAGGATAGCAAAATGTCATGTCGATTTTATACAATGAGAAATCACTACAAATAACCTAAATTAACTTTCATCACACTAAATTGTATGAAAAATATGAATAAATAAGGTATTATTTAAAATAATACGTTAATGTAAATCAAGACAAGCCAACCTTTTTTTTTATATATAAATATTAAGCCAAATGGAGGAAAAAGCACAATAAAAAGATGGGAAAAGCAAATTAACATTGCTCGTGAATTACTAAATGAATTCCTAAAAGTGAAATAATTTCTAAAGACTTATATTGAAAAATAGCAAGCCCATGCTAAGAATGGCTATGCTACCAATATAGGTGTATTTTTGGGAAAATTATTTAAAAAGTCATAAAATTATTACATTTTTATTAATTCGGTCCTAAAATTTTTAATTTTACCAGTTCAATCATATTCCTAATAACAAAAGGTCGGGTTAATTTTATATTATTCTGATTAATGAAAAGTCACTTACAAGTAACCTAAAATGACTTCTTTTATCCAACTAAATTATTTGAAAATATAAATAACTAATGAAAGGGAAAATGAGGTATTAATTAAACAGAATCCGTTAATGTAAATCAAGACAAGCCGGTTTTTTTTTATTTATAAATATTAAACAAAATAGGTAAAAAAAAGCACATTAAAAGATAGGAAATGCACATTAACATTGCTCACGAATTGCCAAATGAATTCCTAAATGCGAATTATTTACTAAAGACTTTTGTTACAAAATTGCGAGCCCATGCTAAGCATGGATATGATGCCAATACCGGTATAGATGTATTTTCTTCGTCTTTTGCTTTAGATTTTAAACTTTTTGGATGATTAGCAGAAATTTGAAATATATGAAAAGTTGTGACTGGACATTTTTTTAATTTTCTTTTGCAACAAATGTTAATAATGGTCGTGTCTATTCATAGGATGCACCGTTGCCTTCTCATATGTAAACACGCATTTCTCGATAATCATTTTTTGCATGTCGGACAAGTATTGTTTGGTTACATTTATATGTTTGTTTTATTTTGTTTAAAAATATATATTTTTCAATACGAAAAAAAGCATTTGAATGGCGTCCGATAAAATTAGTTATTTTCAAAACAAGAGCTAATGTAATCCATTATTTCGAAGATGATTTCTTTTCTTTTCATAATTCCGGTTTTGTCTTTAATATCTTATCATCGGAGGTCGTGCCAAGCCAAATGCATGTCTCTGCTTAATAAAGTTATCCTTCATTTTCCAATAATTGAAGATATGCAAATGCTTAATTATTATTAATTCGGACAGTATTTCGAGCATAACTCCTAGACCTATCCTCTTTCCCCCGACCAAAAAAGGAAGGTCGCGACAGTCACTAATATTATCTCTAAAAATCAATCTCGATAAGTGCCCAAGGTGAAGAATCAGTTTCTTTTGCCTCAAATTATATTTGAGAAACTTGTATTTTATTGACATTATTGGAAAAAAAATGAGATGCCCACTCCTTCCAAGCGAGCATTCCACTTGGAATGCCGATATTTCCGTTTAAACGAATGGTGATTCTTCCATGCCCACTCCATTCTTTTTTCTTTTCCTTTTTCTGAATCTTAAAAATATAAAATTGGGTGACTAAAAAATATAAATTTATTACCGATTATTAATTAGTATAATAAATAATAAAACATAGTTATTTTTATATTTTGATATTTTATAAAAATATAATTGAATAGTTTAATGAATTAACTGATGTTTTTGGAATTCATTTTCCTACTAATTGTAAGTTATAGTTAACGAATTATAATTACAGAATAATATGATCGGCATTAAATCATTGACGATTCTAAATTTTATTTCAAGGAATTTTGATTAAATATTAAGTAATTACTAATCCTCAATTATTATAGTATCAATACAAATAAACGTCAATTATATTTATCAAAAAATTCTCATTCAATTCTATTTCGAATATATTTTTCTTATAACCAACACAAGTTCCTCATTTAATTCAATTCCACTATTTGATGCAAGAATAGGCATTCCATTTCATTCCCAGTACAGACCGCGGGGAGGGCGACTCTGCGGCGGTCGCCATTTCTCGGTGACAATGACGACGGCATAGGCATGATCCTCAGGCGAGCGATTAGCATGCAACCGACAGTTGCCGACCCGAACTTTCTAATTTTAACGATTAATCTTAACATGTTCATGTCGGATTTTTACGATGAATCTTCTTCCAGAGATTGGGACAACAGCAAGAAGTTGACGAGGAATCGAATGAGCAAAAGACGGTCTGGAAAACAGCAAATTTCTTTTCCATTGACTCTAATTGTCCAGATTTGCCTACATTCCAAAGCCAACGTGCCCACGAAAAAAAAGTTCGTGAAGAAGAAAACATCATCACGTAATGATCATTTACACAACCCGAATCGCCAAGACTGAGATATATGTATGTATATATATCCACCACACCGTAACTTATACATACACCAAACCCTTTCAAACGAAGGTGGAACTAACCGGCGATGCGCTTCGCCGGCGACGCCTGCCGGTCCTTTTCTTGCTCGGGCTCGCATCGCCCCCGCAGACGATGGAGCACTGGCAGCCGCACACATTGCTAAAGCAAGAGAACAACCCTTTCCTGCTTTCGCCCTCGGTGTGCCGCCTAGCATGCCTACTAACTCCGGTGCCACCACCGCTGCCAACTTTCGTGCTTGGCCCGTAGCTTGCAAAGTCGCTGCGGTCGTAGATGGTCGGGAGCTCCATCCGCCACCGCTCAAGCTTCGACTGCAAGCCTTCCACGCTGTCGTTCAAGCTCCACCCTCCGACCGCCGAGTTCTCGGTGGAATCCAACACTTTGTACATCCTCTCCTTGGCCGCCGCCGCTGCCAATTCCGAAGGGGACGGCCCCAGCTCGGACTCGGTGATGCACAGCTCGCCCGGCTTTCTTGGATCTCCATATTCTAACCCGTGCTTCTTGGCGATTGACTTCCCGCCGGGCGTTTGGTTGACCCCCGAATCCGAGGACGTGCCGTCTTTCGTATGGGGTTTCGTCCCATTGACTCCGACCGCCGACCCGCTTGCCACCGAGCTTACCTTAGAACTTCTACCTTTGAAGATCGAATGCCCTAGAACTGAGCCGCCGACCATGGAACTGGGCAATGAAATCGACCCTTTCTTCTTCCCCGGGGTCGAAGAGTCGTTCTCCGACGCGTTGATTATCGAATGCGGCCGGTCGCGAAAGGACACCTTCCGGTTCAACGTCCTCGCCTGCCTCGGGCCTTGCATGGAGCTCGTGTCGCTCTTGGTACGCCGGAGCTCCGGCTTCGCGACCAACGTGGAGATTTGCATCTGCTGTGGCTGTTTCTGATGCGGTTGAGGAGGGTCTTGAATCCGATCGTTATGATCGCTCACGTATTCTTGCCTCTGCAATAGGTCTTGGAAGCCGACCGCGGAGGCGCTGAGCTGGGTGTACAGCGGCATGCTCCGCATGGAGCTATCGAGCAACGCGACCCCGACGTTCAATATCCCCTGCGGCCGGCCCGAGGGGCGGCGCACCTGCAGCGCCACGAAGCGCATGCCGATGTGATGCTGGTGGCGGAAGGGCCGGGACGGCGGCGGGAGGAGGTTGCTGACGAGCACCCGTATCGTCCCGACGAGCACGTCCTTGAACCAGTGGACGGAGTAGATCTCGATCATGACCGCGGAGGTGTCGCAGCGGAGGAACTCCTCGTCGACCCGGAAGACAAACTTGTCGTTCCACGTGGGGTTGCACCGGCCGCGGGTGTCCACGCGGGTGGAGAGCTTCCGGTCCGGGTGCACCCACACGACGGCGTACGTGCGCATGGAGCGGCTCACCGACCGGAGGTCCTGGGCCGAGATGATGTTGACCTCCAGCAGCTGGAACGGGTTAAGGATGATTGAGGACATCTCGTCGCCGTCGCCGTCGCCGCCTCCACAGCCGCCGCGGCCGTATCTTCGCGATCGATTCCGTCCGTCACCACCGCCGGAGAGGAAGGCGACTTTGAAGCTGACATCCAGAACTTTGAAGGGGAGGGATCGATGATGGGTATGGCAGGAATATAAGACGAGCAGCGGAATCGATGGCGATCAATGGTTAGAATCGTTCGGTGGGTGGGTTGTGTACAGGTCATGCCCAGAGAGGCTACGATGCTAGGCTGACTACTAAATTTAAAATACATGGTTTCTAACTTTGTTTAGGGGAAAATATTTGGCTCGTGTTGGAATACCTCCGTATTTTACGTTTCAAAGTTCAGAAAAAATAATTTAATGACTTACTCAGGTCCGCATGTTGGAGTACGTAATTAGGCAGTTTATTTGGGAAAGTCGTTGACCATTAATACTATGGTTCTACTTGATTGGTGCGAAAAGAATAAAAAATTATTTCTGAAAGATATTTTCGTCCTTTTCCAGATATGCGATCCGGAAATTTCTATGTATGCATATCTCTATTTTCTTCATTTTCCAATATATATATATACGAGTGTGCATGCATGTTATTTTTTCTGGATATTCATTATAACCGTATCCATGTCGGTTAAAATGCTCTATACAATGGTAAGAACGACATTTTGTTTTACATATGTAGATAGTCTCCCTTTTATTACTCCTTTCCTTTCGAACATGGAAAAAGAAAAACTCGAATTGCTATATTATTTGCTAAAATTTCGAAGAGTCTTTTACATCTATATGTGTAATTTCACAGATAATTGATCAAAAGATTAAATTTGTATCGAACTTGGTGGAGCAAATTGTAAATTATCTTACTTAAATAAAAAAATAAAAAAAAGTGGAATGAATGGAATTCCTTACAATCAATAAATCTGGCAATAATTGTTAAATCAGAGATTTAAACTCCGTTTATTTTGAGAAAAAGTGACAAGTGTTAGGGATTGGGCTGGACTTGGACACAACTTTTGTGGATTTGAGCACAAATGTTTGGGATTGAGCTTGGGTACTAGGATCCCACACGGGCCTTTGTGGACACGAGCCTAGGTGCCGGTTTCGGACTCGAGCTTGATGCACTCATGTGCAGGCTCTGAGGGCTTGAGCTTAACCTCAATGGATTCAAGTCTAGGCATTGGGATTTGGGCACAAGTATTGAGGTCCAAATTTGGGCCTCGGTGACCCGGTCCTTAACATTGAAGACCTAAAAATTAGTATCAAAATTTCCATGCTCAAGCATAGAGTTTAAAATATAAACGTTGATATCTAGTCAAATTTTGTAAAATGATTTTCAATATTTTAAGAGGAAATCATTTTCATGAATTTAAGTAAAGTTTTTCCATTGATTAAAAAAACATTTTCTATCGATTCATTTTTCTAAGCGAACTAAACACTAGAAAACGAAACAAAATTGACAACTCAATCAACTTTTTTTTTTTTTGTTTGTCAATCACACTTTACTCCTATTCTAATACTCAGACTTTTGTCATGTCTCATTATAGGGTATGGAAGTCAAAACCCACTCTAAAAGCTAAATCGTTTCCATCCCAATTTGCCAAAAAAATAGGAAATCGAACCCTCTATCTCCTTTTTCTCATGTAAGAAGAGTGGCCATTAGGGCAAATCTCAATAATTCAACTCAATCAATTGTTTAAATTGCCTAATTTAATTAGACTAACTCCCAAAGAATATATATGCCGATACAAGTGCATTCCCGGGGGGGGATTTGGACTCTTGAAGTCAATGCATGTTTCCTCGCTTTGCTTTGCTCGTCTTGTTACGTTGACTTCTGAAAACTCGATTGCCAACTTGTTCTTCCTTTTCTCGTGAAGAGTCCATATATATAAGTCACATTTCTCTCTTTTTCTTACCTTCACTTTCACTCTTTTCTTTCCTTTCCTTTTCAATATTTTTACGCTACATTTCTATTTTAGGATTTTTTTTATTGTTAGAAGGAAATTCAACAAAGAAGGAAAAATGTCTAAAGAATGTAATTTGTGGTTCTACTTGGTTCGTTTTTGGTAGAGAGAAATGAAATGACATCAAGTTGGTGCCTTTGTAGTTCATATTAGTGGTTATTTTATTACATTAAAGACTTACGTGCTCAATAATTTTCCATTCCGCTCTTTCCTCTGCCTTGATAATTTGAAGGGTGAGGCCGTTTTTTGCCACCCTTTTCGGAATTGTACTTGTTTGATGAGTTAATTGCGTGCTGAATATGTTAAGGATGTTTAATAATTGTTACTAATGCCGACTTAAAAGATTCGACAAAGTTTAAAAAATCACTTACAGGGTTAATTGGGAAGGGATTACTTAATTCATCAAGTAAAAGAAGTAATTAACAGAAATTAGAATCATGCCGGTTATATTATTAAAATCTACAGATAAATGATAGAAGCTCATCTATAGTAGGAATTAATAATATTAGATTACGAATTTTGAATTACTAATCAAACAACTTTTTTGTTTCACAAACCAAAAAGACAAAACAAATTTTTATTTTTATTTTTCAGAACTTACGATTGTCAATAATTAAAATTCAATATTTAAATTTTCAGCGCTTATTTTTGAATTTTATTTATTTTACCGAATGAGGAAAAACTCATAAAAAGAGGAGAATTTAGAAGAAATTTTATTTAATTGTACTTGTTTATATGCAATCTGAGCGGGTGGACAATGGCTTGCTTTGCATGGTGCTATCCAGCAACGCGCCGCCGACGTTCAATATCCCCTGCGGTCTCCCCGAGGGCCGGCGCACCTGCAACGCCACGACGCGGGTGCCGACGTGCTGCCTGTGGCGGGAGAGCCGGGATGGCCGCGAGACGAAGTTGCTGACCAGGACCCTTATCGTCCCGACGCGCACGTCCTTGAACCAGCGGACGGCGTAGATCTCTATCATGACTGCAGAGGTGTCGCACCGGAGGAACTCCTCGTCGACGCAGAAGACGAACTTGTCGTTCCAGGTGGGGTTGCGCCGGCCGTGGGTGTCCACCCGGGTGGAGAGCTTCCGGTCCGGGTGCACCCACACGACGGCATACGTGCGCATGGAGCGGCTCAACGGGGCGAGGTCCTGAGCCGAGATGATGTTGACCTCCAGCAGCCGGAAGGGGTTGAGGAGGTTCGACGACATCATCGGGCGGTGCTGTGCGATTGATTCTGCCCGTCGCAGCTGAAGGGAAGGCGACTTCGAAGCTAACATACAGCATGTTGAAGATAAAACGAACAGCGGAATCGATGGTGATCAATGGTTATAATTTGTTCAGTAGCTGGATTTGTACAGGTCATGTACGGGCTCTTCAGAGAGCCTTTGTAGATAAGACAGAGAGGCTACACTAAGCTGACTAAATTTAAACCCACGTTTTTATATCTCTATTTTCATCATTTTCCAATATATATAAAGACACACATATATAATGTGTGAGTAATATAAATTTTCTGGGAAGACATGTTTTGTTTAGACTTTTGGGTTTTCACGATAAAATCTTCTTTCAATTACCATGAGGTCTCGATATTGGCTCACAATTTAGCTGAGGACTGATGTTATCACGGAGGTAGTGGGTTCACCTTCAACAGAGAAAGAACGTGGTTTTATGATTATTTCACTAGCTATTTTTTTGAGTGATTATGATTCATTAACATTCATGGTACCATTTGGATAATATGAATGGAACATGATGTTTTTTGGCTTGAAAAATGCTCATTTAAATAAAGGAAATTTCCAATTACAAATCACCAATTACCAAAAGAGGACAAAAGTGATGGTGATTGTTGAACTTTCATTACGTCTAACTATGCTAATTGGTTGAATCGGCAAAATCACCAATCACCAAATGATCACAAAATTGCATAATTTCTTCAGCAAAAATCATTGGCCCAACCTCATTTAGCAGCCATCCAATCACTAGAAGAATATCGCATTGCATTACAAAAATCATGTCAAAACTACCAACCACCAAATCATATAAAAAATCTCTAGGTTCCTATAGTAAATTCCATTATAGTGGCAATACAAATGAAGATGATTGCTACAGCATCGACCTATCAGATGAGGATGAGGACGTGTCAAAGTGAACACTGATTTTTTTTTTTTTAAAGTTTGGCCCATTTTGCTTGGTGATATGTTTAGTCAACAGCAGCAGCAGCTTCTATTATACATACACACATACGTGTATGCGTGCACTAATATACGTACTTGTTCATTTTTTTCTCTGGATATTTGTTATAATCATATTCTTGTTAGTTAAACTCTCATGTTAATGTAGTGATAATGACAATTGCTTTTACACATTTAGATATTCTCTCTTTTTTTATTGCCATGTATATCTTATTTCTTTCAACCATCGTAAAAAAATGGAAAAGCACCAAAAAAATCTCAAACATATTGTATTGATACAAATTCAATCATAAATCTTTCGAAAAGTGGTTATAGCTATTTACTTGTATATTGAACTCAACGGAGTAAATGTAAAATATCTTGCTTACATAAAAAAAAATTGATAATGTGATATGAATGGAATTCCTTAAGGACAGTGAATTTGGCATTAATTGTTAAACCAAGGTTCTTTTGAGATTTTAGCTTTGTTTATTTCATGAAAATTTGATATTTTTGAAAAATATTTTTGAGAAATCTTTTGTTTTGGTTGATTACCTAAGTAAATGACAATATTTTTCAGTATTTGACTAAAACTTGAAGAGAATTGGAAAATATTTTCCATTGTTTGATATACAAAATCTGATTTGATTTTCTATAATATACACTCCTTATTTGGGTGCTAGTAACTTACACATGGGCACTTGGGGGGACCTTGGTAGGGGACCTTGGTAAGGGCACTAGAGTCTTGGATCCGGCCTTGATGGACCTTGATCAGGGAATCGAACCACATTGCCCTAAAAACAGGTTAGAGAACTGGTTCAAGAATAGGTTCCAAATTTTTTGAACCAGTTGAAACTGATTTAGGAATAGGTTTCGAATGGATACCTACTCAAAAATGGAACCGGATCATCATGTTGTGGAGGTTTTATAAGCTAAAAAAGTCAAAACCTAATTTATTTTTCCCCTAAATTCTAACCTCAGTATTCCTTCATTCTTTGTCCTTCCTCGAAACTTTCATCACTAAATTTTCATGGATGAGTAGGAAAGAGTCCATTCCATCTATAAATCACACTTCTCTCTTTTTCTTTCTTTCACTTTTTCTCTTTCCTTTCCATTTCAATATTTTAACTCTAATTTTCTATTTAAGGATTTTTTTTATTGTTCGAAGGAAATTCAAAAAAGAAGGAAAAAAAATCTAAAGAGTGTAAAATTTGCGGGTCTACTTGATTTGTTTTTGGTAGAGAAAATGAAATGACATCGAGTTCATGCCTTCATAGTCCGTATTAGTGGTTATTTTATTACATTAGAGACTTGCATGACTCAATAATTTTCCATTTTGCTCTTTCCTTTGCCTTGATAATTTAAAGGGTGGGACCTTTTTTGACAATCTTTTTGGCTTTGTACTTATTTAACGAGTGAATTGCATGCTGAAAATGTTAAGGTTGTTTGATAGTATAACTAATATTGACTTAAAAGATTGGATTAAGTGAAAAAATCACTTAAAGGGGTAAGTGAGAAATGAATTATTGAATTCATTTAGAAGAAAAAGTAGTTAATAGAAATTAGAATCTTGCCAGTTATATTATTATAATTTACGGATAAATGACAGAAGTTCATGTATGGTAGGAAAGTACAATTTAAATTGTCAATCAAACAACTTTTTTATTTCACAAACCAAAAAATATTATTTTTATTTTATGTTCAAAACTAATGATTGTCAATACTTAATATTCAATATTTAAATTTTCGGCACTTATTTTTCAGTTTTATCAAATGAGTCCTCACAGACATCATTTTTATTAATTTACCCTTCAAACACCAATTAAGTCAAGCTAAATTACTATTCTTAGTTAAATTTTTTTTCTTAATGCGAATTCATAAATGATGGATTGTCACTTTTATAAGTTCATTTAAACATTTTAGTTTTGTACTCTTTGAAGCAAGAACAGAATGATATCTTGTTTGTTGTACCGAATGAGGAAAAACTCAATCAAAAGAGGAGAATTTAGGGGAAATTCTATTCAATTTTACTTGTTTATATGCAATCTGAGCGGGTGGAGAATGGCTTGCTTCGCATGGAGCTATCTAACAATGCGCTGCCGACGTTCAATATCCCTTGCGGCCTCCCTGAGGGTTGCAACGCCGCAACGTGCATGTCGATGCGCTGCTTGTGGTGGAAAGACCGGGCGGCCACGGGATGAAGTTGCTGACCAGACCTTGTCTTCAATATCGTCCCGACGCGCACGTCCTTGAACCAGTGGACGGTGTAGATTTCTATCCTGACCGTGGAGGTGTTGCACCGGAGGAGCTTCTCGTCGACGCTGAAGGGGAACTTGTCGTTCCACGTGGGGTTGCACCAGCGAGTGAAGAGCTTCCGGTCTGGGTGAACCCACACGACGGCTTACATGCACATGGAGCGGCTCGCCAGGGCGAGGTCCTGAGCCGAGATGATGTTGAACTCCAGCAGCCGGAACGGGTTGAGGAGGTTTGACGACATCGTTGCAGTACTATGCGATTGATTATGTCCATTGCGGTCGAAGGGAAGGCGACTTCAACGTTAACGTGCGGCACCTTGAATGTAAGACGAGCAGCGGAATCGCTAGTGGGTGAGCGATGGTTATAATTTGTTCAATAGCCGGTTGTCTACAGGTCAGGAAAGCTCTTCAGGGAGCCTTCCGTTGGTTGGACAGAGAGGCTACGCTAATATATTTGATATGCTCGAAGTTTCTCGGGGAAAGCTATTAGGAATCATTGGTTTCCAATCCTACTTAGGAATTGAGAACTAGACTAGAAGGATTAGTTTACAGTTTTTGGGACTAGGGACTGGATTGGAAACTTGAACAATTGGTATGATCCAATGGAACCATTCACTTAGCAAAAAAAAAAAAAATAGAGTTGTTTCTATTTTAGGGTTTATTGCTATTTTTAAGAAATTTTAAAAAATATACTTAAATAAAAGAGTCGGTCCGGTCTCGTTCCCCCAACTAGATCAAAAAGCATCGATTCCATTTTTTTGGAATTGAAAACTGGACCAACGCCCCTAGGAATTGGACCAAACTGGCTGGTCCAATCCATTTCGAGTATTTCAATTTGGTCGATTTTCCATATATTATATTTTTAATAAATAAAAGCCGTTGGCTATTAATATTATGGCTCTACTTGATTGATGAAAAAAAATATATCTAAAAGATGTTTTCATTATTTTCATTGTTTTCCAATATAATTATATATGTGCGTGCGCATACATATGCTTGTTCATTTTTTCTGGATATTCGTTTTATCATTGTTCATATCAGTTAAAATGCTCTCATACTAATATTGTAACAATGACATGTGCTTTTATACACATAGATATTCTCCTTCTTCTTTTTTCTTATTGCCGTGTAAATCTTACTTTTTTTGACCATCAAGAAAAAAATGGAAAAGCATAAAAAGAATCTCAAACCCATTGCATTTAACACAAATTAAGTCACAAACCTTCCAAAAAGTCCCTATATCTAAATACGTGTAATTTTGCAGATAGTTGACCAGAT
The DNA here is from genome assembly GCA_014182895.1 of Angophora floribunda. Lineage (NCBI taxonomy): Eukaryota > Viridiplantae > Streptophyta > Magnoliopsida > Myrtales > Myrtaceae > Angophora > Angophora floribunda. The sequence goes on from CM024712.1 coordinate 3,478,133, forward strand.
GATTAAATGCGTATTAACTCAAGGGAGCAAATGTAAAATATCTTACTTACATAAAAAAATATCGATAAATTGAAATGAATGGAATTCCTTGTGATCAATGAATTTGACCAAAATTGTTAAACAGGGACATGAATGGATGTTGGAACGGGTCTCGAGTCAACTGCATGCGCTACTATTGCCTCCCTTGAATAAACCTCTCTCTGTGAAGGAACAAAATATCAATTTATTCCTCTTCAATATCCTAGGAACAAGAAAATGGAATCAGAAATATCGACAGATTATTGCGGAGTCCAAATAAAAAGGAAATAAAAAAAAATCCAATCTTACAATTTTTCTCTATCGAATTTGAATATCAGAATAGTGGATATAGTCATGATTCAAGGTTCTCTTGAGATTGAGGCTCCATTTATTTCATGGAAATATGACATTTCTAGAAAATATTTTCCAAGAAGATGACAAATCCAACCTTAAAATGAATTGGAAAATATTTTTCATTATTTGGTGTGAAAATTTTGATTCAATTTTTTACAATAAAGATACAATATTTGGGCACTAGAATCTCAAATCCAGCCTTGATGGACCCCGATTTGAGCGCTGAGGATTGGGGAATTGGCACCTGGCTCCCAAGAGTAGCCTCGATGGATCAAAGCATGGGCACCGGGGTCTTGAGATCGACCTTGATGAACACGAGCATGGCCTTTATGGATTCGATTCTAAGTGTTGGGGATCTGAGCTCGGGCACCAAGATCCCATGCTTGACCATTGTGGACCTAGGCTTGGGTGCCTAGCATTAGGCACAAACTGGGGTTTTGGGATTGAGCTCACTAGACCTAAGCGTGGGCACTGGGGATTCAAGCATGGGTTTCAAATGTGTACCCAATATCAATACACCTAGGCTTGGGCGTTCGGGGACCTGGTCCTGTATGCAAGGGACCTAAGAACCAAAATTAGAGTTTTTGTGCTCAAGAGTAGAGTCTTGAGTCCAAATATCGATACTTAATCATCTTTTGGAGGAAAGTATTTTCCTGAATTTAGGATAGGTTTTTCATTAACTCATTTTCTTAAGCGAACCAAATATAAAAAATGAAGAAAATGTTTTCTTGGAAAAATTCTTTTGCAATATAAATGGTGCCTAAATTTTTTTTGCAATTAGCTGGCAACTCAATCAATTTGGTTGAATTGCCTAATTTAATTGGACTAACTCCAAAAGGAAAATAAATAAATAAATAAATAGAGAGAGGGGGGACTTGCCAGAAAAGGAATTTTGTTAGGTTGGGTTGGACTTGGATATGATAAAAGTGCATGGTGGTTATATATATATATATGAAGAGACTTGCCAGAAAAGGAATTTTGATAGGTTGGGTTGGACTTGGATATGATAAAAGTGCATGGTGGGCGGGTCTTGATGTCAACAAATGCCCCCTCGCTTTTAGGGCCTACAACCAAACTAGTTTTACTCAGAAACTAGATTGGATCGTTCAAAAAAAAGTTCAGGCACTGAGTCTGGAAATAGGTTCAAGTCCCGAGTGAGTACCCACTTAAAAATCGGACCATACCACCTTATTTTGGAATTTGTTTTATAAGTTAAAAAAAGTCAAAACTCTAATTTTTTCCCTTGAATTCTAACCTTAGCTCTCCTTTGTCTTTGTCCTTCCTCAAACTCTCATTATTAAATTTTTATGGATGAATGGAAAATGGAGTTTTATAATTTATATTTTATGTTACTTATTTGAACTTTTTATATATGTGACTATATATTCATCTTATAAATTGCTGTTTTCTTGAGTAGACTTTAGAACCAAATTAAAAAAAACATGGTAGGTTCCTTCAGACAAACATGATAGGTTCCAAAGTCCAAAAACTAAGAACTGATTATAATAAAGATAGGTAACGATTCATCTTGAAAGTGATCACCCTTACTATCTTTGCTTTTACACAATGCTTGGCTCCTGCAATCTCTCGCGTGCCGTTAACTTTAAATTTTTAATTGCCCACTGGCTTTAATTGATAAAAACACCGGCCTCGCTCCAACTTTGTTTTTTCTTTTCTCGTGAGGAGTCCAGTCCATATATAAATCACATTTCCCTCTTTTTCTTTCACTCCCTTTTTTCTTTCCTTTTCAATACTTTTACACTATTTTTCTATTTAAGGATTTTTTTATTGATAAGAGGAAATTCAAAAAAGAAGAAGAAGATCTAATGAGTGTAATTTGTGGGGCTGCTTGGTTTGTTTATGGTGGAGAGAAAAATGAAATCACATCGAGTTCACGCCTTCATAAATTGTATTAGTGGTTGTTTTGTTACATTAGAGACTTGCATGGTTCAATAATTTTCCATTCCACTCTTTCCTCCACCTTGATAATTTAAAGGACGGGGTCATTTTTTGACACCCTTTTTGGCTTCATGCTTGTTTAATGAGTCAGTTGCGGGCTGAAAATGTTAAGGCTGTTTGATAATTGTAAATAATATCGACTCAAAAGATTGGATTAAGTTAAAAATTCACTTCTAGGGGCAAGTTATGAAGGGATTGTTTAATTTAATAAGTAGAAAAAGTAACTAATAGAAAATAGAATCTGGCTAGTTATATTATTACAATCTACAAATAAATGATAGATAAATGTATGGTAGGAAAGTAGCAATATTAAATTACCAATCAAACAATTTTTTTTTTTCACAAACCAAAAAAAAAAATTTTCATTTTCAAAACTTATGATTTTGTCAATACTCCATATTCAATATTTAAATTTTCAGCACTTATTTTTCAGTTCTATCAAATGAGCCCGCAAAGATATAATTTTTAGTTGCGCTTCAAACGCCAATTAAGTCAAGCATGAATTACTATTCCTCGTTAATTTTTTTTTCTTAATGCAAATTCATAGATGATGGATTGTCACTTTCATAATTTCATTTAAACAGTCTATTTTTGTTTTCTTTGGAGCAAGAACAGAATGAGGTCTTATTTATTCTACCGAAGGAGGAATAAAAAAAAAAAACTCAATCAAAAAAGGAGAGAAACCAGAAGAAATTCTATTCAAATTTTACTTGTTTATATGCAATCTGAGCGGGGGGACAATGGCTTGCTCCGCATGGTGCTATCTAGCAACGCGCCGCCGACGTTCAATATTCCCTGCGGCCTCCCCGAGGGGCGGCGCACCTGCAACGCCACCACACGCATGCCGATGAGCTGCTTGCGGCGGGAGAGCCGGGACGGCCGGGGAACGAAGTTGCTGACCAGGACCCTTACCGTCCCGACGCGCACGTCCCGGAGCCAGTGAACGGCGTAGATCTCGATCATGACCGCGGAGGTGTCGCAGCGGAGGAACTCCTCGTCGACGCAGAAGACGAACTTGTCGTTCCAGGTGGGGTCGCACCGGCCGCGGGCGTCCACGCGGGTCGAGAGCTTCCGGTCCGGGTGCACCCAGGCGACGGCGTACGTGCGCATGGAGCGGGTCACGGGGGCGAGGTCCTGAGCCGAGATGACGTCGACCTTCAGCAGCCGGGGCGGCTTGTGGAGGTTCGAGGACATCGTCGAGGAACCGCGCGACCGGTTCCGTCCGTCACGCCGCCGGCGAGGAGGCGGCCTCGAAGCGAACATACGGCGGTTTGAACAGGATCGAGGGACGGGTATCGCAGGAATACGAAACGGTCAGCGGAATCGATGGCGATCAATGGTTATAATCGTTCGGTGGCTGGGCTGCGGACAGGTCATGGACAGGAGAGCGTACGGCGCTAGGCTGACTAAATTTAAAAACCACATTTTTATTATTATTTTTACATCGTTTTCTAACTTTGTTAAGAGAACATATTTGGTTCACGTTGGAATACGTAATTAAGTGGCTTCTCTGGGGGAAGTTGGTGGCCATTGATACTATGGCTCTACTTGATTGGCGAAAAAGAAAATTTATCTCCAAAATATTTTCGTCGTTTTTCCAATGTATGATCTAGAAATTTCTATCGACACGTATCTCTATTTTCTTCATTTTTCGATATATTTATACATGCGAGTGTACATACGTGTTCATTTTGTCGGTTAAAATGCTCAATACAATTGCTTTTCCTTTTTTGACGCTCTTTTTAGCCTTGTATCTCTTATCCCTAGGAGGTCTTCCTCGGCTGACAAGTGTCACGCTAAAATGGTAATAGTCACCGATTATACACGTATAGAATACTCCATTTTTTCTTATTGCCATGCAAATCTTACTCTTTTCACCATTATAAAGGAAAAGGGAAAAGTACAAAAAAATCTTCAACCGATTATATTGATATTAATTCAATTCTAAACCTATTGAAGAGTTGTTATATCTATATACATGTAATTTGTAGATAGTTGACCAAAGGATTAAATGTGTATCATCAAACTTGGTGGAGCAAATATGAAATATCGTACTTACATACATACATACATACATACATACATACATACATACATATATATACATATATACATATATATATATATATAAAGTGGAATGAATGGAATTCCTTACAATCAATAAATTTGATGATAATTGTTAAACTAAGGTTCGCTGGAGACTTGGGCTTATTTATTTCATGGAAATGTGACATTTTTGAAAATTTTCTTTCAAGAAATTATTATCTAGGAAAATGATAATATTTTTTGGTATTTGGTCGAAAGCTCAAAATGAACTAAAAGATATTTATTGTTGTTTGGTGTGGAAAATTTAATTTGATTTTCTAAAATAAGAACTATTTGGGTGCTAATAAGTTGCACATAAGTAGTCGGGGAATTATGTAAGGGCATTAGAGTCCTGGGTATGGACTCGATGGACTCCAATCAAGATGTCGAGGATCGCATAGACACTTAGGTCTTGGGCTAGCCTTGATGGACCAGAGCATGGGCACCAAAGGTTCAAAGCCCAACCTCAATGGACTCGGGCATGCCCTTTGTGGATCCTAGTCCGAGTGTTAGGGATCTAAGCTTGGGTACCAAGATCTACTGCTTGGCCATTGTGGACTTGGGCTTAGGCGCCAGGACATTGGGCATGAGCACTAGGATTTGGAGCTTGACTTCAATGGACCCATGCACAAGTGTTGCAAGGCCTAAGCTCAACCTTGATGGACCCAGGCACAAGCAATAGGGACCCAAACATAAGTATCGAGGCCTTGGGAGCGGCCTTGATGGACCCATGCATAGGCAATAAGGAGCCAAACACAGGTATCGAGGCCTCAGGAGCGGCCTTGATGGACCCATGCATAGGCAATAAGGAGCCAAACACAGGTATCGAAACTTGATCTTGTATGTTGGGGACTCTAGAATTAATGTTGGAGTTTTTATACCCAAGTATAGAGAATTGCGCATTCAAGTGCCAATACCTAATCTTATTTTAGAAAATGAATTTCAGATTTTTTAAAGATAAAATCATTTCCTAAATTAAAGTATATGTTTTTTGTTGACTTATTTTTCTTAAACGAATCAAATGTTGGAAAAATGAGGATAATATTTTCCATTAAACAAGCCAAGTCTTAAAAAATTATCTAATTATTTGGCAACTCAATCAATTTGTTCGAATTGCCTAATTTAATTAGACTAACTTCAAAAAATTAAAAAAAGAAGAAGAAGATATGAAGAGACTTGCCGAAAAAGGAATTTTGTCGGGTTGGGTTGGACTCGGATCCGATAAAAGTGCACGGGCGGATCTTGAAGTCAACGTATGCTCCCTCGCTTTGCTTCGCTCGTGCAATCTCGTGACGTTGACTTTAAAATTTTAATTGCCCGCTCGCTTTAACTGATACAAACACCGGCCTCGCTCCGACTTGTTTTTTCCTTTCTCGTGAAGAGTCCAGTCCATCTACAAATCACATTTCTCCCTTCTTCTTTCCTTCACTTTCACTCTTTTCTTTCCCCTCCAAATTTTCACTCAATTTTTCTATTTAAGGATATTTTTATTTTTATTTTGGTAAAGTTTAAGGATATTTTTATTGTTAGAAGGAAACTGGAAAAAAGGAGAAAAAAGACCTAAAGAGGGTAATTTGTGGGTCTCCTTGGTCTGTTTTTGGCAGAGATAAATGAAATGATATAAAGTTCATCCCTTCATAGTTCGCATTAGTGGTTTTATTTTAATACATAGAGACTTATATGACTCGATAATTTCTCATTTCATTCTTCGCCTCTACCATGATAATTTAAAGGGTGGGGTCGTTTTGACACCCCTTTGGCTCTATACTTGTTTTGTCGATTATGTGCTAAAAATGTTAAGGTTGTTTGATAACTATGACTAATATCAACTTAAAAGATTTAATTAAGTCAAAAAATTCACTTATTCGGGTAAGTTGGGAAGAGATTATTTAATTTATTAAGTACGAAAAGTAATTGATAGAAAATAAAATCTTGCTAGTTATATTCTTACAATCTATAGATAAATGATAGAAATTTCTTGTATGGTAGGAAAATAATAATGTTATGTTATCAATTTTGAATTACTAATCAAATAACTTTTTATTTCACAGACCCAAAGAAAAGCAACTTTTTATGCTTATATTCAGAATTTGCAATTTTCGATACTTATAATTGGGTACTTAAATTTTCAACAGTTATTTGTCAGTTTTATCAAATGAGCATTCAAAGACATAATATTTGGTTTACCCTTCAAACACCAAATTAAGTTGAGTATGAATTACTATTCTTAGTACCTTTTTTTATGCAAATTCATAAATGATTGACTGTCACTCTCTTACATTTATTTAAAGATTTTGGTTTTGTATTCTTTGAACCAAGAACAGAATGAGATCGTATTTATTCTCCCAAATGAGGCAAAAATCATCGAAAGAGGAGAATTTAGAAGCAACTCTATCATATTACTTGTTTGTTATTGAGAATCTTATAAATATCTATCTTTTTAAGTCAAAACTTCGAAAGTTAAAACTACCCACAACTCTGTTTTCATACGATTCACGTATCTTTAGCAACCATCTACTATATTTCCCTTATATTAAGTGACTGCTCAATTATTTAAAGAGATTGTATATTTTCTCTTGTAAGTAACCCATCCACGATGAAGTAGATGTGCTGCAAGTGCCTCAACACTAGTTGTACACCATGTAGAGTATGAAGTACATAAAATTTAGTGAAATTGAGTAGGTTCAAAGATGATAAGATAACATCGTTAAGAGCTAGTGGATTTATGTGCACAATAAGTAAAGTCAATATAGCTGTCTGAATGCAAATGAGATGTTTGTGATCCAATATCGAATGAACCCAATGAAATGAAATAGTTTTCTTGTTACGAAATTAACCACTTGATTTACACATCTTTATAACTATCATTATACTTTCACTTAATTAAATTATCACTCAATTCCTTAAAAAAAACACCAAATTCTAAATTAAAACTTGACATGCCTTTATTTTCTGAAATAAAAATTTGAAGTGATATGTCAATATCAAATAGAGATATGAAGTAATCATGTTGATCTCAAAAAATAGCTTGACTTCACCAACTAGTTAAGGACATTTTCTTCCTTCGGCTTTTTTTTTTCTTTTTTCTCTATTTTTCCCCAAAAAAGACAAACTCAAAAAAGAAAAAAAAGAAAACTAATTTTTTTTGTTTTCCTTTTTTTTTTTGTCAATTCATGGGTAATTTGGTCAATTGGCTTAGAATGTTTATTTTAGTTAAAAAGAACATGAGATTACTCATAAACAAATTATATTCTGTGCAAAAACAAAAAAACTATATTCTAATTATTTGAATTATTATAAGATAGGGATCTCTGTTTTAGCAGCACCGCCAAACTTATCTAGGACGTCAAAACAAGTACTTCGACAGTTAACTCTCTCTCTCCTCCATCCCAAGCTTCTCTGCAACTCTCGTCTCCGACCTCCCACCATTTTCCCCGCCGACCTGAGCTCGGAAAGAGGTCGCCGATCGACGAGCTTCGTGCTAAGTCTCGCAGATTCATCGGACAGCCCAGGCCAGGCCAGTCCGTCGGATAGCGATCGGAAGCAAGCCGAGATGCTGCAATCCGTGCCTTCGTTCTCGGTGTTCGTGTCGACCGACGACGAAACCGGCGACCACCCCCACGAGGAGGAGTCGGAGGCCGGCGAGGCGCTCCGGAGGACCGTGACGATCGCGGGCGGCATACCGGCCGTCGCCAGCGGGGAGTTCAGCTTCGGGAAGGAGACGATGGGATTGATCGAGGAGGCGGAGGAGGAGGGGGAGGGCGAGGGCGAGGACGATGGCGGGGGCGACGCGGGAGGGAGAGAGGAGCTGGGGTTGAGGAATGGCTTGAGCGCTGGCGGAGCGCGATCTGGCCAGCCCGCCGATGTATCTCGCCGCCGGGCTCGGAATCTGGAATGCTGATTTCGCCGGCGAATCGAACGGCGGTCGCGGATTGAATCTGCCGCAATTCGACGGCGTCGGCGACGCGGAGGAGTTTTACGGGAGAATGGTGAATGAGTTTCCGTGCCACCCCGTGTTCTTGAGGAACTATGCTCAGGTTTTGCAGGTTCGATTTGGCTCGTTTTCGTGTTCGTGTGGGTTTCTAGCTTTGGTTCCTGAACATCATGTGTTTAATACGAAAAGATCCATCTGTCTATAATTTTGAACGGGAATCAGTCGCCGGGAAGGATTTTGCCGGCTTCTGTCTCTATTTCTAAAGATACCTGTCATTATCGTATGCGGTGTGATATTCTTAATTTGTTGTTGCTTGTTCTGTATGTTATTTTCTGCATCTCCAGCATTTCCTTAGCTCCCAATTCATAGCCTGCGCATCTAACTGAACACTACTAAAGTTGGATCGCATTGTTATGCCGGTAGGGATTGCGGCAATAGGAATTCTTGATTCTGTTAAATCCTTTGTGCCCCTATCAATTTAACGATGCTTATAGATGAAGGTCTTTTACCTATTACAATCGTCAAGAGCGGTCATTCCTTTTGGAAATCAGATTCCTGGACTTGTTTCTGGTAAAACAGAGAATCTGAGATATACCTTGGCAAGTTCTAATTTAGTTTAAACTAAGGCAGAGATGTTTTAGTCCGTGATTGAACGTTCTGCAAGATATTCCAAAAAGGATAGAGGTATACAATTGAGTTGTGCTTTATCTAAAAGCCCATTTTTTTTGTGTGGTCGTCATCTATCTACGGTTTGTTACTGATACCTCTTTTACATAATTGAAAACTTTACTCGCAGTCAAAGGGGGATCTTCTCGGAGCAGAGGATTACTACTATCGTGCTACACTAGCCGATCCTGAAGACGGTGAGATTTTAGCGCAGTATGCTAAAATAGTTTGGGAGCTCTATCATGATAAAGAAAGAGCTTTAACCTATTATGAGCGTGCAGCTCAAGCTGCTGCCAATGATAGGTATGTATATTCTATGTCAGAAAACAAACTACAGCGACACCACAAACATCTTCCATTCACTTGTATTCAGTTCTTGGCTCTGAAGAAGGGAACTGGTAGAAGCCTTAGCGATTACTTTATTTTTTTCGTTGGGATAGGGGCATAATATTACCGGACTTACAGTTTGTGCCTGGAAACTTTTTGCTTAGATACTAGCCTTTGGTGAAGAGCCAGGGGCTGGCTGCAGTATATATTTTGTTCACAACAGTTTTCTGTTTGCTTGTTTCAGCCATGTCCTAGCAGCATATGCACGTTTCCTTTGGGAGCTAGAGGATGAGAATGTAACAGATGGAGGACAAAAAAATCACCTCCAGGTACTCCTTGTCCTTCATATGTCCTTATATCTTCTGTATCTATAAAACTATGTCTGAAAGGTGTATTTAATGGGAAGCAGGGAATTTTGGACGAGAAAGAAGTTATGACTTCTGAGAAAGAAAAATCAGTCGGAATTCCTGTGATCATGTTTGACATTGCTAATTTTACTGCAACCGGTACCGACGGCAATGGGGAGAATATTGAAGAGAATTATAAACAGATGATTGAGGAAGATCCATCAAACCCTTTGATTTTGAAAAGTTATGCTCAGTTCTTATATAAGGTAATCGAGAAACTTGATTGCCTTATTCTTCTTCAACCTTCCTTCATCTCTGATGCTCAATATTATTTAAGAGGATCATGGGACCAATAGAAAAGGATAATAGCCTTTAATTTACTTGTCATGATTACTACGATCTAGCTCAATTATGTGGACCTTGGCACCATACCAAGTTGGACATAGTGTTATTTGCAGCTACCTGTTGAAACGAGAATCTTGAATATGTCACGCACAAATATATACTATATAGATATTTTGTCCATTTGTTTTGAGCAGTCTCATTCGCACTTAATCAGATGTTTAATTTACAGGTGAAGCAAGATCTCAAAGGAGCCAAGGAATACTATTCACGTTCTATTCTTGCTGATCCGATGGACAGTGAAGCATTAGGGATGTATGCTAAGCTGGTTTGGCAACTTCACCATGACCATGATAAGGCATCATCCTATTTTGAACGAGCTGTTCAAGCGAGCCCTACAGACAGGTGAGCTTTTTGTTTGTACTGTTCCCTAAATTCAATTTAGATAAGCATCAAATGTCAAGAGTTCTATTATTCTGTCACTCATGGTCCAAAGTGGGTGGCCATTGGCCATGTAAGAATCTGTTGCATCATCTTCATAAGGGCAGGTGCTCCTTTAGTCATTTTTAGGGAAATCAGTGATCATAAAAAACAGAAGCACGTTGGATACTTCAACTACATGAAACTTGGGAGTGCACTTTTTGTGATTGTTGATATGACCTTAATTTTCTATTGATGGTTTTAGTAAGTTGCAACAAGTCTATAACTGGAAATGCTAGGAGGAATATTTAGTTGGGCCAAAACTTATAATTGTTAGTAACCATACAGCTACTCTATCCATTTACTTTAGCTATTCTTGCTTCTCTTCATCATTATGCTAATAATCTCTGCTTGCGCTTATTGGAGTGGAAAGAGTTCTTGGAATCATCTCGCTGCAAAACATGACCTGGGTTTTTTGCTCTCATATTCTGCAGCCATATTCTTGCTGCATACGCCAGTTTCCTTTGGGAGACAGAGAATGATGACGAAAATGGGAATGACTGCATCCTCCCCAATACTGTTTCTCTGAAAGAAGCTATGAGTTATGCCAGTGCTTAGCTTGCAACTTACCTAGTCAACATAGACAAAGCCAACCATTTCAGATGACGCTTTCAGTTCTGCTCATAATTTCGGCGGTGGGACATAAGGAGATGGATTATTGATAGGTCATGATGAGGAAGGAGCCACCTAAGTCCACCAAGTTGGGATCGGTAAGTGTCATCCGCTGCCAGAAGTGAATAAGTCGGGACATGTGACTAATTTTTTGGGCACTATTGAATAATATATGCGAATACACATGTATGAGTCTGTATTATGTTTACGAATAAGTCAGAATAAATGGGGTTCACGTTAGCGGTCGAGGAATGGACCAAAATCAGTCATGGAGCAATGCCAAGAATGTGGTTGCCTCAGTTAGGCTGGGATATTGACATTCTACTCGGTAAGATTTCTATGTATGAACCCTGCTCGCAAAAGAGGACAATTGATCCCGTCGAGCAACTTCGAAACTTCGTCTTTTAAATATCTTAGCCTCGTTTCCTCCGACTTTCCAAGGTAATCGCTGATGTTGAGTAATTCCTCTGGGTAAATGAATGGGTTTGTATTAATTTTTTAGCGAACGTTTTTTTTTGTCAAAAATTCTAAGCGAACGTATTAACTTGTTATAAAGTTGCACAGTTTGTGCTTCTTGAGTTTCGGTTTTTCATATTCCAGTTTCAAACACAGCTGGAAGTGACAGTCTTTTTTTTTTTTTTTTTTTTTTTCGGGAAACGCATTTTCAACTTCACGTAAAGAAAATTGAAAGCAACGCGGACTAAGGGAGGAAAGTTATAATGTGGTTACTTTGGTCTGTAAACGAAAAGGCTGACTAGTCCTTTAAGCTAGCGACCTAGATTTTGTCAATTCTCAGTTGTCGATTAAAATGGAAACTAACAGACCAGATAAAATCATGATATAGCATGAAGCCGAAAGTCATAAAAGTGGGGGAAACAAGGTCCTGTAGTGAGCTTTTGGGCACAGAGGGTTCCATGCCCCGCCGAAGAACCTTCCCCGCTGGCTTTAATCAACAAGCGTAAAGTTTCTCTTTACATACTCCAAGCACGAAAACGGTAGATCCAAAATGCGCTCCACCTCAATTGACCTCGATAGCAGCCTGTCTACAATACCATCATCCCTACTTGACAACCCGGAGTCTACCCTGAAGTTCTTGCACGCTACCAAGGTTGAATTACACACCCAAGGAACTGAAACTACAAATGCCAACCCCGAGCACTTACTACGAGCATGATGAGAACTTCCCTGTCCGACTAGCGCATCCTTGTAAGCTTGAGATATGCTAGAAACATGCTTCCCCATTGGCCAAAACTGTTGAAGCACGGACGGAGGGGACCCATCTGGACTCAGAACATCAGCATCCGAGTGAAGGTTCACCACAACGGTTCCATGCTCTGAGTGCAGCTGGTTGCTGAGAGCTCTAAGGAAAGGGGAATCTGGGTCCCAGAGCTTACGAGGGAAAACATCATCACCATCATAGGCATCGATGAAAACCAAGTCATAAAGTTTCTTGTTTTCCAGTACAAACTTCTCAGCATCGGACTCCAAGAGGTGAAAGCCTTTCATGAATGCCTTTCCACATCACTTCATCCATGAGATCAGGTTTCGAGATGGCATGATCGCCCGAGGGAGTTAGGACTGAAAAAGCTGGAAACCCCATGGCCTGAATGGAGGCTGAGATGACCAGGGGGTCGATTTCGACTATGTCAATAGTGGCACCTGGAACAATTTGGCCGCACCGATGAATGTCAGGACCACAACCTCTTTTTGAATGCTGTTAGGGGAATCTATCTGTTTATCTCCTTTTTTCTTTCCCTTATTTCTACTTCTTTATTCTATAATCTTGTTTTCTTTTTGGATGCAGCAGAGAGATCATGTTTCAGGGACTTAGATGCATTTCAATATTTGACCAACATGGTCATAGCAACATTTACAACTAATCTGATGTCTTATTCTTCACATATGCACTCATTTCATCAGCTTGGAACAAATAAAAAATATGGACAATAAAAGAAATGGAAAAGAACAATTACCTTGAATTTTACTGGCCAGAAACAATGGTAAGCTACCTCCACCATGCCCAATGCACAAAATGTTCATAGTTTTATTCCCATGTACAACATCCCCAAGATCAAAATCAGAAGATGCCAATGTTGCCAACCCAACTGATACCATGCTTTTGAGATCTGCAAGAAAAGTGAGATGTATTCCAAATTAAACATCTGCACATGTACAATATGCACAGGACCAATAAATAAGGACTAGAACAAATAGACAAGTCCCCAGAACAAATTCACATGGTAGAATCGATCCATATTACATCATGAAACTGAATCAGGCATCACCTTTAAAGGAACAATCGAGACCAAAATCTCCAGCAATTTGAAAGAAAAGATCAAACTTGGAAGCTCACATGCTAAAAGTAATGTTTAACATGAATTGATGCAATTTGAAAGAAAAGGTTAGGTTCACATACTAATCTCATGCCTGTTATCGTGATTCTTAAATGAAGGGAAGAGAAAGACAGGAGAAAATATCAGGGAAGCAAAATGCACACAATCTGGAGAGATCTCAACCAATATGAACCAATTTACATGCGTGAGGGTACCAAACAAAAACAGGCGCTGACTGCAAAGCTTGTGAATTAACATTGCTTGTGGTGACTGTAGCATAGAGATATTGTCAGTTTTGCACAGGAATCCAAGGTCTAATATTAGAACTAGAAAGGGAGACAATTCTACACGTTGGGATTCCCTCCTATAACCCAGAATTTCTATTTCTTCTTCAAGAAGTAAAACATCACAGTTCTCCACTTAAATGTCCACTATTTCATTCTGTCTTATTTCCTCATTTTCCTTCATTAGTTAAACTCCGCATATTTTGCTATCGGACTCTAGTTCTAGTGTTATGTTCAACATAAGCTTTATAAAAACCAAAACCAAGAGTCTATGTTTTCATTTCTACTTTTTATTGAACACTTGTCTATCCTACTGAACTTGCTTGTGGCATTCACGAGTAAATTTTCTAAGCAAGGTTCATCACAAAAAAATTCTACGTAATTGAAGTTGTAACCAGATGGAACGGCCACCATAGCGACTCGAATATGTAAGTTCCTTTTTTTTTTTTCGGGGAGGGGGGGGGGGTGTGGAAATGGTTATTAAAATGGTTAGACTTTAAGAATTGAGATGGAAACAAAAGAAAGTGATCAATGCTCTAGGAAAGATGACAGTAGGGAAGCCAAGCAAAGAAGAAGAGAGAAGCTTTACATGGAACAGCCAGGCAATTTGCTTGCTGCATGAAGCGTACTGAGTGGGGTTCCGATTCCCGGTAAGTAGCCATAATCTTGACAGTGCTTTGACGAGTATCATCATTAAACCGGAGCACACGCCACTGGTATCCTAGTACCCTAAAACGTTCATTAGGATCAGATCTGGGGTATATGTCTGCATACCTTTGCAGAAGCCAATTCTCCACTGAAGACCAGTAAACAACATTCTGCGAAGATTAAACTATAATGCTACGATAAACATATCAATCTACACCATAAAGTTAATTTGGAGTTCATGAACTCAAGCAAGGAAGAAACGCACCGAAGAATGAACAACCAAAGAACGAGAAGCAAATAGTCGATCGGGAGGCCACTAAAAACAACAAGCTCTCAGGTGTCGCATAAACCGACTTAATTAGACTGAAAGTGACATCTTTAGCGAGAAAGAAAATTGGATTTCATTCAGGACACTAATTTATGAATATCAGATGTAGCAGGGCCCATTCATAATCTTGCCCTCGAGCAAGATTGTGACGTATACGAAACAACTTAGAACGAATTACCTCTTTTTAGGGTATCAGAAGAAGTGATTGATTCTTACAATATTAAAGACCTAAAACTAGAGTAAGCCTGCGCAGGTCAAGCTGAGATGTATCAGCATGAACCTTGATTGGAGAACTTGGACAATACACCACTCTATGCACAAAGTTTGCAGAATCTGAATAAAGTCGATCAACCAATCCTCAGTGATCGTTCAAATTCAGCCGATACATCGGAAACAAAACTATACAAAAGAAAGCACCGGCAACAGAACTAACTCCAATGCTCAGAGAGAGAGAGAGAGAGAGAGAGACTAACAGGTCGAGAAGAAGGGAAGGCGACGACAGAGACGACGCCATTGCCGCGGTCGGAAGTTGCGCGGAGGACGGTGTGGCCGCCTCCGCCAGGCGCGGTGGAGCCCCACCACTCGGAAGAGTAGAACCAGTCGCCTTCGTCGTCGATGCGGCGCCGCGTCGTCGCGGTGCTCAACTTCCGGGCGCGAAACGCACCGACCGATCGAGCTCCACGCCACATCTCCGGTGCCGCCACGAGCTCCAAAACCCTAGCAAGCAATCGATCGCGAGGAGGCTTAAACCCTGTCCAAATCGCGAGTGCAAAAGAGCCTTAAACCATTAGTAATTTCGGTACATGCTTTTAATTTATTCAATTTAATCTCTGAATTTTATATAATCATATTCTATTAATTGAATATCATGTACTATATTAAATATTTTCATACGATTCAATAATTATATTAAACATGTATCTAATCATATTAAAAAAATTAAAAATTCATGAATTACATTACATATTGAAAATTTATGAATCAAATTACATATTGGGACAAAATTCATAAATTGTTTGTGTAATTATCTTAAATTAAGGCCGAAATGTACATTGAGCTTCGCTTTTCCAACTCAAGTCGAGTGACAAAATCATGTTTAACTCATATCGACTCGATTATTTAACTAATTTGATGATACAAAAATAGGTTACCATGAATCAAGCAAGCAATTTACTTTTTAAGTGCAAACCTACCCATGTAGAGCCGCGCTTGAGAATTATGTGAATGGTAGTTTCAAGTCATTCAAGATCCTTCATTTCTCTCAATTTCTCAAACCTCTTTTCGAGTGGTTTGACGACACTTTAAAATGTGGTGAACGTGTTCTTTTTTCATTGATAAATCAATATATGAACATCTCAACAAATCTCTTGGAATTAAATGAAAAAGTTATTTTTTTGTTTCAATTGATTAATTATAAGATCTACTCGTAAAATAAAACAAAATAAAAAGGACTCGAGATATTTGAGATTGACTTAGGGAAGTGAGAAAACATACGCCCCGAGTTAGATTACTCATGTTGTGTAAATGTTGGGAGGCTATTCGATGGAATCGAATTTACTACGTAGCTGGGAACAAACGAAAGTCAAAACTAATTTGGACATTTTTGGTCGATATAAAATAGTACTTTACCTTATCCGAGTTTTATCTCGAACGGATATCAGCCGATTCTGCTGGCTAGAATCTGCCCACATCATCAGCTCTTTGCCTTAGCTTTACACTCTCTCCCTCCACAAGTTGTCCTTCTTCAACTCTCTCTCTCTCTCTCTCTCTCTGCCTTAACTGAAAAAACCACCACCACCACCACCACCGTCACGGGCTCCATGGCCGCCGCCTCCATAAGCTCCGCCTTCTCCTCCTCCTCCATCAACACCCTCAAGTGCTGCCGCCCCTCCGCCGCTAACTCTCCCTCCTCCTGCCAGCCCCAACAGCTGAGGCTCCTCACGCCACCATCATCGAACCTTCCCCACTTGGGGGAAGCTCTGTCGGTCCGCATCGCCCCGCTCAGAAGCCGCGCCGGCCTGAGGATATCAGCTGCCGTGGCCCAAGAGGAGGTGGCCACCCCTGCTGCCGTGGGAGTGGAAAAGGAGGAGGAGGAGGAGGAGGTGGAAAAGGAGGGAGAGGGAGAGGGAGCTGAGGGTGTGACTGTAAATACCAAGCTCTACTTTGGGAATTTGCCTTACAATGTGGACAGTGCGCAGTTGGCCGGTATAATTCAGGACTATGGAAGCCCAGAGCTTGTTGAGGTGTGTGACTCTGATTTTCTCCTCCTGGTTGTGATCAGATCGCTGATCTTAATGATCAATTGGATCAGCGCTGTTGATTGTGATCTGCATTTTGCTGATTTTTGCTGCGTTTTCTCTGTTAAAGTTCCTGATGCTGATGCTTTCCATTACGATATCAGAAAAATGGAACTTGATTTTGGTTGTTAGACTAGACAAACACAGAAGGCTAAATTGAAAAAGGGAAAGAAAGGGAAACCTAGCTAAGTATAGATTATCAGAAACCTGGTACGATGAAGAAGTTTGTAGCACATGTACATGCTGCAGCAGTATCGAAGAGGATGTGGATGAATCTCCAGAGTAGGCCGGATGATGGATTATAGTCTGTATGGTCTACAATTCTTTTACCTTAACACATTAGAAAAGTACCCTAATTGATGAGCATGGTGAATTTTGAGTCCAGCCAAAGTACCAAAATCTCTCTGGCATTCATCCTGCATGCTAAGTCACTCTCACTCTCGCTTTGCTTTTCCAGACGTGGCTTAATATCTGGCAAATCCTTAGCCATGCTCAGGATCCATCTCTTCCCATTGCCAAAGACAATTGTACAGTCGGGTCGTGTTGGTTAGCTAGTCATCTGTTCAATTACCAGCTTGTATTAAAGATCAACCCCTACAAATTCCTATGAGTACCACTAGAAGTGAGATTGTCAATGCTTGCTCTGATGGGATATTCCTTCGCTTGGATACGGACAATCAGTAGCGAGTAAAGAACTTGTACTGTTCAGCACACCCAGGATCTCCCCCTAGTTTTAAAGAACTTCATCAGTTTGAAAAGTAGAATGGGTCTTTCAGTATTCTCTTTGTTAATTGCACTTTGCCGATCTAAAATAAATGAATGTCAAAACTCTAGCCACTCAACAGAAATACATCAAATGTACCTCATGATTTGTGAAGAGTGCCTTGAAGTTTCTTTTGTAGTCGATTTGCCTTAAATTTAGTTTTATTGTGGTTCTTCTCCTTGACTCTTCACATTCCCCGACGATTTCTGTAGGTTCTTTATGACAGAGACACTGGAAGAAGCAGAGGCTTCGCTTTTGTGACAATGAGCAACATTGATGATTGTAACGCAGTTATCGAAAACCTTGATGGAAGTGTGAGTTGGCTTATCTTTGTCTATTTGCGAGTATGCGCAGCTCTGAAAAGCGACATACAATATAGATAAGACAACATTGCTTTTCTGTACTATTTCATCCTGCTAAGTAATGTCCTTTTTTTTCCTGTTTAGAATTGTATGAGATGAGGTCCTTCCAGTTCAGGAACTGAATTCCAATACTCGTGTTTCAGGAATACATGGGACGGACGCTGAGGGTGAACTTCTCAGACAAACCTAAACCGAAAGAGCCTTTATACCCTGAAACTGATCACAAGCTTTTCGTTGGAAACTTGTCCTGGTCTGTGACTTCCGAAAGCTTGGCAAAAGCTTTTCAAGAATACGGAAACGTAGTTGGAGCAAGAGTGCTGTACGATGGCGAGACAGGGAGGTCGCGCGGCTATGGTTTCGTTTCCTACTCGACGAAAGAAGAGATGGATACTGCTCTTGAATCTCTTGACGGAGTGGTAATACTTTGCTACACCCCCTGTTTCTTTTGAGAATAAGACATAACGAGCTTTCCTTTCTGAGCATTTTTGTCAATTGCTTCATGATTCATCTTCTTCCTTATTTTTTCCCCTCTTTTGAGCCGTAACCAGGAGCTAGAAGGACGTGCCATCAGAGTAAGTCTAGCTGAAGGAAAGCGGACATAAAGCGAAAATCAAGTCAAAGTTTGGGAACTGGGAAAAAATTGACGACCTTGGCACGGAAGAAGCAACAAAAGATATTTACTTTGAACGATCCCCTGTACAATTTGCACAGCGATCCCTTGTTTGCTTCTTTGCCGATAATTTGCTGTCACCTTATTATTCTGCCTTTCCTACTCATTGATCTTGCTGGAAGATTTCAGTATACAACAGTGGCTGGTGGCTGCAATAATTTTAAATGTAGCTTTAATAAATGCATTACTCAAATTTTCAGCTTCGAATAACATGGCACTTGAATTAATTTGAATTGAAGTGGATGTGAGGGTGCTTCAGAGAGCTAAAAGTCAAGTGAAGTCTGGAAAGAGGTGTATCTCTGTGCCGTTGACATCCTGCCATTTCTTTTGAGACTTGAATTTGTGTATAAATTGACCAGAACTAGTGCTTGTGCAATTCGACATGATTAACTCTATGAATCAAGCGGGCTTGTTTCCAGACTGAAAGAACAAATTCAATTTTCATCTGAGAATCATAACCGTTGCTTCAAATTATGTCTTCAATTTTTATGCAATCAGTACCTCATTCTATTTTCTTCTATAAGGCAGATGCATGAATTAGAAGTAATGGTTTTGCTGTGATTCTAGTGGATATGCAATCATTTATCATGATAAGGTCAGAAGCTCGGTTGCTCTATATTAAAGCAACCTCAGATTAGATGCTTTGATGAACCTTATTTGTATTTTCTGTGCATTGTGTGATTTTTGTTCTCTAAGGATTCTCTAGGGAAGATAGAAGGCATATTTATCATTTCTATCTATATAGAAAAAATTGATTAACAATTCCACAGGACTGACATAATTCATTTCCAAGGATATGTTTCCTTCAGAAAATTTTGAATCAGTTTCTCTTCTCAATGAATTACAGACACTTCCCTCCAATTACCAAATATCTCTGCAAGTACAGATGCCGTTTAGAAATCGGTGGTACCTATTCACATCCCTAACAATGATCTCCCTCTCCTCAGCTCTGCTTATGTACTTAAACACTTCATGACAATCCTTACAGATTCTCAGATTCTTCACAATCCTCAACGCCTTATGTGGCGGTGAAATGCCTTTCAACAGCCCAAAAGCCACCGCCAGTTTCTCACTGTGATACCAAAGTGCTTCCTTCTTCTCCTTCTCTCCCAACTCATGCGAAATTACCTTCCACACTGGCACATACCCTAAATTCTCGATCTTCTCCATCAATTCCATCAGCTTTGCGTAGACCTCTTCTGTCCTCTCATGTTTTCTATCTCCTGACATGAAGACGTGGACTTCACCTCTCACTTCAATCCAGCTCATGCCACCTTCCTTTTTCACCCTCCTATCCTTCATCATTTTGCGAACTTCAGCAACCTCATTCCATTGTCCCGAAGATGACAATATATTTGCGACAATCACATAAGCTGAGTCGTCATTTGGGTCAAGCTCCAGTAACTGCTCTGCCACTGAGCGAGCCATGTTGGCATCACTATGGTGTCCACAAGAAATTAGTAATGACCGCCATACTGCAGCATCGGGCTCAAATGGCATGATCATTGCAAGCCTCTTGGCTTCCTCCAATTTCCCAGCGTTTCCCATAGCACTGACTAGACAAGTATAATGTTCTAATCTTGGTTCTAGCGTGTACTCCAGTCTCATCCTGTTTAGCCAATTTTCAGTCTCCACCACTAAACCAGCATTGCAACATGCTGTCAGGATAGCGAGGAAGCTGTACTCATCAGGAAGAAGTCCCCAAGTCTCCATCTCATGGAAAAGCTCGACGGCTGACTCCACATCACCTTGTTGGGCATAGCTAGACATCATTGCATTCCATCCGATGTCATTCATCACTGCCACGTTCTGGTCAAACACACATCTCGCGTCTGAAATAAGTCCGGCTTTCCCATACCCATCGATCAAAGCACTCGCCACAACTACATTACTATCAAGCCCAGTGACTAATGCATGAGCATGGATGATGGCACACTGCTCCAACGCGGCCAACTCTGAAGCAGCGTGCAGTGCCCCAGAAACACTATGTACTGTTGACCCAATATCACAACTTTTCATATCAGCAAACACTGCCAACGCATCAATAGGCCGGGAACTTTGCGCCAAACCAACAACGACAGCAGAGTAACAAACCTCATCTTTTTTAGGAATTTCGCCGAACACCTTGAGGGCGCTACCCGCCAACCGACATTTAGTGTAGAAACTGATGAGGGCAGACCCAGAAAACGGCTCATTGGCGAAACCAAGCTTCAGGGACAAGGAATGAAGACAGAGACCAAAGGGTACGCACAAAAGGGTCGTGCAGGTCCTGAGGAGGGAAGCGACGGTGCGTTGGTTGGGCAGAGCCGAGTGGCGAAGCATGGACACGAAGAGTCGCAGAGAAAGGAGCGAGCCGGCGTGTGCGGAGATGAGGGACGTCCATGACACGACGTTCGGGGATGGGATCTGAGCGAAGACGCGACGGGCATAATGCAAAAGGTTGGTTCTTGAGTAGAGGGAGATGAGCTGGTTACAGAGGAAGCGGTCCTGGTGAGACGACGATTTCAGTGCTCGAGCGTGGATGATGCGGGGTTCCGCGTTCCGTGGTACCGACAACGTCGATCCGTCGACGTCGGATTCGTTCATGTTCGATTTGTTCCAACTTCTAAGGAGTTCTCATATGTTAGAGCAAGCGCACAAACGGAGAGCGAGGTTTAAAAACTAACTCTTTAAACTAGACATTCTATTATATCAGAATCTCGTTTTGGTTCAGTTGTGTCCTGCAATCTCTATAAAACATGTTCAAGATATCTCCATCCCATTTGGTTTCGAGCACAGATGGCAGAACTACTTAGTAGATCGTCTCGAACAAGTGACTATATTTTTATAAGGATAAGTGAGTCATAAAACTTTAAAAAAATATACTCGAATTTTAAAACTTATCAAGAAAGTGTAATGAAATCTTAAAATTTTTAAAAAGTTATCTAAGGAAGGACTTAATATAACTAATTTGACAAGTTCTAAGACTTAACTGCATTTTCTGGAAATTTTAGGACTTGATTATATTTTATGACAAATTTTAAAACTTGACTGTACTTTTTAAAAGTTTTACGAATAAATTATATTTTATCGATAAATTTTAGAACTTTCAATATATTATGCAATTGTTATATGAATAGAAATGGTTTGTACTTGACAATGAGGAGTAGTGAAGCCAAACACTAAGGCATCCAACATGTGTTGGCATGTATTGTCGATTGACTTGGATGTATCATCACTGGCATAAAGACAACGATCGACCGATGGACACATCCCAATCCTGCAAACACTCAGGAATTTTACATATGTGGGGATATGAGACATTTCCAGCGGATGCAGAGCATGAGATTGTTGTACTCCAGCAGTGGGTGGCAAGCAGAAGGACAATGAAAGCTGACTGCAGCTCCAAATTGGGGCTTGTCTTGACTTTCCGGTGGACCTTTCGTTCTTGCTTTCAAGTGACGATACTCTTCCAAGAATTTTGAGTATATGGACTCAGTGCAATCGCAATCATTAATAACGTGATGTCTACGTGTGGAGCCCACATGAAAAATTACTAGAATATGCTCGGGTAAATCTGATTTGGACAAGATTTTACCACTTAATTTATCAGAGATCAAGACAAATTCTACCGATTCTCTTGATTGATTTGAATTCTCATGATGATTTAAGGACTTACTTCAAAATAAAGGGTAGAGTAAAGATGGCACCATCTCTTGAACCTGCACATAAGAATTTTTGGCAATGCGCATGTTCATAACTTTTAGTGTTTACAAAGAACTTTTGTTCACATTCATCCAAACTAATCATTATGTGAGATGTATTGTAAAAAAAGACATGTATATTAAGTGTGCAAACTTGATTAGGTAAATCAAAATGTTATGTTTCATACATAAAAAGTATTGCATAATTATTTATGTGTAAATGTGAAGATTAATCTAACCCAAACTGTTTAGATAAAAAAAAATATTTGAAGACTCACCCCTTCAGGTATTCAAGTCCTTGAAATGGAACTCTCCGAAGATGGAAGTTTGGCCCCCTTTTTCAATTAAATGGTCATAAATTTTTAATGCAAAATGATGAAGGAGCACAAGTAAACTTAAGGGTATGTAATAATCTATTCCTTATATGAATGAGAATTTTGGAGTGAAAATTTTAGTTGTCATCATGTAGATCCAATTCACCATCGACCGAATAAATTCTATAATCATTGGGGACCCATTTAGATGAGAAAGCTTTCAAATGACAAAATTTGAAAATCCCTTACCCTCATACTTTGTCCAAATATTAAGCATTTGGAAGGAATATTATATACATATGTTCTTCCAATGAATGATGCTCATTGATACATTTTCACTCTCCACCCAAAAGTCCAAGTCCAATAATTAATCATGTCTTCTAGTATAAGTTGCAAAAAAAAAAATTGCATAATCCCCGAGGGATTTCGATTTTTGAGAACACCTAGGTCACCGTAAGCACGAACACACCGTTCATTCATGACAATATAACGCGAGATCGATGAGTTCAACAGACAATCGTCCATTAATTGAAATAAATATACTTGCAAAAGCATTATAAGTGAATTTACGTTGCTTAGGAATTACTTGTCCTTGTCATTGAAGACAACCCCTTTGGGATTCCAAATAGAAGCATGGTGAAAACAAAAAGGAAAAATAAATAAAATAAATAAAAATTAGGAAAAAGAATTGCCAGTTAGGTTCTTATTGGTGGCAAAGGCTAAAGGACAAATTGGAGGGACAAGCCATGTGGAGTGATGCGCCTCCCTTTTCATCACTTTTTTTCTTTTTAACTAGGGTTTTACTCTTCCAATAAAACCCAAGTTGCGTCCTTCAATTTGGCTTTCGATTCGTCATTTAATGTACCCCTGTCCTTTTTTTTATGTCGACATTTATCTGTCTGTCCAAAGAATCACACAAAGTAAGCTTTTTTTCTTGTAAAAAGTCATTAAATAGCTCTTTTTGACTTTTTAGCGAGAAATACTTGTTGCCCTACCTTTTGAAAAATTCAAAAGTACCTTTAATTTGACTTAAACAGCATAACATCTAATATAATTTCATAAATTTGAGGTGTCTAACATCGTGTAAATCGAAATTAAACAATAAAGCAAAAATACAGGAGGAAAAAAGGTTAAATAAATTAGATAAATTTCACACAGACTCTCACCAACGATTACTAACAAACGAAATATCAGTTATTCTAAGAAAAGGGTAATGTCCCTTATTAGTGAACCTCGAATCCGCCACACAAATTTTGAAAGAGATTATAGAAACAAGAGATTACCAGTTCACACGTGAATTTTATTGACATGTCTCTTGATCGAAATAAAAAAAAAAAATTTCTTTCAACTTTCAAAGTAGCAATAGTATTTCCAATTATGTCTTTAATTAATAATGCCTTGGGAATTCCGGAATTTTTCTTATTACGATTTATAAATGGATCCCTTGAAAGTAGGGGGGGCAAGGAGAACACCCTTTGCTGGCGATGCGAATACCAATAAAGCAGAAAACGCAGAGAGAGAGAGAGAGAGAGAGAGAGATAGAGCGAGAGAGAGGTCAAAGCAAAGGCGAACCCTTTTCTCTAGAGAGTCAAACCAAGCAAATTTGGCTCTGTGCATTTAAAACATCATAGGATTGGGAATTCTCTACGGGTCAATGGGGCTAAAATGGCATGTTCATGCACCCATTAGCTTAGCTTTGATGGCTGAAAAGGCATTCCTTCCCCTGCTCTCTTCTTACACCAGTGCCAGCTTGCTACCACTACCGGCTGTTGTCGACCTTCACCTCGAAAATGTCTTCCGTGTCAACCGTTTGATCATGCAAACCGAGGATCAAGCAATCGAAACAGATTCCACCTCCAACTACGCGAAATGTGCATGGTAAGATGCTGATATTTGTGCTGTGGCAACGAGTCTATGACCCAAAAAAAAAACAAACGAGCAGGGGTCACCTATGCTAGCAACGACAATGCGTTCTTAGCCTGGAGGCGATCAATTCTAACTTGACATCAACAGTTAGTTGAAGGGGGAGAGTGGCTAATCAATTGCAAACTAGGATTTCGGGTTGTTGATTTAATCCTGCCCGCTGATTTCGAGTGACCTTACACGGCATTTAATCTTCATCTTACCCTAAATTAGGAGAATCCTCGTCTTACGTCGGAGGATTCCCCACAATATGGCCAACCAAACAAGGATGAATGAGACGGGCAAAAACATCAAGTATAGAAGCAGGATTTCATCCGACAGAACAACATACCACCATTCAGGAGCCATGATAATATTGAGAAGAGTCATCATACGATGCGAGTTTTGCAAATGGTGAATTTACAAAGGGGGAACAATTTCCTGTCGGAATGGTCCGGCTGGCCAGATCCGATCTGCATGTACCTTAGTCCAAACACCAAATTCCTGTGACTTGCATTTAAGGCTAAGAAAAGGCAGCTGCAAAAATCCATAATCCGATGTCCCAAAACTGATTTCCAGCCACAACACGAGCAGAACAAGTTTGCACCTATGCAGTGTCTTGTAGAGAGAGAGAGAGAGAGAGTAAATGCCAATGGAGACATATGGCCTCTATAGTTTTTAAATATCACAAAGGGCAGATGCCCATTTCTCCATAGCATCCTCCTCAACCATCCATCAATAACAATTGACAAACATTCATTCCTAATCCTACGCCATGTAGAGTCTTCTTGTGTTTTTTTCTTTTTTTTCACCTTTGTGAAAAAATTTAGTAATACTTCCAAGCCCTCTTTTCTCTTCAACGCTCTCGTTCAGTCCTTTACCTAACAGTAAGCCCAGGTTCTTCTCCTCATGTTTCACCTGCCAACGCCATTTGACCCCCTCCATTCTGTAACATCTCCACCGCCCCCACCTCCAAAAAAAAAAAAAAAAATAGTCCATCCTCTTCTCTCCTTGAAAATGAAGAACCATAAAACAAAGAATTGGCCTCAAAATTTTTCTGTTGCCTCTTTCTTCATCCCTAGATCACTGCCACTAAAAATCTGCAGAAAGAAAAAGAAAACCCACATCTGTGATGTGACAATCTCACAAAACAAAGATAAGTCACTGAAAAATGATTAGAGAGAGAGGGAGAGAGAGAGAGGAGCCAATTTGTGTTAGCTTTTGTTGAACATACCATCATGTTTCCTCAGCAAATTCCTGGCAAACAGCAAGCAAATAACCAGAAAACCAACCCCAGCAGCCCCTCCTACTATAATAGCCACTGTCTTCCCTGTGTTTGGCCCTGACCCTACCACCGTTTCCTTAAAACTTTAGCACTAATCCTCAAACAAACATGTTAAAAAATCAGAAAGCTCACAACACAATCTTGAGGGATGACGAAAAGCTCTGAATTTTACACGACAATAACAAATTCGATATGTAAAAATTCCAAGACAAACAAACAACTTGTCCTATTTTTCTATTCCCACACTATACCGCAAAAATTCAGTTTGGCCGCGGATGAATCCGTGATTTAGTGTATATACTCTCCCACATTACCTGATGAAGAAGATGAAGACGAAGACGATGACTCTGAGGACGACCTCGCGGGGACCCCATTTGGGTAGTAACTATAGCTCACGAAGCACTTGTGCAGGTAAATCTGCCCAGAGGTGGAGCTCCCGCACTCCACCTGAGCCCGCTGGACAGCACTCTTCACACAATCCCCACAGTCGGAGTCCCCAACATCACCCTCACATTGGCCCAACATATACACCGCCTGGTAGCTCGCCGTGTAGAACCCGTGACCCGACACCACGCCGCTCTCGAGCACCGAGAAAGCCGTGTCCCTCCTCTCCTGGAACCCCGTCCCTGCATTTACGTTCCCATATCAAATTCGGGTCATGAATTCATAACAGTTCAAGTCATTTACTCCATAATAACTTGGCTAAAAAATGTAGCTTGACATTTCCTATATCAACATTGCACAGGACAGCGCTTTCACACTTGATTACAACAGAACAATCGCGACATAGTAAAAGCATCACTTTTTAAGACATGCCCTGTTCCATTTTCCATGGAAATGTGTCAAGATTGTGCCTTTTTCCAGTAACGAAAATCGACAGCCCTTACCTGCGGCGTTCTTGGCCCCGCAGGTCTTGTACAGCATCTCCATTCCCGAGACCTGAGTGAACCCAGCGACCTCGTAGAGCAAGTAGCATCCTGACAGCTGAACCCTCGCGGCGATGGTCCGTCCACAGAGCTTGTCGGTCAAAATGGGGAGCTTGCTGACGCAGTTGTAGCAGTCGGTGTTGCTCAGATCGCCTCGGCACTGGAAGAGACCGGTGATGCTGGTCTGGCCCGTTCCGGAAGTGGTCTTGAAGAACTTGGATTTGGTGGACTCAGACACCAGAGATCCGAACAGGGCCGAGAGGGATTGTGAGTAGACCCCGGTCGGATCCACGAAGGCTTGCTTCGCACACCCTTTGTAGACCAGAGTAGTGTAGTCAGTGGCGGATTTGGCAAGCGGGACTTGAGGGAGGAACAGCAATGCAGAGAGAGAGAGGAAGAGGAAGGGTAAAGGCGAGGGCTTTCCCAAAAAACCCATTTTTCAGGGGGGTTTTAATGGATCAAATCATGGCCTGGTGCTTCTTGGAAGTGAATTTTAAGGGTTTTGGAGAAATGGGTTTTGGTTGAATCTAAGGAAAGACTGAAGGGTTGTGCTTGAAGCTTTGATTCTCTTAGCTTTCCTCTTGCAGCTTTGCTCTTTTTTCGCTTGGAAAAAAGACCCTGAATTATGGGTGCTTCCGTTGGGGTGCTTGGGATTTCACTTTACTTTTTTCTCAGCCTCACAGGCAATCCCCAACCTGCCTCTGTAGATGTGCAGAGAGATGAGGAAGCATCTCTTTTTTATTTATTTTCCCCTTTTTTTCTTTTCTTTTTAGGGCTCTCTCTCTCTCTCTCTCTCTCCTCTCTCTCTCTCTCTCTCTCTCTCTCTATGTGTGTGCCTAGGCAAGGTTTTGCAACGGGGTGCAATTGTTGGGGAGAGAAATTGGAAAGACAAAAGTATTATTTTCAGGGTTTTGGAGAAATGGGTTTTGGTTGAATCTAAGGAAAGACTGAAGGGTTGTGCTTGAAGCTTTGATTCTCTCAGCTTTCCTCTTGCAGCTTTGCTCTTTTTTCGCTTGGAAAAAAGACCCTGAATTTTGGGTGCTTCCGTTGGGGTGCTTGGGATTTCACTTTACTTTTTTCTCAGCCTCACAGGCAACCCCCAACCTGCCTCTGTAGATGTGCAGAGAGATGAGGAAGCATCTCTTTTTTTTATTTTCCCCTTTTTTTCTTTTCTTTTTAGGGCTCTCTCTCTCTCTTCTCTCTCCCTCTCTCTCTCTCTCTCTCTCTCTCTCTATGTGTGTGCCTAGGCAAGGTTTTGCAACGGGGTGCAATTGTTGGGGAGAGAAATTGGAAAGACAAAAGAATTATTTTCATGCCTGAACATGGTGGCCTCTTTTTTTATTTTGTTTTTGTCTGCCTTTTTAGAATTTGGGGAGAGAATGAGTGCAAGATGGTCTGAATCTGAAAACAATTACTTCTTTTTCTTTTAGGAGGAAAACATGTCTTTCCACAGAGAGAGAGAGAGAGAGAGAGAGAGAGAAGAGAGAGGGGACAATGAGAAGGGTTCAAATGGAGGAGGGAATCTGATTTGGTGACTTGGAGGAGCGTGTGATGTTTGACTCACAGTTCACTCGAGCTATTAAGGGTTTCGAATTGAATTGAATAATGGAGCAGCTGTGAAATCTGTTTCCTAGTTTTTCCAAAACCAGCACTGTTGTCATTTACTCTGCATTAAGAGTTTTTAAAGTCACTGACTGGCACACAAGAAAATAAGTGAGGACAGGATTCAAGATCTCTCTTAAACTTTGAGGCTTGGATTGGAGCTGCGCTCACGCTTAACCTTATCTTTGACTCGAATCATTGATTTGGCAGATTGATTTTGTCCAACATAAGTGCTGCCCAGGCATCATTTGTCTGATGGTCACGTGTTTTTCAGAGGTCGAGAGTGAATCAAGAATCCCAAATTAGCAGAGATCAGCGGGGGGTTATTGCATTGTCCAACTGGTGTTGTTGCATCATGACAGAATTCTGTTGGAGATTATGGAGGAGGAGACAAATTTGGAAGTCCAAAAACCAGTTGAAGTAAAGATTTGGGAGGTCGGTAGGTTTCTTCTTCTCCTTTTTTGGCTTTTCTTTTCAATTAACTGTGCTAAAAATATTGTTTGTATGTGTGTGTATATATATATTTTATGTTTGCCAATTGGAACACCTGTTGAAGGAATAAGTGATTTGATGATAATTTTTTAATTTTGCTTCTCTATTCATGTGTGTTGACTTGTTAACGCCCCGGTTCATTTTCTTTTGGATTCTTATGATCTTTTTCCAAATGCATGCTGTTAGAAGATGAGTTTATAGAGCCCTTCAGCATTGCAAATGATTTTTTTTTTTGTAAGAAAGGTAAAACACCACCGAAATTCCTAAACTATATTTATTGTGATTAAGACTATCCGACCGGTCAAGATACACTCGAAAACTGAATTGGCTGCCATGGAAATAGGTTTGATTCTCAATTCCAAAATTTTGGAAACGGCACGGTGTGGAGCTTCTAGGTTCTGGGTAGTATCAAGAATTGACAATGAGAAGAAGATGATTTATCTTTCTTAAATGAACTTAATTTCCCTATTGCTTGAATTCTATCTATTTTGTATTGATACTTTACTTTAAGACATTTTGTTACTAATACAATTTTGCTGAAAATTTGATTCTCTAGTAAATCCTTGAACTAGGCCGAAAAACATGGTAGGTTCCAAATTTAAAAAATAAGGACTGAGTCAATATGGTAAGTTCTAGGTTTTGATTTTGGAACTTCCCCACTCTAAAACTAATTGTCCTTAATTGTGACACAAATATTTTATACTTTTTATTGTTGCTGAAAATCTTAAATTGTGTACACTATGACATTAATACCCCTACCTTTTTGTCATAGCAGTTACATGTTTGGAATATTGGTTTGTTCAAAGCTTTTAGTAGTAGTTAAGGGTACTTTTGTCACATTGAAATAAGTTTGAGGAATTTAGTGACACAATTTTTTTTTGGAGTATTGATATCACAAGTGACGTACTTTAGAGTTTTTGACAGAAAACATCACTCAAAAGATGATTCTCACAAGAGCGTTTCATCAATAACAATTCTTGAGCCGAAATCTTCAAGACATTTTAACCAACCACATCAATTCCGAGAGTCCATGACACGGTACATTTTTTTTTTTATCGAATAACACGGTACGTTGTGAATAGGAAAAGCCACTCGATAAAACTTTTAAATTGACCATCCTTCATGCAAAACTTTTTAAAAGTAAATAAGATTTGCTTTTGTTTAGTTAGCTTAGGTCAACAACTTTTCCTTATTTTCCCTAAAATTTGAGAGAATTACAGCCCAAGCTTTGATTAAAGCCCAATGACCAGAGCATAGTGGAAGACAAGGCCTAGGTTTCTTCTGAATGACGGCCCAGGTTCTTCAATAAAAGGCCGATCGACCAACATTCGATAAATTTATTATATTGAGAAAATCAACTCAAAATATTATTTGATTACTATGAACAAAAATACATATCATTATGCTCATAATGGGTAAGCGTGTTTCCAAAGGCGATCGAGTACTTTACCATATTTTTGATGAAGCTTGCATGTAAGTGATGTTCATGTTCAAAAACTGTTAATCCCAAACCTAGTTGGAAGGGAATTTTTGTCAATCAGAGATGGAGGAATACATGGTTTATGTGAGATTATCTCTGTAATGTGAATTTTTTTCATCTTTTTTAAGGAAAGAGATTGTTTCCGATAACGTTAAGATTCAACAATTCTAGTATGGAGTAACATCTCATATTGTAAATCGATCAAATGATACTTGCGAAATTACTGTTCGTCAAGGCGATGGACTAATCGAGGTAGTGACCTAGGAGGCTCCCAACCAAACGGAAGAGGAAGATTTTCTTCAAATGTTTTTTTGAATAATTAGATAAAATATATATGAACTTTTAAAGTGGACTTGACTTCTAAAAAGTTTTGTCCCAGGCCTGCCTCCTAAGGTAGTATTTGTTATAAAACCGGGAAAAAAATCATCCAAAATTAACATCACAAACTATTTTCCTCTTTTGACCAAAAAAAAAAAAAACTATGTTCCTCTAATTGCATATTTTATCTTTTTCATTGACTTGATCCGTCGTATCATCAGGCCAGAAAGTTCATGAGAATTTTGGGACAATACCTGTTTTCTCCTTACAAATTTAAGAGTTCAACTTTTAATAGTTTGGCATCTGTAGTCTAGGACTTTCAATGGAATTAGACTGTATTATAGTTATAAATATAGAGTAAAACATTACGAATTCAAATGTATGAAATAGAGAAAATCAAATTGGAAGAAGAAAGTGAACATAAATTGGGGCAAGACAGTTCGATGAAACCTATTTCAAAGTAGTTATTTTCCCACTATGGTGCAAACCCCCTTCAATGGAAACACTGAAAATATGACACAATGCCTTGAGAGGAACATAATATGGATGCACTTTAAAGTTTTCTTTGATTATGAACTCAAAACCCTTAAATTTAAGAGAAACGTATTATGGTGGAGAAAGAAAATGAAAACCACAAATATAGATTTGCCTTTATATTATTTCAGTCTTCCTTTGGTATTTCTAAAGACCCAATAAAGCAAATAGCTGCGTTAATTTTGAATAGTCATAACTTTTCGTGTATAATTTCAGATGTGCCTTTCCTCACAAAAGAAAAGGACACAATTAGAAGTTAAAACTTATTTGGTGCATCATGTCTTTTGGAACAATCGTTGCTAAGCACCATACCTTTTGGACAAACGGGTTCCTTGTACGGTTTATGCAATAACGAAATCATTTCCCTTTTACATACAATTGAGTCTCCAACAACTCATTTTTCTTCTTTCCAATCCTTCTCCTCCGAGATAAAATGTATATAAACAAGGGAAAATGCCACAAAAAATCATAAATTATACCCATTGGGACAATTTTACCTTGAACTTTTTTATGCTATAAAAAACTACAAACTATGTCACTTATGACAATTTTACCTCAAACTTTTTTTGTACCACCAAAAACCCCAAACTACGCCATTTGAGACAATTTTATCCTAAATTTTTTTTGTACCACAAAAAATCCTAAACTACTTGGAACACATTTACCCCATACTTTTTAACTAAAGGGATTTTTTGTCTTTTTACTTTTTTTACTTCTTTTTTTTCCCTTTCTTCCCTCTCTACCAAAAGCCAACAAGGCCACCCTCACCGGGGAGGGTTGCCCCCGATCGGGCGAGGGCCACCCTCCTCAGATCTGGCGAGGGTGGCCCTTGCCCAACTTAGGCAAGGGATGCCCTTGCCGGATCTAGCCGGGCCAACCCTCGCCTGACTTCTCACCCGACTCCGGCAAGGGAGACCCTTGCTAGGGGGGGAGGGTCGCCCTTGCTCAACTCAGGTGAGGGTTGCCTTTTGGCGGGGCGGCCTCACCCGACTTAGGCGAGGGTCGCCTCCACCGAATTAGGCGGGGGCAACCCTCGCCCGACGTCAAGGATGGCCGCCCTAGCCAGACGACACCGTCAGCAAGAGTGGCCCTCGCCGGCTTCACTCCACTAGGAAGAGGAAGAGAAAAAAAAAAGTAAAAAAGTAAAAAGTAAAAAGATGGAAATCCCTTCAGTTAAAAAGTTTGGGATAAATATGTCATAGGTGGCATAATTTAAGTTTTTTGTGGTACAAGAAAAAGTTCAGGGTAAAATTGTCTCAAGTAACATAGTTTAGGATTTTTGGTGATATAAAAAAAGTTTAGAGTAAAATTGTCCAAAGTGGCATAGTTTGAGGTTTTTTATGGCACAAAAAAAATTATGGTAAAATTGTCCTAATGGGCATAGTTTGGGGTTTTTGGTGGCATTTTCCCTATAAACAAATACAATAAAATATGTAAAAATAAATCATGAAAAAGATGTATGTTTACTCATACAACATGTAATGCACTTTATATAGTAGAATGACATTTCTTCTTCTTTTTTTTTTTTAATTCATTTTACATCATTTTCTTTGAAAAAACAAGGGATAATGCACATTGATCCATTAACTTTGATCCAATATGCAATGTCATCTTTAAAATTTTAATTTGCACAATACGATCTCAAAATTTGGCTCAATTTACAAAATCGTTCTTGAACTTTTAATCTATTTAACGATGTCCTTTAACTATTGGTGATTGTTCAATGTAGTTCTAAGACTATATAAAAATGTTTAAAAATTTCATAGACCACAATGAACATCGGACCAAAGTTTAGGGATCAAATTGCATATTTAATCAAAGTTCTTTAATCAATTGTATCAATATTTGAAAACACAGAGCATAGAGGTGGAGGATGTCATATCGTTCTATGATATGTTGGATGGAGTAACATATGAGAGATGAAGGAAAAATACTAACTACTTCCAGTTACTTGGACGACAGGAAAAGAGTCTAAGGAAAAGAAAGAAAACAAGATAAACTTAATAAAATTATATAAAGCATGAATAACTCTCGAAACCCTCAAAAGCAATCTACTTTCCAATAGCAGTTCTTTGTTGGGAGCCCTAGCATTATCTGGTTGTTATTTCCATTTACCATGAAAAACAAGTTGCAGATGCTGCCCTTCGATTCACTTCTGATGTAGAACCAAAGCGGTCGGACACCCAGAAATCCAACTATTCATTAAATTTGGTCAACAGAGATGAGATGAGATTAAACTATAGCCTGCTCTCAAGCATGACCTTACCCGACAATGTTAACCAATGTTTGGTACCTTAGGGCTGAAATCCGTGCAACAACCCCCCCTTGAAAAGTGAGAAAAATTTATAAATAGGCTCCAAAAAAGGGAATTGATTTATCCTGTCCTGCAAAAATGGGGTTCACAGAATACATGGAAAGCTCAGCACTCGCGCTTCGCTATCCAAAGAATGGAATATTGCGACTGGCTTGTCACGTAATGGAAGCCTGTTCCCAGAAAGGGAAATGGCGTTTCCAAAGAAGTGGAGGACAAGGACGCATTATTAAACATTAATAATGTGAAAATTGTCCAAAATGGGCAAGATTAGGCGGATGACGAGTAATCCATCCGTCTTTGTGATAATTCAACGAGCATGAGCCCTGTTGGGTCCTAGGATCTCTGAATCGTGGACACGAAAATTTTCAGTGGTATTGCTCGACGATGGGTTTGATTTTTGGTTCCCTTTCCAGAAAGCATGGTTTTTGTACAGTTGGAAAAAGAAGTCTCGTCGAAAAGAGAAGTTGGGTCGACGAGTACGGGGAGAAGAGTTGCGCCAAGTCCAACTGGACTTTTCCCGTTAAGTGGGGCTAGCTAACAGCTATGCGGATTCTTTTATATGATCACATTATCATATATTCTATTTTAGGCTTATAAGCAGATGGTCCGTGTGAAGATTATATTTCGAGTTTGAACTTCGAAACTTGACACGAATGAGGAAAGTCGAAAGTGGACTTCGATGACTGGTTTAACGTTTATGACTGAAGTTTGGTCTTTTGGTTTCTTCATGTACTTTGTTTATGCGTTTGTTATTCACTTCCGCAGTTGTGCAAGCATTCATTGAATTACATCCGGCGAAAAATCAAGAGTGTATTCCTCCGTGAAATCAAGGGATTACTACAAGAAAAGTTGTGAGAGCTAAACACCACGTGAATTACATAAATAATAAGAGTATTTAACTGACTCGAATGTGACTATAATCTATATTATACCATTTATTCTATATTGGAATTTTGTATTGCTCTCCATATCGATTAATTCGTGTCAATTGGGTGTCCAATTCGTTCCGGTCATTTTATTTATTTTTATGTTTGATTACTTTTTTTTCTTTTTTTTCTTTTTGTAAAGGTCCATTTTATCACAAATGATCGATGTCACACTCTTTAAAGTCATGGCATCATGCCCCTTTATTCTATATATCCGAGCAATAAATTGGAACTTGGAATACATATCCTCAATCATCGTGCAAGCTAAATTCGTCTTCGTTTGGTTGCTCGACCAAGGTAGTCATTTCAATCTTCGCAAGGACAAAAGAATATTCAACGAAAGTCGAAAGGAAATTAAACTTAAATGCTCAATGAGTCTATTTATATCCAAAGGGAAGTGGTGGGGAGCCTCCAAGAAAATGCATTGACCGGGAGATTATTCTTTCACCTTTCCGTGTATTTGGCGTGGGGAAAATGCATTATCTTGATTCTTCACTACGCTTTGTCTTTTTTCTTTCTTTTGTCCTTTTCTTTTTCTTTTTCTTGTCAATTCATTTAATTTTGTCTCTATCATTCTATAATTGAAAACAAGGGTTTCAATGGAGGCCAAATTTGAGGTCCTGCTCACCGATTTCTCTTCATGTGAATTCATGGAGGTCGCCCTCAAAACTGACATTGCACATGAGAGGCATCTAATCTAAATCACCTAATCTGATCGACCCTATGGCATTGTTTTGGTTCCATTCATATTGTTTGGTCTCTTATTCCAACAATCAAGTTTTTGTGTGGCTTCTTTTGTTCTTTTAAGTGACATAACTCATTTGTGAAATATTGATGGTGTGTGTCTAATCTAAAAAGAAAAAAGAACCTTTTCGACATTGTATTATTATTGAAAGCAAATCAATCTCTTTTCCTTGAATGACAATTTGATAAGCATAGAACATGATTCCACAGGTCGCAATCTATGGAGAAAATTGGCTAATTGTTGGTGTTGTGCCATACACCTCACATGTCATACGGAGTCAGTTATTGGCGACAGAAAGTTCAAAGCCATTATTACGTTATATGAATTGGGCTTATGTGTAAATAGTCCATCACGGTCCTTGAATCACCTTCGGATCTAGCCGGCCATGCTTAAGATATAAGTTTATTTCCAAATTATAACAATGTCAAGAAAGCTGCTATTAGAGTAAAATGACATACGTATAAATTGTTTCAACTCTGTTGATTGAATTTTTAGGAGATTTTTTCAGATCAACTATCGATATAAAAAGATAAGTTATGCGTATATAGTTCGATAGATGGCACGTTGTTGTACACCAGCAGTAGAACATTTATTTTTTTACGTTATATGAGTCAAAAATAAAAAAATCTTATATCTCGCTGGTATGCCACGTGCTAGAATCAAAGCATACACATTGAAAAGTCAAAACACAAAAAAGAAATCCCAATTACCACTTCTGGACTATCACGATCACCTTTGCCGGGAGAACTATTCACTTTTCTTGTCAATCATCTTTTATGATTAACGAGAATCAGATAACTCCTCTCTCATGCTTATCTTCTTTAAAGCATTCTCAAATAAATGAGAATATAACTTTGTAAAATGCTCTAGATGCTGTGTTCTGTAGCGACAGCAAACTAATTTTCTTCCCGTTCACTTCTTCCAAATCAAGGCCATGCTTAACCCTTTATTTATTTATTTATTTTATTTATTGCATATTGTCATGAGTTTTTTTTTTTTTTTTTTTTAGATTCTAGGGTCAAAAACATCATGCTATTGCATACACCCTCAATTAAAACCTTTTTCATCATTATCATTATTAGATTTCCTTTTGACCGAGAATTATATATGCAACGCCCTCTTTTTTTATCATTTCATTTCAATCTCGAAATTCTAGTTTGAACTAGCAACATGCTCAAGAATATCAATTTTTATGCGCAAACTTCGTAATTTTACCATAGATTTTTCAATACAATGGTTATTATCATTGAAGAAGTTGTGAACATCTTGTCATTAATTAACTACCTCTTCTTTTATTTATTTGAATTCAAACTTGAAAAAGGCCTGCGAATGATTTT
Organism: Angophora floribunda; assembly: GCA_014182895.1. Lineage (NCBI taxonomy): Eukaryota > Viridiplantae > Streptophyta > Magnoliopsida > Myrtales > Myrtaceae > Angophora > Angophora floribunda. Next base: position 3,514,800 of record CM024712.1, read on the forward strand.
TTTTTTCCTATAAAATTTGTAATTTGAGTTTTGGAAATTCTCTTCAGCTAAGTGGAAGTATATAATTTTCCAAAAGTTGGGAACAAAAAGGAGGGGACCTGCGATTCCAACCATACCACAGGGAATACTAATTGCCCTTTTTAACTCCTTTTTATCATGGCCAAACCGATCGGGACTCGACAATTGAATTGCTCTTTTTAACTCCTTTTTATCATTGACCGAACCAATCGAGATTCGACAATTGACGCATTCTAATATGTCAAAAAGCCCAATCAAATACCTAAGCTATCGGATAGGATAACTAAAAATGAACGTAATATACGGTATACATCAGGGAGGGCTCGAAAATTTCTTAGTTAGGGGTCAAAATTGACTAATGATAGATAACAAGAAAATCAAGTGACTAAAATAGTGTTCTCACGCCCAAAAAGTTCGCTTAAAGATTAGTTTTTTTTTAGGTTTGATTTATCCTAAACAATTGGTTGATATTATGAGGGCATTGTGAAATGAAAATAGCAATCTCAGCTTAATTGCAATATCTTTTGAAAAATTACTGGGAGCAAAGCTCATTTTTATGATAAAATTACTTAAGCATTTGCTTAAAAACCTTTAATCCATTCAAACTATTAGAAAAACGATTGGAGCCAAGAGGGCTTGACGTGCAATAAGTAAGTCCGTCTCTCGCATATATAATTATGTAAACAAGTAATGCGAGATACTTTAACATGATCTCATCACTGATAAATCGATAAATCAGGCAATATAAACATGGCATCACCTAAAGAGAGAGGGCGTGAAGAATCGAGAACTTAATGGCGACTTTATTCGCAAACGCCGTCGGAGCTAAACATCGCGCGCGCCACGTCGGGCCCCTCGCCACGTCAGCAAGGAAAGAGTTGGGAAGATAAATGCGGTGAGCCTTCGATTTCGGGTTGACACAAAACGATTAGCCAAGTTAACAACTAAGTATGGACAACCCCCAATTCCCTATATATGGCAGAGGCTTGACAACCCAATCCTTCCATTTTCCTAGCTATCTACAACCTTCCCTCTCTCTCTTTCACATCATACCATTACAGAGCTTCAAACACTCTCTCTCTCTCTCTCTCTCTCTCTCTCTCTCTCTCTCTGTGGAAACCCTATTTTTCTCTACCTTTGATCTGTTCCATTGAGATTTTTCTTGCTGAGGATGTTCTTGGTTGCTGCCTAGAAAGTGAGCCTCTCTCTCGGTTCGAGCTTGCGAAGGGGAAAGGAAGATGATAGAGGACGTGGTTCGTGATCCAGAACAAGTGCAACTTCCGATCGTAATATATCCGAAGTCCTTGAACTTGCTTTTTTTTATGTTGTTGTTAATGCATATGCATGCATGCATTGTGTGCCCTCCTCGTTTTCTTCTGGAAATGACGTGAATAATCGATGAGAAAACCCATTCGGTCATCTTAATTTCGTACATCGCTTAGGTTTCCTATTTGGTTTTGATATTTGCAAAGAATATGTTAAGAGATACCATAGAAACTGGTTCACAAAGGGCTGTTCCGGCTTTTGCAAAAAGTGGGTTGTTGCATGCACGTAGCTTTTCCGATGCTTAAAAGCTTCCTTGAGCACAGATATACAGAAACACGTCACTATTCTTGAGCTAACCTTATTCTTCATTATCGATGTTCTCGGTAGCGTCTCTCTTTCTTTGAGCATCGCGAGTTGCTATCTTCCTTTTGAGTCTTGATGGAATTTGCAGTCTCCTGAAACTTTCTTGTAAAGTAACACACGTCAAGGAAGAATCTGAACCTAATAATACAGGTCCAAGTTCTCATGCTCATCGGTAAATTACTCAGGACCTGCACGGACATTTGAAGAGTATCATGAACATATACAGATGCCATGAATGACTCAGACATAATCTAGATGGGCAAGTAGAATGAAGGAATAATGGGATCGTCTTTCTGCACAAACCGGTCAAGTGATGAGTTTGATCATGCTCCCTTTTAGCTTCAATTCGATAACGATGTTTCGGCGTCATGTCATTGTCCAAGGGTCACAATCACCACCCAAGTGCTTAGTTTAGTTGATTCCACTCATTCTTTGCCACTTTGGGTTGAGTAGCTTCCAATGCTTCTTCTTCAAGCTTTCTCTGGTTGAGCTTGTTCGAGTTAGGATGACCTTTAAGTTCCGTGAAATGGACCCATCTAATAAACGCGCACCGAGACTCCACTCGTAATATGACGGAGTCTATGTATCTATGTACTGTCTAGGACGTATTTAAGTCGTGGATTTCATGAGTCGGCCAATAGAAAAGAGTGGTTTTTTACAGCATACCATAAAGTTCTATATGAGCTCCCTTGATACTTTTCCCATCTGTTCTATTTTTGCTTGTTGCATTTAGTAGAATCGTATTTTTCCTAATTGATCTCACAATGCACCAACTATCCACCTTTTTCAAGCCTATGCACAAGCACAATGCCTAACGCATATGGTTAATTAATGACATTAGGTAAATCGGCTACCTTGATGACGACCCGCATCTGAAAATAATGGCCATAATAAGAGAGTTATATGGGCTAGTAATTCATGTGTTATCAGCTGTGCTACAGAAATAATTGGTTTTGCTTTACACTAATTATGCAGGAGGAACTTTCAAGCCCTCTAAGTGCTCAGTTACTTGAGTATTGTGAGGCAGAGTTATTAGGAAGCGAAATCATACAGACTTCTGAAACCCCCTCAAGCTCGAATCGCTGCTATGAAGACAACACTTTCAGCGCTCATTTCTTCCTGCCTCCAGACACTGAAAGTATCGACAATTTTCAAGACGGCAACGGCAATGGTAATGTCAACAGCAACACATTGATCACAGCTCCATCCACCAGCAATAACGTCTCCGCCAATATAGCTCCCAACGGCAATTCCAGTTTCTCAACACTCTTCGATGATTCCCCGGTCGATGAAGTCGACGACATCTCTGCCTCGATTGACTTCTCCACCTCCCCTCCCTTTTACGTCCCTCCATTCTCCAGCTCCACTCAACAAGAGCATCAGTTCGACTTCTCTCCAGCACAACCTCAGATCCCGTTGCCCGATCACATGGTTAACGGGGTTATTTCCCCATACCCACCACCGTCGACCAACCAAGCAGGAGCAATCTTACGCCCAGCTCTGCCCCCGATTGTCGAAGACTGCCTATCTTCGGTCCCGTCTTACATCCCTTTGAGCCGGCCATCGCCTTCTTGTGCTTTTCTAGGCCCAAACAACTGTGGGACATATAGTACTATGCCTGGGCATTTGAGTGCTGCTTTATGTGGTGACACTTCTGGGATGTTCATGGGAAGTCTTCTTGAACTCCAAGCACCAGAGCTGGATTTTCGAGGAGATAGCGCTGGGATTTATTACCCAAACCCGAACCCACAGATACTGATCAATCCGGGCGACATACAGGTACTAGAATGTTTTTTTCCTCCTTGAAGTGAGTTAAGACCTACTGAAAATGGTTAACGATTAGCATAATAGCTTCAAATTCTTGGCCCTCAATTGCACTCTTATATAGCTCTCTTTTAAGTGAAAAAAAGTACTTTCAAAGAGAAAAGCAGTAGATTTTCTGCAAATAATTGATTTATTTCACAGATTTTGTGGCCCGAAAGTTAGTTTTCTTTTTTACTGTGAAGGCACTCAATATTGAAAATCAAAAGCTGCTTAATGGCCCGGCAAGCTCTTCTTCACCAATAGCCACAGAGGTTTCAAACTTTGAGGACTCGTCATATAAAGTGGGGAAGCTCTCCATTGAGGAAAGGAAAGAGAAGATCCATCGGTACATGAAGAAAAGGAATGAAAGAAACTTCAGCAAGAAAATCAAGGTCCTCTCTCTCACTCTCTCTCATATCAGATCAGCGTCTTTGCCTTGGCAAATAACTCATCAATCGTACTGTTTATATGCAGTATGCTTGTCGCAAAACTCTAGCAGATAGTCGTCCTCGGGTGAGAGGAAGATTCGCGAAGAATGATGAGCTTGGAGAGGCATCTAGGCCTTCTTCCAGCACTCAGGAGGAGGAGGAGGAGGATGAAGTAAGATTTTCTATGACTGTCACAAGCTAGCATTGCTGCGAATTAAGACATTATAGCTAGTTTTCATTGATTTATTATCTTGTTATAGTGATTTGCTTTCGTACGGCACTTTGCAGCAGTTTGCAGTGAAGGAGGAAGTGATGGATTCTTCAGATATCTTTGCTCACATCAGCGGCTTAAATTCCTTCAAATGCAACTATCCGATCCAATCATGGATCGGACCAGCCTCCGGATATTGATAGCGCCTGCAAGAAGCAATTTTGGAAGACTCTGGTTCAATTAGGAGTTGGCTTTTTCCAGGTTCAAGGAAGGAAATGAGTGAGGTCTTGGTAGGAAGATGTTAGTTTCAACTAGGGTAAAGTAAGAGTGCAACGAGAACCTAGTTTGTTCTACTTTTTTTTTTCCTTCTTCGTTTGATATTGTGAATGACAATTTAAAGAGAGAATCCTAGTTTGTTCTACTTTTTTTTTTTTTCCTTCTTCGTTTGATATTGTGAATGACAATTTAAAGAGAGAAAATCCATATGATTTGTGCAAAGATCACCTTGACATGGTGTTGTGGTTAGAACCTCAAATCCCGCTTATTGATATGCTAAAAAGTATAGAAATACATGACACCATAATTAAACAACAAAATAGATGTCTTCCATAACTCTCTTGGTTAAAATTTAGGTCAAGAAAAATCTAGCCAATTTTCGCATTAAGAAGAAAGGCGCATTCAGCATCTAAGATTGTGCATTGTCAATGCTTACTTAAATTTGCAGACAAAAGGTTTTGAGTATAGAATGCGTTGATGGCTAGTGTTAGAGAAACGTGATAATTATATACAATTAACACACTTGAATAATGGAAAACCTTCTAGGTTAGTCATTATCCAACATCCAAACAATTGGAAAAATACATCTCAGGGGTTCTTCACTTACAGATTTTAACATCCCATCTAATCTCAAGTAGCATACAACACGTCAACTTGACTTCAGATCGTTTCTTCTAAAAGCATCAACCACAGTCGGTACCCATCTATTTCCTAAGGTCGATTGGAAACTCAACAATACTAGGTATCAAGAAGTCATCTAATCTACATCTAATCTACATCGGGAACCCGAAATATCTTTTATTGAGAGGACCATATCAGCTCACAGATTTAATTGTGTGCGTGCAATTGTGCGAGAGAGAGAGAGAGAGAGAGAACAAAAATAAGCAACAGAGTTTTAATAGATAAGAGAGAAACATCCATATCCTACGACATATGCAAAGCCAAAACCCTCGTGTTTGTACACATTAACAGAAAACCAACCCTTTTATTATCAAGCCCCGATCCGCTATAGACACCAGTATAAAGCCCTTAAATCAAACAGCCTCCTCAGCATAAGCTTTCAGATCTTACACGCAAAGGTAAGCCCTTCATTTTTCAATTGCTCCAAACTTTCAACTGGAGGTTGGAGCTTTGCAATTTTGGCAATGGCCTTGTTCTCTTCTGGGTTTCCACCTTCAAGAAAAGCTCCAACAACCTTACCATCTTTGATCCAATAAGATCCGAATTTTGGCTTTGGTGATGTGGGATTGTTGTCTCCAAAAAGCACCGTATCCCCAACATTATCACCATAGAACTGCCATGAGAGATCAAAAGAACGAGAATAGAAGTACGGAAGGTAATCATATTCATCAATTGGTTTTCCATCCTCACTTGCCTTTATGGCCTGCATGCAACAGAAATAGTATAGGTCAAGACTTGAATTGACATTGTCTATTTATACCAGAATCATGCGATGTGCTAAAGCAGAAAAAATGCTCTTTCCCACAAGCAAGGATAAAAACTCGGGAAATCATCTTGGTTCCTGAATTCGTCTACCAAGATGAATGACAATAGAAACCATTTGTTTTTCCACACTTAAAGTGAAAGCAGAAATGCTTAAACCATAGAAATGTTGATATTGGTTATCCACACTTCAAACTAAAGCAAAAATACTTGAGCATGAGAGAGAGCCTGAACCTTTACAGCCTGCTCAGCTGATTTACGAGCATGATCGACATGTTCAACTCTTCTCATTTCACCATACAACTTCAGCGGGTAAGTTGCAACATCTCCAACAGCATACACATCAGGCACACTTGTCTTAAAGAACCCATCAGTCTGCAATCAATAGAACAACATCAACATAAATAGACCTGTATTCTTGCTTCAGCATATGCCCAGAATGTCGAAAACGAAAACAATATTAAGCTGCCCCATCGATGATTACAAGCATGTTGCCAAATGTTACAGAGACATGCACTGTTTCATAGCCAGTACTACCAGTACCTATTAGCAAATAATGCTTTCACATTTTATTTAGATGATCCATTCCCTTTTCCACTATATATATCTTCCTTCAAACATTGAATCGGGCGTGTTGCACGCATAACCCCTGAAAGTAAATCTCTATGGAGAGTATGACTTAGTAGTGTAACACGTTCAGGCCCCACTAACCTTAATTCCACCTTTCTCCTCTTCGACTTGCCCTTTGAAAAGTTTTGTGAGGGGCCTACCGCCAACACCAACCACTACAATGTCAGCTTCCAAGACCCTGCCATCCTTGAGTTTCACATCTTTTACCTGGACGATGGAAATAACAATACCTCTTGGAGTTAGAAAATGCCAAATTACATGAAACTGCGGGAAAGCAAACTTCAACAGATTTAAGAACATGCCTCTCCGTTGGCATCAGCAGTAAATCCAACAGCAACTGTTCCCTTGATAATTTTGATTCCTTTGTTAGCATAATAGCCCTCGTAAAAGGAGGCTATATCAGCAGTAAAGAGCCGAGGCACTGCAAATAATCATCTTTTTTAGGGTGAAATCCACCAAAAATAACTTGCCATTAAACCAATCATTGTCGATAGAGCCTTTATGTATACTTACTGCACCATGGTTCAGGATACACCATGCTGACATCAAAATTGTTCATTTTCATAACTGCACCAAGCTCAAGTCCTATGTATCCTCCACCAACTATGACACATTTGCCATTCTTTTTAGCTTTGATAACTTCAATAAGCTTATCGGCATCATCGATCTCTCTCAAGTAGAAGATGTTTTTGGCATCAGCTCCTTGAACACCAAAATCTGTCAACCTAATCACCTACAACAATGGGTTGGCGTATCAGTCTCTCCGCCCAGACGACAGCAGAGAGCTAGGAGCTTCAAAGAACATATACTTACTGTCGAACCAGTTGCAATGATCAAATTATGATACTTGAAGATCTCTCCAGCTGCGCTTAGAAGTGTCTTAGCAGCAAGATCTGCTGTCACTATCTCTGTGCTAAGAATCAATTCTATTCCTGCAATCATCCATAGAGAAATAAATGTGACTACTTTGAGAATGATTTTTATCCTATGATGTAGATTGAAGGGAGCAAACTCAATGCTTTGTCCAGTGACCAGGGAAGAAAGTAAGAAGAAGTGCATTTACCTTTCTCTTTGTACCACTCAGGAAGCAGTCTCTCACCACCACTTCCAACACAGCAATGGAACCCTGGGAGTCGTGCAAAACCTGGGGGAGACAAAAGACTCAGCCACTATTATATTCAAATGGATGAGAGTTCAACAATTGTCAATAAATTATCTCAAGTATTGGATCTGTCTTTTTAGATGTATGAAAAAGAAAAAAGTAATTTTTTCTTCTCTTTCTGCAAAAATCAAAACAAGTATCATAACTTTAAAAGATAATGAATAATTTAAAGGGGAACCTATGTGTCAACATTTATATATTATAAAAGTTTCAGGTACTTAAGTTTAAAACAAGGTCAAGGTGCATACACCTCAATAATTGAAAAAAACAGATAGTAAAATAGTAAAGTCGCTCCAGGCACATCCTCATATTTTTTGAGAGTATCTACCATATGGTGTTGAAAGTGCGCTTCGCAATACTGCTTTAATTTTCTGATATCCACAGTTGCTTGCTAGACAAGCATAGAGAGCTACTTACAAAAGTGAAAATGCCAATAAATTTGAAGAAAACAAAGTAAATCCAGTTAAAGATAGTAGATGCATACCCACATAAATTTACGAATTTGAAGAAAACAATGTCTACATGCCATTGAGTAATTATGTAAGGTGCATATTAAAATATTTCCAAAAGTTACTGGATTATGCATGAGTGTTGATCATATTGCTGAAAAGCATTCTATCTCTTGGTGAATTTTCTAATATTCAAGGTCATTCACTACAGAACTTCAGAGAGCTACTCACAAACATGAAGATGCCTAGAAATTTGAGAAAGAAAAACAATGTCAAATGGACAATTCAAAGATAGTAGATATGTAATCCACGTGTAATCACAAATATGAAGAAACCAACGTCTCTATGCCATTGTGTGTATCCAACAGTAGTGCTTCAAGATACTTATTAGCACTATTTTGTCATTGGTTAGCATGTCAAATGGACAAAAAAAGGATGAGCCCAACACTAACCCTCTGGAAAGAGATACGCTTTGCTGAGTGCAGGGCGTTCATAAGGGGCCACCTGCAATACAACATAAATAAAGTATGAACAATGAGTTTAACCATCAAAGCATGGAAGGAACTATGACGCCCAGTATATGGGCTGGTTCTCAATAGAAATACAGAAGCTGCACCCGGAAAGGGATGAGGACAATGACACATAGGTAGGTGGAAAGCATTCTCAGACGGGGCACAATGGTGAAATGAACAAAACAAATCCCCCTGCGGATGTTATTTCACCTCAAAAGAGTACTTCCACTACCAGGTTACTCAGCCACTCCATTAGTAGCAGCAGGAAGAAAACACATGCTTTGCTATTCAAGAGGAAAGCTTACGGCTTCTTTGGAAATGATGGCAAGCTCGCCCGGCTTAACCCCCGCTTGGCAAACTCTCTGGCTGCATACCCCTGCAAAACGGCAGCCGATTCAATAACACATCCGCATCCAAAAAAACGTAATCATAGATGACCAGAGATGCAATGTCAGTCAAATCCGTCTGCACTTTCCACAAACCCCACCGATTTAGATCTCAAAAGGCAAACTTTTTACTCAGTCCCACAATCCCAAACTTCAGTCCCCCCCCAAAAAAAAAAAAAATCTCCTCCAGATTCTACTCTGCCAGGAACCACGGACCAGTATAGTAAGGCTTCAAACAGACATGCCATCAAGAACCACATCACTAATTAAGTTCCCCCCCGACGACCCGATTCGCCAGAATCGGGATCCACAAACACCGAGCCGGACTCGGGAGCGCATCTCCGAGTCGATTCTTTCCATGTAAAAGGGCCAAAACAGCACGAGCACATCATCACAGACGACGGCGAAAGAGGAGGGAAGCAACTCACAGCGGCGACGCCACCGCCGACGACCACGTACTTGAAGCTCTTCTCCGCCATTTTGCGAGTGGAACGGAATCGGACCGAAGGGGATCGGATCGATCGAGGATCGAGGAGATGGGAGAGTGCGCCTCCGCTTCGTCGTCCGCGACTTTTTCTTCTGTTAGATAAAATGCGAAAAAGAGATCAAAAAGGTTTTTGGTTTCTGGGGACAGAGAGAGATATATATAAATAGCAGAAAATGGTGAGATTGTCGGTACTTATATAGGGGACTCGCCCTCCGATTGGCTGCCTTCCCGTGTGAAATCGTACAGTGTGAACAGGTTCTGGGACACGTGGCGGGCCAGCAGCCGTCCGTCACTGCCGACTGTGCGATCGCCACGACATCATCGTGATTGGTGGCCCAGGAAAGATTTTGGGATGGAAATGAAGACGCTAGCACCATCCGTTACTAGGGTGGATTGACTTTTTCTTTTACTCGAAAAAAGAAGAAGAAAAGAATGAGAACCGATGATCAATTTATCCCCCCCCCCCCAACTCCGGGCATTACCACGAGAATTCTCCTTCGTTTATGGCCATGCAACGTTTAATTCGCCCATAGCAAATCTCGAGGTCTTAGACACGGGCTATTCAAAAGTTTATTCACTAAATGGCCCGAATTTTTAATGTAGTGAAAGATGATGAACGGATTGAACTTGCTGGAGAAATTTAATACGGTCACAAGTATTTTACATGCTGAAATGAGCAATGTATCTTCGATGATCACGTTACCTTAGCTATGTTGTGAGAGTATTTTATCTTCTCATCCACAATAGGAAGGTGGATCACATGTTTCGAATGTGTATGATTTTCCTATATGGGTCGATAACAATGATGTTGCAAAACCTAACTAGAGTTGATCGAATTTCTCAATGTGTCAAACCTCTGACCATCATTAGAGCACATTGTTCTCAAAATCTCGATGAATTTTTTTTTTTTTTCATTTTAACCTTTTTTTATCTATATTAGGTTCATGATTGGGTTCTATTATTAATTTCTTTCCTAATTATACGATAAAATTAACCTAGTCCATTTTATAAAATATCTCGAGGATTCAAAATTTAAAGACCAATTCCCAACTAATTTCACGAACCCATGATCAGCAAGGGGGATACCATAGGGCCGATCTTTTGAAAGCAGAGTCTATGATACCGAGAGCAAAATCCTAACAAATTTGCCATGCTCAAATCAAATGATGGGCGTTCTAAATCGAATGGGTGACAAGATATATGATCCGACTAACGTTGACAAGCTTGGATCTAATGGCCAACAAAATCACCAGTAATTTTCCTGAACACAAGAGCAAAGGAGGGTAGACTCGATTGGAGTTTCTTACTATGTTGGTATTTGAGTGAAGTCTTTGTAGGAAGATGTTAGTTTCAACTAGGATAAGTTAAAAGTGCAATGGGAACCTAGTTTGTTCAACTTTTTTTTCCTTTCATTGTTTGATATTGCGAATGACAATTTAAAGGGAGAAAATCCATATGATTTGTGCAAGGATCACCTTGACACAGTATCGTGGTTAGTATCTCAAATCCTTCTCATTGATATGCTAAAAAGTATAGCAATACGTAGCATCATAATTAAACAACAAAACATGTGTCTTCCATAACTCTCTTGATTGAAATTTAGGTAGAGAAAAACTAGCCAATTTTCGCATTAAGAAGAAAGGTGCATTCAGCTTCTAAGATTGTGCATTGTCAATGCTTATTAAGTTTGCAGATAAAAGGTTTTGGTTATAGAATGCGTTGATGCATAGTGGAAGAGAAACGTGATAATTATATACAATTAACACACTTGAATAATGGAAAACCTTCTAGGTTAGTCATTATCCAACATCCAAACAAGATGGAAAAAATACATCTCAAGGGCTCTTCATTCACAGATTTTAACGTCTCCATCTAATCTCAAGTAGCATACAACACGTCAACTTGAGTTCGGATCGTTTCTTCTAAAAGCATCAACCATAGTCGGTAACCATCTATTTCCTAAGGTCGATTGGAAACTCTAAAATACTAGGTATCAAGAAGAAGTCATCTAATCTACATCGCGAACCTGAAATATCTTTTATAGAGAGGACCATATCAGCTCACAGATTTAATTGTGCACGTGCACGCGTTCAATTGTGCAAGAGAGAGAGAGAGAGAACAAAAATAAGTGACAAAGTTTTACTAGATAAGAGAGACAAACATCCATATTCTACAACATATGCAAGCCAAAACCCTCATGTTTGTACACATTAACAGAAAACCAACCCTTTTATTATCAAGCCCCGATCCGCTATAGACACCAGTAGTAAGCCCTTAAATCAAACAGCCTCCTCAGCATAAGCTTCAGATCTTACACGCAAAGGTAAGTCCTTCATTTTTCAATTGCTCCAAACTTTCAACTGGAGGTTGGAGCTTTGCAACTTTGGCAATGGCCTTGTTCTCTCCTGGGTTTCCACCTTCAAGAAAAGCTCCAACAACCTTACCATCTTTGATCCAATAAGATCCGAATTTTGGCTTTGGTGATGTGGGATTGTTGTCTCCAAAAAGCACCGTATCCCCAACATTATCACCATAGAACTGCCATGAGAGATCAAAAGAACGAGAATAGAAGTACGGAAGGTAATCATATTCATCAATTGGTTTTCCATCCTCACTTGCCTTTATGGCCTGCATAGCAACAGAAATAGTATAGGTCAAGACTTGAATTGACATTGTCTATTTATACTAGAATCATGCGATGTGCTAGAGAAGTAGAAGGAATGCTCTTTCCCACAAGCAAGGATAAAAACTCGGGAAATCATCTTGGTTCCTGAATTCGTCTACCAAGATGAATGACAATAGAAACCATTTGTTTTTCCACACTTAAAAGTGAAAGCAGAAATGCTTAAACCATAGAAATGTTGATATTGGTTATCCACACTTCAAACTAAAGCAAAAATACTTGAGCATGAGAGAGAGCCTGTACCTTTACAGCCTGCTCAGCTGATTTACGAGCATGATCGACATGTTCAACTCTTCTCATTTCACCATACAACTTCAGCGGGTAAGTTGCAACATCTCCAACAGCATACACATCAGGCACACTTGTCTTAAAGAACCCATCAGTCTGCAATCAATAGAACAACATCAACATAAATAGACCTGTATTCTTGCTTCAGCATATGCCCAGAATGTCGAAAACGAAAACAATATTAAGCTGCCCCATCGATGATTACAAGCATGTTGCCAAATGTTACAGAGACATGCACTGTTTCATAGCCAGTACTACCAGTACCTATTAGCAAATAATGCTTTCACACTTTATTTAGATGATCCATTCCCTTTTCCACTCTATATATCTTCCTTTAAACATTGAATCGGCGTGTTGTACGCATAAGCCCTGAAATTAAATCTCTATGGAGAGTATGACTTAGTAGTGTAAACCGTTCAGGCCCCACTAACCTTAATTCCACCTTTCTCCTCTTCGACTTGCCCTTTGAAAAGTGTTGTGAGGGGCCTACCGCCAACACCAACAACTACAATGTCAGCTTCCAAGACTCTGCCATCCTTGAGTTTCACATCTTTTACCTGGACGATGGAAATAACAATACCTCTTGGAATTAGAAAATGCCAAATTACATGAAATCGCGGGAAAGAATACTTCAACAGATTTAAGAACATGCCTCTCCGTTGGCATCAGCAGTAAATCCAACAGCAACTGTTCCCTTGATAATTTTGATTCCTTTGTTAGCATAATAGCCCTCGTAGAAGGAAGCTATATCAGCAGTAAAGAGCCGAGGCACTGCAAATAATCATCTTTTTTAGCGTAAAATCCACCAAAAATAACTAGCCATGAAACCAATCCTTGTCAATAGGGCCTTTATGTATACTTACTGCACCATGGTCCAGGATACACCATGCTGACATCAAAATTGTTCATTTTCATAACTGCACCAAGCTCAAGTCCTATGTATCCTCCACCAACTATGACACATTTGCCATTCTTTTTAGCTTTGATAACTTCAATAAGCTTATCGGCATCATCGATCTCTCTCAAGTAGAAGATGTTTTTGGCATCAGCTCCTTGAACACCAAAATCTGTCAACCTAATCACCTACAACAGTGGGTTGGCGTATCAGTCTCTCCACCCGGAGGACAGCAGAGAGCTAGGAGCTTCAAAGAACATATACTTACTGTCGAACCAGTTGCAATGATCAAAATATGATACTTGAAGAGCTCTCCAGCTGCGCTTAGAAGAGTCTTAGCAGCAAGATCTGCTGTCACTATCTCTGTGCTAAGAATCAATTCTATTCCTGCAATCTTCCATAGAGAAATACATGTGACTACTTTGAGATGATTTTTATCCTATGATGTAGATTGAAGGGAGCAAACTCAATGCTTTGTCCAGTGACCAGGGAAGAAAGTAAGAAGAAGTGCATTTACCTTTCTCTTTGTACCAATCAGGAAGCAGTCTCTCACCACCACTTCCAACACAGCAATGGAACCCTGGGAGTCGTGCAAAACCTGGGAGAGACAAAAGGCTCAGTCACTATTATATTCAAATCAAATGGATGAGAGTTCAACAATTATCAATAAATTATCTCAAGTATTGGATCAGTCTTTTTAGACTTATGAAAAAGAAAAAGTAATTTTTTCTTCTCTTTCTGCTAAAATTGAAACAAGTATTAAAACTTTAAAAGACAATGAATAATTTAAAGAAGAATTTATGTGTCAATATTTATATATTATAAAAGTTTCAAGTACTTAAGTGAAAAACAAGGTCAAGGTGCATACGCCTCAATAATTGAAAAAAACATATAGTAAAATAGTAAAGTTGCTCCAGGCAATTCTCAAATTATTTGAGAGTATCTACCATATGGTGTTGAAAGTGCGCTTCGCAATACTGCTTTAATTTTTTGATATTCATGGTTGCTTGTTAGACAAGCATAGAGAGCTACTTACAAACGTGAAAATGCCAATAAATTTGAAGAAAACAAAGTAAATCAAGTTATAGATAGTAGATGCATACCCACATTAATTTACGAATTTGAAGAAAACAATGTTTGCGTGCCGTTGAGTTACATGTCATACAAATTACGCAAGTTGCATATTAAAATATTTCCAAAAGTTACTGGATTATGCCTGAGTGTTGATTATATTGCTGAAAAGCATTCTATCTCTTGGTGAATTTTCTAATATTCAAGGTCATTTACTATAGAACTTGAGAGAGCTACTCACAAACATGAAGATGCCTATAAATTTGAGAAAGAATAACAACGTCAATGGACAATTTAAATTTTAATAGATATGTAATCTACGTGTAATCATGAATATGAAGAAACGAACATCTCAGTGCCACTGCATGTAACCAACAGTAGTGCTTCAAAATACTTATTAGCACTATTTTGTTATTGGTTAGCATGTCAAATGGACAAAAAAGGATGAGCCCAACACTAACCCTCTGGAAAGAGATACGCTTTGCTGAGTGCAGGGCGTTCATAAGGGGCCACCTGCAGTACAACATAAATAAAGTATGAACAATGAGTTTAACCATCGAAGCATGGAAGGAACTATGACGCCCAGTATATGGGCTAGTTCTCAATAGAAATACAGAAGCTGCAATGAGGACAATGACACATAGGTAGGTGGAAAGCATTCTCAGACGGGGCACAATGGTGAAATGAACAAATCAAAACCCCTTGCTGATGTTATTTCATCTCAAAAGAGCACTACCACTACCAGTTTACTCAGCCACTCCATCAGTAGCAGCAGGAAAAAAACAACATGCTTTGCTATTCAAGAGGAAAGCTTACGGCTTCTTTGGAAATGATGGCAAGCTCGTCCGGCTTAATCCCCTGCTTGGCAAACTCTCTGGCTGCATACCCCTGCAAAACGCAATCATAGATGACCAGAGATGCAATGTCAGTCAAATCCATCTGCACTTTCCACAAACCCCACCAATTTAGATCTCAAAAAGGCAGACTTTTTACTCCATCCCACAATCCCAAGCTTCACCCCTCCCCCCCCAAAAAAAAAAAAAAATTTCTCCTCCAGATTCTAGCCAGCATAGGAGGGCTTCAAACAGTCACGCCATCAAGAACTACGTCACAAAGTCTCACGGTCACGATGCTAAGCACATGACCAAGTAAATTGAGATCAAATTAAGGGTCTGTTTGAAATCTTTTTAATTTCTTTATTTTTTTGTTCTTTTATTCCTTGGAATAGAAAAATAATAGAAATTCGTTTGGTAACACCAATTAAATGTTCTATTCCTTAGAATAAAAAGTTATTCTCAGAAATAGATTTGGAGTAGAAATGAGAAATAGAAATAAGTAGCTTTTTGTTCTTAAGAACAATTTCTTAAAACTATTTCTTGGGTTATTACTCATGACCATCCACCATCCATCGACCACCGCCCATCGACTTTCGATCGCCGGCCACTACCGCTGACTACCGCTGGCCGCCATCGACCTCTGACCACTGGAGACCGTCGATTGGCGACCGATCGCTGCCCTTCGCTCAATGACTAGTGGCCCAACCTCTGACGACTAGTGGCCCGGCGACCGACGTCTTGTTGCTCGGTGTCTAGTGGCAACGACTGGCGGCCGTTGGTCACTAGTCGTTGGTTGTTGGCCATCGCTGGTCGCCGGTTGCCAATCGCCAATCACTAATCGGCCTGTTATCGCCCACCATCCCTGCCGCTCACCGCTCGCCCCCCCACCACTACCATCGAGGAAAAAAGAAATAAAAAAAAAATTATCGGTACCACACGCATTTCTATTCTTTTTCTATTCCGAGAAATAATTTTTTTGTAATTACCAAACGCCTTATTTTACTCAGAAATTGTTCCATAAAGTAGTAATGAAAAAGAACTATTTTCAAAAAAAAATTGGTCCTAAGAGTAAAAATGTTACCGAAAGCATCCTAAATTTGGCCAAGGACTCAATTCCCCAAAATCGAGATCCACAAACACGGAGCCAGACTCAAGAGTGCGTCTCCGAGTCGACTCTTTGCGGTCAAAAGGCCAGAACAGCCGACGAGGTGCTGAACCTCGACGAGAGTGCAGGAACGACAAGTAAAAACAGCACGAGCAACATCAATACAGAAATGACGGGGGAGAGGAGGAGGAGGAGGAAGCAACTCACAGCGGCGACGCCACCACCGACGATCACGTACTTGAAGCTCTTCTCCGCATTTCGCGAGGCAAGGGGAGATGGATCGAAGTCTCGAGAACAGCAATTGCAAAGTGAACGAAAAAGACTGAAAAGTCGCCCTGCAATCCCTCTTATTGATAGCATGTCTGTTTGAAGCCTTACTGTACTGGTCTGTGGTTCCTGGCAGAGTAGAATCTGGAGGAGATTTCTTCAAGGATCCATGAAAGAAAGAGATGAATCTAGAGAACGCGAGATAAGAGAGGGAGAGGGAGAAAGAAGTGAGTGAGAGGAGAGCAACGACTGAACACCAAGAGTGAGGAGAAAGGGAGAGGGTACGAAGGGAAGAAGAAGAAGAAGCAAAAAATTTAAAAAAATGTAGAAAAGAAAAAGAGAGAGCAAGGACAGAGGATGACGGAGAGAATAAAGCAGAAAAGGGAAAGAAAGCACGAGGGAAGAGGGAGGAAGACGAAGAGAATAAAGGAAAAAACAGGGAAGGAGAAAGAGGAGAGTAGTGAGTGAACATTAAGAGTGTGTGAGTTTCGTCGAGAGTCTATAAAAGAAAGAGATGAAGATAGAGAGTGCGAAGGGGGAGAGAGAGAGAAGTGAGTAAGAAGAGAGCAGCGAGTGAACAACAACAAGAGTGGGGAGAAAGAGAGTATGCAAAGAGAAGAAGAAGATGAAGAAGAAGCAAGAAAAATGTAGAAAAGGGAAAGAGAGAGTGAAGGCAGGGAGAGAATGAAGCCAAAAAAGGGAGGGAGGGAGAGAGAGGAGGGCAGTGAGTCAACAGTAAGAGCGTGTGGTTTCGTCGATGGTCAATGAAAGAGATAGGTGAAGATGGAGAGTGCAAGGGAAAAAGGAAACAGAGAGAAACAGAGAGAGAGAGGAAAGCACCGAGAGTGAGTGAACGGTAAGAGCGCGAGGTTTTCGTCGAGGGTCCATGAAAGAGCGATAGATGAAGATAGAGAGTGCAAGGGAAGAGTAAGATACAGATTAAAGTTTTGGGGGGGAAGAGAGAGAGCAATGAGTGAGCAGCAAAAGTGAAGAGAGCACGCCAGCGAAGAGACAAAGAAGAAGCAGGAACCAAAAAATGGAAAGAGAGTGCGCGGGAAGATGAAGAGAGATAACAAAGCAAAAGAAGGGAAAGAGGGAGAAGTGAGTGAGAAGACAGCAGTGAGCGAACAATGACGGTGTGAAGGTTTCGCTAAGGGAAAGACAGAAATGAAGATAGAAAGTGTAAGGGAAGAGGAAGAGACAGAACAAAGCAAAAGAAAGTGAAAGAGAAAGTAAAGAGAGAGAGAGAGAGAGAAATGAGTGAGAGGAGAGCATAGAGGCTACGTTTAGTTTAGTTGTTGAGATTTCTAATCAAGATAAAATTAAATAGGATAAAATATGAAATTCATGGGATTTTGCTATATTCTATCCATCATTTGGTGATTACAATAATAAAATAATAAAATCAAATATATTTAGTATAAACGGTATATTAATATAAATGAACCACAAATTTTACAAATAGAGATAGTAAAAATCTCTCGTGACATACTTGTCTACTTTATTTTTATTTTATTTTACTATCTTTTTAATTGATTTCTTTTTTATTTCTTTCTTCCCATTCCATCATTCTCTAATAAAATTTATTAAAAAGAAAACTGTATTAACCTACCTAAAATATTAAAAAAAAACCTTAAATATGTAATGAAAATATATTTATATTAAATTTATATAAGATAGAAAAAATTCGAATATATAAATAAAAATAAGATTAAATTAAAAAATTAAATTGTTTTTTTTTTTTAGAATTTCTTATATTAGAATTCAAATATTATTTATATTGAAATATAATTTTAGATTTATTAATTTAAGAAGTTTTTTTTAAGAAAAATAACTCTCTATTATAAAATTAAAAATCATGTCCACATTTATTCTACATTCTCATGGGATAATTTTATCAAGCATATATCGACTTTTATCCTACCTTGAATGGGCATCAAAACATAAGATATAATAAATTTTATCCTATTATGAATTTTATCCTAACCGCCAAATGCAGTCTAAGTGAATGATGAGAGTGAGGAGGGAAGAACCCAAGAAAAAGAAGAGGGAACTCGAAACTCAACTCAAATTGAACCAAATTGTCAAACAATCCAAATTCCTTTACTTATTACTTGGCTCAAATCAAAAAAATTTATTCGGCTCGATTTAGATATTTTTAACATCCCTAACAACTATGGGTGTTCTATAATGCTCTTCAAAGTTATAGTCTACAAAATGATTCTCATTGGTCATGTATAGAGATATCAACATGGATCGTAAACTCATATTATGACTTAATTTTAGTTAAATAGATCAAATATAGACCAATGAAAATTAAATATAGGTCATAAATGGATATTAAAAAGTAAAACAAAAATATAAATGGGTCTTACATGAGTTGAAATTAAAATCCATTTCCAACCCAAGCCACACTCTCTCTTTCCCTCTTTAACTTTATAAAAATATTTTTTTATAAAAATCAAATTATAATTATTTTTTATATTTCTTTTTTTTTTTTTCTTTGTTTTTGCTTTCTTCTTCCTCCTTCCTTAGTCGATGATTGGCATGCCAATGGCCGACACTCGACCAGGTGAGGTTTGAGCTCCTCGGCCTCAAGTGAGCTCAAGGTTGCCAACGACTAGTAAGACTCAAGCTCGTCGATGTCTGGGGAGCTCTACCTTGCCAACTTCTTTTGAGGCTCAAGCCCTCACCGGCATCATGTGAGCTCAAACTTGCTAGATTTAGCAAGGCCGAGGCCTCGCCAACAACTAGACAAGGCTCAAGCCTCACCAATCTGGCCAAAAAGAAAAGGAAAAAGAAATATTTAAAATTACATTTTTAAAAAAAAAGGAAAAATAATTAAAATTCAATTTAAAATAAAGAATAATTATAAATTCGAATTTTTTTAATTTATTTTCAAAATTATTTCAATTTAAAGGTATTCACATTTTTTTATTTACTAATTTTTTTATTATTTAATTTACTTTTTAAATTTGATGTGAATTTTTATTCAAGTAACTCATAAGTGAAAAACTTAAAGTGGATTAAATGGATGGGAGTAGATTTTTCTAAATTAAGTTAAATATTAATATATTTCGATAATATGAGTCGGATTCGTGTTTGGTTTATCAAATTTACATTATATGAAAATTGGCCAAAAAACGAAGTTAAATAAGTTAATACGAATCGAATCATTTTCGACTAAATCTAATGCACCCATTTGACATTCCAAATCATGTAAAAACTGCCGATACATCATCTCATTGACGGCAAATGTCTATTTCCTAGTCAAATTGATTGTCATGTTCGGAGAAAGGGACAGCAACATAGGACATTATTTTTTCCCAAAAAAAAATAGAAATCTTTTGAAATTGATGGTCCATGACCAGTGTGAACACACCTAGATCCTCATATCTTGTTATGTCGTATTTGAATTGGCAACCGGCTCGTTAGAGTTTCGAGGAGAAAAGTACGACGTGTTGCAACAAAGCAACGCGTACGTGGAAACATAAAATGTGTAAAGACAAAAGGAAGAAAAAACAATCATAAACAGTCTAGAAAACGAAAACAATACAAATATCGAGATTAATCATAGATGCTTATATTCGCGTTATTTTCTTGTAATCCATTTCGCTCGTATTTATTCATCAACTCTCAAAATTTCTGAATGTAAGTTGACAACACCTAATATTATAAATCGTCATGTACGACTGGTTAGGACTTTGACGTGCTTGCTCTTTTTGGCAATTTAGAACACTCAGATTTTTGGTGTCACCAATTACGTCATGATGACGTCGATGCTTACGTATGGAAGTTTCTGGTGGTGGAGCTATCAACCCAGAAAATTGGCATTGAATCTTTAGTAATTTCGATTTCCCGTTGCACCTGTCCTTCCTTTGCGAAATGGTGCATCCCCGTCGCCGCACATGAATGGCAGGTCGACAAAAGTTCAAATACCAGCATAGTGAGAAACTCTGATCGAGTCTAACCTCCTTCAATCTTGTGTTCGGAAAAATTACCGATGACCTTCTCGACTAGTAGATCCCAATGATGTGGTTGATTATTCGATTCAACCACATCATCGGGATTTTGCTCGTGGCATTGTACACTCGGATTTTGAAAGATTCGAATAATGACCTTGATACAAGTAGAAGAATACAATAAAAAAAAAAAATCACAGGGAGTTTGAAAATGATATGCTGTAATGATAGTTAGAGGTTTGACACAATGAGAAATTCGATTAACTCTAATTAGGTTCCGTGACATATTGTCATTAGTGACCTAGATAGGAAAATCACATACATTCGAAACATTTAGTCCACCTTTCTAGTATGGACTAGAAGATGAAATACTTTCGTGACATAGCAAAAGTAACACGATCATTGAAGATATAATGCTTCCTTTAACAAGTCAAATACTTGCAACCATATTGAATTTCCATTGCAAGTTCAATCCACCTATCATCTTTCAATACATCATGAGTTTGGGCTATTCCGTGAATAAATTTATGAGCAGCTCCCCGCTGTCTTGTCCAACTACGCCGCACATCGGACTTCTCGATCAATGCCGCTACCTCTTTTGACTTGGGAATTCTTGAAATATCCTCTTCTATTTTCTGGAGCTCTTCTTGTTGTAGATGGTGCGAAGGAAGAAGGGAAAAATAAACAAGAAAGAAGAAGAGGAAACCCAAATCAAGACGAACCGAACGTTTTTTCGGTTTAGGTCAAAACCTACATACATTCTACCCGGCTTTGCTTCGGTCAGGTTTGGAAACTGACCGAACCAAATTATTAACACCCTATTTATTTTACGAAAAATAAATAATTTGAAAAAGATTTTCATATAAGTGATATTTTGTATCACTTACAAAAACGAATAAACAAAAAGTATTTCCAAGGTCTATGAAAGTATTTAAACATAAAATGTTGTCAATGATAGAAATATTTTTCATTGATTAATTATTTCAAGCGATACAAGAGATGATTTTTAAGAACGATGCTTTCAAAATCATTCGTTCTCTGT
This sequence comes from Angophora floribunda, assembly GCA_014182895.1. NCBI lineage: Eukaryota > Viridiplantae > Streptophyta > Magnoliopsida > Myrtales > Myrtaceae > Angophora > Angophora floribunda. Next base: position 3,536,383 of record CM024712.1, read on the forward strand.
GAAATAAATAAAGCATAATCTCCGTAGGAGTTATTACATATTACACTGGATGATTCTTAATTGATAATATCGCATCGCGGTCATGCTATGCTCAGGATACTAATTCTTAGGAGGTGACGTGAGTAATTCCCAGAAAATTGAAGGCGCATAAACTGAATGATTTCTGGAAAGGCAGGCAAATCAAACTGGAACAAAATATAAAATATATTTTATGCTTGAAACTTGACATGTAGCCTATGACTAAGACCGTTTCAATGTAAGTTGTGCTATTTTATTGAAAATATAAATATTTCAAAATTTGTAGAAATGTTTGTCGCTCGAGTCGGTTCATCGTGAAATTACAATATAGAAACTCCCTGGCAGGGTCGGGCTTGGCTTACTCTAAGCTCTCGCCATATGCCTTGTCCAAACCTGCCTAAAAAGTTTTCAAGTTATTATGGCTCGGGTTGGGCCCATCGCCTGTGGATTGCTAAGCCTATGGTCATCTTCATTAGTGATCAACAGTTGCTGGGCCTGGTGCGAAATTTTCACACTTTTAATTGGGCCTCCTTTTGTCTCATTAAGCCTAGAAGACAAACGGCCCAAGGATTGTCACCAACAGGGGGATTGCCCAACCAAAAATTGCTTATGGTTTTAGGTAAAAAAGAGGGTTAATATTACAGAAAACCTCGAACTAATATTCTTATAATAAATTTATCCCAAATTAATTTTTTATCAACCAAAAATCTTAAGCTGATACATCTGTGATAAATTTACCATTTATTAATTTCTGTTAAATTTTATCATCAAATTACTGAATTGGATAAATGGCAATCGACAGGCATATTATTTTAAGGATTTAGTCTTTGTTTGTCATAAGTGTACCCATTTGTAGGTTTTTGTTGTACTAATCCAATTTCATTACAGTTTAGAGTTTTATTTTGTGGTAAAATAAATTAATCCAAGGTAAACTTATCACATGTATACCACTTTGGAATTTTTGTGGTCAAAAGATTAGTTTTGGGTAAATGCATTAGTTTGAAGTTTTTCGCAATAATAACCCTAAAAGAAAAAATGTATATATGGTATATGAACATAAAATTCCAGCTCTCCCAAAGCTCAGTATATTTTGACCACAAAAAGGAGAGAGAGATCAGTATATCAATTTGCCATGGGCTATACAATGGACTCCAGGCCGACGGCGCCACCCAGCGAGGCCTCGGATTGGCGATCATGATCGGGCCATCATGCACCATCCTTTTCAATGGGCTAACTTTGCACGGCCCATCAGGCGCACATGGCCCACGAAATTCTTTCTCCAAACTCTTCTTTGGAATTAGACCAGGAGAAAATAGAAAGGTCATGATAATAACCTGCCTCTTCCTTGAGAAGATCCTTACTCAAAATTCTCTATTTTCCCTCTTCATTTCTTGTTCATTGACTCACGCATCAAAAGGTCCTCATGAAGTCAAGCTCACTGAGACTTCCTTCGTTTTGCACCATTTAGTTCACCCCGACCTGATCCATGAAAGGTTTCAAGCCGACCCAATAAGCTTAAGAGATAACCGCGCATCGTCACATACCCAACAAAAAAAGTTGAGATCTTTTTAAACAATCTAGTTAACAAGTATCCTTGGAATAATCTTCAAGCATATTTAATGAGAACCCATTTCGATTTTCAAAAACACCTGGCCATTATAATAACCCGAACCTCGATTTCGGGAAGGAATCCAAGAAAACGCTCGAATCATCAAACCTAACATTCTAAGTGCCACCGAGCAAATAAATAAGCAGGCGAGGACGATGCCGGAGCACCGAAAATCGACATTAAGTACGTAGAACGTGGACAAACGGTCCAAGAACAGGGCATGAACAGAATGACGCGAGGCATCACGTGTTGGCGACATCATTAGAGAAATAATACAAAATCCGCAAGAACATAAACCGAATATGAGAACAAAAGTCAACCTCGTCCCTTCCGACCATTTGCCAATTCCCTTTGACTGTCGCGCTAATCTTTAAATTTTCTGTAGTTTCCACCCACAACCTTTTAAATTAAATTCGGGTACTAAGGCTATTCATATTTCCAAACATTTTTTTTTTATTATTTTCTTATGCGTGTTATTAACTTTCTCATGAGTCTTGACTAATGTAGTCTAGTTGGGCGAGTCGGCCACAAGAATTAATATAAACATCGTCATTCATGAATACTAATGTATCGTTGTGAGGGCACATGTCGTGTTGCTAGAATCTCTATGCCCTCCATTCCTCGCTTGGCTAAATGATTTGTTGATCGCTTGATGTATTCAAGGCATCACGAGATTGACACGAAGAGATTAATTAGTGGGTTGCTCGAACTTTGGAGATTTGGATGCAAAGATTACTTGATCACCTACTCATAGAGTTTAAGGCCTTATTTGTTTCGCTAAAACGAATTATTTAAAAAACATTTACGTAAAAGTAATAACTTGTATTGCTTAAAAAAAATAAATGAACGGGAAATATTTTCATCGTTTGTCAAAATATTTAGATGTATTTCTCATCAATTAATTATTTCAAATGACATAAATGATAATATTTATGAAAATGTTTTCTAAATAATTTATTTTTTCGTGAAACAAGTTAAACCCAAAAACATGATTGAGCAATTGACTAATTGATAACATATTTCCAATCACTTTTTGAATGGCTCCATCGATGATCGGTCCCTAAGGAAAAGGGTATTGTGGCGATGTATATCATAACTGTGGCCTTTTTCCATATATTCTCCCATAAGAATTGAGTCGAATCTCATGTCGCCCTTGTAAATTTACCGTATAAATATTGCGGCTCACACGCTTTGACTATTTTTTAGTGCGCAACCGCATGTAAGGCCTATTTCAAGACTAATCTCTAAAAATGTCCTCTTGAGTCGGGCTTGATTATCGCTAGACCCCACTGAAGCGCCAACTGGATAAAAGCCCTTTTTGAGTGCTAGTTGATAGGGATGAATAAAACGGATTGACCGAATCAAGAACCGCTTAGACCTAAGCGAACCAGCCGATTTGGTCCGATTCCTGATTTCCTAAAAGTAGAATCAGTATTTGGGCAATTTGATTTATGGTTCCAAGAGAAATAGACCCACACACATATATATTTTATTCCTTCAAAAATTTAAGGGAGAAGAGCAATGTGAATGGCCTCATTGATTTACTTTGCTCTCGTCTTTTTTCTTATTTTTTATATTTTCCTTTTATTCCCCTTTATTGTACAAACCTTTCCCATTATCTTTCAAAGAGAATATCGCTCGTTATATGCTCATTCCCTCGTGACCAAATTCCCTTGCCAATTTGTTGCCATAATAAAATGGAGACAAACCCTTTACTTCCCACTTGGATCATTCCCACATTTGTTGTCCCTTTCTATGTAGTCCGGAGGAATAAGTTCCTTTGATCATGGAATATTTCTTTGATTAATTATTTGGACCTTTTTCTTTTCATAGGAGGAAAGCTAAAATCTCTCGCACTTTTTCTTTTTTAATTTCACTGGTTCAGTCCAATCTTCGATTCCTTAGTGGAACTAGATTGGAAACTATCACCCTTACATTGATTCAGAGTTCAATTCTTGGATCCACGGGATTTGAACCTTAGACCAATTGAAAATAATACTGTGAAAATATTTTTATTATTGAGCGTTCGATTTATCTCACCTCGAAAAGAGAATGCGTCATCCAAATTTCCTTACAAAGACAACCTTAGTAGCTATTATTCGAGATAAAGACGAGGGGATAGAGTGAAATGAAATGTCAAGGGCTGGGCACACCCTTGACAGTTCGTCACCTTAGAGCCCTAGTGGCTCAGGAAAAGCCCAATCTGGTTTTCCTGATGGAAACCAAAAATAAAGAACAAGTTGTTGAAAGGGTCCAGAAAAGTTTAAAGCTCGCTTTGTAACATCTTGAAATTCGAGCCCTTTGAGGGAGGAATGAACGTGAATTTCGCCAATGCATTGTTGGCTAATCTCACTCGGAACTAATCACTCCCGAGATACTGACCTTGAGGGGAAATGCTAATGAGGACAGAACTCGTGCGACTAAAGAACTTGACCTGGGAAAACGACTCGATCGTGAAACTTGCGTAAGGACGATCCTGTAGATATGCAGGCCGATTCTAGGGACGAATAGAAGTCGATTCACAGACAAAAATAATGGGATGGCGGGTGATTCCGTCTATTGTTATCGAACCCGCGAACGGCCCTATGTCGATCCTTGATAATCGTGTACTTTGAAATAAGAATCAATCCTTCGCAATTTCATGTAGTGAAGGACATCCATGTGTCGAGAAGTCTTGAACATGAATTGGCACGAGTCGGTTACGCGTGAATCCTCAATGCCGCCTGTCAGTCTGAGTAGTACCAAAATGGCATTCGGGCGAAATTGACAAGGCATGTGAATCCAATATTGGACTTCGAATTTTCGGGAACGTCCGGGATGGACTTTTGAACGATACTTCATTGACGGTCGGCTTGGTGTCGGTTGAGCCGAGTTTTGGGAAAGGGTTTACGGACCAAGGAATTGAGCCTACGAGGATGTGGGCTGGGAAGAATCAGTGTGGGCCTCACGCCCAAGGTGGGATGGCCACTGTGGAAGGCCCGAGGAAAGCAAGCGAGCCCGTTGGACCCAACCGACCCCTCACCCGTCCTAGCCCGTTATCCAAACGTGAGTCAATTCGAGCCCAATAAATTCTCGAGCCCATTCCTATTCATTTTCCGGCCCATTTCCTAGGCCCGCCTTTCATTTTCAGCCCAAGGGCACATTGGGAAATGTGCAATGTGGAAATGACCAAAATACCCTTGGATATTTTGAAGAAAAGTCAAAGGAAGAGAGAGAAGATGATGTCACTTGCTTGGGGGAGTGTATAAGGAATTTAATGGCATTGAAGGGGTCTTCTAGAAGCCCTCGCTCCACTCTCACTCTCCCCTCTCCAGCCCAGAAAATCGCAGCTCTCTCCCCCTTGCTTCTCCTTGCATTTCTGCAGTTTCTGCTTTGGACCTCTCACCGAAATTCGAGTTGTTCATGGCCTTCCCGTGTGAATCTCGGCCCGTGCCACCCGCCGTTGCGTTCAGAAGACGAAAAAAATTCGGATAGCGTCGATCGATCGGCGAAAGAAGTCTCCGTTCGATCCGTACGGCCGCCGGAAGCCGGCTGCTCGCCGACCGCCTACTGTTCACGCGGTACTCCACAGTTTTGCATTTTGACCTGTTTTCCTCCATTTTCGATCTACCCACTGCCCACACCAGCCACCCACAACTCCCTCTCAACCCCCAGGAGCCTCCGATCACCAACCACCAGCTCGCCGGAGCTCCGGCCAGCTTGTTTTTGCTCCGCCCAGCAGCTTTCTCCTCTGCCGGTCTTTGTTTTGTGAAGTTGGTGGGGCATCCGAAGTTTTGCTGCGTGTGGAGCTCAGGACCGCCTTGGATCGTCGTAGGAGAGGTGCCCGGGTGTCGAGTTCGTCACCACCGCCACGTCCGCGTCTCCGGCCCGCTTAACGGGTGAGTTTAGCTCCTAAACCCTATTTAGTGCATAAACTTGCTTAGGGTTGGGTTAATTAGTGCTAAGGGCTGATTAAGATGTTTAATTAAGTGCATTAGCCCTAAGATAGGTGGTTAGATTAAGGGTTAAGATTAGATTAGCTTAATATTGTTTAATTATGCTTAATTGTGTGTTATGTGCTAATTAAGCATGCTTTGCTTGATTAAATTGATTAATTGTTTTAATTAATTGATTTAGTTAATTTCTGCATTTCTTGATTAAATTATGTGATTTCTGAATTAAATTATTAAATTATTAAATTCGGGAATTTCACTGTTCACGTGCACTATTCGCGTGCATCGTTCACTGACACTTTGTTCCTCCAGGAAGTGAAATTGTGCATAATTTCATGTGTCTTGATCATATGAAGTGAAATTGATGTGTCGTGGCATGAACATTCGCATGAATCGTGTGAATTTCACAAAAAGGGAAAAATGGTTTGTCCGAGGGACACCGGAAATGGACCGTCTTTATGAGAAATAAAGTGATTTATCCAAGGGACACTGGAAATGGACCGCTTTTATGAGAAAGGTGGGAAAAATGGTTTGTCTGAGGGACACCGGAAATGGACCGCTTTTGTGAGAAATGATTTGAGGTTTCATATGCAAGCATGTGTGCATTGGCTAATGCTCAAAGATAATAAGTGGGTTGTGATGGTTTGCTTGCGTGATCACTAAATTGAAACCGCCGTCTTGGGAGAGTATCCCTTGACATTCATTGGGCATGCGGTCTCGGGAGAGTATCCCTTGACGTTCGTTGGGCATGCGGTCTTGGGAGAGTATCCCTTGACGTCTTTTGGGCACGGAAGGGCACAGTTGGGCCTCTGCGAAGGAAGGGCGCCGTAGCGCCGTTACGTCTCGGAGGGTACGGAAGGGCACGGTTGCGCCTCTGCGGAGGAAGGGCGTCGTAGCGCCTCGGCCTGCACGGAAGGGCACGGTTGCGCCTTTGCGGAGGAAGGGCGCCGTAGCGCAGTAGCAATAGCACGGAAGGGCACGGTTGCACCTCTGCGGAGGAAGGGCGCCGTAGCGCCGTTGCATCTCGGCCAAGTTGTAGCCCTATGAGGCAGTAATAATCGGAACACGTGTAGATGCGAGAGTGCATGAGAAAAACGCGGCATCATTGGTTCCGATTATGCATGAGATGATCACATTATTTATGGCACGCACGCATGAATTGATAACGTGCAGGGTGTGGCAATGGCTAGGTGAGATCGCTTGTGACGTGACTCGCATGTGATTGATGAACTGCATCATCTAACGGCCATGTGCATTGCGTGTATTGTGCTGACTTATAACGTGCAGCGTATGGCATACCGGGTAAGGTTGCATGTGAATCGACTTTTGTTTGTTGGTTGACCCTGTCTGTGGTTTGATTGTTGATTGATGGTTGTTTGTGGTTGAGTTAAGTGAATGGTGGTTCTAAAGAGATACCCCAAGTTGAGTTGGTGTACTAACCGGAGCTTAGGGTAAGAACTCGTTGAGATTTTATCTCAACCCGTCATGGTTAACCCTTTTCAGGCCTTTAGAATGGCGCACCCGCAATGGAGAATCCTACCCCCGCTTCACCAGTGATCGACCTGACGAAGTCGAGTCCGATGGGTCCGAGTGACCGTCGTGCTGAACCCGAGGGTTCATTTTGTACAGCTGGATTAGCCTAGCCTAGTTCCTTTTTGGTTTGGCTTAGAGGATGGATCGGCCCCTATTGTCGGGCTTGTAAATCGGAAAACGATCCTCCGTTGGTTAATCTAGTAAATTGTATAAATGAGTAGTGATGGTTGTTCTTGTTGTTCATCCCTCTATCCCTGATCGATTGATTGATTGTTTGTTGGATTGGGGATGGTTCGTCTTCCGCTTGCGCATAACGAAAGATTAAAATGAATGGTCATCGACGAGTCCTAGGACGTCGCTTTCAATCGACCAAGAGAAGGGGTTGTCGCGTGCTCGGGGTTCGGGGCGTGACACGCTTACTCCTACCTCATTGAACTGATTAGTATAGCAGGTGGTCTAGCATTAATGTGGGATGAGGAGGTGAAAGTGGAAGTACAATCTAGCGGGGGGGACTTTATTGACATAAAAGGAACAAGTTATAGCAGCGGAGAAATCATGCGCATCACATTCATACATGCCTCCACGAATTTTCAGGAGAGACAACAATTGTGGCACACATTGAGCTCTACAACCATTAGCAATACCCTCCCCTGGTTATGTATTGGAGATTTCAATGAAATCCTTTACCACTGGGAGAAGGTCGGACGCCGGGAAGTAGATCGTTATCGAATTCAGGCTTTTAGAGACTTCCTAAATAATTGCTCTCTAATGGATATTGAAAGCAAGGGATGTGCATATACTTGGTCAAACAACAGAGAAGGTACTGAACTAGTGAAGAAGAGGCTGGACAGGGTAGTGTGCAACCTCGAATGGCGAATCCGATTCATTAATGCTGAAGCATATGCGTTGCCAGCTATAGGGTCTGATCATAGCCCGATCCTCTTAGACCTGGACAAGCAGCATAAAAAAAGGAAAAAGAGATTTAAGCTAGAGGTCTTTTGGCTAGATGACCCGAACTGTGCAGATTTAATTAAGCGCCTATGGAATGCAGAAAACACACAACAGGATCACCTGGTAGGAAAGCTAAAGAAGGTGGTGGCAGCCATGAGTGAATGGAGCAGGAGAAATTCAAAAATGCTCACACACAGATCATACAGCTGAAATCACAGCCCATACAACTTACAAATGATGCTGATGAGGAATCACATAGGGAGGATTTTAAAGCTCTAGTCACTCAAATTGATCAATTATGGCGCTAGGAAGAGATGTATTGGGGCATGAGGTCCAGGATTAACTGGCTGAAATGGGGGGACCAAAATACAAAGTTTTTCCATGCTTTGACTATTCAAAAGCGTCAGAGAAATAAGATTACTATGCTAAAGATAGACGACCAAACCTGGTGCCGAAACCCAGCAGTCCTAAAACACCACATTCGAGATTTCTATCAGCAACTTTTCACCTCGGTGGGAACTAGAAGCTACCAGCCGGTCCTTTCCCAATGCCCCCGGGTAGTCTCGCATGAAATGAATGAGAAGTTGTTAAAACAGGTCACAAAAGAGGAGATTAAAATAGCTGTCTTCTAGCTAGGAGCTACAAAAGCACCGGGACCAGACAGTCTACATGGAGTCTTCTCTCAAAAAAACTGGTCAGTATGTCATGATGACCTTTTTAAAATGGTGGATTCTTTCTTCAGCCGAGGTAACTTTGACCCAGAACTCAACAAGACAAATATAGCCTTTATCCCAAAAGTACAAAACCCGAAAAATGTTTCCCAATTCAGACCTATCAGCCTATGCAACTTCGGCTACAAAATTATTGCAAAAGTACTGGCAAATAGGCTGAAACTGTGGCTCCCTAGTATTATATCAATGGAACAAAGTGCTTTTGTGAGTGATCGACAAATTCGGGATAATATTCTCATTGTTCAGGAGGTGCTACACCAACTAAGGATCCGGAAATGAAAAAGAAAATTCCAGGCTGTCTTGAAACTTGACATGCAAAAGGCATATGATAGAATTGAATGGGATTTTCTTTGTGACTACATGAGGACTATGGGTTTTGCTGAAAAATGGATCCAATGGATTTACTTTTGTATATCAACTGTAAGTTTCAACACTTTGGTTAATGGAGAACCCTCTATGGCTTTCACCCCTTCGCGAGGCATCAGACAAGGTGACCCCCTTTCACCCTATCTCTTCATCATTGTAGCAAATGCCCTAACTGCCCTGATGTCTAAGGCTGTAGAGGATGGCACTATAAAGGGGATAAAGCTGAACCCGACTTGCCCGACCCTATCCCACCTACTTTTTGCTGATGATGCTATCTTTTTTCTGAATGGGATAGTAAATGAAGCTCAAAACCTGGCAGGTATCCTAAACCAATATTGTTATGCCTCAGGACAGGCCAACAACCTAAATAAATCAGGTCTCTTTCTCAGCAAGGAGTGCCCACAGCAGCTAAAACAAAGCATCTCAACAGAATTAAGGGTTCCACTCATTGAAAAGACAGGGAAATACCTTGGTATCCCATCTGATTGGGGGCAAACTAAAAAGCATATGTTCAACTGGATACTCACAAGGGTGGAAAGCAAGCTAGAAGGGTGGAAGGAGAAGTTGATATCAAAGGCAGGGAAAGAAATCCTCATAAAAACTGTTATTCAGGCAATCCCTCTATATGCAATGTCTATTGTTAAAATCCCAATATCCATATGCAGAACAATTGAAGCAAAAACAGCAGCCTTCTGGTGGAAACAACATGCTGCAAAAAGGGGCATACACTGGAAAAAATAGGACGATCTAAAATCCAGAAAAGATTGTGGAGGACTCGGCTTTCGGGACTTAACAAAGTTCAATAAAGCCATGCTGGGAAAACAAGCTTGGAGACTACTTCAAATGTCGAATGCCTTATGGAGTAGAGTTCTAAAGAGTATTTATTTCCCAAGCGGAGATTTCTGGGCGGCACAAAACAAGCAACAAGCCTCATGGGGATGGAAAAGCATATTAGTAGGGAGAGAAGTTCTGGAACCACATACTCAATGGGTAGTTGGAGATGGGAAAAGCATCCGAATAAGGGAGGACAGGTGGCTACCGGTAGGCTATCTATAAGGCCCAGCAAATCGCGAAGACCCCTGTCTAGTGGCTGACTTAATTCACCAACAACCGAGGACATGGAATACTAGCATACTAAATGAAATGTTCGCGGAAAATGTGGTAAAGGAAATTCGTGCAATTCCCCTAGGGCTACAACAGACACTAGACAAGATAAGATGGACGGCAAATTATTCGGGAGACTATACAGTCAAAAGTGATTATAACAGTCTCCATAAAAATAGCGGGCCATCATCAGCAGCAAACCCCACCTCCTCCTACCAGGTACCTCACGCTCTATGGACACGAGTGTGGCAACTCCGTGTTTACCCAAAAATTAGACTCTTCCTATGGCGAATATGCAACAACGCCCTCCCCACAACAGAAAACCTATACAAAAGGCAGTTGAGACACGATCCACTTTGTCCCCTATGTCGCAAAGCACCCGAAACCATGGAACATTTATTCATATTATGTGCTTGGACAACAAATATATGGTCTGAACAAGGCATAATTGTAGGCACAACCCCATCACAAATCAGCCGCATGGACAAATGGATCTACGAATTTCTCATCGCAACACGAGACCCATCCTTGAAAGCTTTATTTGCTAGTGTTTTGTGGCAGATCTAGAAGCAACGGAACGCTGTAATCTTCCAAGGCCGACCGCCTCAACCGCGAGTAGCTCTGGACACCGCCCGAACAAAGACAAACATGTTTGCAAAATGGAAAAGGTATCACAACACACAAACAGAAGCGGACGGCGCTGCTACACGGAACTGGATTCCGCCGAAAAACAGAGAGCTCAAAGTAGACGTGGACTGCTATTGGACAGAGACCTCACTTACCGGATCCGTTGCGGGTGTCTGTAGAAATGGGGAGGGATTGCTCATCGGAGGCTTCGCCGGACGATACACGCGCCCTGCAAAGAATCGGCGAAACCCTAGCTCGAGGGATGCTCGCGTGGCTCACGGAACGAAAAGGGATGAACTTCAAACGGGCGAACTCCCGTAGATGCATTGTCCCACGTGAGATGAGAGTCACGATCTCCATCGACAGCATCAATGCCTTCAGAGGAGTCACGGGCCTGGAAAATCCTTAATGGGCAGCCCGATCAATAGTTGCAGATTGCAGGGCCCTGTTACAAAGATTACCTTGGGTGCAAGTAGAACACAGCCCACGCAAGAAGAATCAAGCTGCAAATTGGACCGCAAGAGCCCACCGAGATCGAACCCTTCCAGCGAATTGACTTTCGCAACCCCCTTACCCTCTTATGCAAATTTTATGTATGGATTTCCCCCTTTCACAAACGCACTTTATGCGTTCGTAATGAAAACGTCTTATTGCTGATCAAAATAATAATAATAATAATAATAAAATGCTTATTAAGTTTGTAGATAAAAGGTTTTGGTTATAGAATGCGTGGATGCATAGTGGAAGAGAAACGTGACAATTATATACGATTAACACACTTGAATAATGGAAAACCTTCTAGGTTAGTCATTATCCAACATCCAAACAAGATGGAAAAAATACATCTCTGGGGCTCTTCACTTACAGATTTTAACATCCCCATCTAATCTCAAGTAGCATACAACACGTCAACTTGACTTCGGATCGTTTCTTCTAAAAGCATCAACCATAGTCGGTACCCATCTATTTCCTAAGGTCGATTGGAAACTCGACAATACTAGGTATCAAGAAGAAGTCATCTAATCTACATCTAATCTACATCGGGAACCCGAAATATCTTTTATTGAGAGGACCATATCAGCTCACAGATTTAATTGTGTGCGTGCAATTGTGCGTGAGAGAGAGAGAGAGAGAGAGAGAGAGAGAGAGAACAAAAATAAGCAACAGAGTTTTAATAGATAAGAGAGACAAACATCCATATCCTACGACATATGCAAGCCAAAACCCTCGTGTTTGTACACATTAACAGAAAACCAACCCTTTTATTATCAAGCCCCGATCCGCTATAGACACCAGTAGTAAGCCCTTGAATCAAACAGCCTCCTCAGCATAAGCTTCAGATCTTACACGCAAAGGTAAGTCCTTCATTTTTCAATTGCTCCAAACTTTCAACTGGAGGTTGGAGCTTTGCAACTTTGGCAATGGCCTTGTTCTCTCCTGGGTTTCCACCTTCAAGAAAAGCTCCAACAACCTTACCATCTTTGATCCAATAAGATCCGAATTTTGGCTTTGGTGATGTGGGATTGTTGTCTCCAAAAGCACCGTATCCCCAACATTATCACCATAGAACTGCCATGAGAGATCAAAAGAACGAGAATAGAAGTACGGAAGGTAATCATATTCATCAATTGGTTTTCCATCCTCACTTGCCTTTATGGCCTGCATAGCAACAGAAATAGTATAGGTCAAGACTTGAATTGACATTGTCTATTTATACCAGAATCATGCGACGTGCTAGAGAAGTAGAAGGAATGCTCTTTCCCACAAGCGAGGATAAAAACTCGGGAAATCATCTTGGTTCCTGAATTCGTCTTCCAAGATGAATGACGATAGAAACCATTTGTTTTTCCACACTTCAAGTGAAAGTGAAAACGCTTAAACCATAGACATGTTGATATTGGTTAACCACACTTCAAACTAAAGCAAAAATACTTGAGCATGAGAGAAAGCCTGTACCTTTACAGCCTGCTCAGCTGATTTACGAGCATGATCGACATGTTCGACTCTTCTCATTTCACCATACAACTTCAGCGGGAAAGTAGCAACATCTCCAACAGCATACACATCAGGCACACTGGTCTTAAAGAACCCATCAGTCTGCAATCAATAGAACAGCATCAACATAATAGATCTGTATTCTTGCTTCAGCATACGCCCAGAATGTCAAAAACGAACACAAGATTAAGCTGCCCCATCGATGATTACAAACATGTTGCCAAATATTAGAGAGACATGCACTGTTTCATACCAGTACTACCGGTACCTATTAGCAAATAATGCTTTCACACTTTATTTAGATGATCTATTCCCTTTTTCACTATATATATATCTTCCTTTAAACATTGAATCGGCGTGTTGCACGCATAAACCCTGAAATTAAATCTCTATGGAGAGTATGACTTAGTAGTGTAAACCGTCCAGGCCCCACTAACCTTAATTCCACCTTTCTCCTCTTCGACTTGCCCTTTGAAAAGTGTTGTGAGGGGCCCACCGCCAACACCAACAACTACAATGTCAGCTTCCAAGACTCTGCCATCCTTGAGTTTCACATCTTTTACCTGGACGATGGAAATAACAATACCTCTTGGAGTTAGAAAATGCCAAATTACATGAAACCGCGGTAAAGAATACTTCAACAGATTTAAGAACATGCCTCTCCGTTGGCATCAGCAGTAAATCCAACAGCAACTGTTCCCTTGATAATTTTGATTCCTTTGTTAGCATAATAGCCCTCATAGAAGGAAGCTACATCAGCAGTAAAGAGCCGAGGCACTGCAAATAATCATCTTTTTTAGGGAAAAATCCACCAAAAATAACTTGCCATGAAACCAATCATTGTCAATAGGGCCTTTATGTATACTTACTGCACCATGGTCCAGGATACACCATGCTGACATCAAAATTGTTCATTCTCATAACTGCACCAAGGTCAAGTCCTATGTGTCCTCCACCAACTATGACACATTTGCCATTCTTTTTAGCTTTGATAGCTTCAATAAGCTTATTGGCATCATCAATCTCTCTCAAGTAGAAGATGTTTTTGGCATCAGCTCCTTGAACACCAAAATCTGTCAACTTAATCACCTACAACAGTGGGTTGGCGTATCAGTCTCTCCACCCGGAGGACAGCAGAGAGCTAGGAGCTTCAAAGAACATATACTTACTGTCGAACCAGTTGCAATGATCAAAATATGATACTTGAAGAGCTCTCCAGCTGCGCTTAGAAGAGTCTTAGCAGCAAGATCTGCTGTCACTATCTCTGTGCTAAGAATCAATTCCATTCCTGCAATCTTCCATAGAGAAATACATGTAACTACTTTGAGATTATTTTTATCCTATGATGTAGATTGAAGGGAGCAAACTCAATGCTTTGTCGAGTGACCAGGGAAGAAAGTAAGAAGAAGTGCATTTACCTTTCTCTTTGTACCAATCAGGAAGCAGTCTCTCACCACCACTTCCAACACAGCAATGGAACCCTGGGAGTCGTGCAAAACCTGGGGGAGACAAAAGACTCAACCGATATAATATTCAAATGGATGAAAGTTCAACAATTGTCAATAAATTATCTCAAGTATTGGATCTGTCTTTTTAGACTTATGAAAAAGAAAAAAGTAATTTTTCTTCTCTTTATGCTAAAATCGAAACAAGTATTAAAACTTTAAAAGATAATGAAAAATTTAAAAGGGAATCTATGTGTCAACATTTATATATTATAAAAGTTTCAGGTACTTAAGGTGCATACGCCTCAATAATTGAAAAAAACAGATAGTAAAATAGTAAAGTCGCTCCAGGCACATCCTCATATTTTTTTAGAGTATCTACCATATGGTGTTGAAAGTGCGCTTCGCAATACTGCTTTAATTTTTTGATATCCACGGTTGCTTGCTAGACAAGCATAGAGAGCTACTTACAAACGTGAAAATGCCAATAAATTTGAAGAAAATAAAGTAAATCCAGTTAAAGATAGTAGATGCATACCCACAAAAATTTACGAATTTGAAGAAAACAATGTCTATGTGCCATTGAGTTACATTCCATATAAATTATGTAAGGTGCATATTAAAATATTTCCAAAAGTTACTGGATTACGCCTGAGTGTTGACCATATTGCTAAAAAGCATTCTATCTCTTGGTGAATTTTCTAATATTCAAGGTCATTCACTACAGAACTTCAGAGAGCTACTCACAAACGTGAAGATGTCTATAAATTTGAGAAAGAAAAACGATGTCAAATGGACAATTCAAAGATAGTAGATATGTAATCCACGTGTAATCACAAAAATGAAGAAAGGAACGTCTTTGTGCCACTATGTGTAACCAACAGTAGTTCTTCAAGATACTTATTAGTACTATTTTGTCATTGCTTAGCATGTCAAATGAACAAAAAAGGATGAGCCCAACACTAACCCTCTGGAAAGAGATATGCTTTGCTAAGTGCAGGGCGTTCATAAGGGGCCACCTGCAGTACAACGTAAATAAAGTATGAACAATGAGTTTAACCATCAAAGCATGGAAGGAACTATGACGCCCAGTATATGGGCTAGTCCTCAATAGAAATACAGAAGCTGCACCCGTAAAGGGATGAGGACAATGACACATAGGTAGGTGGAAAGCATTCTCAGACGGGGCACAATGGTGAAATGAACAAATCAAAACACCCTGCGGATGTTATTTCATCTCAAAAGAGTACTACCACTACCAGTTTACTCAGCCACTCATCAGTAGCAGCAGGAAAAAAACAACATGCTTTGCTATTCAAGAGGAAAGCTTACGCTTCTTTGGAAATGATGGCAAGCTCGCCCGGCTTAACCCCCTCTGCTTGGCAAACTCTCTGGCTGCATACCCCTGCAAAACGCAATGATAGATGACGAGAGATGCAACGTCAGTCAAATCCATCTGCGCTTTCCACAAACCCCACCAATTTGGATGTCAAAAAGCAGGCTTTTTACTCCATCCCAAAATCCCAAGCTTCACACCCCCCCGAAAAAAAAAAAAAAAATTCCCCTCCAGATTCTAGCCAGCATGGTAGGGCTTCAAACAGTCATGCCATCAAGAACTACATCACAAAGTTTCATGGTCAAGATGCTAAGCACATGACCAAGTAAATTGAGATCAAATTAAGGATCTGTTTGGAATCTTTTCAATTTCTTTGTTCTTTTATTCTCCGAAATAAATAAAAACAGAAATTCATTTAGTAACGTCAATTAATTTTTCTATTCCCTAGAATAAAAAGTTGTTCTCGAAAATACATTTGGACTAGAAATGAGCAGTAGAAAAAAGTAGCTTATTATTCATAGGAACAATTTCTAAAAACTATTTCTTGGGTTATTACTCATGACCACCCGTCATCTATCGACCACCGCCCATTGACTTCCAATCGCCGGCCGCCGTCGACCTCCGACCACTGGAGACCGTCAACTGGTAGCCAATCGTTGCCCTTCGCTCGCGGCGGCCTAATGCTCAACGACTAGTGGCCCAATGACGAGTCCTAGTGGCCCGGCGACCGATGTCTTGCTGCTCGGTGTCTAGTGGCGGCGACCGGCATCTTGCCGCAACGTCAATCGGTGGCCATTGGTCACCGGTTGCTGGTTGCCGGCCGTCGTTGGTCATCGGTCGCTAGTCGCCAATCACTAATCGGCCCGTCACTACCCACCGTCCCCCGCCGTCGTTGCCCGCCCCCACGTCACTATCGAGGAAAAAAGAAATAAATAAAATTTTGTTTGTACCAAATGCATTTTATTCTTTTTCTATTCCGAAAATAATTTTTTAAATAGTTATCAAATATCTTATTTTACTCAGAAATTGTTCAATAAAGTAGAAATAAAAAAAAACTATTTCTCAAAAGAAATTATTTCTAGAAGTAGGCTTCCTAAGTTTGGCCGACGACTCAATTCCCCAAAATCGAGATCCACAAACACAAAGCCAGACTCGAGTGCGTCTCCGAGTCGACTCTTTGCGGTCAAAAGGCCAGAACAGCCGACGAGGCGCTGAACCTCGACGAGAGTGCAGGAACGACAGGAAAAACAGCACGAGCAACATCAATACAGAAATGACGGGGGAGTAGGAGGAGGAGGAAGCAACTCACAGCGGCGACGCCACCACCGACGATCACGTACTTGAAGCTCTTCTCCGCATTTCGCGAGGCAAGGGGAGATGGATCGAAGTCTCGAGAACAGCGATTGCAAAGTGAACGAAAAAGACTGAAAAGTAGCCTTGCAATCCCTCTTATTGATAGCATGTCTGTTTGAAGCCTTACAGTACTGGTCTGTGGTTCCTGGCAGAGTAGAATCTGGAGGAGATTTCTTCAAGGATCCATGAAAGAAAGAGATGAATCTAGAGAACGCGAGATAAGAGAGGGAGAGGGAGAAAGAAGTGAGTGAGAGGAGAGCAACGACTGAACACCAAGAGTGAGGAGAAAGGGAGAGGGTACGAAGGGAAGAAGAAGAAGCAAAAAATAAAAAAAATACAGAAAAGGAAAAGAGAGAGCAAGGACAGAGGATGACGGAGAGAATAAAGCAGAAAAGGGAAAGAAAGCACGAGGGAAGAGGGAGGAAGACGAAGAGAATAAAGGAAAAAACAGGGAAGGAGAAAGAGGAGAGTAGTGAGTGAACATTAAGAGTGTGTGAGTTTCGTCGAGAGTCTATAAAAGAAAGAGATGAAGATAGACAGTGCGAAGGGGGAGAGAGAGAGAAGTGAGTAAGAAGAGAGCAGCGAGTGAACAACAACAAGAGTGGGGAGAAAGAGAGTATGCAAAGAGAAGAAGAAGCAAGAAAAATGTAGAAAAGGGAAAGAGAGAGTGAAGGCAGAGAGAGAATGAAGCCAAAAAAGGGAGGGAGGGAGAGAGAGAGAGAGAGAGGAGGGCAGTGAGTCAACAGTAAGAGTGTGGTTTCGTCGATGGTCAATGAAAGAGATAGGTGAAGATGGAGAGTGCAAGGGAAAAAGGAAACAGAGAGAAACAGAGAGAGTGAGTGAACGGTAAGAGCGCGAGGTTTTCGTCGAGGGTCCATGAAAGAGTGATCGATGAAGATAGAGAGTGCAAGGGAAGAGTAAGATACAGATTAAAGTTGTGGGGGGAAGAGAGAGAGCAATGAGTGAGCAGCAAAAGTGAAGAGAGCACGCCAGTGAAGAGACAAAGAAGAAGCAGGAACCAAAATATGGAAAGAGAGTGCGCGGGAAGATGAAGAGAGATAACAAAGCAAAAGAAGGGAAAGAGGGAGAAGTGAGTGGGAAGACAGCAGTGAGCGAACAACGACGGTGTGAAGGTTTCGCTAAGGGAAAGACAGAAATGAAGATAGAAAGTGTAAGGGAAGAGGAAGAGACAGAACAAAGCAAAAGAAAGTGAAAGAGAAAGTAAAAAGAGAGAGAGAGAAATGAGTGAGAGGAGAGCATAGAGGCTACGTTTAGTTTTGTTGTTTAGATTTCTAATCAGGATAAAATTAAATAGGATAAGATATGAAATTCATGGAATTTTACTATATTCTATCCATCATTTGGTGATTTATAAAATAATAAAATCAAATATATTTAGTATAAACGGTATATTAATATAAATTGACCATAAATTTTATAAATAGAGATAGTAAAAATCTCTCGTGACACGCTTGTCTACTTTATTTTTAATTTATTTCTTTTTTTTATTTCTTTCTTCACATTCCATCATTCTCTAATAAAATTTATTAAAAAGAAAACTGTATTAACCTACCAAAAATATTTAAAAAACCTTAAATATGTAATGAAAATATATTTATATTAAATTTATATCGTAAGATAGAAAAAAGTTCGAATATATAAATAAAAATAAGATTAAATTAAAAAATTAAATTGTTATTTTTTTTAGAATTTCTTATATTAGAATTCAAATATTATTTATATTGAAATATAATTTTAGATTTATTAATTTAAGAAGTTTTTTTTAAGAAAAATAATAACTCTCTATTATAAAATTAAAAATCATGTCCACATTTATTCTACATTCTCATGGGATAATTTTATCAAGCATATATCTGACTTTTATCCTACCTTGAACGGGCATCAAAACATAAGATATGATAAATTTTATCCTAACCGCCAAATGCAGTCTAAGTGAATGATGAGAGTGAGGAGGGAAGAACCCAAGAAAAAGAAGAGGGAACTCGAAACCCAACTCAAATTGAACCAAATTGTCAAACAATCCAAATTCCTTTACTTATTACTTGACTCAAATCAAAAAAATTTATTCGGCTCGATTTAGATATTTTTAACATCCCTAACAACTATGGATGTTCTATAATGCTCTTCAAAGTTATAGTCTACAAAATGATTCTCATTGGTCATGTATAGAGATATCAATATGGATCGTAAACTTATATTATGACTTAATTTTAGCTAAATGAATCAAATATAGACCAATGAAAATTAAATATAGGTCATAAATGAATATTAAAAAGTAAAACAAAAATATAAATGGGTCTTACATGGGTTGAAATTAAAATCCATTTCCAACCCAAGCCACACACTCTCTCTTTCTCTCTTTAACTTTATAAAAATATTTTTTTTATAAAAATCAAATTATAATTATTTTTTATATTTCTTTTTTATTTTCTTTATTTTCCTTGTTTTTTGCTTTCTTCTTCCTCCTTCCTTAGTCGGTGATTGGCATGCCAATGGCCGGCACCCGGCTAGGTGAGGTTTGAGCTCCTCGGTCTCAAGCTCGAGGTTGCCAACGACTAGTGAGACTCAAGCTCGTTGATGTCAGGTGAGCTCTGCCTTTCCAACTTCTTATGAGGCTTACGCCCCGTCGGCATCATGTGAGCTTAAGCTTGCTAGATTTAGCAAGGCCGAGGCCTCGCCAATGACTGACAAGGCTCAAGCCTCACCAATCTAGCCAAAAAAAAAAAAAAAAAAAAAAAAAAGAAAATTTTAAAATTACATTTAAAAAAAAAAAAAAGAATTAAAATTCAATTTAAAAATAAAGAATAATTATAAATTGAATTTTTTAATTTTTTTTCCAAAATTATTTCAATTTAAAGGTATTCACATTTTTTTATTTACTAATTTTTTTATTATTTAATTTACTTTTTAAATTTGATGTGAAGTTTTTATTCAAGTAGCTCATAAGTGAAAAACTTAAAGTGGATTAAATGGATGGGAGTGGATTTTTCTAAATTAAGTTAAATATTAATATATTTCGGTAATATAAGTCGGGTCATGTATGGTTTATCAAATTTACATTATATGAAAATTGGTCAAAACTGGTTAAATAAGTTAATAAGAGTCGAATCATTTTTGACTAAATTTGATCCATCAATTTGACACCTCTAATCATGTAAAAACTGGTGATACACCATCTCATTGACGGCAAATGTCTATTTCCTAGTCAAATTGATTGTCATGTTCGGAGAAAGGGACAGCAACATAGGACATTATTTTTTCCCAAAAAAAAAATAGAAATCTTTTGAAATTGATGGTCCATGACCAGTGTGAACACACCTAGATCCTCATATCTTGTTATGTCGTATTTGAATTGGCAACCGGCTCATTAGAGTTTCGAGGAGAAAAGTACGACGTGTTGCAACAAAACAACGCGTAGGTGGAAACATAAAATGTGTAAAGACAAAAGGAAGAAAAAACAATCATAAACAGTCTAGAAAACGAAAACAATACAAATATCGAGATTAATTATAGACCCGTATATTCGCTTTATTTTCTTGTAATCCACTTCACTTGTACTTATTTCATTAATTCTCAAAATTTCCGAATGTAAGTTGACAACACCTAATATTATAAATCGTCATGTACGACTGGTTAGGACTTTGACGTGCTTTCTCTTTTTAGCAATTTAGAACACTCAGATTTTTGGTGTCACCAATTACGTCATGATGACGTCGATGCTTACGTATGGAAGTTTCTGGTGGTGGAGCTATCAACCCAGAAAATTGGCATTGAATCTTTAGTAATTTCGATTTCCCGTTGAACCTGTCCTTCCTTTGCGAAATGGTGCATCCCCGTCGCCGCACATGAATGGCAGGTCGACAAAAGTTCAAATACCAGCATAGTGAGAAACTCTGATCGAGTTTATCCTCCTTCGATCTTGTGTTTGGAAAAATTACTGACGACCTTGTCGGCCAATAGATCCACACTTCTCAACATCAATCGACTCATATATTATTGCCGTTTGATTTAGAACTTGCTGGAGTCGATCATTCGATTCAACCACATCATTGGGATTTTGCTCGCGGCATTGTAGACCCGGATTTTGGAATTTTCAAATAATGACCTTGATATAGGTAAAAGATTAGGATGAAAAAAAAATCATGAGTAGTTTGAAAACAATATGACGTAATGATAGTTAGGGGTTTGACACAATGAGAAATTCGATTAACTCTAATTAGGTTCCGTGACATGTTATCATTAGTGATCTAGACAAGAAAATCACATAAATTCAAAACATTTAATCCACCTTTCTATTATGGACTAGAAGATAAAATTCTTTCGTGACATAGCAAAAGTAACACGATCATTGAAGATATAATGCCTCCTTTAGCAAGTCAGAAACTTGCAACCATATTGAATTTCCGTGGCAAGTTCAATCCACCTATCATCTTTCAATACATCATAAGTTTGGGCTATTCCGTGAATAAATTTATGAGCAGCTCTCCGCTGTCTCGTCCAACTACGCCGCGCATCGGACTTCTTGATCGATGCCGCCGCCTCTTTTGACTTGGGAATTCTTGAAATATCCTCTTCTATTTTCTGGAGCTCTTGTTGCTGTAGATGGTGCGAAGGAAGAAGGGGAAAATAAACAAGAAAGAAGAAGAGGAAACCCAAATCAAGACGAACCGAACGTTTTTTCGGTTTAGGTTAAAACCTACATACATTCTACCCGGCTTTGCTTCGGTCAGGTTTGGAAACTGACCGAACCAAACTATTAACACCCTTATTACGGTTATTCATTTTGCGAAAAATAAATAATTTGAAAAAGTATTTTCATATAAGTGATATTTTGTATCACTTACAAAAACGAATAAACAAAAAGTATTTTCAAGGTCTACGAAAGTGTTTAAACATAAAATATTGTCGATGATGGAAATACTTTTCATTGATTAATTATTTCAAGCGATACAAGAGATAATTTTTAAGAACGATACTTTCAAAATTATTCATTTTCCATAAAATAAACAAAGCTTAATCTTTGTAGGAGTTATTAAAAATTACAAAGCCATTGATAATTTCTAATCACTAGACATTTCTACAAAATTTGAAATATTTATATTTTCAATAAAATGGCACAACTTACATTGAAACGGTCTTAGTTATAGGCTACATGTCAAGTTTCAAGCATAAAATAGTAATATTTTGTTCCGGTTTGATTTGCCTGCCTTTCCAGAAATCATTCATTTTATGCGCCTTCAATTTTCTGTGAATTGCTCACGTTACCTCCTAAGAAGTATCCTAAACATAGCATGACCACGATGCGATATTATCAATTAAGAATCATGTAGTGTAATTTGTAATAACTCCTACAGAGATTAAGCAAACTCCTGAGTGACAAGCTTGACTGTGCCCTTAAATTTTGTAGAAATGTCTAGTGATTAGAAATTATCAATGGGCGACCTTGTCGCTTGAGTCAGGTCATCGTGAAATTACAAAATTTGAAATATTTATATTTTCAAAAAAATGGCACACCTTACATTGAGAGGGCATAGGTCGAGGCTTTCGCTCATTGATAATTAGAATCATTTCACGATGACCCGTTTCAATGTAAGGGCATAGGTCGAGCTTGTCACTCTCGGTGAGAGGGCACAAGTCGAGCTTGTCGCTCGAGTCGGGTCATAGTGAAATTACAACATAGAAACTTCCTGGCGGGGTCGGGCTTGGCTTACCCTGAGCTCTCACCCTATGCCTTATCCAAACCTGCCCAAAAAATTTGCAAGTTCTTATGACTTGGGTTGGGCCTATCGCCTGCGGACTGCTAAGCCTATGGTCATCTTCATTAGTGATCAATAGTTTCTGGGCCTGGTGTGAAATTTTCACCCTTGTAATTGGGCCTCCTTTTGTCTCATTAAGCCTAGAAAACAAACTGCCCAAGGATTGACACCAACAGGGGGATTGCCCAACCGAAAATTGCTTATGATTTTAGGTAAAAAAGAGGGTTAATATTACAGAAAACCTCGAACTAATATTCTTATAATAAATTTATCTCAAACTAATTTTTTATCAACCAAAAATCTTAAACTGATACATCTGTAATAAATTTACCATTTATTAATTTATGTTAAATTTTATCATCAAATTACTGAATTGGATAAGTGTCAATCGACAGGCATACTATTTTAAGGTTTTAGTCTTTGTTTGTCATAAGTGTACCCATTTGTAGTTTTTTGTTGTACTAATCCAATTTGACATAAACTAATGAAGGGTAAATTCATTACAGTTTAGAGTTTTATTTTGTGGTAAAATAAATTAATCTAGGGTAAACTTATCACATGTGTACCACTTTGGAATTTTTGTGGTCAAAAGATTAGTTTTGGGTAAATCTATCGTAAATGCATTAGTTTGAAGTTTTTCACAATAATAACCCTAAAAGAAAAAATGTATATATGGTATATGAACATAAAATTCCAGCTCTCCCAAAGCTCAATTTGCCATGGGCTATACAATGGACTCCAGGCCGACGGCGCCACCCATCGAGGCCTCAGATTGGCGATCATGATCGGGCCATCATGCACCATCCTTTTCATTGGGCTAACTTTGCACGGCCCATCAGGCGCGTACGGCCCACGAAATTCTTCTCCAAACTCTTCTTTGGAATTAGACCAGGAGAAGATAGAAAGGTCATGATAATAACCTGCCTCTTCCCTGAGAAGATCCTTGCTCAAAATTCTCTAATTTCCCTCTTCATTTCTTGTTCATCGACTCACGCATCAAAAGGTCCTCATGAGGTTGAGCTCACGAGACTTCCTTCATTTTGCGCAATTTAGTTTACCCGACCTGATCCATGAAAGGTTTCAAGCCGACTCAACAAGCTTAGGAGATAATTATGCATCGTCACATACCCAACAAAAAGAGTCAAGATCTTTTTAAACAATCTAGTTAACAAGTATCCTCGGAATAATGTTCAAGCATATTTAATAAGAACCCATTTCGATTTTCAAAAACACCTGGCCATTATAATAACCCGAACCTCGATTTCGGGAAGGAATCCAAGAAAACGCTCGAATCATCAAACCTAACATTCTTAAGTGCCACCGAACAAATAAATAAGCAGGCGAGGACGATGCCGGAGCACCGAAAATCGACATTAAGTACGGAGAACGTGGACAAACGGTCCAAGAACAGGGCATGAACAGGATGACGCGAGGCATCACGTGTTGGCGACATCATTAGAGGAATAATACAAAATCCGCAAGAACATAAACCGAATATGAGAACAAAAGTCAACCTCGTCCCTTCCGACCATTTGCCAACTCCCTTTGACTGTCGCGCTAATCTTTAAATTTTCTGTAGTTTCCACCCACAAGTACAACCTTTTAAATTAAATTCGGGTTCCAAACTTTTTTATTATTATTATTTTCTTATGCGTGTTATTAACTTTCTCATGAGTCTCAACTAATGTAGTCTAATCGGGCTAAGTCAGCCATAATAATTGA
Source organism: Angophora floribunda (assembly GCA_014182895.1). Lineage (NCBI taxonomy): Eukaryota > Viridiplantae > Streptophyta > Magnoliopsida > Myrtales > Myrtaceae > Angophora > Angophora floribunda. The sequence goes on from CM024712.1 coordinate 3,560,882, forward strand.
TATAAACATCGTCATTCATGAATATAAATGTATCGTTGTGAGGGCACATGTCGTGTTGCTAGAATCTCTGTGCCCTCCATTCCTCGCTTGGCTAAATGATTTGTTGATCGCTTGATGTATTCAAGGCATCACAAGATTGACACGAAGAGATTAATTAGTGGGTTGCTCGAACTATGGAGATTTGGATGCAAAGATTACTTGATCACCTACTCATAGAGTTTAAGGCCTTATTTGTTTCGCTAAAACGAATGATTTAAAAAATATTTACATAAAAGTAATAATTTGTATCACTTAAAAAAAAAAAATGAACGGAAATATTTTCATCGTTTGTCAAAATATTTAGATGTATTTCTCATCGATTAATTATTTCAAATGACATAAATGATAATATTTATGAAAATGTTTTCTAAATAATTTATTTTTTTCGTGAAACAAGTTAAACCCAAAAACATGATTGAGCAATTGACTAATTGATAACATATTTCCAATCACTTTTTGAATGGCTCCATCGATGATCGGTCCCTAAGGAAAAGGGTATTGTGGCGGTTTATATCATCACTGTGGCCTTTTTTCCATATATTCTCCCATAAGAATTGAGTCGAATCTCATGTCGCCCTTGAAAATTTACCTTATAAATATTGCGGCTCACACGCTTTGACTATTTTTTAGTGCTCAACCGCATGTAAGGCCTATTTCAAGACTAATCTCTAAAAAGATCCTCTTGAGTCGGGCTTGATTATCGCTAGACCCCACTGAAGCGCCAACTGGATAAAAGCCCTTTTTGAGTGCTAGTTGATAGGGATGAATAAAACGGATTGATTGAATCAAGAACCGCTTAGACCTAAGCGAACCAACCGATTTGGTCCGATTCCTGATTTCCTAAAAGTAGAATCAGTATTCGGGCAATTTGATTTATGGTTCCAAGAGTAATAGACCCACACACACATATATATTTTATCCCTTCAAAAATTTAAGGGAGAAGAGCAATGTGAATGGCCTCATTGATTTACTTTGCTCTCGTCCTTTTTCTTATTTTTTATATTTTCCTTTTATTCCCCTTTATTGACAAACTTTTCCCATTATCTTTCAAAGAGAATATCGCTCGTTATATGCTCATTCCCTCGTGACCAAATTCCCTTGCCAATTTGTTGCCATAATAAAATGGAGACAATCCCTTTACTTCCCACTTGGATCATTCCCACATTTGTTGTCCCTTTCTATGTAGTCCGGAGGAATAAGTTCCTTTGATCATGGAATATTTAGTTGGACCTTTTTCTTTTCGTTGGAGGAAAGCTAAAATCTCTCGCCCTTTTTCTTTTTTAATTTCACTGGTCTAGTCCAATCCCTAATTCCTTAGTGGAACTGGATTGGAAACAATCACCCTTATATTGATTCAAAGTTCAATTCTTGGATCCACGGGATTTGAACCTTAGACCAATTGAAAATAATACTGTGAAAATATTTTTATTATTGAGCGATTGATTTATCTCACCTCGAAAAGAGAATGCGTCATCCAAAGTTCCTTACAAAGACAATCTTAGTAATTATTATTCGAGATAAAGATGAGGGGATAGAGTGAAATGAAATGTCTCCAAATTAGACACGAGAACCGAAATACTTAGGGATTAAATGAGATAATTCAAAATGAAAATTAAAAAAGAGGGAGGAAATTGTGAAAAATGCGGAGGGCTAGTGACCAAATTCGTACGATAGGGGGCATGGCACGGGTGGAAGAATCTCGATGGCTCGAGGGGGTCAATCGATCGGGATGGAGGAGTCGATGAAAGATGATTAGATTGGACGTCGTCCATCTTCTTTTCCTCTGACCTTTCAAAAGCATGTGAACTGTCTCCCCCCGGTACTTTTAATGCTCCTGTGGCCATAATTAGGTTTCTTGCTGTTTGGAGGTTAGGCCGGTGGAATCATTCGGACCATTCTTTTAAGGTGAACATCGAATCAATGGAAATTTAAGTAATTAATCACGAGATGCATGACATCCCGCATTAAATCATGATGCTCGGGAAATTTCCCCCGGCCTATTGTGTATGGCTCATCCTTAATCAAACTGTTGAGATGGATTTGGTTCGCCATATTGGAAAAATCATTTTAGTGTATCATAGCACTTATTAGTAGAGACAATATAGTAAATTGCCATATGGGTTCATATTTTGTATAATTTTTCTGAAGATATCTATGTAATTAAACAATTTGCACGGTAAAGCAGAACCGGAAGAAAAAATTCGAGGACGCAATTGAAGATGGCGCTATGTATTTAGATTGAATTACGTAATTATTTAAAGTGCGATATTTCGAGCTCTAAAATTGAGTATTTTTTATATTATTTTTTTTGTGGGAAACCCTCCACGTGACAAACTGTCACATGTCGTTCTCCAATTGATTTTGATGACACGAATTCTCATATCGTCTTTATTTGTCCTCCTCCCCCGCGTCGTTTTCCCTTCCGGTCCCGAGTTTTGGAATTTTTCCTATTTTGGCTGCGGGCAAATATTAAGATTAAATAGAAATAAATGAGGGGAAAATTAAAATTACGAGAAAACTCGTCTAGCCGCGTGGGTCCCACAAGACATGTAGATCCCCGCATGTTTTGGTCTGTTCCGGCAAAATTTTCCAACGATACAACGTGGCTTACGACCGCACACGGTGGGCCCCATGCCACCTCCCCTCTCCCTCTCTCTCTTTCTCTCTCCTCCCTCCATTTCAGTTAATCCCCCTCGCTTTCTCTCTCTACTTCCCCTCCCTAGACCAGAACAGCAGAGCATCAGCCCGGGGTTTAGAGCAAGAACCGGGATTAATCAACTCGCGCGTTTACTTTCCTTTTCCTCTTCTGGAGCTCGTGCTCTCTGCTTTTGGAGCTTTTCCGGACACACCACATTCCTCTCCTTCCCCCCATCTCCGCCGCAGTCCCTCCGTTTTCTCCCCGTTTCTTGTTTTCCCGGCGAGGAGGAAAAAGCTCGAGACTTGGAGGGATTTGATGCCGGGAGTTTCAAGAACATGATGCGTGCTCGGGCGTGAGCTGGAGGGTCGTTTCGTTCTTGGATCCGTTTCTCGGGTAAGGAAACAAAGGGTCGAATTTATTTATTTTCCTTCTCTTTTGGGTGGTGTGATGATTATGGTAGTTTGCAACTTTTTTTTTTTGCTGGGTCTTAGTTTATTGGGTTTCTTGGTGGGGATGTTACGACTTTGTGGGTCAAATGGGGTTGGAACTGTTGTTCTTTTGACATTTGTAATCGAGTGGGTTTCGTGGGTGTGGGGTTTTTTGACATGAGAAAAGGTAAAGTAGAGATGGAAAGATCGAATCTGGCTTAGTGTTAGGGAGACTGATCTGGAGAGGAACCTTTTGGTGTTGGTTCAGTTCAGCTTTGAGGAACTTAATTATTTTGATGCTGTGCCAGCTGCATTTTCCATTGAAGCTATCTGCAGCGCCTGAGTGTTGTATTCCCCTTCTGCTTTGTATGATATAAAGCAATTAGATGTGTGTCCTCTTGATAATGTGTTAAAGAGAATGCGCTGTGTTAGAATGTGAAATTTGGTTCGCTGTTGCCTTGCTGCTCCGTTGTAATGAAGCTTACTCCATCACGAACTAGTCAGTTTGTTTTTCTATTGGCTATTGCAAGACGGAGATTTATATGATGCAACTACTTGGCAGGTTTGCCTCGAATTTCAGGGAACGTTGAGTTTTACATTGTTGATGCGGGTATTTTATTTGGAGGCACAATATGGAAGATGCTCGTGCAAAAGCTTGGAGAGGTGACAAGGAGAATCAAACCTCATCATGTCAGTCACTGGAGCAAGCTTCTTTGGATTCAATGGGAAGTGTGAGTCGAGACCAGTCTCTTGTATTAAATGTCAGGAGATCAAGAAGCGGCAAAAGATGCATAAAAAGCCCAGCTATTCAAGGTTTCTGTAGCCTTGATAATTCGATTCCAAAGCATTTGCTGAGTCTGGATGAGAAGTATCTTCGAAATTGCCTTGAGGCAATTCATCTCAGGGCATTGAAGGTGGCATCTTGTAACATCTCTTTGAATTTGAGTGCGTCGATGACGGGCATCTTGTCCAATGGCTGGAATTTGGCTAACGCATTGAATGAGAATGCCAGTGATTTTCCTGAGTTTGCTTTTGCTCGCCCTTTGGTAATTGGGGCTACAGATGGAGATGACAGCCTTGCTGGCAGTTGGATTCTAGGTTCAATTATGGGGAGCGAAAGCATGCTTAATATAATGAATAGCCCTTTAATGCAAAGGGTTGGTGCCCTCGAATGTGGAGCTGACTTTAAAAGATCAAACATAGATGTGGGTAAGGATCGATTGTGTCATGACATGAGTTTCTCGAACCAGTTAAGCATCTGTTCATCACAGAAGCTAGAGAAGGAAACACCAATTCCAGGGTCATTTAATTGTGAACCTGAGGCAAAGCACACGAGATTCTTTTCGATGTCAAGTGTGAACTCCATGAGTTCTGAACTATCTTCTTCCTCGTCCTCCTCATCTTGCTGCTCTTCTCCTGCTGCTTCTGTGTCTCAAGGAATGCTGCATTGCACATGGAATGGTGGCATTCCCCATTTTGTTTTCTCTTTGGGTGATCAGACGGAACTGTATATAGCTGATCTCACAAAGGTTTCTTCTGCTTCAGAGACACCAGGTTATGTGTACTCTTTCTATTCCAAAACTCAACGTCAAAAGGAAAATACAGTCCGTCATGGGGAGAACCCAGTTGTTGGTATATTGAAGGTATCGAGGAGAGTCATTTGTTGTCAGAACGATTCAAAGATCAATGAGACTGAGTTTGTTCTATATGGTTGTGAAAATTATATGGGAGGTGGAGAGACAGAACCTTCAAGCAAGAACCTGAAAAAGTACAAGAGTTTGTCAAAGAAGGTGATGGAAGTTTTCAAGAATGGCCAAATGCACAGGCAAGCAAGTATTCCGATATTTGGGGGAGGGAGCTTCATTTTGGAAAATCACTGCTCTAATAAACGTCAGGATATCTCCAATAAGGTTGATGCTGGTAATGATATTTGGGAACACTATCTTCCTACAAACCTTGAATTGGCTGCCATTGTTACAAAGGAGCACGTCAAAGGAGATAAAACAGAAAATGCAGGAGGGTGGGGATTGAAATTTCTTAATAAGTTTGGACGCAGTCAGAACCTTGATTCCCCAAGACCCTCGCCACCTTCTCAATGTCACACTCAAAACAGAGGCCATAGCTCAACTAGCATGGATGTTATAATCTCAGCAGGTATCCATGGTGGTCCAAGAATCCCGAATGGTGGCCCTTCTAGTCTTGTAGAAAGATGGAGGTCCAATGGACATTGCGATTGTGGTGGGTGGGACCTGGGGTGTCCGCTCACTATACTGAACAACGCATCAAAAAAGGAAGAGATTTTGCCACAAGAGGAAGTGCAAGGAAAGTGCAAAGAATTCAATCTTTACAAACAGGTGGGCATATGCTTTGTACTATTTTTAAATTTTATTATTCCTAGTGGCATCTTTTAGACAGAATTAGCAGATTAAGCGAGCTGGTTTAGTGAGCTTGCTGCGACATATCGACTGAGAAAGCTTTCTATGTTTGGAGTCTTGCCTGTCTAGATAATTCTCACACTTGCACAGTTGTAACTCTTGTTGCTCTCATTGTTGCAGGGTTCTGAGCATTGCCTCCCCACCTTAAGGGTGACAAATGTGAGCGACAGTTTGTATGTTGTACATTTTCAATCAACGCTGTCAGCTCTGCAGTCTTTTGCAATCGCAGTTGCTTACCTTCATACACAGATTCGCTCTCTACTACCCAAAAATGTACAGGAGTTGAAGTAACAACAAACAGCGGTTCAGTCTATACCGCAGTTCTAAGCTTTTCTTTAACCAACTAAGTGTGAGGTATATTAGAATTGTTGTGAATGCTTTAGCAGGGTCTGACGTTGTTAGTCTTTGATTAGGTTGTCCTCTAGGTATTTTAGCTATTTTTATCAGGTACAGAAATTGGAGTTCTGGATCTGGTAGTCAAAGATAATGTAATGGCTCTTCTTTTTGACTGAATGTTCAAATGGCAGAGTAGATTTTTGGGATGCTACTGCTATAATTTGAGGTCAACATGTCTCAGCTGGGTTGTAATGGAACTTGACTTTGAAGTTAGCAGCTTGAAGATTGGATTTTTTTTTTTTTTTTCCAACTGTTTACCAGTGTTGTGGTTATCGAATTCCATTCTCAGGATTTGATGATAATTGGCATTAGATACTCCAGAGCATGCTTTGATAAGAATTGCTAATTGACCTACTTTTTGGTCAGTGGATGCGAGTTTTTTGTAGATTTGAACGTTGGTGGCAATGAACTCTCTAAGGTGGTATGGGTCAACAGAGCATTGACCAATCTTTGTTAGAGGTTGGTGTTATAATTCTGTGGCATAACTTTTCCTCTCTAAGCTTTGTGCTCAACATTTGAGGGTATGGAAAAAAATTTGCTACGCTAGCATGTGATAATGACTGTTGTAGTGATAGATATATCACATTCGTGCTTTTGCTGCTTTTTCCTTTCATTCTAGAGTATTGCTGCTCATGAACGAGTTTGTCGTACTTAAAAATCCTACTCTTGTAAAGATGCATCGCTAGCCCAACCATACACAACCTTACTATTGAGCTGCCCAAAGGAAAAAAGAAAAACCCACTTTTAAGTGCGTGATTACTATTCGAATTCATATACGTTTCCCTGCATCTTGTTGTAGGAGTCTTAGGTCTTTTAGTGACTAATGATTTGTCACATCCCTAAGATGCAATGTTTGCATGTAACTGGAGATGCACTGTCTTCAGGCAATTTGCTTCCTATTGAGAGCACTTGTTTCTGCATTACTTGTGCTATTCTTCTTCTGAACAGAGTGGGCAAATCGTATCCTTGGTATTATAACTATTGTTGTGATAATTTTCTGATGCGTGCATTCTGTTTCCCTGATCTGATTCACTCTTGTCGAATGCCTATAATGCCTTGTGGCTACGAAGATGCATCTGATGTCCACTGGGTTCAGGTTTCAGCACAGCCCTCAGGTAATTACAGTGAACTCCTGCTCCAAAGTATAGGACACTCACAATTCGTTGCAGAGTCTCGGCATTGATGGTTATGGTCGGTTTCTGCATCTCCATTGCCGTGAAGTTATGGCATTGTTTGTTACTGCTTTCATGGTGGATCATGAAATCGAACTAGTTGAACTCTGGATCGGTTGATGTCGTTATGGAATGCTGTGCGCTTCTTGGGTGAATTCACTTACGCAGGCACTTCGGGCTCGGTTAATTTACCTGTCCTGTGGTTCGGATCTAGCGGATTACACTCTTGTGAATCGTGGCGAAAGGCAATTCGACGATGAGAAAAGCTAAAGATTTGGGAGGGCAAGAATGGGGCAGATGGTTGTGAGTATTTATTTTGAGATAGCTAAAGTGTCCTTGAAACATCCAGTTGGTTGATGAAACTATCTTTATTGAACAGATTAGTCTAATGTACTCGATAAAGAATATACTCACTTCTTTGCAGTTTCTCCATTGAGCTATTCGCTTGTTGCAGTTGGACCCATAATTCTACTTGGAATCAGTAGATCATACTGAGGGCCGATTCCCTAAAAATTCTTAACTTTAAGTTAGATCTCAATTTTATTAAAATTTTTATTTCATCCAAAAAAAATCTCCAATTTTCATTTTTAGTCACAAATGTGCCCACCCATCCAAAAATCGCCACCGACTATTTCAAGATTATCGATATTTGGAGGTTGTTATAGTTCCATACGAAAGTGAAGGTGTTGATGGAGATAGAAATTTCGGAATTGACTCTCTAATGGCCTTGATATTGATAATTTGGAAGAAATTAGTGTTGATTTTTAGACACATGGACAGATTTTTAGAGTAAAAGTTGAAGATTTTTTTTTTTTTTAGATATAAAAAGTTTGTCGAAATATGTTTTTGAAACTAAAAACAATGAAATTCAAACATGCCATTTGTCCGGTTTAGTCCATTTTTAATCTACGGATGTAAATGTGGGGAGGGACGATTGGTCGTGGCCACAATTACTATCTGCAAAATATTTGACTGGAGTTACAGCTTCCGACCCTAGAGGATTCCCTAAATTTGAGGGGTTCGAGGAAGATGAGCCTATCATTGGCATCTTATTATCATCTTAGTTAGGGTAGGCGATTCCAGGTTTTTTACAAAGATCCTAGAACCCGGAATCCAGATACAAATTTCTCATTTTTAACTCAAACCTATCCATCGAACGCGTAACTTCGAAACCTATTTTACTCCAAGTTTGGTTCTAGGTTCCAACATGTTTTTTTTTTTTTTTTTTCATTTTTAGTTATGCAAAATAAAAATAAATGCGGCAATAAAAATAAATAATGATTTTATTATCGATTGCTTGAGAACGAGCGTGTCTATATGCACCCGTCGAATAATATTAAGGAAATTTTATGATTTTAATGCATCGATAGCTCTTGTAATTATTATCTTGAAATAAGCAATTGGAGTTTCCACTAAGCCATAGTCTATAAAAATAAAATTCTCAATCTCAATCATAAATGGAAGTTTGTCTCCAAAGGTTCTTAATCATAAAAACCATTTAAGAGTATAAAGTTTTGAATACCCAACCCAACTCATACCCAACCTATATCCGACCCATATAATTAAAACATTAGGAAAAAACTTAAAGATTTTAAACTTATTCAAGGTTCTAGTTTTAGTCTTTTTAATTTTTAAACCCATTATAGATATCTTTGTTCCAAAAGTTCCATTTAAATATTAAATGGGTCATGATAACCTGAAATTCATAAATGGAAGTTTGTCTCCAAAGGTTCTCAATCATCGACATAAATTAAGAAAAACATTAAAACTTGTACTAGGTTTTAGTCTGAGTTACAGGTTTCAAGTTCTACCAATCGTAACCCGGGTATAAGTTCAAATTTCAAATTAAAACCCACTCGCATATCTTAACTTAACTTAGGTGTGATTACCGACAAGTTCTGCGCCGGGTTTTACCTTAGAACCATGCTCATCCCTAATCTCAACATAAAGAAACACTCTTTAGCACAAGGATCAACTCACGAGCCTTGATTATGCTTCAAATTTGAGACCTAGTGAATAGATGGGAAGTCATCGTCTTAATAAGTTCGACTAAATAAAAATTGGAGATATCAAGTTGCCTAAAATGTGGGCCTCTTGCATGTTAAAGCGAAAAGTATACACTAATTTTAGGAATCAAAGGAAAAAGAAAAGAAAAGCGAAGCCCAAAAAAATTAAGGTGAATGGGCCGTAATTAGACTTTAATTAAGCTTGAGGGTACCGATTTGAGATTACTGTAAAGATGGGGGACTTCAATGGGAATTTGGGCAAAATCTCCCGTCGGCCTCGTGGAAACCCTAGCTGTCTTCTTCAGCTCGCTACCCTGGTATTAAAGCTCAAGAACCCTGCAACACAGTTCCCAGTCTCTCTCCTCAGACGGCGCGAAAATGTCGAAGCGAGGTCAGCTCTCTCTCTCTCTCTAGATTCTCGATTCGATTCTCTCTCTCTCTCTCTAGATTCTCGATTCGATTAGCGGTCTCTTATTGACGTTTCACGTTGTTTTCTTGCAAAACTTTGAAACGAAATCTTGCAAAACTTTGAAACGAAATCAATGGTTTGTTGTCGTAGTTTCGGCTGTTTCCGATGAAGTTAAGCTTTTTTCGTTTGTTAATGGAGACGTTTCTTGTTGGCCGATGCCTTGGGTTTTCTTTTAAGGGGCGAAAACTAGTGCTTTGTGGTCTAGGAAGAGAAAGATCGCTTTTTTTTTTTTCTTTTCTTAGGGGACAATGAGATGGCGCTGAAACTTCACTGAATTTGAAGAATTGACTTTGGGTTGGGAGGACTTTGATTGAGTAGCTTTGGGATCTCTCTGGATGGCTGATTCAGCCCGTCTGATCTGAAAAGTGCATGGTTAGAAATCATTCGTTGGTGGGAAGTGGAGGAGCTTAAAGCAAGCCTGGAAGAAAGGAATGTATTGTATAATGAGTTGGGAAGTTGTTGAATTGGTGATCTAAGCTGCTTATCTTTTTTGGGTTCCAGGACGGGGAGGTTCGGCGGGTAACAAGTTCAGGATGTCACTGGGTCTGCCAGTGGCAGCTACTGTGAACTGTGCGGATAACACTGGGGCCAAGAACCTGTACATCATATCCGTGAAGGGGATCAAGGGGCGGCTGAACCGTTTGCCTTCAGCTTGCGTTGGAGACATGGTGATGGCCACCGTGAAGAAGGGGAAACCTGACCTCAGGAAGAAGGTGATGCCCGCAGTCATTGTGAGGCAGCGCAAACCATGGCGCCGAAAGGATGGGGTCTTCATGTACTTTGAAGGTGATGTATTGATTTGTGATATTGTGATAATGTTTTTCACTGTTTCTTCTGACACTGGTTACCATGTCTTGAGTGTTGGTATGAACTCTGGTCCCATTACCATTAGTCTTTCCTGTTATCCCATCATGTTTTTGGAGGGAAGCAAAAGGAAATTTATCAATCTAAACTTTTTATGCATCATTAATCCTTTCCGAGTGTTTGGATCCAATGAAGCGGAGAGACGCTGAAGGAATTCAATAAAAATGAGAGATCTGACCGACTTTCCATTCTGTCAAATAAGATTCTTTGTTTACTCTATGCACCATCTTGGACTGGACCTTTTATGTTGACATCCTCATCTTATCCCTATACTAGATTTTTAAAGTGTGATTGTTTTTTCAATGTTGGTGCTCTTTTACTGACATGGTCCTCAAGTACTGGATTAAGTATAAACTTTTGATTTCAGTAAGTTTTTATAAGGATTGTAGTGGCCTGAGGCAATTTTCCAGACATAAGTCCAGGTATCTGCCTTGGTTTTGTGGTTGATACCATTACGAGTCTGGGGAAAGTAAAAGAGAGTCCTTCTTCACAGATGTTTTTGCTCCTAATGAGGTTACATCTGCTCTATCTTGGGCCCACACGTTTCTTCATATGTGTTGCTCTAGTTGGTACACTTGAGCTAGCACATTGCGTCCCAACTCTGCTTAAAGATGCTCTCTATCCTTCATGATTTTTCTCTTGCACTTGTATCTTTATTACCTCAGTGGAAGAAGCTGGTTTGTTTTCCTTATTAATTATATCTAACATTAGTTGCTGCCCTCTTATTTTCTGAAGCAAGATAATGTTTCCTAAGTGGAGATCTGCTCTTTTCTTGCAGATAATGCTGGGGTTATTGTTAACCCAAAGGGAGAAATGAAAGGTATGTTATAAATACTTAATCAGGACATCTGATTTGAAATGATAGGATCTCTCTCTTCTGTCAGGGTATTAACTAAATGAAACCTTAGTTGAATATGTGTTTATATATATATCACTGAATTTGTGTCCATGCTTTGATGGTCCAACTATTGTGTCATTTGTGTTCGTGCGTCCACAAGTCATTGAAAGCTTCCTATTATCATGTCCAACTGCATTATGCTATGTTGTACTTGTGAGATGTTCTAAGTCATTGCTTTTCTACTTATAGGTTCTGCTATTACTGGCCCTATTGGAAAGGAATGCGCAGATTTATGGCCGAGGATTGCAAGTGCAGCGAATGCAATTGTTTGAGAATTTGGTTGCTTGGTCTCCATATGATGAGCGGTGGATTTGCTTTTTGATGACAAGTAATATGGGTTAAGTTTGCAGTCACCGAATTTTGATAGGTATCGTTTTGAGTTAGGATTTTGTGTTGACTGGTGTCAATGTGTCAGAGTTTGCTTTGGATATCTGGGAACAGTTGAATGCAATGACTTTACTTTTGAGATATGATCAATGTTGATGAAGATATGGTTCTTTCTTTTCCTAAGGGTATAATTGCACGTTGTTTTGTTTATCGTGAACGTTACAAATTGTGGACACCCTTAATGGAGGAGTTGATTGATGTTTTCCCAGGGCTCATTGGAGATGTTAAGATATAATAATCAATCAAAGTCCAAAGTTTGGTAATATTGAAGCAAGGACAGAAAATTCTTTTGCTGAAGTTTAGATGATTTAAGTATCGATCAAAAGTATCATCAGTGACTGTTAATATTAAGATTATGGTTTGATTCAGTCATGAGGATTTGAATGACCCGTTAATCTCTATTGAAGTCTTACACCTTCATTGTGCCATTGTTACTCGTTATATTTCAGTATGCAACCAAACTTTGGTGAATTCCTGCTTACCATAGAAATGAAAATGGGGCTGATGTAAAACTTCGTTTCCTTTGCCTCCTGACTCCGATTAAAGATGCTTGCAAGTGATGCACGCCTGAAACGCTTTTGGGATCTGGCCGATGAGGTCTTTTGTCGACAGGTTCAAGTCAAATGATCCTGTCAATCTTGTCATTTCATTCCGAGAGATCTATGCATGTTACTAAGAGGGAAACCCTCCGTAGCTCAAATCGAACTACCGGCTGTAATCTTGCACTTGTGCACTTGCGGGTAACCTTGCCTGGCAAACTTATTTCAGCAAAGAGGAGGGCTTGAGGGAACTTAAAATTTGAAAGGTGGGAAGGAAATTCCCCAGAAAACGCATTGGACCTCAAGCTACAATCTTAGATTAGCAAAGTTTCCCGCCGATCCAAGCGGGAATGCTGCCTGTCAGCTGGTTATGTCCGAGATTGAGTGTTTATTTCTCTTGAAAGACGAAGGAAAGCAGTAAGAATTAGCCAAGCTGCACTAGCCAAGCTCAACGATGCAGGAATCGATCCGGACAAAGCATTGCTTGAAGGTGCAGTGCCACTACCAATCCCATATAAGAGTTAGTAAATTGAAAGTGTTAGTAAGGTACATAAATAACCATTGGTAAGTTAGTATAAAAATTTGTAATTTGCAAAACCATGTAATAAAATTTGTAATTTTTAATGAAAATATTAGTAATTTAGTAACAAGTTACCTGGAAAAAACAAGTCACCGATCATTTTCTGTACCAATAGTTTTTGAGTACTTATCATTATTTACTGAAATTTACCAGCATAGGAAAAAAAAGATCCTTTTTAGCATGTAACCATAGAATATGCTAATTATAATTGGCACGTTTTCCGAATCCATATTATGCAAATTTGAAAATTTATATAATCGAAACTGCTTTCTCTGTATATAGAAACTCGTAAGTCATGAGATATTTTCTTAACATTTTGCAATGTCTGCTGGGTTCAAATTGCCTATATATACACAAAGTACATGATCAATCTAATTTGGTATATTTAAAGGGGGAAGAGAACTTGGGAACGGTTAACCACCGGCGCCGGAAGCGTCGGAATCCCTGAATTTTAATTGGGCAGCGCAATCTCTTGATCTTCTTGGTGAAATTCCGACATCTTCGTCTCACTGTATTATTAGGTTTCGGAACACTGATGATACTCTTGATGCACCCACATCCTGCAGCTATTACAAGAACAGATACTTTAACTGTCCTTCCATTTAATCTTAACCACATGTGGCAAATCAATAACATTAATTTAAGACATGTTTGACCCAATTTTATTGTTCTTCCTTCTTAGAATACATGAGTTATTAATGGTCAAACTGCATAGTATATGCTGAGAAAAAGCTGATCAAGGGAGTACCTGGATCATCCGCATATCCATCCTCTTCTGAGCTTGCCACGTGCAGAACCTGCAATTTGCAAAAGGGAGATGTCAAACTTAATGAAGGATAGAAAGACTGGTTTTTCTTAGTGACTCCAGTTCATCACCTTGACAAGATTATCCAATCGCTTTCGCATCCTCCTCTGTATGAATCCCCGAGTGCACTGAATCGGAAACACGAGTTGAGTCAGTTGACATGTATAAGAAGCTGAGAACCAAGCCAGTCTGTGATCGAAGTCATACAGATCACCTTAACATGATACTTCACGAAGGCGTAAAAATTTAGCAGATTCCACACGGTTTTGTCCAGTCTTTTGCCTTTCACATGACGTGGCAAAATATCTGTCATTTGAATGCATGTTAGATCACCTAAAGGGGTTCGTGGTTTCTGTGAATCGATCAATCAGAAATGATTTATATGCAGTTATCTGCTTGACAAGATGAAATGAAACTCAATGCTTGAATCATGTTATGTGTGTGATCTAACGTGCTGAATGTGCTTGATTGGTATTCCTTACCGAAGGAGACGAATCCGCCATTGGTGCTTAAGTCTTCCATCTGCTCACCTCTCAACTCTGGAGGTGGAATCGGCGACCATGCACAAAGAGGTACCTTGACCCACGCTTCAGAGCTTCCGACGTCCATCAGTTCCTGTTAAATCCACCGATGCTGAATCTTTAGGACAAGCAAACCTTAAGAACTCTAAAATTAATGTTAGAGAAGCAGACTAGCTTTTCGGATGCCACACGCACCTGAAAGAAGGCAGTTGCGATGATCACATCCGTCTTTTCTTGGAAACGCATGGGGAACACTGCAGTGGTCTTTTCGGGCTGTCAATCGCAAGTTACGTTAATTCAGTTAAAGGGCTTTTTTATGAAGACTCCAAGCTATTGAGCATTGGAACCGTAGGTCTGAGCATGAAAAAACGAGTTCGCTTATGTCTACGTTTTGAGATTAAGAGACTCTATGCTTTACCGTTCTCGCGAAATGAAAATGATTTTATACATACGTTACCTGTCTGACCACAAAAAAAGGCTCTCTCGGGTGATACACAAGTTTAATCAGCTTGTACATCCCTTGAGATGGGTCCTGTGAGGTGACATTGCTCAACATGTCTTTCAACTGGCAGCTCAGTATCGCCGCTTGAACGCTGGCTATCTCTGTTATGATCTTGGAAGATTCTGATTGCAAGGAATGAAGATTCAATATGCCAGTAGGCGAATATATGTTCTGCATCAAGTAAGAGGCGTGGTATGCATCGAACCTTTGCCTTGTGGGATCTTATAAAAATCTAGCCTCAAAGTGAGCTGATATCCTTCTGAGGCGGGCTCGATGAGCTCCACCATATCTGACCGAATTCCCTTTATCGTTTGTACCGTTCCGTGTGAAATTCCTTGAGCGAGGATACTTCCTGAGATAGCAATGGTGTAGATATTGACAGATAGACATACTGTGGATCTGATGCTGAAGACTGCGAAGCATTGCATATAGCTCTTGTTAGCACTACATTAACCACTCATTTCCTGAAGAAAAACAATCTGTCATTGATGTCAAATTCCCACATATAACCTGAAACTCTGTGTAATCGAACCTAGGATTAACCCTGCTACCTTACAGTGAAATCTCAAACACGAGAATGGTACAGAAAAGAATGAAAGCAATATATAAGTTCATTAGGAAATTAGGCGAATTTGAAGCTTCCTGGAATATCAGACTTTTGTACCCTGGACCATTTGTACATGCGTGATTATTTACCTTAATATGGTACTCCACTGCCCCGAATTCGAACAGGCGCTGATCCATCTCTATGGGCTTTTCAGCTCTGCACTATCCAAACAACACCCCATTGTAAAAATCATCTGTTTGTCAAGCATTATAGCCTGTTTACTCCAGTATTTGATAAACTGTTAGCCTTTTTCTGATTTAGATTTATGGAAGCTGTATCATTTGTGATAGTATCTACCCCACATCGTTACACCTTTTTGACTAGTAGGCGATGCATTGTTTAATATTACAGAAGCATGACGTTAATTGAGCTCGATTGTGGAAGGACACTAGGTCGTTTCAAATGGTCCTTTCCAGTGCGAGCTTCCAAGCATGTTCCCGTGGTTGCCCAACTCGGGGTACCCTCAAAATGGCTACTCCTTCATGTAAACTAATTGCCATTGGCAGTCACTACAGGAAAGGACTAGTCTTGGAGAAGAGGCATTGCTACTGTCAATGATTCCTGGTGTCTAACGCGGATAGGTTGTTGTATATCACCAAACATAAGATGTGGGAGCATTTTGGCAATGAAACGGATTAAAAAGTTCAGAACTTGGCCATGGCATTGTTCATGGTTTCAACACGAAAGGGGAAGGATCACGTACCTGTAGATTTTGAGCAGTGCCTCCTTCAGTGCTGGTGATGCTCTATCAAAGCACGCCATCCTCTCTCTCTCTCTCTCTCTCTCTCTCTCTGAGGAAGTGAGAATTCTGAGACATAAAACAACAGAATGTCTGCACTGCAAGTTTTGACTGTTATTGGAGCTGAGGATGGTGGAGTTAGGTAAAAAAGATGAGTCCAGGGTTGTCATCATTTTTAGCAATCTTTGAAGCAAGACCCTCTCTCTCTCTCTCTCTCTCTCTCTCTGTAAGTTGCCAGATCAACTTGTTTGTGTTGCAAGCAAAAGTAGTAGTTCCCCTGTCCATCGTTCTGTTTCTGCTAGATGGCATTGATGAACAGGACTCTCTGTTTGAGCTGCCTCAGTGATTAGTCCATTGTCGTTCCTCCTGATTCAAATACAAAAAATGCTGATCTCACTTATTTATTTATTTTCTTTCTAATCGTTGACCAGCACGAAAAGCTCTAGTTCACTTACATTTCTGAATTATTCAAAGAGGCGCCATTCAGGAGAGATTCACAAATAATTTAGCTATTCATTCATTTATTTTTTAGGGGATATAGATTACAGATAGCCCCAATTCAGAAAATTATTAGGTCAAGTGCATACCATCCAATGGATCGTGCCTGCCCCACTTATGCGATGTCTGCATGATTCCGCAGATCGAATTCATTGAAGACGGAACGCGGACAATAACGTCGCTCGTGTATCCGGGGCTAAAGTGGGTAATTTTTATTGGTTGCTAGGTCTCTTTCTTGGTCCGTCATTGTCGATCATTAAGACATATTTGGTCTCATTAGGAAACTTACCTATTGTTTATTTTTTCGGCATTAATACTCCTAGGTTTTAGACTGTCCAAATCAAGACCATCGAACTATCAGAAAGGGCCATCCTCCCATTTTGAACGGTAGGTGATATGCTCAATAATTCACCCGAAAAAGCGAGATGCATCGGAAAGGATATATGACTCGTCCGGACTCGCCCGTTTCGCACTTCCGGCGACCTGGTCGGATCGGACTTAAGCGGCGGCACAATGGGTTGTCATGCCTGTGATTACCTCCGCTGGATGGCAGCGGGACGAGAGCGAGGCGATGGCGATATTCGAAACGGAGGGAAGAGATTTCCGATCGGGTCACTT
This sequence comes from Angophora floribunda, assembly GCA_014182895.1. Taxonomy (NCBI): domain Eukaryota; kingdom Viridiplantae; phylum Streptophyta; class Magnoliopsida; order Myrtales; family Myrtaceae; genus Angophora; species Angophora floribunda. Next base: position 3,578,023 of record CM024712.1, read on the forward strand.
GACCTTATCCTCTCCGACATCGACCTTGGAGAGTCTTGCCAAGCGTGCGATTTTCAAAAGGCATCCTCATTTTTTGGGTCACGCCCATCTCCAAATTTTGGAAAAATCTGACGACAATCCTCCTCGCTTTTTGACATTTCATTTCGAATGGAAGGTGGGCTCAGTTAGGACTTTCATCTTGATTAAAAATTTTGTTACTTTGTTTCCAACTTCACCCCTCCAAGCATTTCAAGATTACCATCCAGCAAACTTACCTACCCAAGACTCTAACCTTAACCCACATCGGCCCACACCTCAGCTCCCTCCTAAGAGTGATCAGTTAGGTTCGGTCAGGTTCGAAGATAACCGAGAACAGGCAGGGAGGGACGGTTCTCATTTTTTGGGGATAGATCGGATCGGACTGCATGTCTTAGGATTGGGAACCAGGGACCGGACCAATAGGACCGACCACTTAACCAAAAAAAAAAATACTAGAAATATTATTATTTTAGGGTTTATTGCATTTTTTAAGAATTTTTAAAATATATTTTAAATAGAAAATTGTCGGCCCGGTCCGATCCGATTCCCCCCGAAACCTAGGGAACAGCATCGAAAATCGTGGGTTCCATTTTTATGGGCGGGAACCGGACCAAATTGGTCATTCCGGCCCGGTCCGGGCGATTCTCGATTCATGCGGTCCAATGTGCTCACCCCTACTCCCTCCTGCTAGCGTTGCCCATGTCGCGATGCCACCACGCCACACAGCCTTGAGCCAACCACTATGTCAAATCCGATGGAAGTATCGTCAACTATTCTAACAGTTTAAGTCTTTTAGAAAATAAACATGATTTAATATTTAATTATTCTAACACTTTTTCTCGTGAGCAAATCGAATTTGTCGTCAAATATGAAATTGGAAAGGACATATGGGCATGGAACGATTTGAAGTTATATTCTTCTATTTTGATATCATATGAGATTTAGTGAAATAATTAACCATTATTTTAAAAGTTTAAATTTTTAGATGGATACATGATTTAATATTTAATTATTCTAATACATCACTTTTTCATGGGCCTCTTCCTTATACCACACTCATTTTCTCCTCCCTCACCCACCATTCTCCACCACGATCTTGTTAAGCTCGAAACCGGATCAAGTCGAGCTGCACTGTAGCATCGAGCTTGACTCTGAACATAGTGAGCATGACATCGTGTCGTACTTGCTGTCGTGCTCGACGTCGGATAAGTCAAGCTAGATGACGGATCGAGTTGCGCTAGACATGTCATCAAGCTCGATGCCGGATGTGGGTATGCTCCAACATGGCATCATGCTCGACATCATCGTCCTCGGCTGCAAAGACAGAGACAAAAGAGACAGACTGAACCAAGAAGATAGACGCAAACAAAGGCGAGGGCTAAGTTGTGGAGGGCATCAACGATGGCGGCGAGGCCGGTTGCGGGAGAGAGAGAGAGAAATTTAACCATTTTAAACGCTAGTGTGCTAGCCTTATGCATGACCAAAGATGGAAAGATCCTAGTACAGTGCAAGAAGGGATAAAATCTGCTCATATCTGAAACAGAGGCGTGTCGTATTGGGTTTTTGATTATGTTGGCCTATGTATCTATGGCCGAGATTTACATACACAAAGGCTTTCATTTTTTCTCATGATGTTAAATGTTCGATGAATTAGGATAAGGAAAGGGGAGAATGTAGAATGAGAATGTCTTTACTATCGTATGCTCCCATCAGACCTAAACATATTTCTAAAAGTTTCATTGTAGATCTTATCTGGACCTCGAGATCCTTAGGATGTAAAATTCCAAGAGGGCATTTCCTCTCTCTAGAAAAACAAAAAAGAAAGATATGGAAGAAATTTGAGATGCGAGGTGTGGGACATCAACGTGTCCAAATAAGAAATGCATCTCGACAGCCTGCTATCGTTTTATATTAAATGGACAGGCGTAGGAGTTCCCCAGTCTTGGTGAGGTTACCTCTTAATTGAATGCCAAGAATATGAGACTTGCAAGGCCACGAAAAGGTGAGGAGAATTGGAAATGATAGAAATTGTAGATGAGATTACATATGCAGTATAGAAATACCGAATCAAGAATTATGCATAATTTTACCTCTACTTCTTTTATTTTTGGTAAGTTTGAACTAAATTTAGAAATTTTTTTTTTTTTTTCAAATTTTAAGTACGGTATGGGTACTCGAAGTTTTGGCTTTTGTGTGAATTTGGGCCCTAAAGCTTTTATTTAGTGCAATTGAGCCACCATCTACTGGAAATTTGTTTTCTTTTCGCTCTTGATATAATTTATATTGTGATTGTCTTGACAACTTAGAGAGTGATCGTGACCGAACCTCCTATTTTGAAATTTAACTAAGTTTCTCTATGTTCAGAAAAAGTTTTTATTTTACTCCAATTATGTTTAGAGCATGGATTGAACTTTATATATATTTTTTGTTTGGAGGATTCAGGAAACCATTATTGATCAAACACCAGATACAGAATTTTAAAATGACCACATATTATCCGGCCTCTTATAAAATAACCTTTTCTTTTTTCTTTTTATAAACTTTGGTTGCACCGAACCTTATGTCTCCATTCAACTTACAGAGGGACTTAATTTTTGTTCTATCATTTTACTATATCAATCCCATCGTATTAAAACTTAAATCGAGTACCAAAATAATACATTCTCTAATGTATGTTTATCAAGCCTTAAGCCAAAGAATTCGGTTATTTTCATTTCCCTATTTGTCATTTTCATATATTCTTGAGCTTAAATGTTATCGGAAAATCTTATCATAAAATTAATTTTCCTTTTTTGACTGTATCTGATTTGAGGAGGTCTGATCGTTCGACTTTTTTTTTTTTAATTTTGCAGTGACTAATTTTTTTGACTTAATTCAACGCTAGGCGCAATCATATCAAAACATAATTTAAATTCAGTGAATAATTGCAATTGGATCTACCAATCTCCTTTGCTTTGATTTTCAAAATGTTAATTGTTGGATCCTGGAATGACAACACAAATAATTTATGAATTTTGACTATGTGTAACGTGGTCACCAAAATTTAGCCTGCTGTTGAACTTTAAATTTATTCAGTATAGTCCTTAATATTCAAAACATGTTTAATTTAGTCCATAAACTGTATGGGAATGTTTAATATTATTTTTAAATTTGAATTAATGGAAGGACAATATCGAATACTTTAATCACATTTTACAAACTATATTGAGCATGTACCAGACACTCAGGATTACGGGAACTATATTGAACAAATTAATTTAAGAAATGATATTACATATTAGGTTAAAATTGAAGGATATGATATATTGAATCAAAGTTTATAAAACATTTATATCATTATCCATTGCATTTTTTAGTTCGGAATTTATTATTTATTTTCAAATAAAAATAAATCCTATACTAAATTTACTCACTCCTCCGCCAGGGCGCCCAATCAGGAAGCAGCAGAGAATCCCTCCAAAAACAGAAAGAGATGACGCCCACCCCAGATCGAATCCCACCCGCTCGCTCCCCTCCGGCCTCGACGAATCCCGACCGTCCAAACCCAACGCTCCCCCTCGATCTCCATTCTATACTACCTCCTCACTCCCTCCACGGAAACCCTCCTCTTCCTTCCTCCTCCTCCCTCCCAACTTTCTCTCTCCTCCCTCCCTCCCTCTCTCTCTTTCTCTCTCTACAGACCGCAGTCGAAATCCCGCACTTGCCCAGGAACCCTAGAAAGCCAATCCCTTTGCTCCGAGAGGAGAGGTGGAGAGGGAGATAGGGAGAGCGGAGAGAGAGGGAGCTGATCTTGTTGTGAGGAGGGGTTGGGGTTGGAGGTTTCGATGGATTCAGATCAGGGGAAGCTGTTCATCGGGGGGATTTCGTGGGAGACCAACGAGGACCGGCTCAAGGAGTACTTCGGCCAGTACGGCGACGTCCTTCAGGCCGTCGTCATGCGGGACAAGGTCACCGGCCGCCCCCGCGGCTTCGGCTTCGTCGTCTTCGCGGATCCGGCCATACTCGATAGGGTCTTGCAGGATAAGCACACCATCGACGGAAGGACGGTAAGAGAGGAACAGGAAGGAGAGATTGTGTGTTTCTGCTTTGGCCGCCGTTCTTTGGGCTTTAGATTTGTGTTCTCCGTGGGTGGTTGATTAGGGTTTTGAGGTGCTTTTCGCCAGTTGAGTCGATTAGCTTCGTAGCTCTGCTTGGAGCAATCGCCGATCGCTCCTTCTTTCGGCGAATGGTTATGGGATTTCACTGGTTGGTTTCGGCTGTTTAGCTCATGTTTGCTGTCGGTAGTTTTTGAATCGGTATGCTTGAAGAAATGCTGTGTTTTTGTACGGCTAAGCATTACTGGGTGCTTGCCAGCTCCAATTAGGGCTGTCACTGTTTTGGTTTCAATCCTCAGCTTCTTTGCCTTGGAATAGAGAGAGAGAGCTGTTTCATCTGTATCTGTGTTCTTTACCCAAAGAAAAGGAGCATGATGTCCAAATGAAGTATCTATCCCTAGCTTGCATTCGTTCGGTTTCCCTCTTGTGGATATAGTGAAATGGTGTTTCTGGAGCGCTTAATTATTCATCATATGGCCAACCTTCTTTTAGAAAATTGGCGTTGCTAAGATTTCAAGATTTTTTTATATCCACATGATTTTAGGATGTCCCATGCCTTCGTCGTATTGTCTCCCATGTAATATTCTCACCTTTGCACCTTTAAGCGTGTTTCTAAAGTTGGTTGCATAAGCAAATAGATACCATGCTCAGTGGAAGGTCTTCTCGTTAGAGAACTTCTTTAGCCAATTCTAGCTTTTAAATGCTGTTGGGTCCATTTTTTTTTCTATCCTAGGTGTAATTAACAGACAGCTTGGTATCCCAGTGTTCTCTCCCTCAAAAAAGTTTATTTTCCTACTTAATAGACAAAATTATTTTCTTTGTTAGTTGAAAACGAAGAGATTGCTGGGCTGGAATGATGTGCACTAGTTGTGGTGGCCAACAAAATTTCCCTTTTTGGGGTTTGAAACTTCACTGTGCTCCTGTATGAGGCCTTGTAGATGGGATTTGTATCCATTAAATTATGGTCTGTATTTACACCTGGCTAGGGAAATGCCATCAACTAGTTGGTACACTTGTTTGCTCTCCTCTCTTTAGTCATTGATTTCAAAGCCCTCGCTAATCTATTTAGATGGAATTTTTCTTTTCATGTACTTTTTGGATTCATAATAGCTGTAGTACCTGCTTGGGCTAGACTAGCTACAGCTTCCCTAGCTACTAAGTTTTTTCCAATGAGCTAGTTCTATGGGTATTATCTATTTAGATAATAAGTATATAACAATGAAGAAAAGTTTCCATCTAAATAGCTTAACATGAGTTGTGATCAATGATAAAATGATGGGTGGTGAACTTGTGGACTCACTGGTTGGTGGCATTGCTATGTTTAGATGTAAACATGCCCCACTACTTGATTGATACAAATCCCATCATGTGGCCCCATGATGACTCAGAAAGAATTTTAACCTGAAACCAAGCCGATGAACCAGCTTTAGTGTGAAATATTGGTTTCCAGAGTTATAAAGTACCTCTATGCTTTATTCTTGTTGCTATTTTTCTTTCTTGTGTTTAGTGTATTTAGAATGGAATGTCAGGCCATACTTTCTATGAGTTTATGTAATCTTTACATGCTCTCTTGATATTTGCTGAAATAGAACAACTGGCTTGCTCTTGCACCCTCTCTCTTTCTCATGTGGTCGATTTTTAGGTTGAGGCTAAGAGGGCTTTGTCAAGAGAGGAGCAGCAAACTAATGCAAGATCTGGAAACCAAAATCCTGATAGAGGCAGTGGAGCTGGAGGAAATATAAGAACGAAGAAGATCTTTGTGGGAGGTTTGCCTCCCACTTTGACTGACGATGGCTTTCGTCAGTATTTTGAGGCTTATGGTCATGTAACTGACGTAGTAATCATGTATGATCAGAATACTCAACGACCTCGAGGCTTTGGGTTTATATCTTTTGACACAGAAGAGGCTGTAGATAGGGTTTTGCACAAGACATTCCATGATTTGAGTGGGAAGCAAGTGGAAGTTAAGCGGGCACTTCCAAAAGATGCTAATCCTGGTGGAGGTGGCCGTAGTATGGGTGGTGGAGGTGGTGGTGGTTACCAAGGTTATGGTGGTTCTAGTGGTAATTCAGGCAGTGCATATGATGGTCGAATGGATTCAAATAGGTATATGCAGCCACAGAATGCTGGAGGTAGTTTTCCACCGTATGGTTCTTCTGGATACACTGCACCTGGCTATGGTTATGGTCCTGCCAGTAATGGCATGGGTTATGGTGGTTATGGAAGTTATGCTGGCAGCACTGGATATGGTGGTCCTGCTGGTGCGGCTTATGGTAACATACCCACTTCTGGTTATGGAGGTGGTCCACAGGGCGGGCCTAGAAGCTCATGGGGCTCACAAGCTCCCACAGGATATGGAGCTATGGGGTATGGTGGTGCTGCTCCATGGGGTGCTGCAGGGGCTGGTGGTGGTTCGACTGGCGCTGGTCCTGGTTCAGCACCTGCTGGTCATTCTCCTAGTGGTGGAGCTGGATATGGCAGTCAAGGTTATGGGTATGGTGGTTATGGTGGAAGTGATGGATCTTATGGAAATCCGGGTGGGTATGGTGCTGTTGGAGGGCGCTCTGGAAGTACTCCAAACAGTGGTTCTGGTGGAGAAATGCAGGCAAGCGCTGGTAGCTACATGGGAAGTGGTTATGGTGATGCAGCATATGGAAATGCAGGATGGAGATCAGACCCATCACAAACTTCTGGAACTTATGGTTCTCAGTCAAATGGTCCTCATGGTGGGCAGGTTGGTTATGGTGGTGGTTATGGTGGTGGACAGACGCGCCAAGCTCAGCAGCAATGATTTGTTGTTGACCTCAGTTCTGAGTGCATCCTTATGAAGCAGTGCTCAAGTTGGATGTCAATACTTTGGGACTGGTTGGATTGCTTAAATCCCTGTTTTCAGTATCTGTTTTGGTAGTCAGTAATAAGTAGTACATTTCAAGGCATAGTAGATGCCCTTTTTATTAAGTATTTTCCTGAGTGTAGCTTTTAAATTGGCGTGCTTATATTTGTCTACTTGATGATCTGGGATCTATTTATCATCTAGTGTTTGAGCTATAGTGTTGTTAATGCTGCTATATTTAAGCTTCTGATCTTCAAGTCTTAATTGTCATCCTGTTGTTAGCTGTTTCCGACTCCTCCCCTCCTCTATCAAGAATTAAATACTCTAAAGAGGGTTAGCTGCAGGAATAGAAAGGAGTAGTGCAGGTTAATGTTTTTGGAGCTGTGAGCCTCGAGTTGCAGATTGGGTAATGGGTAGCGGTAATGATAGTCGTAGTTGACACTTTGAAAATGGCATAATCATTTCCCCCCTGTATTTTGCCCTTGTGTTATACAGGAGGAGATGCTCGGGTTTAAAGTGCACTCAAGTTTCTTCACATGGCCATGGGCATTGTTGTGGTTTTTGTTGTTAAAAGCTTGGGAAGGAACTTGGAGAATTGTTCTGTCAAAATTATGCATTAACTCGAGAGAGGCCATTCCAATTCACAGGCTGTGTCACTGTTGTCAGTGTTTGCAGATTCCTGGCATTTCAAGTCATGGATCTCCAATCTTCGTCGAGATTTGTGGTGAGTTGACAAAATATGTAGGTTGTGGTATGTGATACATGTCGCTTAGGATTCAGTTTGAGGTGTTAGTTTGCAGTGGGGTACTTCTTTTGAGAAGATTGGAAGACTTCACCTTTTTATATTTTGTCCAAACAAGAATGGAAGGATTTGTGCACATTCTAAATTAACAAGCCATCTCTGTGGACAACTTTTCATCCTTTCTATTGATGAAGATATAAGTAATTATAGGTCTAGGCATGTGTAGGGGGGTGGATGATACACTTATCATTGATTTAGCAGTACTTTTAGTGGAAAATCATTTGATATTTGAATGGTCCGAGTGTGGAATCTCTTTTGTGTCTCTCAACATGCTTTGGGAAAGTTCTAGGACAATTATTTTGTATTCTTACAATTCAACATTGCATCTTTTAAAAGAATCGGCACATACACTAAGATGACATAAGAAGCTTGCTGCTAAATATCTACTTGAAAGCTTCTAGTTCTTGGAGTGTCACTTGTCTCTATGCTTAACCACATCTTAAAAATCTTTTCTTTTATACAGTAGTGAAACCTCAGTCATCAATAGTTTTAACTGCTGAAATGATTGAATTCTACTGCCATTGTGACTATTATGGCAGGTTTGGTTGTTGTTAGTCTTTATTTGGTTGGCCTGTTGGCTATTAATATAGCATCTGAATAATTCTTGATTCTTGGATTCAGTGAATATAATGCTGTCCCTTTTGATCTAGTATTAACAGTTGTACATGATTGAATCTGATATCAAATTGGAAGACTAATGAGTTAACAGCTTGAAGATAGTATTTTATCTGTTAAACATTTGCTCGTTTGAAGATTTAGTATTGCATTGTCATGGTACTAAGAGACTATAAATGGCAATGGATACTTCAGCCTATGCTTTGCCGATTGACCTACTTTGTGGTAGTTAAATGTGGATTTCCCTAATCTTTTGTTGTTGACAATGAATGTTCTGAGGTAAAATATTTTTTTGTTTGAGTAGAAATAGAGTTGGTCGATAGATTGCTGTGTAGTTTTTCTCGGAGGGTTGGTGTGGACCCACATAATTTGGGTGCGTCTATTTCTGGGCATGACTTAATCTCACCAAGGCATGCGCTTGACATTGAAGCCATTTGAAACATGAGTTTGTTAGAGATACTTGTACTGCTGCCGCCTTCTGTTTTGTATTCAACAGTATCGCTGGTCATGACAGTCTTATGTGTCAATTGCATCACTAATGTGGGGTAATGAATTTGAACTTTGAAAAAATATAATTTCGGAATGGATAAGTAGAATTCTCCATATGCAAGGAATCGATAAACTTTTCATTGACTAAACTAGAATTCTACCAACCGGTTGGGAATATCAGTATATCCAGGAATCATATGAGTATGAGGTCTCTGTCATCTTTCTCCATAGTCTTATGGTCCCATACTGGTGCTGTTGGCCATTAGTTTGGACCGTTATCAAACATCAGTAGCATTTGCTTAGATAATTGAATCTAGCTTTGCTTGTTGGTAGTTAAAAGTCTTCCTACATTTGAGGATTGAACTGGCACCGACCCATTCCCGTTGCAGCTTCTTTTTGCAGGTCGCTGCCTCATCAAGCCAGCCACATTCACGATCGTTGCCGTCCCTCTTGTAAATGTCGGTCGGTCTTACTTGCCACCTGCCAGTGATCCTCTTGTCCCAGTCATTTGGCTTAGGGCCGTTGATTGATCTAAATTGTCCCACTGAGAGCCAGCGTTGTCGTGGCATCAAAATTCTGAGTTCTGATTTTAAATGCAATGTATGGTGGAAGATGTGCGCGCATTATGCATCTCTGATTGGGACTTCGAGCTTATGCGACCAGTTTACACAGGCTCTGTATTCAAGTGTCTTCTCTCTTACAAGTGAAGAATGAACGAAGGCAAGTAGGGATAAAAGATCATACGGTCCCAAAGTTCAGCCACGTCGGGGATTTGGGAAATGAGTTTTTTTTTTATAAATGGGTTTTCTCTTATCGATGTTTTGATTTGGTAGAAATTGAAATGAAGTTAGAAAATCTACGTTTGCGCTAAGAGTCAGTCGGTTGCATTAATCGAAGCTAATCTTACGTTAACTATTGTCTGTTCTTTTTTCCCCTCCTCAAAAGTATTTCACTTTTTCCTGATTAAATGAAGTTTACCCGACGATAATGGATCGTGGTCGATCGGATTACGATTCAAGAGATCACAAAACCTGTCAAATTATCGAATTTGCCGTTCTACGTTCTCCGATCTATCTCTTTTCTAGAGAATTGGAGCATGGGAGCTTAACGACCGAAAAGGCCGACACAGTCAAATCGTCCAACTGCAAGCATGTTTTCCTGATTCTTTTCGTAAGAAGCTTCAATTCGTTATTCGTATTCAAATTTTGTCCTATTAATATTGCCATATTTGTCGAGATGTGTTTCGTCTAAATTACATTACAGCTGGAGAAATAAAGCTCTCCATGCCTCGTTGCCACCCCTTCTTTCTCGCTCTCCATGCAGCATCCCAAGTTGGCAAAAACCATCCAAATCATCCCAATCTCTTTCTCTCTCTTTCTCAAAGCGTTGACACTAACCAACAAATCGAAAAGCTCAATTTCAGATGCCTCTCCAACCGTCCCTCTCTCCCTCCTCTCTCTTCAAGATCATGCACTCCAACTCTCATCGCTCTCCCCCGCCGGATCTCTAGACACGCCGTCGCCACATGGCATACGCCACCTGCCGGGAGTCCTTCTCCGGTCCCCTCCCCTCGGCCTCGGCGGCCACGGACCTCGAGTGGCCCTTCGGGAAGCTCGATGGCCTCGACCCCGACGAGATCCGCGAGACCGCCTATGAGATCTTCTTCACCTCTTGCCGCTCCTCACCCGGATTTGGAGGGCGTACCGCCATTGCTTATTACTCCTCCTCCTCCTCCTCCTCGTCGCAGGCTTCATCTGACAATGCGGAGGGAGGCTCGATGGGGGCCGGAGCTCACGGCAGGGCCAACGGGGTGGGGATGGCGCCGAATAGTAGGGTGAAGAGGGCTCTAGGGTTGAAGATGATCAAGCGGTCGCAGTCAAAGAGGATGGTGTCTGGGTGGGGGACCATCGGTGGGGTGTCTGCGCCGTCTTCCCCGAACCGGTACAGCATGGCGCCCAAGACGACGAGCCCCGGATTGGCGCACACCGTCCCTCCTTCGAGGGCGAGACGGCCGCTCACGTCGGCCGAGATCATGAGGCAACAGATGAGGGTGACGGAGCAGAGCGATAATAGGCTCAGGAAAACGCTCATGAGGACTCTTGTAGGCCAAGTACGTGGATCTTCATAATACTTATACATGGGATTTCTATTTGCATGATTTGATGATCAAACCTAGTACTTGAAATCAGATGTTGTACCGACATCAAAATAATGTGTCATCTAAATCTGGTCATCTTCAAATCAGATGAATATTCACCTAAAATTTCGATTCAATGTCTTAGCATATCGCCTTTTTCTCGTCGTAGATGGGACGGCGAGCGGAGACCATAATCCTTCCGCTGGAGCTCCTCCGGCACGTAAAGCCGTCCGAGTTCGGCGACGGGCATCATTACCACCTTTGGCAGAAGCGCCAGCTCAAGGTCCTCGAGGCCGGCCTCCTCCTCCACCCCTCCATCCCGCTCGAGAAGTCGAACACATTCGCCGCCCGCCTCCGGGACATCATCCAGTCCGGCGACACCAAGCCCGTCGACTTTGGGAAGAACACGGACGTCATGAGGACCCTGTGCAATTCGGTGGTTTCGCTGTCCTGGCGGAGCGCGAGCGGGACGCCGACCGACATCTGCCACTGGGCCGACGGGTTCCCGCTCAACGTCCATCTGTACCTCGCTCTCCTCCAGTCGATCTTCGACGTGAGGGACGAGACGCTGGTCCTCGACGAGGTCGACGAGCTGCTCGAACTAATGAAGAAGACATGGTCCACACTGGGCATCAATAGGCCGATCCACAACGTCTGCTTCACCTGGGTGCTGTTCCAGCAATACGTCGCGACGTCGGAGACAGAGCCAGACCTCCTCGGCGCCTCGCACGCCATGCTCATGGAAGTATCGAAAGACGCTAAGAAGCCCGATCGGGACGCCATATTCATCAGGATCCTGTCGTCGGTGCTGGCGTCGATGCGGGAGTGGTCGGAGAGCCGGCTGCATCATTACCAGGACTACTTCGCTAGGGGGATGGTGGGCTTGGTCGAGAACATCCTCCCTCTGGCGTTGACGGCCTCGAACATTTGCAGCGAGGACGCCGTGCTACCGGTCGTGGCGGCGGGCCACGAGAAGGAAGAGTCGGTCCTGGACTCGACTGCCGATCGCGTGGACGACTACATAAGGTCCTCTCTGAAGAACGAATTCTCCAAGGTATGTGTTATTGGATTCGATCTTCCTCTGTTAGATCCAATCTTCGATTCGATATGACATTTCGATGGGTCTGTAATTAGATGATTCAAGTCGGGAACTTCAATCACGCCATGGAGACGAAAGAAGAGGCGACCGAAGCTCTCCTCGGCCTGGCGAAAGAGACGGAGGATCTGGCCTTGAGGGAGAGGGAGTACTTCAGCCCCATCATGAAGAAATGGCATCCGTTCGCGGCGGGGGTGGCGGCGGTGGTGCTGCACAGCTGCTACGGGGCCATGCTGAATCGGTACCTGACCGGCACGCCGAAGCTCAGCGGTGAGACCGTGAGCGTGCTGCAGCGAGCTGGGAAGCTCGAGAATTTCCTAGTGCAGATGGTGGTCGAAGACTCCACCGAGTGCGAAGACGGCGGCAAGTCGCTCGTCCGGGAAATGGCACCGTACGACGTCGACGCCATCATCCTGAAGCTCCTGAAGCAATGGATCCACGAGAACCTCAAGAAAGGCAAAGACTGCCTCCGCCTAGCCAAAGAAACCGAAGTAAGTCTCTCTGCTGTAGTAGATCGCCGGTCGGCCGGCGAATCGATTATATTCGACTCGAGTGCGCGCGTACTGACATAAAACATGGTGGTGATGGATGTGAATGCGGCGGGAATCAGACATGGAACCCGAAGTCGAAGACGGAGCCGTACGCGCATTCCGCTGTGGAGCTGATGAGGCTGATAAAGGAAACCGTGGATGAGTTCTTCGACATCCCGATCGGAATCACCGAGGATCTGATCCAGGATCTCGCCGACGGCCTCGGCCACCTGTTCCAAGATTACATCTCCTTTGCTGCATCATGTGGTGAGATTCCATTTCGCAATGTCTGCAATCCTCCATCGAAGATTCATCTTTGAAATTTGTTCCATCAAATTGTTTGATAGGATCAAAGCAGAGCTACATTCCATCGCTCCCTCCTCTAACGAGATGTCACAAAGCCTCCCAGTTCGTCAAGATTTGGAGGAAGACCGCTCCCTGCACCATCGTCGTCGGGGAAGATGGGCACTCGGCGGGGTCTGGCGCCGGCCACAACCCGAGGCCGTCGACAAGCCGGGGCACACAGCGCCTTTACATCCGCCTCAACAGCCTGCACTACCTGCTCATCCACCTCCACTCCCTCAACAAGACCCTCACCCTCTCGCCCCGGGTCTCCCCTTCCCGGAACCGCTTCACGAACCGGCGGCAGCCGGGCAAGGCCTCGTCCTACTTCGACATCGCCCGGTCGACGATCCAGGCGGCCTGCCAGCACATCTCCGAGGTGGCCGCCTACCGCCTCATATTCCTCGACTCGAACAGCGTCTTCTACGAGAGCCTCTACGCTGGCGACGTCGCCAACGCCCGCGTCCGGCCTGTTTTGAGGATCCTCAAGCAGAACCTGACCCTGCTGTGCGCGATCCTCACGGACTGCGCGCAGCCGCTCGCCGTCAAGGAGATCATGAAGGCCGCCTTCGAGGCCTACCTTATGGTGCTCCTGGCCGGGGGCAACTCACGGGTCTTCCATCGCACCGACCACGGGATGATCGAGGAGGACCTGGCGTCCCTGAAGCGGGTCTTCGCCGCCTGCGGCGAGGGGCTGATCCCGGAGGACGTGGTGTACCGGGAGGCGGAGGTGGTGGAGGGGGTGGTGGAGCTGCTGGGGCAGCCGACGGAGCAGCTGATCGAGGACTTCAGCATCCTGACGTGCGAGACGAGCGGGATCGGGGTGATGGGGGCCGGGCAGAAGCTGCCGATGCCGACCACCACGAGGCGGTGGCACCGGTCGGACCCGAACACGATCCTGCGGGTGCTGTGCCACCGCAACGACAGGGCGGCGAATCACTTCCTCAAGAAATCGTTCCGGATGGCCAAGCGGAAGTGAATTATGGTTAATGCATGCATGCGATTGCATGGGGAAGAGAGAGAAAGAAGAGAGAGAGAGCTTTAGCTCGCCGTCGTGCGTGTATCGCTCTTAAATTTTTGCTGAAATTCAACGTCCACCGCACGATGGAGGAGACTTGCTCTTTATATTAATTGTTTTTTCTTCTTTCCTTTTCTTAATTTTTAATTTTTGTATATTCTATAGTGGTGGGGACAAAATTTGGGTTCAGGAAAAAAAAAGGTTTTTATTTGATTTTCTCGATTGTTATAAGTTACCTATATTAGATATTTTGCCAAATTGGCCACGTGGGAAATTGCTAGTGGTACATATACCGATCCGACTCGACATCGGACGACGGCGGATTACATTGGACAGACGTTAAAAATAGAAAATTAGAGGTGGCGTCATTATAAGATAAGACGCTACTGAATTATTCGGCCGTGCGTTCCATTTGTGAGTCGCATGCATTCAGTGGTGTCCAATTCCACCGCCGCCACCGCCACCGCCTCCGAAGCCACCGCCCCAGCCACCGCCCCCGCCTCCAAAACCACCACCACCACCTCCACCAAAGCCACCTCCTGCACCGCCCCCAACTCCGCCACCCTTGCCGTATCCCCCACCGATGCCACCACCTGAGCCTCCTCCGACTCCGCCCCCGAAGCCACCGCCCTTCCCGATCCCACCACCGAAGCCTCCGCCAGTGCCGCCCCCAACTCCTCCGCCGACACCACCACCCTTACCAAATCCTCCGCCGACACCACCACCTTTGCCAAATCCTCCCCCGGCACCGCCCCCAACTCCACCACCTGCACCTCCTCCAACTCCGCCACCTCCTCCTGCGCCTCCGCCGATACCACCGCCTTTTCCAAAACCTCCTCCTGCACCACCACCAACTCCTCCGCCCTTTCCGATCCCACCGCCGATCCCACCACCTTTCCCAATACCACCTCCAACTCCGCCTCCTTTTCCAAACCCACCACCTCCTCCCCCTCCAATTCCACCTCCCTTGCCGATGCCTCCACCAACCCCGCTACCTTTTCCGATGCCGCCACCAGCTCCACCACCCTTGCCGAATCCTCCTCCTGCACCACCACCAACACCACCACCCTTGCCAATGCCTCCACTGACTCCTCCTCCTTTTCCGATGCCGCCACCAACTCCACCACCCTTGCCGAATCCTCCTCCTGCACCTCCACCAACACCACCACCCTTGCCGATGCCTCCACCCACTCTGCCTCCTTTTCCAATGCCGCCGCCGACTCCACCGCCCTTGCCGGACCCTCCTCCTACACCACCACCTTTGCCAATGCCTCCACCAACTCCGCCTCCTTTTCCGATGCCACCGCCGACTCCACCACCCTTGCCGAATCCTCCTCCTGCACCACCGCCAACACCGCCACCCTTGCCGATGCCTCCACCAACTCCGCCTCCTTTTCCAATGCCGCCGCCAACTCCGCCACCCTTGCCGAATCCTCCTCCTGCACCACCGCCTGCACCGCCACCCTTGCCGATGCCTCCACCAACTCCGCCTCCTTTCCCGATGCCACCGCCAATTCCACCACCCTTGCCAAACCCACCTCCACCCTTGCCAATGCCTCCACCAACTCCGCCACCCTTTCCGATGCCACTGCCGACTCCACCACCCTTTCCTCCTCCTCCTCCTGCACCACCACCCTTGCCGAACCCACCTCCAACGCCGCCGCCAGCACCTCCACCCTTGCCAATGCCTCCACCAACTCCACCTCCTTTTCCAATGCCACTACCAAAGCCGCCTCCTTTACCAATCCCCCCACCAACACCACCACCTTTCCCAATGCCGCCACCTACACCACCACCCTTACCACCCCCACCGCCAGCACCACCGCCAGCTCCACCGCCAACTCCACCACCTAAGCCACCCCCACCACCAGCACCACCTCCAGCTCCACCGCCTACTCCACCACCACTACCAGCTCCACCACCTAAACCACCCCCCACCGCCAGCACCTCCACCAGCTCCACCGCCTACTCCACCACCACCACCGGCTCCACCACCTAAGCCACCCCCACCGCCAGCACCTCCACCAGCTCCACCGCCAACTCCACCACCACCACCAGCTCCACCACCTAACTCCACCACCACCACCGGCTCCACCACCAGCCACCCCCACCGCCAGCACCTCCACCAGCTCCACCGCCAACTCCACCACCACCACCAGCTCCACCACCTAAGCCACCCCCACCGCCGGCACCTCCACCAACTCCACCACCACCACCACCACCACCACCTCCAAACCCACCTCCTCCGCCTACTCCACCACCGAACCCACCACTTCCACCTGCTCCACCCCCGAGACCACCGCCCCCGCCAGCTCCACCTCCTCCCCCGAAGCCACCTCCGAAGCCACCCCCCTTGCCGCCACCTATAAACGTCTTCTTGTCATCCTCGCCAACACTCGCATTTGCACTCACACTGACCACCACAACATGCAGACAAAGCAGAGATAGCAAAGCAAAGGCCTTC
Source organism: Angophora floribunda (assembly GCA_014182895.1). NCBI lineage: Eukaryota > Viridiplantae > Streptophyta > Magnoliopsida > Myrtales > Myrtaceae > Angophora > Angophora floribunda. Next base: position 3,594,461 of record CM024712.1, read on the forward strand.
CCCATCTTCTTTTTTTTTCCTTTTATTTTTTGGATGACTGAACTTACACTGATGAGCGAGAGCCCCACGTTACGAGGGCATTATATACAACTTTCGTTTCTATACAGCATTGAATGATCCCAACCGCTACCTGTGCACCAGATTTAATGTCACGATTGGCTCAACAATAATATCTACGCGTCTTTGAGGGGTGTCTTGATTCTTAGGGCTTCGCTTCTCGGGGGTTTCGCAAGAGGAGAACCCTCAAGCTAAAAAATCTATCCGACGCCTCTCTGACACACCCATTTCTTCTCCACATGAGTAGCTAGTTCTGCAGTTCTGCAGACCAATCATACATGCGTTTATCCAATGCATCTTCCTGGATGTTTCCGAGTGCATCAAATGAAGCAACTATATAATCGCCTTAACCGCTCAACATGTATTGGTCTCTTATGGACAAGTATCTGTCACGGTTATGTGACAGTGAACTGTCTCTCTCTTGTACTTTTACGCGTGCATGTTGGGAAGACTTGCATTGCATTTGATCAATTTCACGTGTTGCAACCATAACAGCACCGGGGCACCTGTTTCAATTTGTACACTCTCGCCGGGCATTCACTCCTATAGCCACAGGATTAAAGAATCGGACGTCCGTAAATAACTGACTTTCAGCGATGAAACCTACATAGTTGGTGGAGCTTTGAATATATTTTCCTCACGGGTGGTTCGATAAGTTACATACGGCACTTATTTTGGTGCTAAAAGTTTTCATTGGCTCACTTAAGTGTCAAGATTAGAAAAAAACAATCACTTAAGTGCCTCTAGCGTAAAATTTCAGTTAAAGAAATTACATGGCCTTTATAATTAAATTTTTTATCTGAGCTGGTTTTTTTTTTTTACATTGAAGTTGATCACTTTTCCATTAAGATTGGTATTGAGGTGATCATTTTTTTAACAATGATTGACATTGAAGTGATCATTTTTTTTATAATGACTGGCATTGAAATAATCACTTTCTAACTTGCTACACAACATTGTTTTAGACTTTTTATGCTGATTTAGACCTCTGGCGAGCCACATCAACTTAAGATATTAATAAAAAAATATCATGTCAGATTTCTAATCAAACAAATCAAAGTTGGTAATGAAAAGATTGTTTTCAAAAAATTTATCACATAAGTGATATAGTGAAAACTCTTAGCACTAAAGTGAGTATCATACATAGCCTATGGCACTTTTAGTATCATTCTCCTCACCACCTTTCTGTCTCTCTCTCTTCATGTGCACTCTCTCCTCACCTTCTTTCTGTGTCACTTGTATGGTTGAAACACCTCTAGATCTAGAATTAAATGCGCCTCCATAGCCCTCGAGATCTTCGTTGAGCTCATTGAGATGTCGGTGAGAGGATTTTGTCGTGTTTGATTGGACGTAATGAAGACCAGCGTGATCCAAGTTGAAATATGATTAGTGAGACATTAAAATGGGGGACACCATGGACGGTGAATCCATGCCCTCAATTTCAAATGCATTTATTGAACATATAATGAGATGAATCAGTACGCGTTGAGAATCATAAATTTTTCGTGTCGGTACTCAAGAAGTATTCCAAAGACATTACTTTTTAAGATATCTTCCATGTTAATATATAATTAGTGCCGGTGCATTTAGGATAGGTGCGGTCTATGTACATACTGCTCGCGATGTATAAGTAAATAAGAAATAGGAACTAATGAAGGATTAATGTTAATTACACAACTGATTCATAGAGCTTGCAAGGTATTTCAAGGGACTTCAGATAGTTGGCCTCTTGCACTGCCATTAGGCTATCAAACTATCCAGGTGAACAAGTTGTGTAATCCTTTTGTCTCTGGATAACTTAACATTCATTGTGTTCATCTGAATAATCTGTCGGTGTCTCTAACTAAAACTATCCATGTCAATGATGATGGAGATAGGTCATGACAAGAAGTTATGTAGTTAAGTATTGGTTTTTTCTTCCTTCCGGCTCATAGAGGCAGATTTTCCTTATCTTCCTTTCTATCATAAGCCTAGAGATACTAGATAGATAAGTTTTCAAAGATATATACATACATATAGCGATGATTTAGTATTGTGTCGTGATTGACATGATAAATAACACCATGGCAAATGTACTGAAAAATACTTATTGTTGAATTAATGTTTACCGTTTTAAAATACTTGATTGGTTTGATCTAACTGTGGTGAAATGATGATGGATATTTTTTTGGTTCCATAAATAGGTCAATCTCTTTCTTAAAATTTTCGACGACTAAAGAATAAAAACTTATGTTGTAGGTCTTGAAACATCATAGTTTACGTGAAGCTTTGTAGGATGGTGAAAGCTGGACGTGTGGATGAATGAATTTCTAGAAACACAAGAGGTATAGAGGAAGCAAATCCAAATGAGCTAAAAGATGACTGAGGAATGGAACTTGAGTTCTAACTCTAGTGTAATTCTAAAGTTGAGTGTGCGACAATCTTTCTAAATCAACATCAATATAATAATCCTCGAGTTTGGTTCTACCGGTCTTTATATGAAACAAAGTATTCAATAAATTCCATGCTGTTTTCTAACAGTTTCAACTATTGTAAAATAGAATCATATGTTTAACTTTAATAACAGATGCGCTAGAAAAGTTGCTCACTGCCATTTTGTTGCAACTTCTAATTCTCACTTGTTTTCAACTCCAAAATTTCGAAAATGATATATACTTAATTTTGAGAAAATTTGAAAACGTTAGATATGATTTTGCATGTCAATATCCAAATATTTTGAAAGGTCCAGGTGCTTCACGTCGAGCGGAACTTCAAATGGTGTTCTGAATCTGGAAAAAAAGAAAAGAAAAAAGAGAGTAATAAACCCCTAGGTTAAGAATATAAAATTCTTGATTAAAAAGCAGAAAATGGTCCAGATAAGCCTCAATATAACGACGTGACGAGTATTCGCCGGTGGTGTTTCAAGTGCAGTGAAATACCGTATCCTCGGCTATCCAGTATTGCACAGACAAAACTTTCGATCGAATCCCAACCATGCATATCTCTCTGGACTTAACATCATTTCCTTTCAGTACACAAGCCTATCATTTGCTTTTAGCATACAATCATTCATAATAAACATAGAGGATGTACCTGGTGAAATCAAGAACTGAAACCCTTGATGATTGAAACTCGCGCATTAAAAGCTTTTCCAGCGGTGCACATGGCCACCAGTGCATTCAGATTACGAGCTGTCTCCACCCATTTTAAGTCGCCCCAAAAAGTACTCTAAATAGAAAATTTTCACATCGAAAATGTACCGAAGCAGGTTCACCCTGTGAGCCGACCCACTTCCACGTGCCTTTGGTGGTTGAGAAATTCATTGCAATTGTATCCCCCGAAATAAAAACTTCCCGTCGATTTCACCACCCTTTAGAATCCCACTTACAATAGTTAACAAGGATCGGACCTGATTAAGTTCAAAAATTACTTTATTTGAACTTTGAGACATAAAACTCAGAAGCATTTCTTGTTAGATGGGGAAGAAAAAAATTTCATCTAGGAATTAAGAGCCCTTTAAGGTGGGTACAAAGATATTTGAGGAATCGATAGATTGGTATAATGACTGTCCGTGTCAGTGAAAGTTCACTGTGAAGTCAATCTATCCTTTTCAAAGTTATCTTGTAATGGTAATGCGAAGGCGATGGCTTTTGACCGCCCTCAAGAAACCCACTTACAATAAAGAGCAAGGACGTTTTTCCAAGTTTGGTCGACATTTGCGCCGGTGATGGCTTTAAAAGAGAGTTTGAAAATCGTACCTCTTGTCGGTTTCGAAGTATGATGTTCGGAAGCACGCCTGGTTGTCCTAATTTATTTTGGTTGGACTTCGTGCTTTTATCTTTAGAAACTGGAAAGCTAATGTGGTTGAGGAACTGCCTCCCCCCATCAATGTCTTGCTAATCATGAGATCCAGCGAGATATCGGCTAACTCCAACCAAACTTCGTGGCGCAATGGAAACGACGGATGTCACGATCTCTCTCCCTCGCCAAACTAGATCGGGAGACTCGATATTACCCTGACTGATTCCGAGAACAGCTAAATTAGATAATTGACTTGCAAAATAATAAAATGAAAAAAAAAAGAAAAGAAGAGAAAGCTTTTAACACGAAAAGAAGATCATTGCGTCGTGATTATAGTCTTCCTCGCCAATTCCCCTCAAAATTATGATGTGCTTTCACTAATTTGTATGTGCTCTCGAGGTATTACGAGACTTATTTCTTTCGAATACACGTCAAGGTCTCGAGTACGGGAGCAAGAAATGGAACATCGACTATAGAACATAATGGAACCGTTGATTATTCGATGCGCTTTGCAGTCAAATCCGACAGGCTTGTATGGCGTGCACGCGCTTTATTGCCCTTTGCCTTCATAGCTCAAGGACTGATCTTTCGTAGGTACCATGTGATTTATATTTACATATATCGTGGTTGCGACCTAGTACAAAGGTAGCTATATCTTTAATGAAGGATTGAGACACTATTAAGTACTAAAATTTTTGTATAGCATTCATTTTGATGTCATAACTTTATTTTTCGCTTACTTGAGTGCCATTTTTGACATGGCCGCCAGTTGTCCGACGTGTCCCAATAGTCATGTTAGCTTTTCTGGTGCCTATGTCAAAAGTGATACTTGAATGATCAATTTTTCAAATTTGTGACATTTAAGTGAGCAGAAAAAAAAATTTTGACACCAAAATGAGTACCGTACAAAAATTTTAGCACCATAGTGTACTTACCTCTTTAATAATCAACCAACTGACCACATCAACATCCATGGACACCGCTGGTTTTTGAAACGAGTTTAGCTGGAGTGTCATTTTTTTCTTCTTTACATAAATGAATGGAGAGATGAAGACATGTGCACGCGTGATGGTTGAGAGAAATATAAATCTTGAACTCGTGACCATCTGCGTAAATTAAAGCTTCGATGCCGATATACGATACAAAATTCATTATTTAATTCAGTCCACGGTTGCATTTTCCTCGACCTAGGTTGTTCTAAGCCCATGTCAAATTATGACAGGGCAAAAGTCTAATTTTTTTTTTTAATGTTGAGCTAGCTTGATCTAATAAGCTTATTCCCTTGTCCATTTCATTTCCAATTGAGCTCGGCCCACAATTTTTTTGGTCAAAAGATCTGCCCACAATTCAATGGACCTAACTTAGACCAAACAAAAGAAATGGACCTACCTAAAAGCACCTATCCGCCCATTGGCTCCTCCGAAAGCAATAAGTATAGTTTTCATTTTGCATTTTATTAGGAAATAGTTCAATTAAGTATATTTTTGCTCTTATTTATAATATATAAAAATATTTAAATTTTTTATTTAACTTTTTTTGTATTTGAATTCATTGTTTAGTTATGCATGATAAAAATAATTATTTAAATTTATTTTAATTGAACAACATGTGTCATATCCATCCACTAGCTCTACTACTAATATTTTTTTGATCCATGATAATTTTCAACGTAAAATATAATACTTGTGGTACAATATCTTGAATTTACTGATAGCAATAAGAATAGTAATCTAATCCAATTTAGTGAATTCAAATAAATTTTTATCTTCAACTTTGAATGTAATTCGGAATAATTAATCATTAATAAATTTAACAGCAACACTAATAATTGATATGAAATGTGCAACGAGTATGCTTATTTATTAGTTCATAATTATGAAAAGAGAAAATTTGCATCGGTGAATTTTTGGCATCAACTTTGATAATTCCACTTCATTAGATAGTTTGAATGAAATAGATAAAGAAATTTTCTTTTGAGTAATATTTTTAACTATGGAAAAACAAAAATTTTCTGCAAGTTCATAATTAGAAGAGATTTGCATCTTTTGGCATCAACTTCCACTTCATTAATTACTTTCAAGATAATAGATTATGTTGGTTTTTGTACTTGAAATAATTGACATTATTCGTAGATATCCAAGCAGTATTTTCATGTCAAAAAATGTTTCCTGGTTTAAAAAAATAAAATAAACAATTTAAGTAGACACAGCCAAACAACCTCTTGACATTTTCTAATTAGGAAAACTCAGAAAAGCCTGTCAAAGTCTAGACATCCTTCGAAAATTTTATTTGTGGAAAAATAATCAAATTACTGGAAGTGATTGATCTGATAAACATTTTAATTTCAGATAACTTTTTAAAAATATGAAGTAAGTAGGGTGTTGTTGGCATTGTAAGGCCCCTTCATATTTTCGATATAAATGCATTTTGAAAGCATAAACCAAAAAAAAAAAAAAAAATGCTTTTGCTCAACAATATTTTTGACTCGTTGTTTTAAAAAATGGCCGCGCTAAATCCACGCCTCAAATGGCTCCATCCACGCATAGAAAATTGAAAAGGACGAAATTACCCAAATATGGGTCCCTTTCCCCTACCTTCTCTATCTCTCGGAAGTTGCTTGCATCTCTCTCCTTCTCTACCCCTCTCTCCTAGCTACTCGCATGCGCCTCTACCTTCACCTACCAAACCAGAATCCTTTTGGCTATTTGCTTGGCGTTCCGAGGTCCAGAAGGATGTTTTTAGTGATATTAAGATTAAGATATCCTAAATATCTCTAAGAGATATCTAAATATCTAAATATTGCTAACATCCTTAATATCACTAACATATGTTATGCAACTGAAGATGCTTTACAATTGAGCATTCTCCAAATATAACTCTATTGGGTGACTTTCATGCTGAGAGTTTAATTCTAATGGTTTGAATAGCTTTTCTATATTGTTTGTCTGGCTGTATTGTTCATGGTGTTGGAATTGATTGGTTAATCGGTTGCAAAGTCATATGAAGAATGACATCATCTCCTTAAAGAATTAGGAAGGAAACATAAAGGAAAAAAATTCCTGATTGACAGAGGAGGTGGGGGTGTCAAGGCCAGGGAGGCAATCACGGGGTTGGAAGTTTAGGTTTTGAAGCTAAGATTAAGAGAGGGTAGGGGTGAGCATGGTTTCAGGGTAAAACTTGAAACTTGAGAATTGCATCGGTGAGAATCTATAGGTTTCAAGTTCTAAGGTATGTAGGGTAGGTTTTAAGTTTTAAAATTTGGAGAACCTATATCTGAGGGTAGGTTTTGGTTTTAGGTTATCGGTTGGTGGAACCTGGAACCTAGAACCTAGAATTTGTAATCTGGAACCTATAATCTAGTACAAGTTTTTAAAATTTATTAATTTAGTCTTTATACGATTTTTGAGGTATTTCCATGGTGTTTGATGATAAATGTATAATCTAAAACTACTAATTTAAATTTCTATTTAATGATCAAGAATTTTATTTTCGTAGACTATAATACCAGTAGAAACTCCAATTGCTTTTTTGATGTAATTATGTTGGGCAATTACTTCTTTTAAGATAATGATTTTATATAATACAATAGCAATTAGTGCATTAAAATCATAAAAATTCTCTAATACTATTTGACATGTGCATATGGATATTCATTCTTAGGCAATCGATAATAAAATCATTGTTTATTTTTATTGTTGCGTTTATTTTAATTTTGCTTAACTAAAGATGAAAAAAAGAATATAATGGAACTTGGAAGTGACCCCGAAACTTGTAGTACGGTAGGTTTTAGGTTTCACATTTCGATGGGTAAGTTCAAAGTTCAAAAAAATGAGGAATTTATACCCGATGGTAAGTTTCAAGTTTCAGGTGAAATCTATAAGGAACCGGAACCGATCATCCCTAAAAGAGGGTGGGGTTGGCCATGCTGCAAAGGGTAACAGTGATGATGGGCAATGCGAGATAGTGGTGGAGTTGGAGGATGGTCCTCGTTGTGGGTGAATTGGTGGAGGGCAAATCCGGTGCCATGGAGTGTTCTGAGGTACATGAAGTGCGAGACCGAGCATGCCTATCTCGCCTTCACAAATTGCTTCATGAGCCTTTTCCTCGCTTTGCAACGAGACACTGTTTCTTCTCTGTATCCTCTCGAGTACCGAGACCTAAGAAGACTCCTTTCTTTTCTCGTCCAAAATTTTCTTGTTCTCCTCTCTTTCGTGGGTTTGCATTGAATTTTACCAAGCTACTTCCTCCATCGATGATGGGCAATTCACAATGTTCGAGCTCTTCATCGGCAATTTTCATTGAAAGGGCTCGGCTTCAGCTCACGCCCACTTTGCTTCAGTGTAGCCGGAACGACTTCCAAACCTAAACCAAAAAAAGTTATGGGCCCCTTGCCGGCCATTATTAGGAGAAGGAAATAATAAAATAAAATAGGGGTTAGCGGATGAAGCACGAAGACTTGATGGAGACTAAGAATGTGAGGAATGGGACCCATGAGTTAGATCGTTCATCTTTTCCCCCCGTCCGCCAAGTGGGGTTGGACGAAGCCATTTTAGGAATGAATTCAGAGCCACCCATTCAAAAGGTGAAATGACCAATAATGTATTTTCATGTGACCCTGTAACTAGGGGAGTCACCTGGATCCTTAGTGTCTAGTTACAGAGTAACCTTTGCTAGATAATTGCAAGTTTGACCTCACCCGTTAGGACCACCCTATCTATATGATAACTGGATGTATTGATAGAACTATATTCATTATTTTAATATATTAGTGTCCGCACATTTAACAGCTCATTAATTCCCACCCGTATATTTTTCTTCTCGGGAGGGAGTGAACATGGAGGATTCCTATGGGGAGTCTCACCCCTAGGGGTTCTTCCCCTAATAAGAGCTTCCTTGAATTTTTTATGGGCCTGCTCATGTTTATATATGATAATATCTATAATATTGCCTTGAGAAAACAATTTGTGCCACTATGTTTTCGTAAAGGGGTTATCATTAACAACTATGCCTATCAATAATTAAGAATCGATAAATTAAGAATTCTTAATTTTTTGGTCAACCACATTAGTGAAATCTTCATATTATTTATTTATAAATCGCTATATACGACGATTTGTGGATTAACGACATGTTATCTTTTTTTGAGTAAGGGAATGAAATCTTTCTTTTACTAAGTCGACGGGAGGCAGAATCAAAATCTTCAAGGACATAGCAATATGGACTGGGGGATAGGGTTGTGTCTTCTACTCTCACAAGTGAAAACAAATTTTCCTCTCTCTCTCTCTTTTTCTCCCTATTTGTTTCTCTTTAATTTCATCTTTTTCTATTTATTTTTCCTTTAATTCGTATTTATCTTTTAATAGATTAGGTTAATACCATGGAAAGCTCCAAATAAGTATACTTGTAATAAATTTACTTCAAATGATCACAAAAAATTCCAAATTGATACGCTTGTAACAAATTTACTCTAAATTAAGTTTTTTGACATTCAAAAATCCCAAAATGATATATTTGGACACCCTCCATTAAATTAGATTAATATCACAAAAAACCACAAAATTAGTATAACTATGACAAACGAAGAGTAAAATCCCAAATCGATATATTAGTCAACTGTTGCGTGTTATCCAACTTTGCAATTTGATAGTAAAATTAAATGAAAACTAATAGAGGATAAATTTATCATAAATATACCGTTTTGGGTTAAATTTATCATAGATATATTAATTTGGGCCCAAGATTTATCTTTAGCCCATCACGAAGTGAGGCGAGTCTTTTGTCACGGACTTTTGCAAGGTGGGCTCGGTTTAAGTGGGCTAAATCGAAGCTTTATGGCTTGGCAAGTGTGCGTTGACCAGTCCAAGCTTTGACCAGTCGCTCCCGATCCGAATCTCTCGTGTCATTGGCTGTATAGCTGACTTGGAAAAGCAACAGCAATAATTTTCAGTCAATTGATTAGATAATTACATTAAATAACAGGAGATATTTTCCTCTATTTTGAGAATCTCTATCTTTGGATTGGGCTAACACGTGATATATTCATTGCATAAGATTTATTTTATTTTATTTTCTTTTTCATAAAATGAAGTGAATTATATCGCAAATAAAATGAGACGACTAGTGTTCGCCGGCCCTACTATATATGTAAATTGGAGTGTCGTAAACTCTTGTCCGTGACCTTAGGTGACCTGCTCCCGTGGAGGCTGCTCGCCTCATGAAGAGGGAAAAAATGAAAAGAGAATACGAGAAAATTGAATAAATTCCGGTCATTAAAGTAAGCAAAACTTTTCTTCCATGTTCACACTTCTCTAATTAAATCCCCTAATTTCTTCTACTTTTGCAAACTTTCTAATCTATTAACATCAAAGTCAACTGCATTCAATTAATGTGATCATCGAACCACATTGTAGTGCGACATCAATATAATTTTCCAATGTGGGTATTCACGTGGATTTCCATATTCGCTATATTTTATCCACGTAATTCTCGGGCATTGTCTACGTTGAGTAAATTTTTCTACACTAGTCTACATGGGCATCCGCATGTTTTGTTCACGTCATGCTTTGGCATTATCTAACGGTTACATCAATTGAATCTGGCCGTTGGTGTCAGAGGGATTTGATTAGAAAATTTATGAATGTAAAAGAACTTGATTAGAATAGCACGAATGTATAGCAATCGAAAGTAGAATCTTTCTTTGAAATCATGTGTCCTCGTCTCAAGAGAGAGGACGGCGAAATATATACTGGAGACTATTTGTAGATATAGTGGTGGATGTAGATCATCTTCGGCATTGATTACCATACTAGGTTTAGTGGGGGAAAAAGAAGCGATGCGAACGAAAACACTTTAGGTCTTTTTGAGCCTTTTAGAACGAATAGTAAGTAAAACGACAGACTTCTGATGATTGTTTCGGCTTCAACTTGTAAATATAAAAAAACCCAACAATTTCCGACCCGACCCGATCCGATCCGATTTTTTCTTTTATTGCATGTCGGGTCTTGAGTCAGGTCACAAGAAAATAAAACATGAAGTCCGGACCGGATGAGGTGTTCGTGGGGACCCGACCTGAATCGGACCGGCCCGTCGACACTCGATCAAGTATCGATTCCCAATTTTAACTGCGCGCGGTGCAAACGATCCTAGTCCTACTGGTTGGCTAATTGGTCCCCTCACCTTGGGCACTTATTAACTGCTTTGCAAATATAAATTGGTGGGGCTCGGCAATTGCATGTTTCCACTAGAGACAAAATGTGCAGAGCATGTGTATCTCGCTTGGGAATATTAAGAATGAAAAAGAAAATATGCATCACGTTTGTGTGCATAATAATCTCTGCGGATGAATCGTCACGAGGCACTACTAGGTTAGATACATTGCATGTCCTTGTGATTTGGCAACTGCTCATTTTTACGGCTTCATTGACCTATCATTTTCCAAGGATGTTCCCACCTATGAGAGCCGCACAACGGCAGTCCTTCTAGTGAGGATGCCCTGCTGCCTAGCTACGTTCATTATTATAACGTACGCTGATTTCAAATTATATATTCTTATCTTTTTTATGTTTCAAAGTTCAAACAAAACAGTTTAAGAACCTTACTCAAGTTCGAGAGGCGTCACTATATTATCGTATCTTTATGATTTGACAACTGCTCTTTTTGTGGTTTCCCTAAGTCAAAAAACTCCACCCAACTTGAAAAAAAAAAAAGAACTTTCTTGCGCAATCCATGCGCGTTGAAAGAACCAAGGATTTGTCGTGTTAGAGCACGAAAGTTTGGAGGTCTTGAGGCAGCAAAGTGAATCCTAATATTTGGTATAGATTTGCAAGATCTATCCTATATTAATGTAAGATCTCATTTTTACAATTTTTTTGCTTTCTTTGTTTTTGAATGTAGGGATTCTAACCTAAATTGTTATACACATTTAGCTCCTATAATTGTGGGTCTTACCTAAATGGGGTCCATATCATGAGAGGAAAAGAGTTACGGGTGATTGGTTCCCGATTTGATCTGATTCTACCCAGGAATTGGAAACCGGACTAGGAAGATCGGTTTCCAATTTCTAATATCGGGAATAGGACCACCTAGTCTTAGAATTGGACTTTTGATCCGATCCGGTCCGATTCCCAGATGGTTCCAGTGAAATCAGTGGCATGTTCTCCCTCTCTCTCTACCCTCACCAACATACCCATGGGAATTCGTATGGGTTACTCCCTCTCTCTCTCTCTCTCTCTGCCTAGACCAACACACCCAGCGCCTTCCCAAACTCCTGTCCCTGTCTTACTCTATGAAAACGAGGGTTACCCACGCACGCACGCACACGCACACATCAATTCAAAAACAGAGCAAAGAGTGGGAGGCTTCAAGCTCAACCGAGAGGGACGCGAGAGAGGAGTTGTGACTGAAAGTCGCATGAGAGAACGACTGAGAGTCCAACTGGAGAGGCGTGAGCAAGTAGGGTTTGTGAAAGTCTGAAAGAGGCATGAATCATGTGTGTGGCGCGTGTATGCGGCATTGAGTAAATGGGAGAAGGAGATTGATTAGGGTTTTTACATAATTTCAAGAAATTACAATAAAAAAAGAGAGAGTCTAGGTGGGCGGTTCTACCCTTTGAACCGAGAATTGCATCGAAAATCATTAATTTCATTTATGGAATAGGGAACCGAACCAATTCCCCCAGAAATTACTTAGAACCAACTAGTTCGATCCAGACCAGGCCATTTTCAATACGAGTGATTTCCATTGCTCACCCCTAAAGAGAGCATACATCGAATACCTTGTTGATCTAGCCTTTAATGAGATAACATGGAAAGCATATTTAGAATTTCATGTGAGATCCCTTTTTTTTTTCCAACTTGCTCTAGAATTATCTAGTAAAAGATCAATTTATATGTTGACACATACTATCTTAATGCATAGGAAATTTGAATTTATGTTTTACCTTTCAACCTTATGTGCGGTATTAGGGCATGCGACGACAACCCAAAAGTTTGAAAACATTTCAATTGCATCAATAATTACAACAATGCATATACAGAATCTATATCTAAACAATTTCCAATTCACACCCACAAGAGCATGGGTTTGCTTTCATGCGTGTAGCCTTAACCTATTTTGAGCTTTTACCCATATGAGTTGACTTTTGATGATTTGAAGGACGATTTTGTGCACAAATTCGTCGAATGGCACATGTTAAATTTCTCATGCCATCAAGTGCAAATAATTCCCGTCTCTTTTAGTCATTTGACTTTTGTTTCGATCATTATCTAATGGTGAGATTAGATTCATGCGAATTAATGAGTCCAAGATTCACCTACTTAAAATAAACTTTACTTATCAAGAAATTAAACTTGAGCCAAAAATAATTTAGATTCCTGCGAATATGGTTATTTTTTCTCACAATTTCTTAGTTAGAGAGTCACTCCCGACTAATACAATGAATTAAAAGCGCTTCTAGTTTGCTACGCACCCAATCAAGTAATCCACAAGTGATTGCCATGGAGGTCATCGTTGGACCACGACAGAGACAACCACCTATGTTTAGATCTCCGGGAAGAGGTGACTATTGCGGTGGTGGCCGCCACCTCCGATGGTAGTCGCCATGGTCCCGCGATGGCTGTTGCGATCAATTAGAATAAACATTTTTTTCATTTTTGTCGTTTTTCAATAATTTTAATTTAATTTTTGTTAATTCTATTATTAGTGGCCCAAACGCTTGATGGGATTATTGCAATTCGAAGATTTTTTTATATCACTTCATGCTGTCTCATTCTACCGACCAAAATTAACCTTGAAATTTTTTACCAAAAGAAGAAAAGAGCAACCTTGAAAAACTCCTCAATAAGGGACGTGTTAAACTAACACGGCACCCAAAAAGCCTGGGAATATTTTTTTTTTGGTTTTTTTTTTGTTTTGGAAAAATACTTGGTAAAATGAGATTGTGGTCAAGGATTTTAAAAGAAATAAAGAAATTGATCAAGTGATGGAATTACACTTCGTACTTCACGAAACGTTATGACTACTCTTTCAAAAGGTCAATCGATGGAGAGATCCCGGACGGACGGCCGGCCTTTTTCTTTCATGTTTTCCCTTCTTCTTCTTCGTTTTTTAATTTCAGATGTCTTTACTAAAGAGGAATTTTACATGAATTGCTACATAACATTTTTTTCTCGGAAATCGGTCGAGCTTGTGTCGAATACGTCTTAGAACCTAACATTTAATGAGATAGCCCGAAAAACATATTATTCAGCATTCGATGTGAAACCTTTCGGTTGGTAAGGAAAATCTTTACCAACCCAGTCACCAAATGTTCGCAAACAATTAATGCAAAAGGACATTCCAAATGTGCGCATAGGTGTATTCACCATGGACCTCTACAAGTTTTTTTTCACAGAATTACATCGATCCATACTAATTCTTTTTATAGTATATGATATGGCCTCGAGCCAATCCCTATAAATGTAATTACTTTCCGTATTGCTTTGAAAAATTAATTTTCTTCACCCATTAGGCCGAAAAGGTTGATTTTGGGTGAATTGGTTGAGCTCACAATACTTTGGTAAATCATATAAATGCCAGTTTCCTGACATTAACGAAAGCACCCACATTAGATGTGCGCATAGGATTTGGATTGATGACGATCCATCTTTCCATTACCAAATAAGGGCTGCATTACTCCCCGTTCTTATCCTTATCCTCCACTCTAATTTGCTGGTAGAAGATCAATTATGAAGAAATTACCTAACTGGTCATGGCCCATTGCAAGAATATCAATTCGGTCTTAAATTTTCTTTTTCCAATTTAGTCTTAAACCTTAGGAATTTTGATTTCGATTATTATTATTGAAAATTACTGACGTGATAATGCAACTATTGTCGATGGGTCTATGTGACAAATTGCAACATCATCCATTTTCTAGTGAAAATTGACCAAAGTGATTGTATTGAAATTTCGTGCAAATGTTAAAAATAATGAAGTTTATGACCGAATTGATATAAGTACAATAAATCGAGAGCTAATTGAATTAATTTCCAATTCATTATGTATGCACGGTGTCTTTATAGGAAATTTGGAAAGAGGAGACAAAAAAAGATTTTCAAGGAAATTGCACAAACCCCTCGAATTTTAAAAGGGCCGACGGCTGAAACAAAATAATAGTTCGAGAGGTAATGTGTAATGCTTGAAAGTGTTGGGACAAACATGTCTAGCCCAGAGTTCGAGTGAGGTTTGGATAATTTGCTAGAGATTATTCAACCTTCTATGCATTTTTACTCGAACTTTGGCTTGATTCTTCATCTGATGATGAGGTGCATATTCATTATATTCATGAGTCCAAGGCTCATCCTACTTAAAGAAAACCTTCCTTAAACTTGAGCCGAAAATAATTTAGATTGAAAGAGTATTCCCAATTGACATGGATAATTAAAAGTGCTTCAACTTTGGCACGGCCAATCAAGAAATTCGCGTCGTTAATGATGAATATTGGACATCGGAAATTAAATGATTCAATGGATCTAACTTACTTCGCAATTCACCTTTATGGGTGGCAATGACAAAATTTTTTACTATCCTTGTTGATAAATTACTCATTCGTCATCTTTTGATTTGCGGCCCCTAACTACACCCAATTATTACACAATTAGGGTAATCTCAATCGGGCTTAAATTTCAAGGCACAAGAAGACGAAGTTGCAAATCCCCTGGAGTTCTCCGGAACAAGGGACAAGTGGCCTAAAACATTGCAAACTAAGCTTGGGAAAACTACTCGATGGAATGAGATTGTGGGGATTCAGTATTAAAATAAAGGGAAAACTATACTTTTCGCCTCTCTATCTCCGCTGCTTTTTTAATCTAGTCCTCGGATTTTGATTTTTTTTTTTCCCGGTCCTTAAACTATCCAATCAAGTCCATTCCAAAATTAAATTTGGTCAAAATTCTAGCCAACGTGCATCGAGAAAGCCAGAGCATGACGAGGATTGAATACTGCCTGTGTGGACACACCATCACGGACTGTGAATTGGCGGGAGCCGTCTTTATCTCTCAAAGCAACGTAATCTGATACTTTCTTTTCTCTCAAATTAAAGTTCCAGTACGTTACCCAGAATCATCACACGTGAACTTTCTTCCATTCTAAAATTTACCCTCTAATGCCTCTATTTTCGAGATAATTTATAATTTTCTTTTGCCACACTTCATTAACGTGACGAGTCTTTTCCATACTCGATCTCTCAATCAGTGTAGCACGGACATGGACTTACATCATCCACATTTATTGTCGGTTAAGTTTTGACGTGGATGATGTCCAAAACTAGTAATCCCACTGATTAAAGATGCTTGATCGGATGGAAATTTGCATTTTCGATTGAAGTAGACTTATGATCGGTGAGTTGTAAATATAGACACGCATGTGTTCGGTACGAAATCAAAGAAAAATGTGCAATGCCATTCACCGTATGTAATATCATGAAAATCACGAATTTCCAAATTCGTAAGCAGGCCTCAATGGATTCTCCAACCCCCCGGACCAAGTTAATTTTTCGAAATAGAGGAGCAAAATAACTGCACCTGCACGCCGTCCGAAGCAATTCCGGAAGTGAGGAGAGGGCAATATCGTCATTGCGGACCACCGATGGCATCCAGCCGTAATAAGTCGGGGAGGGTAGGGGCAATTCCGCAGTGGCAAATCCTATATATTCTGTCCTGCCCATCCTCACTCTTCCTCCTTCCCCTGTCATTCTCTCTCTCCTCCCTCCTCTCTTTCTCTCTCCTCTCCTTCTCCTCTCTCGTAGCGCCCAGGAGGGGGTGGTTCGCGCTCCTCCACCGTCGCCCGTACTCAAGATCCGCCACCCCCACGCGGCGGAGGCGGCGACGGCGACGGCGACGGCCACCAATTTCTGGATCCGACTTCCCTGCGTTTTTTCCCCCTCCCTCTCCTTCTCCCAGCCCTAACCACCCCTCTCTCTCTGCCCTCTTTTTCTCTAATCGATTTTTGTATAATTTATTTTATTTTCTTGTCTTTTGAAGTTTGGCCTCTGATTCTTCCTAGTCTTTTCGTTTCTCCATTATTTTTTTCGACTTTATTCCCATCCTTTTTTTCTCCCTCTTTTCTTAATTCTTATTTGTTTTTTTATTTAAATTTGTCCTTTTCCTTTTCCTCCTTTTTTTTTTGTTTGGGGTTTTAACGTGCTCTACCACCACCTGTGGGGTCCTCCGGGTGTCAATTTTTAAAAACCCCTCCGGACGTTTTCTCTGGCTTCTCCAGATAAGACTGATTTGACGCTTTTACCCTAAATATCGGGCGTCCCGAAATTACGGTTTCGCCCCCTGGGATTCCATCGACGTGGCATGCGCGTGGGGTGGGAGATGAGTTACCACCCCCGTAGGATCTTGCCACCTGGCGAGATGAGGAAGCGCAAGGAGAGGGAGGCGTTTTATGGCGCTGCCCCTAGCGTGGTCACCAAAACGACGACGCCGAGGCCGTTCCCCAGACCGGCTCCGGTTCCGGCTCCGGCTCAAGCCGCCGGCAAGGCGAAGCCGGCCGAGGAGAAGGGCGACAACCGGCTCCTGGCCGGGTACATGGCGCACGAGTTCCTGACGAAGGGGACGCTGTTCGGGCAGAGGTTCGATCCGGCGCGGCTCGAGGCGGTGCCGGTCTCCGGGAAGCCGGGCGAGCCGAAGAGGCAGAAGCCGCCGGGAGCCGAGCCGAGCGGCGGCGGCGCCGCGAGGAAGAAGAAGGAGGGAGGGGAGGAGGAGCACGCGAGCTACGCTGACGTGGCGGGCATCTTGAAGTCAGAGGGGGCCCACATCCCGGGGATTGTTAATCCTACGCAACTCGCAAGGTGGATTCACCAGACGTGACCCCGCTCCGCCTGACGTGGCGGGCATCCATTGGCCGCGGCGGAGTTTTTAAAAGAAAAAGAACGGGGAAAAAAACCGACTCCTTTCGAAAGGTGGTGAGTTTCTGTCGTCCCCCCGAAACCAAATGAAACCGCAATGGGCCCCTCTCTCATCTCTCTCTAATCTCATCTCTCTCTCTTCAACGTTAGTAGTGTCTGTAACATACAAGTTCATCGTACAACGTACATACTTTTGTGTCAGGTTGCTTCGGAAAGTTCAGGGGTTTGGCTGTTTTCGACCGCTTTGCTTTCTGCTAAATATCCCGATATTGTTGCGATGTATAGAGCGCTTCGGAGAACGTACTGTTGTTTGGATTCTGGGTTTTGCCTGCGCGTGCATGTCTTAGATTTGTCTGTTCTCCGCTGGCTTCGATCGAAACTAACGAAATGCAGCCATAATTTGGTGAGAACATCTAAGAAATCTGTCGGGACTCCTTCGTGCGGATCATGTGGATCGAACCGGGGTCGGTGCGTGCTGCGTGCCCGGGAGAGCGGACGGAGAGTGTGTTGTGTGTCTGCGGCAGTTAGTTGTGCATTAGCATCTGCATGTTCCGCATTCGGGTTTCGAGTTTTTTGGGGACGAGAGTGGAGAAGAACGTGTGTCCTGCGTGAACAGGAAGTGCGGGTGTGAAAACTTGGGGTAGGTGAGAGGGATCGGAGCGGTTGTGGTTCTTGTTTTTCCGACGGAGTCGGGCGCGTGACTCAATGGGGAAGAGGCTCGAGTGAATTTCTGGAATTTATTCTAATGCAGGCGAACGTATGGCGTATGGATCCATTGCAGAAAGACTCATGTGATCAAAGTTCAAGAGTAGACTGTGTATCGGGGTTTCGGTTTTGGCTTTGATCTCAGAAATTACACGAGGGACAGATCTTTGCATGTTTTGTTCAATGCGAGATCAATCTTTCCTCGTGGATCGACTACATTACATGAACCAAAGTGGATCGGGGAAGGATGGGGCCGTCTACGCCATTGTTCATCTGCAGTGCTTGAATTTCCAGATGAAAAGCAAAGGGCATTGTTCGAAATATCAAATGAATGAATGGTTGAAAAGGGGTTTCTTATGAACCAAGCGCTTCTGCATGATTATATTCCTTTCAACATGACATCGGAGTTGGAGCTTATCTGCTGCCTTATTTCGGGCTCGAGTCTTTTGTTTTCCTTTGATTTTTAGCGCGTTCAATTTTCACGAGTCCTTTTATCATGAAGTCCCGTTGCATAACGTTTCGGAATCAACATGCTCGAACCGGTGAGGCTTTATGCTTAAAATCGATGACTAGACATTCTGTAATGGTGTGTGGACTGGTGAAAATTGTTGGTACTTGAATTTCGAGATGAAAAGCAAAGGGCACCGTTCAAAATATCAAATGAATGAATGGTTGAAAATGGTTTTTTTTTTTTTTTTTTAATTTTTTTATGATGCTCATGCTGACTTCTTCATTAGCCGTATTTTAGAAATCAAATCGTGAACATTTTGGTTGGGAGTGCTTTTGGGGATTGGGAAGATTAATCTGAAAACTGTTTCTTCTATGGCTGAATTTAAGAGTTTCATGGAGAAGTTAAATACGACAAAACGCAGGGGCTAATAAAAATTGTCGTTATCTGATTAGTTGACCTTTGGTTTGTGAAATTTATATATTCTTTGTATGTTGTCATTCTAGACTAGCTCAAATGGGTCTACTTGACAAAAAAGAAAGATATAGAATTGGTCAAAAGAAAACTGGAGAAAGAAAGGCAGCTCAACCTAGGTTATTTTTCCAAATTACTCTTGGAGGATCACTTCATCTTCTCTAGGATGACAATTTGATGCATCTCGGTTGATACTCATGCTGCCCGCCCTAGATAGGACGGCTAAAACGCACAATCAATAAGCTTTAGGGTCGGGATGGGGCGAATTTTCTTGCCCCGGGGCGGGGATGGATGAGATCGCCCTCGTCTCACAGCTCTACCTCGCTATTCTGCGTTCGAAATATGGAGTTTTCTAATACTGATTTAGTTCCTTTACACAAGTTATAACATTACTATCGTGGTGTACAGTTTTCTACTTTCCGAAAAGTTTCCACAATCTACATGAATACTTCCAATAATGCATTTCTTTTTCTCATCTATTTATCGTGGAAATCTCTCAAGCTAATGCTAATGAATCTCGGGATTCTAGATTTTTTCCCCATAATTGATTCATTCAACTTGCACTTTTTTTTCCATAAATTATTACAAAAATTATACTTCCAATAAGGTTTTTGTCCTCTTGTGCTTTAGGAAGGCTTTCGTTTTTTAACTTGAAATTATGGTGGGGCGGGGAAATCCGCATGGTACGTAGGTGTGTGCTACACGGGCAGGGCCCGAGGACGAGGAATCTCAAATAATAACGGGGGTGAGAATGGGGGATGCAACCCCATATTCGCCCTGCCCCGTTGCCATTCCTAATCAGCTTGATTTTTTTTTTTTTTGGTGAAAAGTGATAAAATACAAGATATAAATAGCGGAAAATTAGGTTGACAAGAGAACACGATCCTTTCGGAGCATATTGAAAATCTACCGTGAAAGTAGGTCAGGAGGACGTTGAAGTTTCTTGACATGATAAAGACTGAGGCTTGGAAGTTTTCGTGATAGGTGGGGTTCTTGAAAGAACGCAAGTTGGCTTAGAGAGAGAGAGAGAGATCATGAATTATAACTCCAAGTCATTAAGAGGGGGCTTGAACCCGGCTGATGCGGGATAATGACTCTTGCATCTACAATTTAAGAATGCATCCATTTCACGATATATATTAAAAGATCGATTATATTGCTTATAATAATGAATGAACGAAAAATATTTTCAATGTCCACAAAAATATTTAAATATAGATTGTTGTCAATAACGGAAACATTATTTATTTTCATTGATTATTTATTTCAAGTGATACAAGCAACCACTTCTAAAAAAATATTTTGAAAATTATTCATTTGATCACGAAACAAACAAGCCTAAATGAAACAAAAATTTCCAAAGGGTAGTTTCGATTAGGTCCCAAGTACATGACTTGTTTAAACACGCACCATCCTAAAAGAGGAAAAAGGAGTACATGGTCACATTTTCTTTTTCCGGCTAAGTAATGGGAAACCTTTCTACTGGTACACGAGTCCGATTTCCTTTCACCGGAAAATCACCTTGGTAAATCATATGTTTCACCAGCTGGTCAAATAATCTATTATGAGTAGTAGTTGTAGTCTGCCTACTTCAACCCCAATTATGCGAGATAGCCAGTTTGGCCACTATTTAGGCTTACTTTTAGAAGACGATTAGCTCTTCCCCATCCATGTCACATAATAGTGTTGTAGGCATCCACGGTTAATTTGCTTTCAACTGATGTTCATACTTTCTTGATGACTTTTCCCCATGTCATTAATTCGGGAACGGATTTCTGACTAGCTTGTGCATTGGAACATCTGTTATCTTGTGTGTAGGGAGAAATTTCATGGCTTCTAGCACATTGATGGTGCATGTAGTAACGGGCATGATAATATCAAACCTTTTGATTCTGGTGTAAAAATTGCCCAGCAAGTCCTAAACATATTATATAAGTACCAATTCAGGCATGAAATTTCTAATTTGACCGATGTAATGTAGTCCTAGATCTTTTAATGATCTTCCAAAATGGTCTATACGTCTAATTTAGGTTGGGAAATTTTAATAGATCTAGTAAGTATTGACCATCCCACGATGCATGACTGGTGCTTACTTGGATCATCGGCCATCGTTATGAAAACTTAACAAAAACAAAACCCTAAAGGCGTCACTTCCCTTCTTGGTCGTTCACTGAAGGCCCCAAAGCGATCTCGCCCCGAATCACGTATAAACCCTAAAATTCTATAACCGAAGGAAACTTTTCCCGCAAATTCGATCCTTTCTTGCCATTTCCCTCGAGTAAATTCTTCAACTTGGCAATGAACATTGGAACCCAGATCTCGGTTTCGGATTTTTAAGCCTGCTCTGTTCCTCAGCTTGTCTCTGCTTAATCCTAAGTTGTCTGGCAGTGGGAGCTTGGCCAATTGCTAATTGACCTACTTTCCTGCTGACCACACGGATCTCCGCAAGCCCATCGCCGAACTCCTTGCTCACCTTCCTCTCTATGCAGGATAAGGATCTCTGTGGAGCATGTTTTTGATCTTGGACGACGGCATCTTGTCAAGGAACCGAGACTCGATGGTGTCGACGCACGTCAAGGCCATGTGGAAGTTGCCCATCTAGAGGTGGAGATTGGTACTGGAGCAAAGATTCAAGAGGCTGATGCCGGAGCCAACGGCAAGATTGATGTTGACAGAGACATCGCCAGCCTTGAGGTAGGCATCGAGGGAGTTGAGGAGAGGGAGAGAGAGAGAGAGAGGGCGATGTACTGGAGGGTGGAGATGGAGCGCGGACTTGAGGGAATCGGAATTGGAAAGGAGGGATCGGAGGTCGTTGATGGCGAGGATGAAGTCCTAGCAGTGGACCTTGTAGACCTCCTCGATTTCGGACTCCTCGGTGGAGGCGAAGTGGCTAAGGTGGTGGAGGAGGTTGTTGGGCTTTCCGGCGGCGAAGGCCTTGTGAATGAGGGACCCGAGTTCCTCGTTGTTGCAGATGGCGGGGAAGAGGAGGAGCTGATCCTGCTTGAAGGTGGAGTCTCCGCCATCTGTGGCTGCGGCGGGGACCACCCTGCACCGTGGTTTGGTGGCGGATTGCATCTTCCATTTCAACATTGTGTGTGTGAAAGTCTTTCTCTTCTGTGGATCGATGGAGAGAGAGAGAGAAAAAAACACCAAACCCGAATCTATACATTAAGTTGAAGATGAACGGTAAAAGAAAAAACGAAAGAGAAGAAACGAAAAAAAAAAGAGAAAATGAATTAGAAAATTCAAAAATGTTTTTAAAAATGATGTCATTTTGAGTAGGGGTAGTCCATGTTAAATGGTTGGTCGTGATATGTAAGCCTATTGACAATAAGTCAGCTATCATGTCAGCAGTTTCTAATCAATTTAGGCCAACTTGGTCACATTGCAAAAACATAAAAATGTTTAGGGTTATATTGACAAATTGAAAAGTCTAAAATTGAATTGGCATCTCTATTCAATATGTTTTAGACTTTTTGGTAATTTTCTTGGTTCCAATAGATTGACTAAGTAATTATGACTCAAAATAAATGTTCTACATCTAACATGTGCTATACATTATGATAATACTAAGACAAAGTAGTTGCATGCTAATCGCATGGCTTGCCCTTAACAATGCTATCAATCCCAACGAAAATAATTTATCCATAATTGTAGGACAAAATCTAGGCGATATATAGGGGTGAGCATTGGAAATAGACCAGATCAGCCAATTCTAGGCAGTTCTTGGTTCCTAAAATGTGGAATCGGTGAAAATCGGTCCAATTCACAATTTTGGATGTGGATAGAATCACTCGGATTAGATCAACCAAAATCTTTTTCATTTATAATTCTTACTACTGCAAAACATTTGGGGTTGTATGTGTAATTTCATACTCTCAAAACCCTAAATGCCAATTCTCATATTGTCGTTGAAGCCTCACTGTCTTGCCCATTCTCAGCCCCTTCTGGCTCGATGCCTTCCTATCGCTTGACGCTATCTCCAGCTTCAACTCTCGCCTCACCATTGACGCAAGAGTGTCGTGTGAAAGCAGCATCTGAAGTGGGCCCTTAAGAGTCCATATTGCAATGCCAAATGCCTTAGTGGTCACACCCTGTTGCATTTTCTTTGTCCTTAATTTCTATATAGTCAATCAATAAGACCCACGATGAGACTCTCTTTCTTCCTCTCTTAACTCTCTTAGTGGTAGTCTTGTAGGGAATAGGAAAAAAGGGGAAAAAGAAGAAGAAAAGAAATTAAGCATCGGTGATTCCAGGTTCTAGAACTAGATGGGTCTTTTCCTAGTTCCACAAATTGGGAATTGAACCACCCTGAAACCAATCCTCCGTAATGATACACTATTCATTGGGAACATATGTTAATATGTGAGTACATACACATGAGTATCGATTATTTCAGTGAATCTCTTTTCAATCGTAAAGAGAAGCTAATGCTACCAAGTGCCTTTGCCTCAACCTCTTGACGCTTGGTGCAAATTTTCAACAAATGTATGCTATATCTATGAAGTTTCGCATCGACTTTTGCAAATATTTTACCTCTCCCCCTAACTTTATATCTCTATATTTGGTACTAGCTATTCTTGATACTAAGTTATTTACTTCTGATATCTCCATCAAAATTACAATCTTCGTAAAAATGGTCACATTTTAGTTTTGGATCAAATATTTTATTACTATTGTTATCTCAATTGCTATGTCAACAAACTTGAAGTACTTAAACTAATGAGAGCCTTTTTTCTATTCCATAGGAGAAAGTAAGCAATAAGTTGTTTAAGTAACGGTCACATGACCTTTGTTGTATCAAGCATTTGAATGTAAATCTTACCCGACAACATGTGCTAGTATGAAAAAGAATAATTGTATAATTATATTATTGTATATACATTGGCAAATCATCAAGAGATCTAAAACTAAATTAGCCAAATTGAAAATTTTAGAATTGAATTGGCCGCCATACATTAGGTTTATGACTTTCTTTTTTGTGTAATTTTCCCAAAGGTATAAAGGCATCACCAAAGAGTAATTTCTCAACGTAGTTAGGAACTATCTATAGGAAAAGTATCCCATGCAAGTAATAAGTAATTTATTGACGTGAGAAGTAACTTTTCACGAGAAAAGTGTTAGTAAATATCATGTAATTATATTAAGTGCATTTTCAAAAGAATTTTTATATTAAATAGTAACTATTAAGGAGTTAACATACCTTGATTTATACGTGGTCACTAACCTTTAACACCATAGAAGGAACTTCCCATGTATGTACAATAAGTAGCTCCTTCAACTGCTAGGAAATTTCTCACGAGGAAAATTAAATCAATCATACTAAATAACATCAGTTGAGCTGTTGTTAGGATCTTGTTGAATTGGAAAAGTAATTATTGGTGTAATTATGCATTTAATGACTATTTTCATAAGCTAGGGAGATGAGGGCAAAGGTCTGGCTACTTGAAAGCCAACGAAATACCTTATAAGCTTCGAAGTTCAACTTATATCGATGATTTTGACTGAGAGCAACTTGCATGTAGTTTGCAATATCCTGATATGACCTACAGTTCTCGAATTATAAATCCTTAAAAGCTGGAATAAGTTGCACCGGCCATAACATGTCACAGTTAATGCTTTTCCTATGTTGCTAACAATTTTTTACCAAAAAAACTTTCTATTTGGGACTATCGAATTCTGTCATATTGGCTAGTTCTAGACAGACCGATAATCAATGAAATTTTCATAGTTTGTAACATTTTCACAGTCAGTAAAATTATCCGTGAATTTCTTTTTGTCTTTTGTTTTTATTTTTGCCGATTTTAGCATAAGGAAGCATAGGAACAAACCCTGAACCACCCAGCAGACAAAAGTTAGGACCAATTCATATTCGCCTCATTATTTTCCTCAGGTCTTGTCCCAAACCATGTGCACACTTCCCAGCGCTGATGGTAACGTTTCATGCTCCACTGCCACCATCTCTTTAAAAAAAAAAAAAAAAAAAAAAAAGAGGAAAAAAAAAAGAAAAAAAAGAAGAAGAAGAGAGAGAGAGAGAGAGAGAGAGAGAGAGAGAGAGAGAGAGTTACCAGTCTTGCATTATTTTCCTCACCACCTAATATATATATTTTCTACATTATTTATATGCATAATATATATTAAACATAACGAATAATAACAGCAGGAATGGGCTGGAAATCAGAACAATTATTTTTGCCCACAGATAATGCCTTGGATTAGGAGGACAATCATTATCCCACGCCAATTTCCTAAATTTTATTTTATGTGGTTCTTCAAAAGATCTTGATTGTATCATTTTAATGTTTATTTCCTAGTTGATACATCTTACTCTAAACCACTCATGATAAATCTGTGATAATTAAAATCTTTCTTCTCGATGCACTTCTTTTCCGGTGTAAGGAGCTGTGGCATCATATTTAAATGAATCATTTGTGTCTTGACTTATCAATGCATGCAATGAACTATGAGTTTCAAATTCGGGAATTTATAATAGTTAGTTTGGTATGACACGTTGGATGTACTGTGCAGTGACTGTGCTAGCTTCAAGACGCTGCAACTTGTGCGTTTGATAATTCATGTTTCGAGCTGTAACGCATTGAAGTTAGATTACCATACCTAGGGTTTTCCTTTTTGTGGGTTAAATTAAAAAGAAAGATGAGAAAGAGTTTATTACCTAGGTCACTTCATTCAATCTTGATTTATTGAGAATGGGCCGAAGATTGTGGACTAAAAGTATGTGATGAAATTGGGCTTGCATTTCTTTGTCCCGGCCCAGTGTTTCTACGAGTCCTTATTCATTCTCCTGGGCCTAATTACGTAGCAAACGAATGTCTAATTTGCATGTTCTGCATTTTATTTTCCTGCTAACCATGCTATTTGCTCCTTTCCAGCACCAAAAATTCTTTTTGGGTCATAGGTCTTTTGTGATTTTATGTCATTTTTAAAAAGAAAAAAAAAGGTCAACCTGTTTCATAAATACTATGTAAAAGTTGTGTGCTCCAGATCTGCACGAACTATTCGATTACATTAGTTTTCAATATGGTGCTATTAATGAGTACTCTCGAGCTGCTGTCAAAAATCATTTCAATATTCAAAATATCAATTGTACAATAGTGGCGTGCATTGAAACTAAAAACTTCACTTGTCGGGTTGTCTAAGTGTATTAGAACACATTACAAAAGTAAAAATTTATAACATCAACAATTAATTAAACATAAGCACTCAACAAACTAGTACTCTCAATTAATCAAGTTAAATACCCATAACTACATTTTACGACCATCTAGGATCGAACAACAATGTATAGGGATCAAGCAACGATGATCGACACAAGCTCTATACTAATTAACTTTTCTAAGTTGCACATAAATATCCAAACGTGAAAGATTATCTTTATTAGTAGCTATTTTTCGTGAAATGAAAATGAGAGAATACTGATAGAAAATTTACAAAGAAAATTAGGTACATTGAGATAATGCCGCATAAATAGTATGTTAAATGATGCGATAGGCCATTTAAGTGGGTTTTTAATTGAGGGAGTCGTGCTAAAAATCACATTTCCGACCAATGCACCTCGATGATATACTAATTTCGCAATTCAAATATTTAGCGACTTTTCTCTTCACTTCAATGGCGATGCCGATCGTCCTTGCGTTCCCATGTTTTGTACTTGCTTTCTCAGTTGACTTTTCACCGCATGTTAAGATCCGTTGTCCTACCATGTTTGTAGTTTCACATCATTTGTCTTTACATGACGTCATTCTCTCAGTGCTTAACACTGTTAAATCCACCCGGATATTTTATTTATATACATATATGTGTGTCTGTATTTCATCTATAACGTTCTAATGGGTGACGTCACCGTGGTCAACTCTGAATCAAAATTATTGGTGTGGCATTCCATGGTGATGCGATAATCCGAAATTCAATGATGCCTTCAACTTATGTCAGACAATTAATCTATCAGATCTAATATTTATTATAAGTTGTCCAAACCCTAAGATTCTTGTATTACCCTATGCCTCATTGCCGCGTGTCTTTTTATGATTTTTTTTTTAATTATATTTGAATTTTTGGATACATCTATCAATATTGCACGCGGAATATGAAATGATTTTATAGGTTGGCCAAGATATTTAATTGCTGTCGTGGCTTCTTGTGTATCACTACCATGTTCGGCACATAAAGAACTTACAAATTTTGTCAATTTGATACGATGGGAAACACGGTTGCTTTTGATCGAATCTAATAGAAAGTGAGACCTGCGTGGCTTATGCGTAATTATATGGAGAATTAGGTCTAGATAAAGATATGATTCTTCTTTTATTATTTTTAATTTTTTTATTTGCAAAGAAAAACTTTGTCATAAATCCACCAAATGCATCCCTTCCCAATTGGCTGCTTAGCTATGGTGTGTGATAGTGTCTTCATCAATAATTGATCCACACAAGATGATCCACCCACTGAAACTCCTCCCTATACTTAGTGGCCTCTCGGCTTTTCCTCTCATTTTTATACACAGTAACAAAGAATTCTTTTGCTCTCCACTCAATGTGATGTCTCCATTATAAATGTTAGTTGGTTGCTTTGTTTCTTCTCTCTTGGTTTTCTCTTCTTGGCGAGCCCCTTTTCGATTGGACCCGAGGCGTCAGCTTGCGATAAACTGTCGATCTCAATGTGCATGTATAGCTGAAATCATCCCTAACTAGAAATAGTACACTCGATCAGCCATTTCTCGATCACAAGAACAGAACCCCGAAAATTCAAGAACCAGATAAGTCTAATGGAGATAAAAAGGGGGTTTTCGGAGTGAAGTAGCACCACAAAGATTAGGGTAGTAATGATTTCAGATGATTTAATGTGTCTCCATGATGCTCGGGCAAAGTTGACTCAAGAATATGGGAGACTCGTGGTTTTTTTTGGGCCAAGAGCGATGCCATGCATGTAGGAGAAGCCAAATTGCAATTTGGCGTTGAATGGGTGGAACAGATGAAAATGTGAGGATGTGGCCTTCTTTAGAGAGGACCCAGAAGAGAGAATATGATGAATCCCTAGTATTTTAACTCGTAATAGTACGCCTCTAGGGTTTCTAGTCCTAGAAGAACTATGCTTAGAATGCTGTGGAATCAGAGGGATATAGCTGGAGTCCATTAGAATTCGAGCAGCTAAGTGGCCTTTCCTTTTGGGCAAAAAAAGAATCTCCAATGTTGCTCTTCCTTGTCCTCAACATTTTCCGAATTTAGTATGAGAATGATCGGGTGGTTCCTCTTTTGAATGACGCAGATGATTGGATAGGGCCTCTGGGCCTCTCTGGTTATGGTGGAGCTCATCAGACACATTGCATAGTGGGGGTGAGCTTCATGAGGGTGCGGGAAACAAGGGAATTGGTGTGTTTGGTGGTCCATGAGCAAATTTCTTATTATTGCAAAAGGGAGACCCATTCTGGCATATGGGCAACAAGCTTCTGAAACGAAGTATTTTCCAAGACTAAGAGGGATTGCTTAATCAAACATCCCAAAAAAAAAAAGAAAAGGAAAGATCTAATCAAATGGCTATCTAACCATAGATGGCGGCCGGCGATGGTCGAGGCCACTCACCCGAGATGGCGATTGTGGCCACTACCCGAGAGAGAGCCGGTGCAAGTTGTGGAGGCACAATGTTGATGGTGGCAAGCCGATGGTGAACACGATTTGTGGGACAACATGAATAGTTGCGATGGCCAGCGGTGATGGAGCGGCCCGTCATCGAGGGTGTAGATCGAGGAAGGCAGAGAAGGAGAAGGACTAAAATACCTTGAATAAGTTTAAAATCTTTAAAAAATATTATAAGAATAAATTTTCCTAAGTTTTTTTTTTTTTTTTTTTAAATTTTAAATTGATTTTTAGTTGAGTTGGCTTTAAATGTCTTTTTTCCGCCCATTGCTCCACTTGACAGATGGACCAGATTTTTAGTTAGTTTTGAAAATATCCACGACCATGCTAAATCGAAGTTAATTTATAGGGACGAGATAATGAGCAAAAGTTGAGGGACTAATTATAGTAGCGCGTGGAACTTTGTCTTTTGACAGCGTCATTAATTAGAACTAAAAATGTCTAGAATGTTTTACCTTTGGTAAAATTCAACTTGTGAAAATCATAAGATTTAAAAACAGTGATTGGTAAGAGAATCGCCCCAAAACTTAAAGCCAACCTATTTGAAGGTGGCAACGGAGTTTACTGACCCCTACTTAATTTACCCTAAATTTCGAAATATAAATAATTCGAATAAGTTGACTTTGTGCTAAGAGCTATTTAGATCGGTCCGAAGGTCAGGGAAGGCTGGGGTTTGTTGATGCCGGCAAAAAGAATATATATATCTTGTAAAATGGCGGGGTCTAAAAAAATTGATCAGTACCATCGAAAATCTTAAATTATGTCCATCGTGACATTAACACACAACTTTTTTGTGTCACAAAAATTCATAAATTATGTCCATTGTGACCTAACACCTCAAAGTTTTTGCATTACTCAAGCCCTCGAACTTGTACTGGTATGGGGATAATTACCAAAAAAAAAAAATCCTAAATTTATTGTATGAATGCCAATTTTTAATTCTAAACATTTTAGTTCTAAACATTTTGATGATTTGTCAATACAATCGTTGAGGTGGCCGACAACCATCCTACATGGCATGATCAACTTTAACATGAAAAATTATTTTGATTTTTATATATTTTTCTACTTTTTCCTTTTCTTTCCCTTTTATTTTTTCTTTTATTTTCTTTCTAAATATTTTACTATGGTTGAGGAGGGATTGTTGTGGCTAAAAGAAAAATAAAAAAGAAAAAAGAAAAAAGAAAAAAGAAAAAAGAAAAAAGAAAAAAAATAAGAGAAATGATATGAAAACTGTCAATTACCATTAGCTGTGCCTTGTGGGATGGTCGATGTCCATATTGACGAATTTGAATCAAAATTGCCTAAAATAACTACATTGATAGATCATCAAAATATTTATTTAAAATTGGCAAAATTGAAAATTTTAACAATATGTTTATAAATTTTTTTTTGTTGGTAATTTTCCTTGCAAGTGTGACAAAGTACCTTCCATCTATTATCATCAACCTTAAACTTTGGATTCTAAAAAATTCCTGGTGGATTCCGAGCATATTTCTTGGGGTACCGACCACACTAGAAATGTTTGAGGCAATAGTGATAGATAGAGGGTATTTTTGTTATATTAATAGAAGTTTTGGAATTTTAATAACACAAAAAAAGTTTAGGATATTAGTATTTTTCCCAAAATAAAAAAATCAAGCTGCTGGAGTCTTTGAGAATAAAGATGATATTGAATTCCAAATGTAATATTCCAATTTTTTTTTCATGGTGTTGAATTCCAAATGTAAATTTAAAGTCCAAAGTGTAATATTTAAAAATGAAATGGTGAAAAGTATTGGTATAAGTAAAGTCAATGACCTTTTTTTTGTAATTTTCTCCGAAAATTATGCCGAAGCAATAGCCATATGAATTGCAAAGCTAGAAGCATATAAATCTATGGCAACAAGAAAAGCATATCCCAAAAAAGATTGGGGAAAACGTTTAGCTTAATTTGGGTTGATTCTCACTCTTGTGAGAATGTTCTGTTAATGAACACCCAAGAACTAAAGCTCTCACAAATATCCAATGCCATTAGTCCGTCAACTAGGTTGAACATTTAGCCAAAAATAGATTGAATGGGATTTTGTGGCAAAGGGAAAAAAGAGTAGAGGGAATTGGACAATTATAGAAGAAATTAAAGTTGACAAGTGGGAACAATTTATCATCATGTCACCTACTAGGTTATATGCAAGACGACTTTATTTCTGATATAAATCGAGAAATGAAAAATGAAAACTATTGTGGTGCACAAATTATATTATAGTGGGCTAGCCAAATTGATAAGACTCGAAACAAAATTACATCTCAAGAAACCCTCATCAGGGTTTTAATCTTAATGGAGAAAGATCTGAGCAGAAAGCCTTGCATCTTTAGGTGTCATTTGTCATTGTAATTATTAGGAATACCATGACATCGTATAAAGGGTTAGACGAATACTCTAAGAGGTCGGACACCAAAAATTGGAAAAAGGTATGTACTTGTCTATCCTCTTTACATGCTAACCACATGGTGCATAGGAGCCTCATAGAATATCTCCACTTCTAATAGCTATAGAGAAGAGACGCGTTTTAATTCCATTTTCTAGCATGATGCTTTCATGAAAGGACAATGACTATCGAGATATAGCCCTCAATCTCTAGAGTTGACCCAATTCATTGGGCATCCGAAAATCTCAAGTCAAAATTGGAGGTTACTTAATCAAATCCGGCGATGTGATAATTTTATTTTAGAATTTTAGATTATCTCAGGTATTTGGGAAAATTTTTGTTAGTTCTCTTATTAGGTTTTAGATAGTATTTCCAGAGATTTTCTTTACTTTTACTTAGTAGTTTCCGCTTAAGCTTGATCTAGGATTCATTTAGGATTTTTAGTCTAACTTTCTATATTGCTACTATGTCCTTCCGTTAAAACGACTCATCTTTGAATTAATGGTTAATACCAACAAAAATTCCAAATCGATGCATCTATGACAAATTTATAACAAATTAATTTTCGACTACAAAAAAATTTCAAACCGGTATATCAATAACAAATTTACCATCAATTAGCTTCTATCAAATTTTACCATTAAATTTACTGACATGTCAAGTCCACGTGGAAATCCATAAGATTAATATCACGAAAAACTATAAATTTGTACATTTATGACAAATTTACCCCAAACTAATTATTTAGGTTATTAAAAGCACGGAACTGATGCATGCATAACTCATATTCCCTATGAAAATACTCCCATACAAGGCCAAAGTTGTGATGTGCCATCGAGTGTATTTTCTAGATTACTCTAACATCGCATCTATATTAGCAATACCTGAATTTTTTTCTTTTCTAATTTAAACAAATATTACTAACAGGAAAAATACTTTGCTATTAAAGTAAAATCAGCGCAACCATTCATCATTAGCAACATCCTGAGGTAAAGTATACTAGAGATCCTTGCAACCATAATTTGCACACAAACGAAGATAACCTCCATTGATCAATCCATAATTATTATACAATATAAATCTTAAATGACAAAGGAGTTCGTTGTAGCATTAGAGAGGTTTGATTATGGCAAGAAATAGAAACGAGCACCAGCAATATCGATGAGGTAAATCAATCAGTGAATGCCAAATCTAATAAGAGAGAATATATTCACTCACCTTTGCGATTTTGAAAAGCATAGTAATTTGTCTCTGTCACCATTTTCATAAAACTTCATCGTGAACTATAAAGCTACGGAGGAGAAAGAGCCTTAACTCCTTCGTTACTTTCATGGACTTTGGATGTGAATTATAGAGTTATGGAGGAGAAAGAGTTTTAACTTTCTTGCTGTTTTCATAAAGTTTTGACATGAACTAAAGAACAGCGGGGGAATTTTGAAATTTCAACATAAACTAAAGACACGGAGGAGAGTGAGACGACAAAGGTAGGATTTTTTTCTCAGAAATCTCGTTGCCCCTCATTCTTCAAGGATTAAAAATCCTTTTAAAGTTTGAATTTGTTTATTTAATATCTAGGTTTTCTACTTCATTTTTATTTACTATTTTCCTTCTCTTTTTAAATTTCTTTTATTTCTTCTTTATTCCCTTCCACCATTATTTAATAAAAATTTATTTAGCAATAAATTATACTAATATACCTAAAATATGTAAATACTAAATATGTATTTATGGAATAACAAGAGATGAAAGTATTTAAATAAAAATGAAAGTTATTATTCTGCAAGTTCTTTTTTATATTAACACTCAAATATTATTTATTTATTTATTATTTGAAATGATTAATTTAAGAAGTTTTTTTGGTTGAAATTAATCTAAGAAGTTTGTTACTCGATAAAAATACCGTTTATACAATGGATATAAGAATTTTACTTACCTTTATCTCACTTCCCTCATGAAATATTTCATCCAGGTTATATCTCTCTTATATTCAATCTTATCCTGTTTTAGGCAAAAATTAAATACAAGATATGATAAATTTTATCTTATCCCGACTTTTATTGTGATTACCAAATGTAACCTTAAGATTTTGTAATATTTGATAGGGCTTGTTTCTTAAGTTAAAATGATTTTTGATGGTACATTGGGCATCTTAGATTTAATTCTCCTCAATTGTACGGTAACCACTATTTTTTTAATAAAAAATAATAATCGTTTATGACAAAAAAAAATTGGTTCAAGCTCAGTTTACTTGGAAACTAGAGGTAGAAGTGATGGTTCATAGCCTCTAACTGGGAATCGAATTGGTTCAAGCCAGTTCTGTTACCCATGAACCTACCTGATTCAACTATGAGCTGGCGTAGAATCGACTGGTGAACATCCTTATGAGATATGTGACCAAAAATAAAAAAATATTTTTATGAGGTAGTCGAGTCTTCATGCCCACGTTATTGGATTATAAGAAAATGACAAATCCCTCATAAATGTAATTGTTAAACACTACCTTTCTTCCTTTTATTTTCTTTGGCTCGATCACAACTCATTAATTCCATTGCTAACTTTTGAGCAAAAATATAAAAAGTTCCATTTCCAACAAAGACAATCAAAGCCAAGTGGGGTCTCTAAATTACTTTGGTTCCATAACGCCTCATTGCCATTGGCGACTCGTGCCAAAAGCAAGGATCAGCTGCGCATGCGTATCTCCTCATCTTTGAAATGATGCATGCAAAATACAATTTGCTAATCTCCATCTGGTAGCTGTAAAGAGCAGTGAGTGATACAGCTCATCCTCAGAGACAACCAGTTGATTTTCTTTTCCTCGTTCCATTCTGAGTTCTACATATCGTTAGGATATTACTTGCACGTAGGGGTCTAGGATTTAATTTTGATAGACACTTTATATGTACTCAAAAGAACCAACATAAATCCACTTGGGCAATGTTTGATGACTCATTTATATGTGGGGATTATAGGGACATCTTGGACTTTATGTGGTCTTTGGCAACGGCAGTATGATCATAGGTATCTAAATATAGAGTTGAAAGTGAAATATAGCCTTTTAAGGGCAAAGAGGACGGGTTCAAGGGTAAGGTTTTTCTTTTTCCCATCTTAGCTCGTTAATGGGGAGAGTGAGTGAATAAGGATAAGCAATGACGACCTTATTAGCCTATGGCTATCTTGCGAAAGACGTGCATGGTCGTCTCTCTCTCGCATGCGCACATAAGGACTTGATTCAATGATTGTGGAAGTAACTGAGGCAAGAGGGTTCGGATAACGTGCCACTCATATTATGATACTAACATGGTGGAGCGTGAACGAATATCTATCGCTCATCGAGCATGAGAAGTATTTTTTAGTCGTACATGTGACTTGTCTTTTGGTTGTTGTAATGATTAACATTACAATTTCAATGTTCAGTGTGCTTGGATGAGCATACATTAGGATGAGCCACCTCTCGAAAGTCCCTATTAAGGTTGCCTTTATATTGAGAAATAAAACCTTAAAATTCGATATGCAATGGGATAAAACTAACAGTACCTCAAGTGAGTTAAGTATGAGTATTAAAATATAGTATCATAACAAAAATTATTTTTGTAATTGTATGATTTGTGGACGACCCATGTGAAAGTATGCAGGGGGTAATGAACAAGTTCGATGAATATGAGAAGTAATTGCAGAGGTCAAAGATCTCGGATTAAAGTGGGGCTCCTATAAGGCTCCAACGACAGTGAAGATGGCAACGGTGAATCGGATCGCACATCGAGTAAAGGGAGATTGTCACTTGATTATATATATGTTAAACTCAATAACTCACAATAGGCCCCTTTGGTGTAAGAGTTTGGATTAAGGATGAAACATTAGTATTAAACATGCTTAGGTGAGAGCATTTTGTAATAAGTTAAGTTACTTGGATTAGGCAAGGCTGCACTTTCAAAAAGGACAAACCGCGAGAATTAGCATGTCATGAATGAAAGTAAACAATATCTCAGGGTCTATTGTTAATGCCAAATTCAATTATACTTGTAAACTTTTCATCGAATTTTGAATGCATTACATTTGGAAAAAGTATTATAAAAGTCCTAAATTTATTGTATTTGTACCAATTTAATCATGAACATTTTGATTTAGTGTCAATTTAGTCATAAACCTTTTAACTTGGTGTCAATTCAGTCATTCTAGCTAATTTTGGCTAGGTTTTGCTTATGTGAATGTCAGTCGACTTACGTGATAGGGTTAGCATTGATATGAATAACTTTTAATAGTTTTTTAATAATTTTTTCCAATTTTTTTTTTATTTCATTGTTTTTTTCTTTACTTCTTCTTTTCCCTACCTTTCCTTCTTCCTCCAATTGATGGCTAGTCAACGACCTACCAGAGGTAAGGACCAATGAGGGCAGCTTTGCGCCGGGCTCCTCATTGGCCATGGGTGAGTCCCGACCTTACCAATTCTAACAAGGTCAAGCTTTGCCCAACGAGCCCTAGGGAGGCTAGAGCCCTTGCTAGAAGGTCACAACCTTTAACCTAGCAAACTTTGGCAAGGGCTTGAGCCTCACCAGTGATTGGGCAAGGCTGCTTTTGCAGTCCTTGGTGAGTTTCCCAAAGGTTTGGCGAGGCACGACCTCGTTGGATTTGGGAAAATTGAGCTTTGCTAGTGGCTGTCAACACTCACTAGAGGATGAGAAAGTTGAGGTTGACTTCATTGGCCCTCGCCTTTGGCTGGTCACTAAGCGGCAATTGAATGGAGGAAGAAGGAAGGGTAGGGGAAGAAAAAGGAATGAGGAAAAGAAAAGAATCAGAAAAAAGGAAAAATAAATAAATAAAATAAAAATTTATTGAAATATTATTAAAAATTATCAACGTCAGCATTGGTCACGCTACATAAGTTGACCGACGTCAATGTCAGCAAAATCCAACCCAAATTACCTGAAGAGACTGAATTGGCACAAAGTTAAAATGTTTATGATTAAATTTGCACCAATAAAAGATTTTATGACTAAATTGGCATAAATGCAATATGTTTAGTACTTTTCCAACAATTTTCCCTATTCTACTTGAATGATATTAGGATTGGAAGGAACAGGAAATTATAGTCAATGCTATCACTTGGCGTTTTCAAATTCGTGGTTAAATATTACATAAAATCTTATTAGATTAAAAATGGGATATTATGGGAAATATTATAAGACAAATATTTCCGACCAATAAGGAGAAGTCCATCTCCAATTTTTTCTGGGGTCAAATTCCATCCAATCCTTGTGGTGTCTAGCATTTTGCTTACCTAATGAGCCGTGGCCAACCGCAATCTCCAATGTTGGAACAACCAGTTTTATCCGATTCCTAGATACTCAAATCAATATACTAATCCGAAATATTACACATGATTCATGGTCCAAATCTGTTGTTCAATCGCAAGGCCCACGTTTAACTACATTCCTACTTTTTTCACGAGCTGCCTTTTTCTTGAAAAGGCAGAATCCAACATAACCTAAACCACCGCAGAGCAGGTAAAATAAAGGAAAGAAAAAGGGCCAATGGTCTTCGGGAAATAGATGTCGTGTAATGCACCGCACAATCGACACGTTACACGGAACTGACATTGGTGGCCAGCAGACGCGCATGGCACAAAACAAAGATTTTCTATATTCGAGGATTTGATAGTCTTTGATTAGGACATACATTGGGAACTTACCTAAATAAAGGTACACAGAGAGGCTTTTCTCGTTTGGGGTTGCGTTTTGAATTCGATCGTTGTCTTCCAACATAATCCATCCATAGTTTGGTTTGACATTGCGAACACAATTGCATCCACGTGGAAGGATTGTCACAAAATCATGTTTATCATTGATGAAAAGATTTAATTTGGAGTGACTAGAAAATTAAAGATTTGATTGAACATAAGGATGTAATTTGCGTGTTTTGTTTTGGTAGTTACGTAATCTTTTATCTTACAATTCTAAACAAATGGATTAATGGATAAAGACATGTGATATCGTACCACTTACGAAGTTCAAATCCCAAAATATATATAAATAAAGAGAGCTTTCAAACATAGTCTCTCATTTATGTTATCTTCAGATAAGTCGTATATAAAAATAAAATAAGTCATATACACAATAGTGCAAATGATATATTTAAAATTAAACATTTTAAGAATAGCTTTTATCACTCTCTTGATAACAATTGAGTAAATACGTATATAACCATGATAGCTTCGTTACCCTCAAATTTAGAATGAAAAAATAGGAAAAAAAACGACAAAGTTACAGCAACATTCTGAAGCAACATGAAAGATCAACAAAGCTGCCTTAGAGTTCAACTCCTCCGTTCATAATGCAATTATTTCCCTTCGAATATATTAAATTAATATCACATAGTAAAGTATTTCATAAGAAATTTACCTCTTCTAATTAGATTTTGTTTTTTCTACACAATATCGTATTTTCTGAATATAATGTTGTTTACTTAGTATTCCTTTATCGGTAAGATATTTGATTTATATAATTATACAAAAAAATTACCGCTACATAGTTATCCACAGCTATCAAAGCAGACATGGCAATTTGCAAAACCTGAGCTAAGTTTTTAGTTTCAAATTGAATCTAACGATTATTTGCATTGAGTATGGTGCACCATATGAATCTTAGCCCCATCAGATTCGGTTATGGAGCATCACAAGAGATCATTATACCCAAAACAGTTAATAGCGTAAAGATGTCACATATAAAAAGTCAAAACAAAACCAATGCTGAGTTTTTTTAGTAGAAATGAATAAGTTGAAAAATATTTTCTTAAAAATTGTTGCTTGTATTGCTTAAAATAATTAGTTAATAATTTTTTCATAATTGACAGTGATTTATGTTCAAACTTCATATGCATGATAAAATATTTTTCATTCATTCATTCATTTTTGTAAACGATATAAGTCATTGATTTTAGGATATGGTTTACATATCATTCATTCCCACAAAACAAACCAACCTTAAGATGGTCAACAATTCACAAACATTCTGTCAATCTCTTGCAGGTTCAAACCTGAAATGTCAAAGTTGATTTGCTGACCAAGCCCACTAAAACTGTCGGGATAATAATAAAAACAACAATAAAACAAGTCTGGATTAAACGAAATTCCTACAAAAAGAAAATACTAACATAAAAGAAACCATGAAAAGCACGTTACGGTACGTACAGAGAATTAATTGGGCACCGACATGGCTCTCACTTAAATCAAATTGACTTGAATTAAATTAAATTAATAGTTTGGCACTCCATGTCACCCCACTATCATCTCCACAAATTACCATCCGGCATAAAACTCCTAACCCACTTCTAGATTTTTCATCACCATCCACATGATCGATCAATCATCAATTAATTAATTAATTAGCGAACTAATTAAGTAATTAATTAATCATGGGTGCACATGCACGATCTCATGTGCAATGGCGATAATGGATTACACACCATCCCCTCTTACAGAGCCGCATGATGTCTCCTGAAAATGATTCTAATTTGAGGGAATCCTTAAACAATTCTGGAAAACTTCATTTTGAAAAGAAAAATAGAGTTAAATAAAATCTGCCAAAAAAAAAGGTTAGATGACGCACATCTGACTAGAGAAAACAAGACGCACCACATTAAAAATGAGTGATTAAGCTAATTTGATTAAGTGGTCGAGTGGAAGTTGCACTAACTTTGTTTATTCTTGGGGCGATAAAGTGAGATCAAATGGGAAGATGACCAAGAAAGGGCTTCCCCCATTCTCTGTTAGATCTGAAGTGTGGGGAAGGGGGGGGGGGGGGTTGGAATTGTTGTCTGATTTATGGGATTATATATATTAAGCACCTAGAATTTTTTTGGGGATTTATCTGATCTTTTTTTCTTGGTTTTTTGCCGTATAGTTTTTCAGAGTTCATTGACTGGTCTCTCTCGACAAAATGTCAAAAGTGGTTTATGTAAGAAAGGCTCATTTTAGAGCACGAGTGGTCAGTTGGTCGTAGAAAGTTGGGTCATTTGTTTTGTTTAGCAATAAGTGAGGAGCACATTCCCACTCCTAAGTTGTGAAGCGGCATATGTTGATGAATGGTTATACAACTATGGTCCTTATGAGCTAATTGTGACCAAGGAAGGTGTCAACAGCTGATTTAGGGAGGCCAAAGTCTGTATTTCAAAAATTATCGATTGCGGTGTGAATTGAGTTAATTACAATTTTCGCTTGATGCACATTCTAAATAATTTTACTATCAAATTCTCTAAAA
The DNA here is from genome assembly GCA_014182895.1 of Angophora floribunda. Lineage (NCBI taxonomy): Eukaryota > Viridiplantae > Streptophyta > Magnoliopsida > Myrtales > Myrtaceae > Angophora > Angophora floribunda. Next base: position 3,634,126 of record CM024712.1, read on the forward strand.
TAACTTCCATTTGGGACCTCTTGTTCAGGTCCACAAAATTTTTGCAACGTCATGGCCAATTACTCAAGAATTCTATTAGATAAACATGTGATTAGTATTTAAGTGTTCTTGATTCAACTGCTAATATGAGAGGGGCAAATTGTATAATTCTAAATTAATATATTTGTGATAAATTTATGTCAAATTAATTTTTGACTATCAAAAACTCCAAATTGATACATTTGTTACAAATTCATCCTTTGTTGGTTTCCATTAAATTAAATTGATACCACGAAAAAATACAATCGTGACAAATAGAAGGTAAAACTTCAAACCAATATACTTATCAATTGTCACATATTATCTAGCTCAATAATTTGATGATAAAATTTAATAGAAACTAATTGATGATAAATTTGTCACAGATATAGTTTGAGGATTTTCGGTAATCAAAAATTAATTTAAAATAAATTTATTATAGATATATTAGTTTGAAAATTTTCTGTGGTATCAATGCTTTTTAAGTGTTCATTGCATGCATGTCTAATAACAATATGATGTCACCTCAACGAATCACACAGTATTTGTGTGATGCGCATTTCAAGTTCATTTGATTATCTTGCTTTTTCATGTGTTACTGTAGAATGGTACGATTGCCCACACTTTAGCTCTTCCCTCTTGGGAAGGGCCAGATCTGCCCCCAACTTTTGGGTGATCTTTCAGATTCCATCCTTTTTCCCTCGTGTTTTCATGTAGTTCCAAATTATCGAGTCGACTTTTGTTCTGTCCTATCTCTTTTTGCTCAACGACGATTGGTCTGTCCTTAGTGAAAGGGGTCAATTTGTAACGAAAGGTGGCTCTACAAGCAACTCCACTTCGTTGGACAATTTTCTGTCGAATCGAGAAAAAAGAAAAGTGCCATGGATGACATAGTTTTCCTTTGGAAAGACCACGTTGATCCCAAATCAATATAACCTGCAAACCCTTTGAATCTTTATCTAGAAGTTAATAAAAGAGATAAACTCCAATCTATTGAGTCCTCCTCTAATCAGATAACTGGTAAAGATGAATGAAACATCCGAACATATTATCTAAAATTTCCAAAAGTTTTAAATATAGGTTAAGAACATACACTGTATCATCTAGTCAATTTTTTCCCCTATTTGACAAGAAATTATCTGCTGCAGCAGATGCAACAGGCCGACTGTATCGGATTCATTGGATCAATCACATCAAATGAGCCTCCACAGCTCGGGACGCAGCTAATAATCTTCTCCATCCAACACCCTTTTGTCCAATTTTTTGTGTCCGAATGACGTTGGAACAGTGCATACCTCTTGTTCCCTCATCGTTGTATATTACAAAATGTTTTCGTCCAAATTTCTTATTCCAGGAGACTTAATAGCTTTTCTTGTATTTGGCAATGAATATCGAGCTGAGGATTCCTCAAAAGGCAAGTGTTCAACTTAGGAAAAGATCCTTGTCTCGTGCCGCACCTGCTAAGGAATCGAACTGAAGTCTTCTTTTAAACACGATTAAACTTATTTAAGCCGGATCGATTCAGATAATCACATGCCGCTGTCACCACGACCAGACCATCGATTCCTCAGATCCCACTCAACCCCACCAGCGTATTCCTCGTCCCGTCGTCTTCGCGGCCGGATCGAGGCCCAACAGGGGCAGGATCAGATCCCCCCATTCCCTCGTCGGCAAAAGGGCAAAAAGGAGAGAACAGATGCGACTGTAGATTCTCTCCGAACACAGGGAGCGAGTGCATATTCTGGCGAGGAATCTATACACGTGTTCTGGCTCTGGTGCACTGGAAGAGCACCACCCCCCTCTTCATTGCACTATTGCCATCTGCAACTTTCTAAAAGGCTATGAAGATGATGCAATGAGAGAATCTTAGAAGCCCGAATTGCTACCCATCTCGAACAGCCGTGTATGAGGGATGATCGGCTCTCGATCTGGTCCAGTTCCAACAGTCTGATTTCACCTTAAAATTGCAAAACGAGATTGGGAGGATCGATTCCCAATTTTGAAAATTGAGAACTTGACCGTTTGATTTTAGGATCAGGAATTGGATTGAGCCATTGGTTTCGATATGGTCTTATGGAGCCAATCACCTTTTTTTTTTCACTAAAGAGTGGTTACATAACATGTGAAAGTGATAAATCGTAAGATATTGATGGAAGAGATGATGAGTGAAGAATTATTATACCGTAATTTGCGATATCATTGGATGAAATATTATTTAGTTCACATTTTACTAATTTTTTTGAAAAAATAATTAAAAAGAGGTATATGTAATCAGTCCGGTCTGGTTCCCTCATGGAATCGAGAACTGGATCACTTGGACACTAATTTTACTTTTAGAAACCAAAAACTGAATTGACACTCTCAAAACAAGACTAAACCGGCTGGTCTGGATGGTTCCTAATTTAGACATTCTATGTTGCATAACCCTACCTTGAACAGTAAACTCGTTCCTAATCTCTCGTTCTAGAACCATACACACCCGATGGCCAGCGAGGACACACGTACAGATAAAATAGACGTTTGCCCCACAATTTTTTCATTTTTATATCATTTGAGATTTTGGTTAATAGTTGCACGTTTGGACGTACGTGGTATAATGGCTTACAACTATACAGGAACCTGATCTATGTTAGAACAGTCGCTTTGCGCAAGAGGCGCATTTAGGTTTATAATGAAGCATGGTGGCTCCGGTCGTAGGGTTTCATCACTTGTTATCTTCCCTACACTTCCATTTTTATATTCTTCGCACACATGATGAATCTCGAAAGCCTATATAACCCTAGTTCAACGTCTGCCCTCTTCCCATCCATGACGTCAAACAAGTGAGTTGCTGAATATGAACCAATCCCGAAGATAAAATGATGGGGAGATATGTCTTTTGGTTTGCGATAGGTTGCCGTCCTAAGTCGGCCAGAGAAAGATGAGAATAGAGAAGGCTTTTTTCGATCCCGTATCCAAGCCCGGAGGGTATCGAGTCTAATCTCGAGCGTGTGTATTAGCCATCAAAGAACTCGATGCGGAAGTTGTTATATCTACTTCGGAGGCCTGAGAGAGTGCTAAACTCGTCGATTAATCTCGTGGGACTAAACCTGAGCTTGCATAATTAATCTCATGAGCTTTATATTGAAAATGAGTAATCATCTCTCCCCATAGATGTAGGCTTTGTAAGCAACTCTCTTATTTAGAAAAGAATGAAACGTAATAATCGTAAATGAAAATGAACCAAATTAATAGTTCTTCTTTAAGAAGAATGACATCATATAGTTTGATTACCACGATCTAGTGAAATTGTTGTCCAAATGTATTCTATCGATGTCTCATAAAAACTACGACAGATGGAAAATATTCAAGAAAATATTGTCTATCCAAATTCAATTCTTCAAGAAAAATAATGTCCAAATATTGTTTACTATGTGTTGAAACACCTATTATTATTATTATTATTATTATTACCACTACTAGATTTTGTCATCATTATTGTTATCATTATTACTACTGCAACCACCACCACAGAAGCGACACTAAATGGGGTCCGGCGTGAATTATCCAAATTACGTGGTTATCTCATTTTGGAAAAGTGGCTGGTGCTTTAGGCTATAGTACATCTCCCTTTTGGTAGGAATATTCTCTGAATCGATTCTTTTTTGGGATATCCCACTCGATGGAAAGGAAGCTAAAAGGAAAAGCATTTTGCTCGAACTACCACACCTTCATCTTTAATAATTGTTGTTGAATAAACTTCAATCGATCGATGCAGTCGGCTTTTCAATCATTAAATCCGCCTTGGCATGAATAACAGTTGCTTCCAAAGGTCAATACTGATATTACCTATAATGAAAAGGCATTTCATTAATTTTCGTGATATACTAGATTACTCTTGGGGTCATTTTTATAAAGGAGAGGGTTCAATTCTTGTCCCTGAATTTGCACTTTCTCGCTATTAGATTCTTGTAAATGAATTTTTTTCTGTTTAAGTTTAAAACAGAATTTTACTAATCAAAATCCATCAAACTAACTCCAATCACTCAGTGTTGCGAGCATATAATAGAGATCTAATGCATTCACCTAGGCAGAAGTCTCTAAGTTCATCAACATATCTAATTGGATTAACCTTCACTTAAAAATTTTGATCAATAAGTTTTGAGCCAATTAAGATATATTGATTATTCTGCACCATATTAATTCTCCTAAGTGGGGCTTCTTCTTTTTTTAACATAAATCATACGCGTGTCTCAACAATGTCAAGTGCTCCCAACATTTGGAGCTAAGTTGTTCCCCGGAGCCAAGAAAAATCTAGCATGAAAAGCTCAAACACGGTATTTGCGTCAAGAGATCTCATTGTTCAAGGTTGCGTTGTGGTCTTCATTTGTGGCTTTCAGTCTTACATGTTAGTTTAAAATCGACAATGGCAAAAGGTTTTTCCCACATTATACTCTTATCTGCCCCAATAGGCAAAGGATTTCTGTTAATTGGATTTGTACCCATTAGGAATAAGAAAAGTTATGTCAATTGAATGATTAAATTGAATAAATTAAAGGTTCAAGAGTCTAATCGAAAAAAAATGTGCAGACTCCGCAAAAAGTCTTTCCATGTTGTAATTCTTCGTTCAATCCCAATGCATTTGAATCAAATGAGATCTAAAAATTATGAGATAAATCTAAAATTAATCCCCATGTGGCATATGATTTAGCAGGTAAAAGTCAATTTAAAACTAAACTAAGCCATGTTATGTGGCAGGAGAGGAAGTCCAACAGTTTGTTTAACGTCATCATCAGTCACATCATTATAGTACCTATCCCTATTAGAACCTTAACCGGGCGACCGATGTTTACCTTTTTGCAATAGTAGGCTAGTAGCAACCAATCAGATGCTTCTAGTAGGGGCAATGGCTCTGGAAGCGTGATAATTAGCGGAGAGATTAATAATTTTGTGGTACAAGTCCTCACACGGAGAGCAACTAATCAATTACGTTGTTTGGAAAAAGACCAATAACCATCGGGAGAGCAAAGTATGGTACATTATTGTCGCGACCTCACCTCGGGTGCACCACCTAGGGTTTGGCTAATGGATTACTAAGCCTAAACTTAGCTCGGACTCTCCCAAGCCCATACCAATTCGCGACTTAGGGTTTAAGTTTTTACTATGCAAATGATTTTTACTTGGAGTCGCCACTAATCTATTTTTTGGTGGGTTGATTAGAAACCCAAGTAAAGTAACGGGAGGATTACTTTACTCCTACGAACCAGAGACTATGGGATCGGGGACTTGATTACGTTAGATTTCTCTAACGCCTTTTCGGTACATTTTCTCTTTTATTTTAGAAAAATGATTTGTAGGCAATTTTTGTTGATTTTAATTTACTCCCTAACATGCAATGTGATCATGCGAGTGCACAAACCATTATTTAACACTCAATGAAGCAAAGCAATAAATAAATTGCAAGGAAAAGGAGGAAGTTACTTACCTTAAAACTACGAAAGCATCTGCGATGTTAGCTTAAAAATTACATCAATGATCCTAGATATAATTTCTAATTAACACGCACTCATTCAAATATTTTTAAGGTTTTCACTTATTTAATGAAGCCTAAAACTACGTGCAATGCATGTAATGACATACGAAATTGTCTAACTATAATAGCATGCAATGTGCAACCTAATATGCAAACTATATGTCACGTGACATTAATTATTTAACTTAATATAATGCTAGAAAATATTTAATGCAACTACCCTAGTATGTCACGCATTCAAATGACCCTAAACATGCAATGACTAGATGACACACAGGTGATGACCTAATTCTACATGACATGAGCATGGCAATTTTTATGTTTTCTTTTTTATAATTAATGAAATTTCCTAAGCTTCTACGTCATATGCAATGTAACAGATTTTTTATGCATTTTTGTAAGTTTACTAAAAAAATCAACACATATAATGCAACCGATCATGTAAAGCACACAATTTAGCCCCGACCCAAGATAGAAAATCAAAACAATCAAAAACCTGATCCGACATCTCGCGGCTCAATATTTTTGATTATTGAGATTTTTTAACACGACACAACGACCTCACTTAATTGGAATTCAATCAAGCATGCAATACTTTAAACGAGAAAACAAAATATTCAAGAATTAATTTAGATAGGAACTTTACCTACCTTGTCTCTTGGGAAGAGGCCTCCTTTTGTGAGCCGACCTTCAAGACCTGTAGCAAAAAGAGACACTTTTTCTCCTCTCTCTCTATATTGCGCTGCCGCTCCTTTTCTCTCAATTGTGGCTGTCTTTTTTTGTGTATGTGTGGCCCCCTTTTTATAAGTGAGAGGACTATGTTATTTAAGGAAAAGCTGATAAATTTGCACGTTGCATATTTAGCTCTTGTATCCCACGTGCAATATTTTTCCAATATTTCATCCGACACCTTCCCTGAATATTGAAAGAATAATGCGAATATTCTCGGGAACATTCTCATATTCCGGGAATATTCTCATATTCCAACTCGTCATCCCTTAATGGGAATATTTCATCGACACTTTCCTTGAATATTGAAAGAATAATGCGAATATTCTCGAGAACATTCTCATATTCCGGGAATATTCTCATATTCCAACTCATCACCCCTTAACGGCCCTGGCCAAATTCTCTTTCACCGCGGGCTTAGTCCAATTTGTTAAATTAAAGCTTAGAACCATCAATTGAAGCCCATTTGCCACATGTCCAATGCGAATGCAATAATAAATGCTCCTAAAACTATATGCTATGCAATTTAATCCTAATATTTTTTGTTTAGGGGTTAAAATTAATCCCTAAATTTTTGTGCATTAAATTACGAATGATTAATCAAAATTTAGGTGTCAACAATTATATGTATACGCCTAATTTCATCCCAAGAATTCATAAGCATGGTCAGGTGTAGCAGTTACGCCTAATTATCTAAATTATCGAGATTGCTCAAATAATAAGCATGTCCATCCATTTTGTTCGGACCTGAATTAGAAGTAAGGGTTTTGGTCCACCTCGGGAGTAAGGATTTATGTGCTACTTAATATTAAAGGGTTTAGGATCATATTAGTATCCGCACAATAAGTTTAAGAATTTTTTTTTTTTTTTTTTTGTAATTTTCTCGTTTAAAACTAAATTTGCATAATTGGAAGGTTTAGCTCTAAATTGACCTTTGCACGATATGTTCAAGACTTTTGGGATAATTTTTCCTGTTTTAAACTTAAGAATATTTATGGTGATTTCCTAATTTCGGAAATTAATTCTTAGTATAATTACAATAGGTTTATGGCTATTTTGATAATTATCATATATTTTAATGATTTACCAATTTAGTAATTCTTGGCAATCGCTGATGTAGACGTCAGCCGTTTTACATGGCATGGACTGATAAAGCTGTGTTCGTATCCTACTCGAAATAATTCCTAGAATCTTATATAAAAGCAAATGTGTTCTAGAAACAACGTGACATTCGAGTGCTGGCTCAAGTTGTGCTACACCACACAAGCACTTGGTCCTCTTCACATTGCTACCCCATAATGCCTCCTAACATAACCCCGACTTATCTTGATCTCCGAGCTTTAATGCAATTTTGAATTAGATAGAACTTCATCCGCAAACTCATTACTTAAGTAGCATCGACACCAATACAGGACACATGACACGACATGATATATAACGTTGACACGTTATTTTTCAAAATATGAGGAATTTCGACACGTTAGGACACATTATATATTAAATTTATATACATATAGATAGATAAATTATCATTTTTATAATTATTTCAATCAAACTAATTTGATTCAAATTCACAAATAAATAAAAATAATAAAAGGAGCCTAGAATGAATTTATACTAAAAATATTTATTCACAATTTGTTAATATCATTCATTGTTTCAATTTGACAAATCTAACTTCATTTCAATAGCCTATAAAACTTGAAGAAAGAAAAAAAAACAATCTACATTATGGACTCATGTGTCAAAGCGTATTAGAAGAGGAAAAAAAACTTGGGAGTGAATTATGCATCCCAGGAAGTGAGTCAAAATAAAAGAGAAGATTATGTTTTTCTTCTTTCTCCATATATTATTTTTATTATTTGTTATTTTTTATATATTTACATTTTGAACCCTCATTTATTGAATTTTTTTAAAATTGATCCCATACATGTTAAAATCATGTGTTGAAATTTCAAACTTGCATAATCGAAATTTTTGATTCGAGTGTCGGAAGAATTGATCAAGTGTCAGATTTTTTGACACGTGTTGACCAAGAGTTGAAGAGTATCGGACATGTGTCGTAGTGTCCGACACGACATGAAATCTCATAAAAAGTGTCGGTGCCTCCCGGCTCAACACTATAGAGATCTAATAATAGAATGACCTTAGTATCCTGCATTAACAACGAATTAACAACGAAGAGACTGGTGAAATTTTTAAATTATACAAGATAGATCATATATTTCCATTAATTTAAAAGACCACATCAGCCACTCCATATGTGACGTAAGATCGAGCAATTTATTTGCAACCTTGGTGATAATCAAAGAATTTCTCCAAAAAAGAGAGGAAAGAAGTAGTACATTATCAAAGTGAAATAAGTAAAAATATGCGCTCTTAGTTTGTTGAGATTGAACAAACCATGAATGATTTCCCTTTAAAATTGCATAAGAAAAGATTTTGAAGATGTTGGTTTATATTGGATTTAGGATCTTTCCAATGTGGACAGAACTCACAAATGAATCGGGATCCTCTCCCTATATGGATCTCGAATTGATGACATTTTATTTTTTCAAGGTATAGTTTCTATAAAAAAAAATTAGGCTTTATTTGTTTAAAAAAAAAAAAAATTGAAAAAATTTTCCTAAAAATAATTGTTATTATCATTTCGAATGATCAGCTAATAAAAATAATTTCATTGTCGATAACAATGTATATTTAAAGATATTTTCGTGAATAATAAAAATATTTTTTATTTATTCATTTTTATAAATGATATAAATGATCATTTTTAGGACAATGTTATTTACATTTTTTATTTTTTCTCGAAACAAATGAAGTCTAAAAGTATGTTTGTTTGAGTGAACGTATTATTCAGTTGAAAACATTTTGTTAGTAAAAAATAACTAGTTAATTGAAAACACTTTCGAATTAATGAAAACACTCATGCATTAGAAAAGTAAATTCCTAAATCTAAAGACTTTCCGGAATTGCCCTTCTCTCTCCCGAGTCAACTTGGAACCAACTTGGAACCAACTTGTTGGTCTCTCTCTCCTAGCTCTGTCGAGTCTACTCCATCCGAAGTAGATGAGCCTGAACGACGCGTCCACAAGCGAGCACTTTGTCTTCTCAAGGATCAACTTCAGGGCCGATTCGCTCATCCTCTTCGCAACATCAGAAGTAGATGTTGCGAAGAGGACGACGCAAGTCTCGAGTTGTGATCTGAAAACAGCTTTCCATCAGGTCAGAGAGTTGCAAACTGCATCGTTGTTGCGCGACCTCATGGAGTTCTAGAGTTCAAGAAACCGGTACTCGAGGTGAGAGAGTTCGTCATACAGGGCAACGCAGCTGCTGAAGCGACAAATCGAAGCCAATTACTGGTCGGATCAGTTCGGTGCTGAAGCTTTTGGAGATCATCTTCAGAGCATGAATGGGGCTCTCTCTGGTGAAGCTGCCACGGTCGAAGTAGTTGACGGGGAGGGAGGTGGTGTCGATATGGGGGATGAGAGGCGGAAGCTCTTGTAGACGGAGTAGCGCCGATCTTAGAGAAGATGAGTAGGGCGGGATCACTGGGAAGCGAATAGAGTCCAATGACCTACAAGATTAATCTATCTTTTTTTCTTTTTTGTAAGATTTAAATCATTTTCCAAATAAAATCCAAGCATCAGAAAATAATTTTCGGTTACATATCATCAATAAAGAATAGCTTATTATTTTTCTAAAAAATGATATCCTCAAAAGTGTTTTTTTTAATCATAAAGTTCTTCTCCATAGATCAACAATAATCAAGATGGCCGGCCACCTGACCAATTGAGAGAGATACGACCGATTACTTCACAACACATTGCATTTTTTTCTACGAGCCTATGTAAAGTCTTTATATACCTAGTATTACTCGATATATGAAAAGCTTAGATATATCATCAATAGATATAATAGGTACCATTTGAGGCCTTCCCACGACTAGTTAATAGTTGTCGGTTTGCCAAAGGTGGATGGGATGTTAGTCGGCTTCGGCTTCGTCTTAGTCACTCGACGAAATATGACTCAAGTTGATAATATGACCTATACTTATATATGAACATGATTTTTTTTACTGTCTATTAATAAGTGTTGCGTGGAACTCGTAAATGGGAGAATTGCCAAAAAGTCCTAAAAAGTCCTAAACCTATTGCAGTTGTGCCAATTCAGTCATAAACCTTTTTTTTGTACCGATTCAATCTTAAACCTATTGCAGTTGTGTCAATTCAGTCATAAACCTTTTTTTTTACTGATTCAATCTTAAACCTTTTGCGATTGTGCCAATTTAGTCCATCCGGCTAAATTTGGCGGGCTGGAGTTGACATGAACGTCGGCCGGCGCCAGTGACAATATTTTAATAATATTTCGATTTTTTTATTTTCCGATTTTTTTTTTAATTTTTTTCTCTTCCTCCCTCCCCCGAGTAGTGGCCGGCCAACTCCGACGAGATTGCCAGCCTCTACGCTAGGGCCACGAAGCCCTCGCCCAGACTTGGGGGTCGTCGGCAAGGGTCGTGGCCCCAACGACCCTCGTTGGCGGCCTCGCCTAGATCTGGGCAAAGCCACCTCGCCCAAGTCTGGGTGAGGCCGCCAGGGGCCGCGGCAAGGTAGCCTCGCCATGGCCTAGCCGGGGGCGAAGGCGGCCTCGCCATGGCCTAGCCGTGGGCGAAGGCGGCCTCGCCCACGGCTGGCAAAGGCGGTCTTGCCCACAGTTGGCGAGGCCATGCCGTGCCTAGGTGAAGGTTGCCATGGCCTAGCCAGCTGCAAGCGAGGCCACCTTCACCCGCGGCCAAGCCATGGTGAGGCCGCTGACGAGGGTGGTTGGTCTGACGAGGACCGCGACCCTCATTGGCCATCGATGAGGGCTTCGCGGTCCTCGCGCAGTGGCCGATAGCCTTGTCGAAGTTGGTCAGCCACTGCCGCCGACCGGGGGAGGGGAGGAAGAGAAAAAAAGAAGAAGGAAAAAAATAGAAAAATTTAAAAAAACAATAAAAAAATTATTAAAATATTGTCACCAGCGTCCATATCAGCTCCGGCTGGCCAAATTTGACCGGATGGACTAAATTGGCACAATCACAAAAGGTTTAAGATTGAATTGGCATAATTACAATATATTTAGGATTTTTTTGGCAATTCTCCCACTTGCACACAAATTGTCCTCATAAAAATTAAGCGATTTTTACTTTAATTTAGTTATTTTTTGGGGTTCGACCATCTTGATTAGGGAGGGTCAAATGTAGAGGTGTCAAAATTACCTAGCTTGAACCAGCATGATCTGATTTGAAAATTTCGGGTTATTTTGGTTTGTGTCTCAATTGGTTCGGAAAATAAGTAAAGAATTTCAGGTAGTCCTCTAGACAAGGTCAGATTTTTTCTTAACTTCTCAGATGCATTTTCAAGAATTCTAAAAAAAGAAAAACACTATAATTCATCAAAAAATAATATTTAAGAATTAATCCAAAAATTGACAAAAATGATTTCTCACTGTAGAAATTGACAAAAATGGCTATTTACATGGGCTTTGATGAAATTATTATTTGAAAACACATTTTCAATTGCTGTTAAGGAGCACTAATAATATTCAATGAGAAGATATTTTGACTTTTAAAGTATTAATTATGAAAATTGTAAGAAATATATATATGAAGTATCTGAAGCTTTATATCTATTTGTTTTCTTTTAATAGTCGTGTCTACTTATTCATGTTATTTTACATCCTTACAAGAATGTCTCGCTGTGATTACAAAGCGATTGTCGGAGAATATAGATGAAAACATTTTGATTCGTGTCAGTTTCGAATTATATTATGTTGTAATGTGTGAAGTTGGGCTTCACACAATATTAGTATTTTATTCATTTAGAAGTAAAAGTTCAAACCATTTACTATTTATATTTATATTTTTTTATTATAATTATTTTATTTTTTACTTATATAAACAATTAATATATTTTTCTTCTTATTATTACTACTTATCTTATTGAATAAAATAATAATAGAGAATATTCATTGGGGTAGGTATTGAATACATTTATTGAGCCCCACAGGAATTTTAGGAGAGAATCAGATCGCTTGCCTCTCTTCTTCTTTTTTCCTTCTTGCAGTTCTCTAAATCGAAATATCATAACTTGTTTTCCTATTCCTGTGGATTATACGTACCATATTTGTCGATTTATAAATGGATTCCAGGCATTTCCTCACCAAATATTAAAATTAGACGAACGCGCACACTTTGTTCCCATTCCCAACCCTCCCTACTTTCCTTTCTTTTCGCATAGAGGCAGAGATGAGAAGAGGATGGTAGAGACCTGTATTTCGAAGGAAGCAATTTAGGGAAGAAATCTGGTGCGTTTAATAATATTTATATTTTCGAGAATAATTTTTATTTGGAAATAATTTTTTTCAATTTTATTCTCATGAACAAAGAAGTACATTTTTTTTACTTCTTGTTTCGATTCGGATCTATTCTCTTGTCACTTTTCTATTAGGATAAATAGAAAATTAATCGACGTTACTAAATGGATTTCCATTTTAGAAAATAAAAGATTAAAAATTGAAAAAAAATAGAATGATTACCAAACATACCTCAAGCTATTTGGAAGTCATAATCCAACCGGCACCCACCAATCGAAAAGTGACCCAGCTTGGCCCAATTTGATTGCATGAGATATAAGCAGGTCAGGTCGAGTGTAGTTCCATTTTAACTTGAGCTGGATATCTAGATACCCGATTCAACCCAACCCATTGACACCCATAATTAAACGTGCACTCATGTGACACGCCCAGGTAAGCATATTTTCCTAAGATGACACTGTTTACACCACTTGCGGTGCACATGTCCCCCACATTCGTCATAATAGTCATCTGCATTTCGAGCAGCTCTAACGCCTTACCAAGACGTGGCGTTTTCATTTTCTTTTCTGTGCTTCTTTATCTTGTTTCACTGGAAAAGAAAAGCCCAAAAGGGAGAAGGGAGAATTCTCATTCGGTCTGATAATGTTTCCTTTCCAATAGTCAATACCCCTAGGACTTTTAGCACACTATCGATAACGCTATTATATTATTTCGATATGATCGAACAAGGTACTAGATTATCATTGCATGTTTTTATCTTAAAATGAATAGATTTTGGAATACATGGCAGCTTATTAAGCAGGTACAGCCTCGCTCTTTACTTGGAAATATTTACAAAGTGTGGTCAATAATTGATTTTCGGGACAATGAATGTTCACTAAAATCACGAATCATGGAGAATGATCGATTGGCCCACCGTAGTTGATATTCTTTCTTCTGCAGGCAAAAGGCCCATACTAAGGAGATGCGTATGAGCGCCGGTTAATTCAGTTATGGATGAAAGTTATCCATATGATTTTCACATATGACACGTTGGGATCCGAATGGATTGTAATAGTTATGATTCTTTTTTTTTATTCGATTCTATGCATGAGAAGAGGGATGCCATATACTCTAGTGGCGTTTTCCACCGTTTGCTCCCATTATCATAAAGCAGAATTTTCCACTAATTCATGATGAAATAAAATAAAAACAAAGAAAGAGAAAATCAAAAGAACGTTCCATTACCAACAAGCAACCTCTCTCTCTCTCTCTCTCTCTCTCTCTCTCTCTCTCTCTCTCTCTCTCTCTATCTATCTATCTATCATATCTTCTTTCTCTACACGACTCTTTGCTTCTGTGTGTATATAAGCCTCCTGATAACATCCCTCACAAATTTGAGTCCGCCCTCTTTTCCTTCTCCTCCTCGATACTTCTCTCTCTCTCTCTCTCTCTCTCTCTCTCTCTCTCTCTCTCTCTGCGTGTCTATTGAGCCTGTTAAAATGGTGAAGTTCTCGAAAGAGCTTGAGGCTCAGCTCATCCCAGAATGGAAGGACGCCTTCGTCAACTACTGGCAGCTCAAGAAGCACGTCAAGAAGATCAAGCTCTCGAGGAAACCGAAGCAACCGCAGCAAGTCGACCGCGACTTCGGCCGGTCCATCTTCGACCCCATCCGTTCCATGGCCGAGAAAGTCGCCAGCAAGTTCCGGAAGCCGGCTAACGCCCCAGATATCATTCAGGTACGTGGCTGGGCATGCGTGCTTTGGACACCGAAATCCTTCTCGACCATGATATCCTCTTCAGAACCAGAACTACTAAGGTTCAAGTAAAACATAAAGCCCGAGAAGTTTCAAGTAATGCTAAGTGTATATACCAAAACGAGCTTGGGAAGCTGACCTGGTAAACGATATCGACAAGCTGCGAGCATGTCGGTCTCGATATACATCCTAGAGTTATCACCGAATCTGGTCTTTAGCATTTGGAACAGGAGCTTTACTGGCGTTCTCGAATTGTCTATCTTCCATTCTAGTGCCTCGTTTGTGTTGCGTGTGCGCGTTTACCCCGGGGGAGAGAGAGAGAGAGAGAGAAAAGCAAAGCTTGTTAGGGTCATTCTCGGGAAAAAGTTCAGGGGAAGGTGTCCCGAAATCTCGAATCGACATCGCTGTTTGCCTTCTTTCCGGGTACTTTGGCCCTTCAGGTCTCCTTTTCTACGTAACTTTGATGCCCCAAACCCCCCCCCTCTCTCTCTCTCTCTCTACTGTAGATGAAGAATAAACCCTACGGAGATACCTGCACATGGTCAGTCGCGAACCACGTAAAATTCCCATTTTACTTTTTTGTTTATTTTTCGTCTTTGTGCATCCAAATTGCATCCACTGAGGTGGTGCTGATTTCTTGGAAAAAATTACCTTAGGAATAGAGCGCTCCCATTAGCGAAAGTGACCGCGAACGAAGCACTACCGAAAAGGTGGCCCTTAAGTATGTTATAATTAAAACTATATACTATAGGCAACCTCCCCATCGCCCCCCCAATATTATAAGCTTGAGCCTTTTTTGGTAGGATGACGACAGCCATGTCCTATTCAACGTGATATTAGAATTGATTAGGGAATAATTAATTGCTAAACCGTTATGGGGGTTTCTTTTCTCGCTGCCCAATAAGGCTAATTTGGTTTTTTGCACCCACATATTTCATCTAGTTGCATAAAATATTAAAGCTATGTAATAAAAATAAAATTATAGCTTTATCGATTCCAAATTATTCTCAATTATACTACAAAAATATCGTGACATTGTTTGTGGAAAATCCCTTTTTTTCTTTGCTTGTAATCATTTTAAAATCTTTAATATACCTCCGCGAGTTTTGTGAATGTAACTTCCTTTTTGCACTTAGTTGAAAATCGTGAGTATCCCTCATGAGTTCTCGGAAACGTTTCCGAGATCTAACGTGTTCACGATTCAATTGTGATGGAGTGGGAGGAAGAACGAGATAGGCCTTGTCCCGACGATAAATGAAGACGACCCCTTTTTATTAATTTATTTGATTTGTTTATCAGTCGAAAAGTGAGCAGATGAAGAGCTTCAACTTAAATTTCTGCAGAAGAAGAACACGAGGGACATGGAGGAAGGAGAGGAGGAAAAACAGGAGGAGGAGGAGCGCGAAGTCTACGAAAACGAGCTTGTTCAGCTGTTTTCTGAAGAAGATGAGGTGACTTCTGAATGGGATAACATCACTTAAATTAGTTCATTAATTTTTGGGTTATTTTTAGTTTTTTTGGAAATGAAAATGAAATTACTCATCGGTATCTTTCGGTAATACTTGTTAGAGATTAATCTTTTTTTCCGGTGGTTATTTATTTACTCGAACGTATGATTACTACATGAGGCAGTTCTTGAATTTTTATTCTTGAAGTATCATAGATTCCATGTTTATGAGTTTCTTACGCTCTTATGTACATAAGATCTCTCTTTATTTATAAGTTTAAGCATTTATAAGGTTTGAAGGAGAAAGAACTCTAAAATCAAATAATGAGTGCTTGCAAAAGTATATATGAACTTGCTACAACTTCATCAGAACAGTTATTATAATAATTACGTGCCGTCTAATAAATATTATTATTAAATTAGGTGAACATATTTTTTGAGAAATTGAACGAGGAGCTCGACAAGGTGAACCGGTTCTACACGTCGAGAGAGGACGAATTTCTCGAGAGGGGAGACGCGCTCAACAAGCAGCTCCAAATCCTGCTGGACCTCAAGCAGATCCTCGCCGACCGTCGTCGGAAGAACTCCTCCTCGTTCAGGTCGGCAGGAGGCGGGGCCTCTCCCCGCTCCTCGTGGCCGTCCTCAGCTCGCACATCCAATTTTTCAGGTGACTATTTCTGATGCTTCATCGCACTTTTACTCGTTTTGTGGAAAGAATAGAAATTTGAATAATGTTTCTTGGCCTGGAATTCAAGATATTGACGTGCATTTTAGTTAGCACTTAAGAAAATCATAATTACTTTGCGTGTCGCTTTCCCTCCTCATCGCTCGCCATTCATGTGGAAGAGAAAGCCGATCCACTCACGATCCATCACGTCGATAAGGATGCGCTGAATTCAACGGTTTAGCTGAATTTGAGATCCTCCAACATGAAAATGTTTGCATATCTGAACATGGTTTGACACCTTTGACCTTTTTTCCTGCGCCATCGTTTGACAGCTAATGATCAAAGAGATAGGACAGAATGATTCATTAGAAAATGAAGGGCGAGCAAACGCACGTTGTCGAATTTCAGCAAGAATTCTTGTGCGCATTCAAACCATATGGGCCAGCTTCATCTTGATCATTAAATGCCGTGGCTCAGCACGAGACCTACATGATCTAATGACCGAGATGAAGCGAGCTCGCGAGCTCGCATGCAGTACCGAGTGCACGCGAGGCTCGCTCGGATTCCTAGTGATGTGCTGACTTCAGCCTTTAATCTTTACACCCAGTTGCGTGACCAAACAATACACTAAAACCCAATAGATCATGGGCTTTTTCATCTAGAGCTCTTTGTTTGGAAAGTGACCCAGCAATGTGGAAAAAGTATCATCAATCAGCTCAATACTTTAGCCAGCTTTCTGGCCAAAAAGATGTTGACCATTAAAACTTTGACATTAAATCAGCTCAACGTAAGGTGATTAAATCGAAACGATTTATTAAAATATGCAGAGGTTATGTAAGTAAGTGGATGTTATGTACATATCTAACCAAAATGTGTATACATGAGTGATCGAACTCTCTTTTGTTATGTCGTCTTGCCACAGAGACCCCGATGGAGTTGCTTGAGACCCGGATGGACACCTCGGAGACTGATGATGTGATTGCTGCCCTCGAGAGGAACGGATTTAGTTTCGTGGGGGCTGCAGCGAGGTCGAAGATGAAGAGCAATGGGAAGCCGAAGATGACAATGAGGATAGACATCCCAGCCACGACGCCGACCCAGATGATCACCGCCGTCACCTCGGTGCTGTGGGAGGATCTGGTGAACAACCCGAGGAAAGACGGGCGGGCGGATTTCATCAACCGGAAGAAGATCCAGTATGCCGAGAAGATGATCAGGGGAGCCTTTGTGGAGCTGTACAAAGGCCTTGGTCTCTTGAAAACCTACAGGTGAACAAGGATAATCAATATGATTTATTTAAATATTCACTTATTAAATATCATATCATTTAGTTAATTAGTTAATAGACCTGCAATTTGTCACTTATATATTTGGAATACCACTGCATTAATTGTATTGAATATATTATGCGCACAGGGCCTGATGTAGATTTGCTATTTTTGGCAGCTCCTTGAATATGATGGCTTTCACGAAGATACTCAAGAAATTCGACAAGGTAAGCCCCAAGTATTTATTTATCGTGCTTATTGCTTTGGAAAATTAGGAAATGAGAAATATCTAAATATTCTTGTAGATGATAAAAATATTTTTCGTTAATCCATTTTTTAAAATTGTATAAATGATACAAATTAGGAAATGGGGTTTTCAAATTCAATGTTAAAAGAAATATTAAACTAAAACAAAGATCTTTTTTCCTTTTTTTTGGATGAGCAGGTGGCAAAGAGACAGGCATCGACAAGTTATCTAAAGGAAGTGAAAAAATCTGATTTCATTAGTTCAGACAAGGTATACATACACTCAACTTTCCATGATGTTGTTGTATATATTCTATTCATTTTCTAAAATCGAATTTATGATAGTACGCGTGAATGGGTGGAGATTACTATTATTAAAATTGACTTTTGATTAAGGTAAACGAATATGATTTATTATTATTTTTGGATGGAGATGACATGCTTGATTTGATAATAAGGTGGTGAGGCTAATGGACGAAGTGGAGTCCATCTTCACAAAGCACTTCGCCAGCAACGACAGGAAAAAGGCGATGAAGTTCTTGAAGCCCCAGCACAACAAAGATTCTCACATGATCACCTTCTTTGTCGGTAAATTCTAATCTCTCTCTCTCTCTCTCTCTAAAAGAATCATTAATATAATTATTACCATCATTACACCATTAAAAAAATATTAATATTACGATGCTAATTTGAATATCAAACCTTTTTTTACACTTTTAAGTAAAATGAATATATGATTTTTTTCTCACGCCAATTTCAATTGAAATTTGACTAAATTAACATTTTTGGTGTTGCAGGATTGTTCACTGGTTCATTCGTGACGTTATTTAGCATATATGCGATTTTGGCGCACATAGCTGGTATTTTTAATTCCACACAAACATGGGCTATATGGAAATCGTCTACCCCGTCTTCAGGTGATCCATATTTAAAATTATCTTAATCGACAAAAAAAATCAATTGGATCTCCACGGTTCCCCTAATTACAATGTTAATTTGTCTTAAATATGATTGATCTCATGCTCTTTGTTACCTTTTAATTTTTTGGGCAGTGTCTTCACCTTGTTGAGCTTGCACCTGTTCATGTACGGATGCAACTTGTTCATGTGGAAAGGCACCAGGATCAACCACAACTTCATATTAGAGTTCTCGTCCAGCACCGCCCTCAAGTACCGCGACGCCTTTCTTATCTGCACCACCTTCATGACCGCCGTGGTCGGCGCCATGGTCGTCCACCTCCTCTTGCGGGCCAACCACTTCTCGCCGAGACAAGTCGACGCCATCCCGGGGGCCCTGCTTCTGGTTAGCATTCGGCTTCATACTCTCGTTGCAACGTCATTTTTTTTTCCATCTAAGAATGTCAACTGAATTATAAAATAAAATCATTTTATGTTGTGAAGATTACGTAACTAGCTATATAGCGGCCACTAGTGATCTTGTATGTTTTATGCAAATGTGTACAGATTTCCTTCGCCGTGCTGGTTTGCCCGGTTGACATTTTCTACCGCTCGACTCGGTTTTGCTTCATTCGCATTATGCGCAACATATTTTTCTCTCCATTTTATAAGGTACGTAATCCTTCGTTATTAAAGTTCTTTACATCTTTCACCGTCGGAAGCCATGTTGAACTCGGATTCAATTAACCCAAAAATGAAGAATTCGAGAGACGGCTCTGCCTCATTGCTGCTGCATTGTAATCTACCTTGTCGATGTCTAAATGAGCTCATCAACTCGTTGAGTGCAGGTTCTGCTGGTCGACTTCTTTATGGCTGATCAGCTCACTAGCCAGGTAATGATATGAAAGATCGATTGTCTCAGGTGATTCTACATTTAGCCGACCGAATTGTGCGAAATATGCAGATACATCGTCTGAGTCATCTTCTTACTGGTTGCAGATACCATTATTGAGGCATATGGAGACCACGGCTTGCTTCTTCTTGGCCCGAAGTTTCAAGACGCACCAGTATGAGACTTGCCAATCGGGAAGGATTTTCAATGAACTCAAGTACGTCATCTCGTTCTTGCCATACTACTGGCGTGCCATGCAGGTAAATCGATACTTAGATCCTTTCAGCTAGCTAATCAAGATCCATATGTCAGCAAATTATGCGGCGACCCCTTCTGATCGCTTCCTTTTAAACAGTGCGCTAGGAGATATTTGACGAGTGCAAAACAGAACATCTGGCTAACATGGGGAAGTACGTGTCAGCGATGGTGGCGGCCGGGGCGAGGCTCACGTACGAAAGGCAGCCCCACAGCCACCTGTGGCTCGGCATAGTCCTGGTGACCTCCGTGGTGGCCACCATGTATCAGCTGTACTGGGATTTCGTTAGGGATTGGGGATTCCTCAACCCCAAGTCGAAAAACCCGTGGTTGAGAGACGAGCTGGTTCTCAAGCGTAAGAGCATCTATTACATCTCCATTGTAAGTCGCTCTCTCTCTCTCTCTCTCTCTCTCTCTCTCTCTCTCTCTCTCTAATACGTCAAACAACCATCTGGGTCGAAGTTGCATCGGGCAAAATATATGAGAAGCTAGACGAAAAGTTCAAAAGAACTGCAAATGTTAGGGATTCTAATGGAGAAAACCAAATATATTTGCAGGCCTTGAATGTAGTTTTGAGGGTTGCATGGGTGGAGACGGTGGTGGGGTTTCGCCCCGGGATGGTCGAGTCGAGGTTGCTGGAATTCTTCTTGGCTTCTTTGGAAGTCATTCGACGCGGCCATTGGAATTTTTACAGGTAAAGATCTCTCTTCCTCAAGAACTATTGCTCTCTTTTCAGTTTTCATGGAAAGAAAAGTGCTGAATCCGGCTTCTGAGCCCTCGTTCGCTGTTTCCCTCGTGCAGACTGGAGAACGAGCACCTGAACAACGTGGGGAATTACAGGGCAGTGAAGGCGGTGCCGCTTCCGTTCCGCGAAATGGACTCCGACTGATGGAGCTGAATCGCCGAAATCGCATGGAGGGATTGATCCTTGACAGTTAGCATAATGAATCGAACCACCATATGATCAAACGGAGAAGGACCGGAGCATCGAGAGTGGCGATTAATCTTTGTGCTGCCGCTAAGTAACCAAACGGATTCGATCAAGAGCGAGCCGTGAGACGCTTTCCTGAGATCAAGAAGAGAGGAGGAGAGTGTTAATTCTGGTATTGTATAGATGATTTTTAGCCTTTGAATTTGGGTCAGTAATGCCCCAAGTTTCATGTTGTGATGCAAAGCATTGATCATTCCAAAGGCTTTCGCCGTCCAAAGGAATCCAAGCTTTTTATTTGTCTCAAAGGGGCAACTTGCAAAGTCAAAATCCTCCTATGCTCTTTGATGCCTCCTTGAACATGCATATTGACCAAGGATATATTTATTTCATGAAAAATAAATAATTTATAATATATTTTCTTAAAAGTCATTATCTGTCTTGAAATAATTCATCAATTAATAATCATTTCATCATCGACAATAATTCATGTATTAACATTTTCATGAGGGATGAAAATGAATTTCATTTATTCATTTTTATAAATAATACAAGTGATGATTATTTAAAAAAATATTTTCAAATTATTTATTTTTCACGAAACAAACGAACCCTAAGATATATGCCCGTTGCATGGGTGGATTACACAAAAAATTATTTACAACCGATTGATAAAAGAAAAACGACAGAAGCATTCTAAATCTCTCACATGGAGTGCAAGGATAAGGATTATCGAGTAATTTAACCGAGTGCACTTAAGAAAGTGGGTATATAATTTTTATTGTCTTTTTTCTTTGGTCAGTTTTACCTTCTTTTTTCTCCTCTTTAATTAGCGTAATAGAGGGAAAAAAAAAAGAATAAGAGAGTATAAGGGCTCTAATGGGAAACACAAAAGTTAGACAAGCAACACTTTTGGCTTGATTGAGACTTTTAATATTCTACTTAAGCTAAGGAAAAATTATCAAAAATGTCATAAATTTATTGTACAAATGTTAATTCATTCATAAATTTTTTTAATTTTGTTAATTGAGTTTAGACCCTTTTAATGAATAGTCAATATAGTCCATCCAACCAATTTTAACTATCAATTGATGATATGAACAATTTTTACAATATAATTTTAAAATTTCTAAATTTTTAAATAATTTCTTTTTCTTTTTCTTCTAAGACCAACGAGAGCCATAACCCTTGCCCCCTCGCCTATGGTCGATGAAGGTTAGCTAGTCCTCACTGAACTTAGTAGAAAAAAGAGTAAGGAAAGAAAATATTTAAAAAATCAAAATATTAAATTATTATTAGTGTTTGTGGTACCACGTAGAAGGAATTAATAAAATCAGCATATATACAATAGGCTCATGAATTATGGACAATTTCCCCTTTGTTGGTTCACGATGTTTGACATTGAGCATATAAA
This sequence comes from Angophora floribunda, assembly GCA_014182895.1. NCBI lineage: Eukaryota > Viridiplantae > Streptophyta > Magnoliopsida > Myrtales > Myrtaceae > Angophora > Angophora floribunda. The sequence continues at coordinate 3,656,488 of CM024712.1, forward strand.
TGCATGGCTCTCATGAATCTCACTTAATTATTTTGTTTGAAGGTGTTATGTTTTTTTTGTCAGTCCTACTTTAAGGGTGTGCATGGTAATGTTTCTATTCCCGGGAACAATTTCTAAGCATTTGAAGGCGTTTGGTAACTGTCCAAAATTTTTATTCCCAGTATAGAAATGCATTTGGTAAAACCTTAGAATTTCTAGTCTAAAATATTTTCTTTTAATTTTTTAATGATTTAAATACAATTTTCTTTTTTGTCTTTTTTCTTTTTCTTTTTTGTTTTTCCCTCCCTCCATTGTGGTCGGTTCATTGCCGTTGGTGATAGCCCAATCACCAGTGAGGCTCGGCCTTGCCCAAATCTATGAGGCTGAGCTCGCTAGTGGCTAGGCAAGCTCATTGGACCTTACCCAACCACTCACTAGCCATTGCCATTGCCAGTGCCAGCAACAATGGCCAGTGGGCAGCGATGGGGTGGTAGTAGGTTGAGGGAGGAAGAAGAAAAGGAAAGAGAAGAGAAAAAAAATTGATTCTTGAAATTGTTCCCTGAAACAAGAAACGATTTTTTTTTTTATTCTTGATTTCATTCTAAATCTATTCCCAGAAACAAATTTGTTCCCCGAAACAAAAATTTTAACAAATGGATTTCTGTTCCAAATCTACTCCCAAGAACAAAAAAGTGTAACCACTGTAGGGCATGAGAGTCGAAATTTGTAGGGCATGAGAGTCGAAATCCATACCTGAAGCTAAATTATCCTCATCCCAATCACCTAAGAATGTGGAAATTCGAACCTCTCATATTCCCCTTCTCATGTAAAAAGTGTAACCACTGGGGCAAACTGAGTGGTTAGTGTTATTTCATGTGTCTCAAATTGTACGACATGTTTAATTGCATTGAATAATAATTGAGTTATACATATGAATTCTTAATTTTTTTTTGAACTAAATTTCATTCATAAGAAATACATAGTCATCATGACAAAGCAAATTGATACAAAGCAAAAATACTTAAAAGCAAAGTTAAATCTAAAAAACAAGGAGGATGAACAGAGTCCTAGCAAAGTTAAGGACCCACTCGTTCTAAAAGAACAGACATGTCGAGCAAAATAATCGGTGATTGATCAATTGTATCTCATGTCTTTGTCAATAGTAAGCACACATCAATTCTTTTTCTAATAACTACAACGTTGCCAATTGATGGTGCACATCTAGATTTGGCTTTATCTACACTATCATTGTATAGAGACAATCAAAATAAGATTGAATAAAGACAAATCAAATATATGAAGGACCAAATCTTCAAGATTCAATGAGTCATCAAAGCTCTTCGATTGTTGTTGAAGCCCAAAGTAAAGAATTTGTACACAAATAAAGTAAAGGGATATTGAGTCCCTAAAAGCATATTTATTAAATTCCACATCTAAATTGGGAGATGATAGCACCAAGATCTAAAATTAAAATAGAAGAGTTCAAACTCTCGAATCAAGAATTCCTAACTATTTGATTGTTTGGAATTGCAATAGAACATGTGCTGAACTATATAACGAATCAAACAAATGGCAATCAGCAAAGAACAATTTTGAAGTATTGTCAGATTAATGAATAATGATATTAATAATCTCATGCCAACCTTTTGCTTCATATAGGAATTGATGGAATTGGCGAATCATATTATTCATTGGTTGTAAGTACGCACGTGTGCGAACTTCCGAAGCAGGCATAGACCACCTTTTAGACTCTCCAATACTTTTGTCTAAGATGATGCTACATGCACAAAAAGTTGGCAAGAAACTAATGTTAAAACGATACGTGGTCCGCAATTATTTTTGATCCCAGCATTAAAAATGAAATGCGGTTACAACCAATTACAATTATGAAAATGGGTAGATCAAATGTGCACATCAATTTAGTTTTTTTTTAATGGGACTGGACTGTCTTAATTAGGGAGGGTTAAATGTGCACTAATAATGTGACGTGCCCTCATAAGCATTTTTGTAATAAGCATGAAAAAAGGAGAATTCTTGGTTGGTCCAAAATAAAACCATTATCAATTATTAATCGATTTCTCTTAATTGGGAATGGCATAAACTCATTATCCCCACTAAACTAGTACTAACCACCGGACATCATCTACCAGGAAGGAGTTTTGGACAATTTAGAGAAATTTGAACTGCATTGATCGGCCCATCCTAATTGTAATGGACCAAGTTCTCTACTGGAAAAAGCAAAATGGATGGGCTCAAGCCCAAGAATGATCAGATCAGGTTTCTAATTTCTATGATTTTTTTTTTTTGACTCCACTGTAATACTTTCCAATACAATCTGCGATCCCTTATCTGATTTAAATCGTGACGAATGACCTAATGTCCCACCTAAAGGAACCTTCTAGGCTGTATTTGGGCTATTGCGATCCGATTCAGTTTAAGCAAGCATGTCAGAGAGAGCTAGCTGCTTCTTCTTCTTCTTTTTCCAAATCCGATGAATCACAAACCCTTTCATGTGCCGGACACGACAGAATATTTTCATAGGTTTTAATTCCTATCTTAATTTGCACCCAACATAATATGAAACTTTATATAATCTGGAAAACCTTATTATATTTTATCTCAATCCGAATCTGGACAATTAAGCGCTACCTAAAGACTTGCAAAATGGATTCAATGCAAATACATTGATTGATTGTTCATGAATTCTGCATGTTCTACGGATTGGAAGGATAGTTTTAGCAAGACAGACTATGGTGGAAGTGGGAATGACTTAGGATTATGAAATTCCTATATAAAGCAACGTATCATTACATGACTTTTTACATTCTTTTAAAAACGAGTAAGCCTACCTTGAATTCATATGTTGAACTCATCACTTATAATCAATTCGACAAACCATTGAATGACCAGTAAAATGAGGAGCGACATAGGCAACCCCACTCGCTTTTTTTTTAATGCCTCACTTCTCTCTTTTAAATAGATATGTGTGTAGATATAACCCCGATATCTTTGGGCGATAGATTCTAAGGGGAAATGCCCATCAATATATCTCACCCATCTCAACTCTAGTGAGTTATTTTATGATATATTAATTGCTCTACACCACATCAATTCTCCGATGTGGGACTACTTCTCTAACACAACTCATACGTGTATCCTAACATAGTGTTCACTAAGATTGACCTGATACTCTCTAGCTCCACTCCTCCAATCCCTTTACTAGCCCTCGCTAGTTTTGAAAAGCCCCAAAATTTTGTGAGGCATTAAAGTTAAAGGGAGGGCTCAAACACGCTCTCTGGCCAACCTCTAGGAATAGTTAAACTCATAGGCCCAATTCAAGTAGGCCAATTGCATAGCGTCAACTAACGAAAGTTTGGATTTTGATTAGGTCGAATATAGATCGCTAAAATTGTATTATATCAAAATGGGCTAATATGGTGTTAGACCATTTTTGACCCAATCCCAACTTTGATCTGTTGACCTATTTAACAAGACTACTCCATAAATTGTCACGAATGAATCAGGATCCTCCTATATGTATCTCCGATTCAAGATTTCAATTTCGTGGACCACCCCCCCACCCCGCCCCGGGGAAAGAAAACCCTAACTCCGAAACCCACCAAAATATTAATTTGCACCAAACGTTCGAGGCAGCACCTTCTGTAGCAGCTGTGGCTCACCAACGGCCATAGTTGCAACATCTCTCTTTGATATTTAAGAATTTCCTCATCAATAAAAGACATGGAAAATTTGCACAAAAGAATATAATAATTTTGTTATATAGATGTCAATTTGATCTTTTGCCTATCAATTTGACCAAACTTTTTAACGATTTGACAATATAGTCATTTTAGTCAATTTTAATCTACAATTATTGATGTGAATATCGGCCGTCTTATGTGATATGATCGACGCTAAAATAGACATATTTTTTGCATTTTTTAATAAAATATTCGAATTTTTCTTGCTTGGGTTTTTTCCCTTCTTCTTCCACTGGTCGCAGGCCTTGGCAATAGTTGGCAACCGGCGGATTTACATAACATGTTGTCATCCATCACATGAGCAATCGAGATCGTATAGGAAATTCATAACAAATTAAATTCCTAGAGGAGGTTACTCCAGGTTTTTAGGTATTATCCAATGCGGGGGGTGGCAACACGAACCCAAGATTTCTAGAAATTTGAATTCGCGAGACCCTTCAGTCGCCGGTGAAGAAAAGTCCTGAACCAACCCGATGAACCCAAAATCTTACCCAAGCCATGGCGCTATTTTCTTAATTAAAAACATAAATAATGATGAGAATACCGACTTGGAATTTTTTATTATTTTTTTGCGGCATTTACCCAAAGACATGGCATCTCTTCTTGTGTTAAGAAAAGAATCTTGGCAACCGCATAATGTTTGGTGAGAAATTTTTCTTATGAAATGTGCGGTCAGTAAATTCATAATTAGAATGAAGGGACTTCAACTAAAATTATGCGAATAAGCATATTCGAGCCCGTTGTGACCCCAGACGTGTCCATCGTGGACTGCAGTTCTTGATAGCGAAAACTGGGGCTGGTCCGCTCTGACTCCAAGTCAAAGGTTTTCTTTTCAGTTCGCTTTTCAAAAGGCGAGCCATGCACGAGCCATGCACGAGCCATGCTGTCCCGCCCTGTGGGAAGCTCTCCTTCCTTTTGCGTCGACTCTCTCATCTAACACCGCACGATTTTTGCCCTTTGGCTAGTATCTTGTTATTCCCCAACCTCGATAATGTAATTACACGACATTGGACTGATAGAGGTTTCATTAGCTTGGAATCGATTCGATTCCATTGGAAAAACTCCCATCGGTCGTTCGTCAATGGAACAGGAGGAGGTCATTAAAAAGCCGAGCCAAGCATGATTTGGTTCTCCTCCTCTTCTTCTGCTCTTTCTTCTCCTCTAAGATTTGTCTCTCTTTTGAGCCTCTTGAAATGAAGTTCTCGAATGAGCTCGAAGCTCGACTCATCCCGGAATGGAAGGCGGCCTTCGTCGACTATGGGCGGCTCAAGAAGCATGTCGAGGAGATCAAGCTCTTGAGAAAGCCAAAGCGACCTCAGCAAGCCGACCGCAACTCGGGCCGGTCCATTTTCAACCTCATTCATTCCATGGCCAAGAAAGTTGCCAGCAAGTTCCCAAAGTCCACTAACACCACAGTTATTATCCAGGTACGCAGGAGCATTGCATGTCCGAATGACGTTTCTTCCTAGGACCCCCGGAAATTTTTCTCCTCAATGAAATTCCATTCTGAACCAAAACTACTGAGTTTCGAGCAAAAGGGTTGCCTGCGAGCAATATATTCACACACCAGACGAAGACGAAAAGCATGTCATATTAGTTTTGTAATCGGTCTCTACATCTATTATTGAATTTGTATTTACCATTTGGAGTAAAAGTTTTGTGGTGTTTTCTGCTCCCGGTAAAAGGGAGAGAGAAAAATGTTCTTTAATTGTTGCTTGCTTGGGAAGAAGCCTCCAATTTCCATGGCTTTTCCTCTGGATGGTAGAGATCAAGACTTGATCTTCTTCAGGAGTCCTTGGCCATTTCTTCAGCCCCATCTTCTCACAGCATGGTGCTCTCACCATCTCCTTTTGCTTTTTCAGACCTGATGACTCACAACAGTGTGCTTGACGCAACAGAATTTCTTCAGAAATTTTCAATCCTATCTTAATTTGTATTAACTATATGATGTGATTTTTTACAATCTGGAGGATATTTTGAGAATTTCTAATCTCATCTTATTTTAATTTGAATCCGGACGATCAAAAACAATCTAAGAACTTGAAAAATGGGAAGCTGATACATTGACCGATTGTTTGTGAATCCTGCATGTTCTATGGCTTGGCATGAAAATTTTAGCAAGAGGGGACTATGGTGGAAGTGGAATGACTAAGGATTATGGAATTTCTACATACGTTTCATTAGATGATATTTTACATTCTTTTAACAAGAAGAAAGCCTACCTTGAATTCATACGTTAGACTCATCACTTATAATCAATTCGACGAATCATTAGATGAACGGCAAAACGAGCAAGCGACACAAGTAACCCTGCTTGCATTGAAAATATTAATTCCCATCAAGCATTCGACCAGCACCTTCTGTATCAGCTGTGGCCACCAACGGCCATAGTTGCAACATCTCTCTTTGATATTTATGAATTTCCTCATCGATAAAGTCATAGAAAAATTTCACAAAAGAATAACATAAATTTTGTGTACAAATATCAACTCAATCTTTCACCTCTCAATTTTTAACTAATTTAATCCAAACTTTTCAACAATTTGTCAATGTAGTCATTTCAATCAATTATAGTTGGTAATTATTAATGTGAATGCCAACCGTCCTATGTGGTACGATTGACATTAAGGTAGATGATTTTTTGAAAATTTTTATTATAAAATATTTGAATTTTTCTTTCTTCATTTACTTTCCCTTCTTTTTCTTCCACCGGTCGTTAGGCCTCGGCAATAGGCAGCGACCAGCGGGCTTACGTAACATGTCATCCATCAGATAAGTGATCGAGATCGTGAGATGCTCCAGCTTTCTTTTTCATGCAACTTGAGCCAAAGATTTCTAGAAGTTTGACTTCGCGGGACCCTTTTAGTCGGCGGTAAAGCCCAGCCCTGATTCACCCGACAATCTTACGCAAGCCATGACGCTATTTTGTTAACTAAATACATAGCTTATTAATTCTGTCGTTGAGCTTTCGCTGTTTTCATTTTCCCCTTCTTTTTAGTTTATTAGATTGAAAATTCATCAGAAAGAGCTCTTTCTTCTCTCCCTTTAAATTGTTGCAGGACGTGCTGGCGATTGCCCCCGGATCTGTAATTTTCGGAAATTCGTAAATGGCATAATTATGACTTTTCTAATCACAAAAAACCAAGAGAAAAAATTAAAAGAAAAAGGGCGACAAAAAAGGTTAAAAAAAACAACGGGAGTTGACAGGATCAAGGCACCCTAGTCCATACTGAAATTCCCAACAGACGTTATGACCGGCCACGTCACCCCGTGGCGACAGATTCGTCTTCTTGCAAAAAAAAAAAAAAAAAATGTTAAGTATTCCCGAAGAGATTGACTTCTTCTTTTTTTATAATTAATGTCGACTTTTAATTCCATTCCCGCGTTGGAATCGCATGATCCCGCACCGAAGAAGAGAGGGAGATGAGGGTCAAGTGGCGGCTGTGGCTCCCGAAATTGGAAAAGCTCGAACGAAGGGGGAGCGAGAAAATTGCGCAGGTGAGTGTTTTGTATTTTAGCGCAAGAAAATCCGATAGGGGGGTAGGTGGAAGAAAGCGAGAGGAAGGGAAGAGGAAGCAAAACACTCGCTTCTTTTCTTTGCCGATAGGGTAATTAGAAAAGAAGTCGAAAGGGAAGGGAAGAGGAAGCAAAGAAAAGGAAGGGGGCGAGTGTTTTGTTTCAATTATTCCCTCTATGATTTCAACGGCAACCTCAGACAGAGCATGAATCACCCCCGCAGATACGGTGAGAATTACTATGCCCAGTGTTTGAATCCTACTTCGCTCCTGGAGTAATTACAACTGAAGTTGGTGCATACCAGAGCGTTTCAATTCAAATGGTCAAAGGAAGAGTTAACTGCAGGATAGTTATAGTTCAAAGAATTTTCTTTTTCTTTAAACTGGAGTACTATAGTTCATATATTTTCTTATGATGAAAAATTTTCATCTTGATGAAGGTTTCAAGGCAGGGAAAGTGGCATGTTGTGGAACAGGGAGATACAGAGGGGTCCCAGGTGGAGCACCTTTTTGGGGATTCCTTCCATCTGACTGACAGGGCTGATCAAACAACTAGCAACATCAGATGTGGAGTGGAGATGGGATTCATTTCATGAGACGATCCTAGTGGTTGACTTGTCACTCATCCGGATAGGGCCACGGATCAAGAAATTAGGGCCGCCGCACGTGGTGTGAATCCGATTCCAATTGTGGAAAAGATCATTGATCATGCCCATTATAGCATATTTATTATAAATATTTTTATAACATAAAAAATTCAAAATTCATATCTAACACATTCACCCAAAACTTATATCTATGTGACACATTTATTCTAGACTGTAAAAGCCTAGACATATTACTTCGTATTTTGGAATATACTAATGAAATTTTCAATGCATTTAAACTCGAATTCACCCTAATCAGCACGATTTCAAGAAATACACCATCCTTCGACCCGTCAAAAACAATGGTAGCTACCGGATTCGAGAAGTGCATGATTAACTTTATATTGGAAAGCTGGCAATACATCTAACTAAGTAAATATTCTTGGTCAATTCCGAAACAACGTTGTGCGGAAGATGGAGATCCACTTTTTGGATTATTCAAGTAAGTTCATTGCATTGAGAGGGATGTTGCCAAGGATTCATTACCATATCAATTTGAAATTTTTTGTCATATGAAAATTTATTTGAGTAAATATGATATAGTGTATCGACTTGGAATTTCTTTTTGGTGGTATTACTCCAAATACTGCACATGGGATCTCGTCTAGTGTTAAGAAGAGAATTTTGGAACGCATGATGTTTTGGTAAGACATTTTTCTTAAAAATTCTGCAGTCAGTGTATTCAAAATTTTTCTTCACTTTCCTTTTTGATACTCTACTCTAAAATAATATCCTCTAGTGCGATTATTAATCGCGTTGAAAAGCAAAATGACGCGAACGTCTTGAAAAACAAGGGTGATGCGAACTTCCTTTAATCATCGTGTGGCATTGCTTGTCTATCATAGTGATGATATTAATTTAAAAAAAGTCATGCTCAACCGACAAAAGTTCGTCGTCGTTTGCTTTGACTAAAATCTGTAACGTGTTCGCCGCGGCTCATATTTTGTCGTCTTCCACACACTCGATTTTCTTCTCGTTTGCGTGTAAACCTATTATTGTCAACGCCAAGCATTTCATATCCCCTCCCTCTCTCTCCCTAATCTTTCCAAGCATTTCATCTCAAGCATTTCATCTCCTCTCTCTCTCTCTCCCTAATCTTTCTGCCCTAGACTGCGTCCCCCTCCTCCTCCCATTCCACTCTTGGTCCATCTCCATCTCCATCATCAGCTCCTCCTCCTCCATCTCCTCCATCTCCATCATCAGCTCCTCCTCCTCCACCTGGTCCATCAGCTCCTCCTCCTACTATTCCACTCTTGGTCCTGGTCCTTCAGCTCTCTCCATCATCAGCTCCTCCTCCTCCACCTCATCCATCATCTCCTCCTCCTCCATCTCCATCATCAGCTCCTCCTCCTCCATCTCCTCCATCTCCTCCATCTCCTCCATCTCCATCATCAGCTACTCCTCCTCCTCCTCCTACTATTCCACTCTTGGTCCTGGTCCATCAGCTCCTCCTCCTCCTACTATTCCACTCTTGGTCCTGGTCCATCAGCTCCTCATCCTCCACCTCGTCCATCATCTCCTCCTCCTCCCATTCCACTCTTGGTCCATCTCCATCTCCATCATCAGCTCCTCCTCCTCCACCTGGTCCATCAGCTCCTCCTCCTACTATTCCACTCTTGGTCCTGGTCCATCAGCTCTCTCCATCATCAGCTCCTCCTCCTCCACCTCGTCCATCATCTCCTCCTCCTCCTCCTCCTCCACCTCGTCCATCAGCTCCTCCTCCTCCCATTCCACTCTTGGTCCATCTCCATCTCCTCCATCTCCATCATCAGCTCCTCCTCCTCCATCTCCTCCATCTCCATCATCAGCTCCTCCTCCTCCACCTGGTCCATCATCTCCTCCTCCTCCTACTATTCCACTCTTGGTCCTGGTCCATCAGTTCCTCCTCCTCCACCTCGTCCATCATCTCCTCCTCCTCCCATTCCACTCTTGGTCCATCATCATCATCATCACCACCACCACCACCTCCTCCTCCTCCTCCTCCTCCTCCTCCTCCTCCTCCTCCTCCTCCTGGTCCATCAGCTCCTCCTCCTCCTACTATTCCACTCTTGGCCCTGGTCCATCAGCTCCTCCTCCTCCACCTCATCCATCAGCTCCTCCTCCTCCACCTCATCCATCATCTCCTCCTCCTCCCATTCCACTCTTGGTCCATCATCATCTCCTCCTCCTCCACCTGGTCCATCAGCTCCTCCTCCTCCTCCTACTATTCCACTCTTGGTCCTGGTCCATCAGCTCCTCCTCCTCCACCTCGTCCATCATCTCCTCCTCCTTCTCCTCCACCTCTTCTGCTTCTCCTTCTCCTCAAGATTTGTCTCTCTGTTGCGCCTCTTGAAATGAAGTTCTCAAATGAGATCGGAGCTCAACTCATCCCAGAGTGGAAGGGGCCTTCTATCAACTACCCACAGCTTGAGAATCACATCGAGGAAGCTGCCGCCAAGTTCCGAGAGTCGGCTAACGCCACTGAGATTCTGCAGGTACACATGAGCGTGCACGTCGGATTATTGGTTTTTTTTCTTACAACAAGCGAAACGTTCTCATTGATGACCATGCCCGTGTTCTTCACACCGTGTGCACGGCGTAAGTGCAATAATACCTGTGGTACGTCCGGGTGGGCCCGAGCGAGTGCTTGGTGTTCATTGTCGTTGGAGAGGGAGAGAAGGGAACGCATGCACGGCCATCCCCCTCCTCCGCCACCTCCTCCACCGCCGACGGACGCGTCGCCGCTTCTGTCACCACCTTCAACCTTCCCTTTCAGCCTTTCAAATTAGATCTTCCCACTCAGCTCAGCCCCCTTGAAGATTTTAAGAGGCCCTCCTCCTACCTTCGCTTCCTCCTCCTGATCTCCTCAACTAGCTGTTCATTGTCCATACCAAACGGTCCAAAGGGCCAGAAAACTTCGACCAAAAAAAAAAAAACAGAGCCAGAAAACAAAAAGACCGTCCAGTGGAATCTCTCTCTCTCTCTCTCTCCATCTCTATATGTGTCGTTCTTTCGCCGCCAACCTCGTACTCGACTTGCATTTGTTTTTTTTGTTTTTTGCGTCTTTCCGTACGAAATCTAAAGCAGGAGTTTTTTACGCTTTTTAATATATGCCGACGCCGATGTCCTACCTACTCATGTACCTATCAACGCCTTTTTCTTTTTGGGTTCTTCCTCGAACTTTGCAAAAAGCCCTCCTCAAAAAGGCATGAAAAACACTCTCTAGATCGATGCGTTCGCGATCCAATCGCGAGGGAGAGACAGAGCGAGGGGCTTGTCGTTACGGAACACTTATAGATAAGGCCGGCGGTCACGTCGTCTGATGAGTACTGATTTTTCCAAATTAGGTGACCACATTTTTTAGCATGGTGGACGGCGAGCTCAGCAGGGTGGACCAATTCTACAGGTCGAGAGAGAATGAATTTGTCGAGAGAGAAGAAGAGCTAAATAAGCAGCTCCAGATTGTGCGGGATATGAAACGGAGCCTGAAAACTTCTCCAGAGCTCAAGGCGGTGAGCACTGCCACCTCTCCGCGCTCTTCGGGGCCATCCGCCCCCGGCACATCAGATTTTCCAGGTGACTTTTCTGATGCACTGATTGCACTTTTGTTGGTAGATGGAATTATGAATTAACTTAAGAATGACTAGGGTAGGATGCGGTTTTCTTCACGCAGATAAAACGCCAAATCAGAGCGGAATCAAATTGCAATTTGTAATCCCTAGGCCTCGACCTTATGACATTCCTTTCGCATTCGTAATCCGCGCACACGCTCTAGCTAAATCATTAGATAATCACTCGAATTGATACTGAGAATTTAAAATTGGCATAGGAGTGTGGTTGACCTTTTCGGTCACCGCACGTGGAGGTAGCCCACCATAACGAATCATGGTCTCGAAGGCCAGGATCTTAGGGTTTAAAAAAAAGGGTCGGTCGGTGATTAAAAAATGAAAAAACGGCGACTGATTGGTCAAATTGACTTTTCTTCCCCAAGTTGGCAGCTGCGGTCGTAGAGGTGGGTCCGAATGATTGACTAGAAAAGAGCGTCTAGTAACGAGATGTACTTGATTGAATTTTAGGAAAAAGTCTTCTTTGCATTCGGATCACGTAGAGCCGTCTCATTTCAATCATTAAATGCCGTGGGTCTCGAATGGAACCAACGTGATCCAAGAGCTAAGATAGACTAGGCTCACATGCACTAAGAGGATGCAAGACTATCTCAAATCAGGTGGCATGTTGATTTTGGTCTTTAATCTTAGGGTAGATAACACAAATGGTCTATGAATTTTAAGTTAGTGTGCAATGTTGTCTATGAATTTTAGATTTGTTTGAAGTAGTCCATGATTTTAGCATCGTGTGCAATAACAATGCTGACCTGGACGATGATGGCAGTGGCATCGATGCTGTGGGAATGTTTGGTGAACCCCAAGGAAAGAAGGGCTAGCAGGTTTCATCAACAGGAAGAAGATCCAGCATGCCGAGGAGATGATTAGAGGAGCTTATGTGGAGCTGTACAGGGACCTTGCTCTACTCAAAACTTACAGGTAACAAGTAACATAATACCTATAATAAGGTCATTTTAACATAAAACACGACAGACTCCACTTATTGATTTGTCAAATCTTTTGATTAATTTAATTATTCACTCTGCAATTAGTATTATTATCCTAATTTGGCATCACCGGCAGCCCTTGCCAGCCCTCTTTCCAAAAACCTTTAAAAAAAAAAAGCAAAGAAAAGGAAAAAATTTCAAAAAATTATTTAAAATAATAACAAAAAATATACACATTAGTGTCAGCTGTTCACATCAGCAACTTCTAGCTAATTTTGTCCTAGTGGACTCTATTAGCAAAAGGTGAAAATGTTTATAACTGACTTAACAAAATTACAATAAATTTAGGATTTTTTGAACAATTTTCTCCAGTTTTATGTGTAACTATATAATAGGACTCCATATAAATGTTTCGAATATATCACCCGCATAGGGCCTGATATTAATTTGCTATCTTGGCAGCTCCTTGAATAAGATGGCTTTTTTGAAGATTCTCAACAAATTTGACGAGGTAAGGCTTGAGCCAAAAGCTTTTGGGACAAAACATTTTCCTTAATTTGAATCGTACTTTTAAACAAGTGGAGCTTAATGCCAGCGCGACTCATTTGGACTAAAAAATTTTAAACTAAAACGGATGTTTTTATTGGATGATCAGGTGACAAAAAGACAGGAATCGACAGGCTATCTAGAAGAAGTAAAAAGATCATATTTCATAAGTTCAAACAAGGTATATAGATTCGACTTTCCATGATGTATTTGAGTTTCGATTAAGGTAAATGATATATGATTAAATTATGTTTGATTTGATAATAAGGCGGCGAGGTTAATGGACAAAGTGAAGAACATGGTCACATTGCACTTTGCCAATAACGACAGGGAAACGGCGAAGCGGTTCTTGAATACCCGACACAACTATGATTCTTACATAATCACTCTCTTTGTTGGTAATTATACTTTCTAACTTAACACTCTTCATAATCATTCTCTCTCTAATTATATCAATATTACTATGATGACCGTATAGTTGACAAAGGACTGACGGGGAATTTTGCCCTTGATTTATTATAAAAAAATCAAATTTATTGGGCAAATTTGATTATCAAACCTTTATGACCCTTCAAGTAAACGAATATATGGTTTTTTTCCATGCCAATTTGGATTAAAATTGGACTAAATTAATCTTTGGGTTGCAGGTCTGTCCACCGTTTCTTTGCTGACATTAGTTAGCATATACGCAATATTGGTACACGTAACTGGTATTTTCAGTCCCACCTCGGACATGGACTACATAAAAACTGCCTATCCTATCTTTAGGTGATCCACGTTTTCTCTGTATAATTACAATTCCAATTCGTGCAAAATTCAATTTATCTCATGCTCTTTGGTTACGCAGTATGTTCACCTTGTGGAGCTTGCACTTGTTCATCTACGGATGCAACCTTTTCCTGTGGAAGAGGGCGAGGATCAACCACAACTTCATATTAGAGCTCTCGCTGAGCACCGCCCTGGAGTACGGCGATGCCTTCCTCCTCTGCATGACGTTCATGACCACCATGGTCGGCACCATGATCGTCCACCTCCTCCTGCGGGACAGCAACTTCTCACCAAACCTGGTTGACGCAATCCTCGGGGTCCCTCTCCTGGTTAGCCTTTGGCTTCATACTCTCGATGCCCCGTCATGTTTCCCCCTCTAGAGAATCACTTAAGTGATAAATCTTTTATTATATTGATTTCATGTTGTGAAGCTTAGGTAACTAGCTATATGATGGCAATTGATGACCTTATTGGTTTTATGGAATGTACACAGATTTTCTTCGCCGTGCTGATTTGCCCGTTTGACATATTCTACCGCTCAACTCGGTTTTGCTTCATTCGTGGGATGCGCAATATAGTTTTCTCTCCATTTTATGAGGTACCTAATGTATTGGCCTCTTTCTTAATTAACTTTGCTTACTTCTTTTACATTTAGAAGTTATGTTAAATCAGGATTCAACAACACTACCTCATTGCTGCATTATCTATTAGCAAATTCATTGTTTAATATGGATATATTATCGACACGTTTTTACCAGTTTAAAATTAAAGGAATAACGATTTTGTGTAATTCGGTGTTAAGTTGCTACCTAACATTTTAAAAATAGGCTTGTCTCTCGGAAAATAATTGAGAGAGTGACAGATTAAGCTATATTAATTCGATATCAAGTAAAATAATTATTTTTCCTAATTCGGATTTAGTCGGGAGTGGTATCCATATGTAGAGCCCCCTATCCCAAACTACTAATGTCACTGACTAAATGAGTTTCTTAACTTGTTGAGTGCAGGTTCCGATGGCTGATGCTTTTATGGCTGATCAACTCACTAGCCAGGTAATTGACTAAATGACATTATTAGTTGTCCTAGGGAATTAGAGGTGCGTTTGCTGCACTTGTTTTAGCAAAAATTTCATAATAAAGCAAATATTTTCTATGATAATAATTTCTAAGAAAATGGTTAGTTTTCAATTATTTAATGGTTTATGAAAAGTGGTTTCCTTCTTATCAGAAAGGGAAGTCCTTTTACCCACATCTAAACATGTTGTTTTCAATTCATGAAAGTTTTTTTCTATAAATTGATTAATTTTCCATCATCCAAATATTGGAAAGTTAGAAAATAATTTTCAGAAATAATTTCTTTCTAATTTCTGCTTATTTATTGATGGTTTGTAGATCCCATTGCTAAGACACATGGAGTCGACGGCTTGCTACTTCTTGGCCGGAATTTTCAAGACCCACCAATACGAAACGTGCAAATCGGGAAGGCCTTTTAGAGAACTTGCTTACGCCATTTCATTCTTGCCTTATTATTGGCGTGCCATGCAGGTAATTAATATTAAGATCCTATTTTAGATGATATAATTCCTTATGAAAAATATGTAAGTACAAACAAAAAAAAAAAACAAGATCCTTTATTTTGGCTAATTATGATCTACATCTCGCAACTTATGAAGTGACCCTTCTAATTGCTTCCCTTAACAGTGCGCTAGGAGGTGGTTCGACGAACGCGATGTGAACCATCTGGTTAACATAGTAAAGTTAGTGTTGGCGATGATGGCAGCAGGGGCAAGGATTGGGTACGCGAGACGGAACGACCACCTATGGTTCGGTATAGCCTTGGCGACCTCTGTGATGGCCACCGTGTATCAGTTGTACTGGGATTTCGTCAAGGATTGGGGGTTGCTCAATCCCAAATCGAGAAACCCGTGGTTGAGGGACGACTTGATTCTCAAGCGCAAGAGCATCTATTACATCTCCATTGTAACTCTCTCTCCCTCTGAGAACTATTCTGGTTTTACATTTATGGTGAAAATGAACTCAACAACCGGATAGATTGAACTTGCGTTGGGAAAGAAAAACACTAGAAAGAAAAATGCAAACCCTAGGGTTTATGGCATAGACGCCCGTATTGTTTATTACTGCTTATTTTCTCAAATATATTAGCCTTGAGAAGTTTCTAACGCAGAATACAAACTCCATTTGCAGGCTTTGAATGTAGTTTTGAGGGTTGCATGGGTGGAGACAGTGCTGAGGTTTCATGTTGGAGCAGTCCAGTCGAGGTTGCTAGAAATATCCTTGGCTTCTTTGGAAGTCATTCGACGTGGTCAATGGAATTTTTACAGGTACAAGAGACAGTAGATACAAATCATACCATTTTTATATGTTTTAGCCTGAGACAGAGGTACGTAATTCGGCAATCAAATTTTTGTTTGCTACTTCCCTTGTACAGATTGGAGAATGAACACTTAAACAACATGAGAAAGTTCAGTGGTGAAGATGGTTCCGCTTCCGTTCTGCGAAATGGACCCTCCCAGAGCTAAATCACATGGAGGGACGATTCCTTGCTGATCAGCCGACATGATCGGGGATTTAGCATAATCAGATGGTCAAGAATTAGGGAATCAAGAGTTGTGCTTTAATCTGGTTGCCATCACTTCTTAGTGCAAAAGAAGAAAGGAATGGAGTGTTAAGTCCTAATTGCACAGATGATACTAAACTTTGAAAAAGTCAACAATTGGTACGTTTCGTGTTGTTGTTGACGTAAGGAATTGTCTCTTCTGAGTATCAAACTTGCATGGGCACAAAAGCTTTAGGGTTTCGTTTTGTTTGGTGTTTGCCCTTTGACCCTTATGGCCTTTTCATGCTACCTCACATGTCTAGCTAGCTTGATAGCCAATTTCTTCTTGTGCACTTGGGAAGAAAACTTCAAGTAGATTTGCTTTTCATGCATGCGAAGACATAAAGAACCTGCCATTAACTTCTTCTAGTTCCTCCTATACAAAATCTTTTCTAGAAACAAACATTAGTTGAATTTTGCTATTTTCCCAATGATTAAAAGCAAATATTTATTTACAATTCACAATTAAAAGAAAAAGAGAGAAGAATTCTAAATTTCTTATATAGAGAGCAAGGAATGAGGATACTATGAGGACCATTAAGTATTCTTACCGAGCGCACTTTCTTAGTAGAAAGTGGGTAATCAAATTTCTTTCTTTTACCTTTTCTGCCCTTTTTCTTTGGTCGACTTTACCTTTCTCCTCTTCAATTAGCATTTAGGGAAGAAAAATCTAATGGCTTTAATAGGGAATGCACAAAAGATAAAAATAAAATAAAAAAGAAGACAAATGACAGTTTTGAGTCGAATATGTAAATATAGATATAAATGTCCTACATGGCGACAATATTGGCATTAAATGCAATACTTTTAGAATTGTACTCAAACTAAAACATTTTTTCCCTGCTTACGATTTCATATTTATTGTGAATATTGAAAAAAATAGATTCATAAAGAATCTAGAGAATTAAAGTAAGTGGCAAAAATTAAACTATTGTGCATGTAAATTTAGAACCAATTTTATATCATCTAAAAATAGCAAAAATAGATGAACTCCTCAAGAAAGGGAACATGAGATTGATATTCAAACTTTAATGTAAAGTAACCAAAAACAATACGTGGCAAAACTTTGAAGATAGAATGCCCGTCGGAACTATGCTAGTGTGCATATCCCTCCTTATTCCACATTGTAAGACAAAACTGGAAACACTTTTCAGCAATGAAAATAGATCATCTTTCAAGTCTCTATAGTACATCTCTAAATGGCTAAATTAATTCAAGTAGATATCAAGATTTCATTCATCCTACTCTTTCCACCAATGCCTAAATAATTGTAACAAACTCACGGAAACATACTAATCGAACTGTCAAAATATACTTACAGAATGTGAGGGAAAACATTTCAAGTAATTTTCAAATTGAAACTGAAATAGTGGGCAAAAGATTGGATTTTGGATCGTCTAAAGTTGGAGTTGAAATGAATATCGTAAGAAGAAAAGGACGGTCTAAAACAAAACTCAAAGGAATACGATGACCCAAGGAAAATCGGAGGAGAAGCAGAACACGACTAATTGATGAAATCGATCTTCTTATCCATGTACAAGTTCCTTTATGGATATCCATGGGATTGTAATTAAGCTCATAAAATAACAAAATGAAAGATGGCATGCTAGAAAGCACCAAGACCTTTTCATGTCATGAGGAGATGCTCATTCTAGCTCATTATGGCGATTCAACTATTTCTTTGCCAGTTGAATGGCCTAAACTCTCCCTTAATTTATCGTTATAATGTAAAAAATACTTTACTATAACAATTGCAAAAAAACCTTGAGTGCTCTCACAGGCCGATTTTTGAATGTCTTTTAAAGATCTGGGAATTTCGTGAACAAATGTCTCACTTTTTTGCTGATTTAATCATAAAAGAGGAGAAAAGTTGGGATGTCCACACACTCAGAAGACTTTTTGACAAACAAATAGTAAGTGAAGTCCTTGCAATGCCACCAAATTGTTATGCTACACAGGACGGATTGATATGGATGGCTACTACATCAAACCTACATAGTGAAAAGTGCCTGTAATCTGATTAGAGAGTCGGAAAACCCACAACATAGCATGCAAGCAATATCATCATTCCAACCATCTAGCAAATCGTGGCACCATATTTGGAATATGAAGCATTCTCCTAAGATTAGGATTTTTTCTTAAGTCTGAGGACGCAAACGGTCATTTTTCTATTTCTATTCTTCAAATGAGTTTCTGAGGTAAAATAACCATTCGATAACAATATAAAATTTCTATTTTCAGAATAGATATTCGTTTGATAACCATCACGACCTACTTTTTCTGTCAAAAAAAGGAAAAGCCATAGGTTTAAGGGTATTGCCTAATGGACAGGCCTACGGCCCATGATTAGGCTCGGGTTCTTCCAAGCCCATACCTTGCACAACATTGGAGTGTTCATAAAAGTTTTCTTATAAGGAGTCGCCACTAGCCTATTGGAGTCAGTTAAAAATCAAATGAAGTATGAGAGTGTGTCTCACTTTCTACGCAATCAAAGAGTCTAGAGTTTAGAGTCAATGACTTGATTACACTAATTAAATAATTAATCCCCTTTGATGTATAATCTTGTTCATTTCAAAAAGGTTTTGTCAAGTAGTTTGGATTGATTTTAGATTTATCCACTAACATGTGCAGTGATCATATGGAATCGGCAACTATGGAAGCATTAAATAAATTGCATAAAAAAAATAGAAATGAATGTCGACCCTAACTAGGCTAAAGGGAGGCCATAATCATCATATCAAAAGTGCACAACTCTAAAGACATTTGAAACCTCAAGGTAAAGCCGTAAGGGCTTATTCAATTCGAGCACAATCTGAAATTAAAAGGCTCTCATTTTTTAAGAGAACATTATCCAAAGACTAACATTATCCAAAGACTATTTTTAGGCTTTTCAGGGAATTCTAATTTTTTGGAATTTTTTTAAATTTTGTTATGAATTTTTAGGAATTTTCTAAATTTTTTGAATTTTTAAAATTTTTCTGATTTCTTTGAATATTTATTATATACTTCTTTTTATGAGTTTAATATTGTTAAGAAGGAATTCGGACTAGATCAAGAGACCTAGCCTGACTAAGTTGACCCGAATTCTATTGGTCTAGGTTGGATTAAAAACCAGGCCACTTGAATGCCCATTCTGAATTAAGAAGATTAGCCCATGAAATTTAAAAAAAAAAAAAAAAAAAGAGCCCACGTTTCCAACGTGGATCGACCAGCCCAAAACTAAAGCCCATAGCCCATTTTCTCTCTCTCTCTCTTTTACTTATTTTTCCATTTTTTCACTCTTTCTACACTTTTTCTCTTTTTTGTTCTTATTCTTTATTTTATTTTTTTTGGGATATGAATAAGTTATTAAATTACCCCGTTTGAACTTTAAGACTTTAAGACGTAAAATTCAAAAATATTTTCATATTAGAGAGGAAGAAAAAAATTCTCTTATCAATAAGGAGTACAAGGTGTATAGGTATCGGCATATTAAAATAAAAAATATAGCCTAACTAGGCATCATTGCTGGAGAAATTACTACAGACGTAGGTGACAATACACGGAGGATAGGCCATTAGAGTGACTTTCAACTGCTCTTCAGCCCCGTTTGTTTCCGCTTTCTCAAGGGCTTTTCAGCCTCCAAAGCCCCTTGGGAAAAATTTTAAATGTTTAGTTCAGTATTTAGAGACCACATTGGCCAAATGCTAAAAGCTCAATGCAAGTCAACCTCCTCTGACCTTTTTTTTTTCTTTTAGAAACCAAGAAGGTGGAGCTGGCCACCGCTGTTGGGTGCGATCACTGTCGGAGGTCGCGCGACGCCTGGGTTCCCGCGACCTAGGCATCGCAACCTCTAGCGGCGACGCACTTGGGTTGCACGAACCCAGGCGTCGCCGCCGGAGGTCAAAGGTCGCGCCGCGACGCCTGGGTCGTGTGAACCCAAGAGTCGCCGCCGGGGTCGTTCAAACCGGAGCTCGAACCTATGCCGGCGAGCTCGTTGCACGGTGTAGGGAGGTATAGAAACCCGAGGAGGGGCTACGTGGGTTGGAGCTCGCGCGAGCCAAACGGCCGCGAGCTCTGGCCGGTCACGCCCCAAGAACAGAGTAGAGGGAGGGGCTGAACATACCTGTTTCAGCCTAAGGACGTCGCCGGGAGGGTCGTCGGACGGCTGGACGCGTGGCCGAGACTCCCTCTCTGTCTGACTCGCCCTCTCGCTGTCTCGAGCTCACTCACCACCTCTCTCTCTCTCTCTCTCTCTGCTTCTGTTTCCCTCTCGCTCGCTCTCCAGCTCTCTCCATCTCTGCCCCGAGCTCACCCTCTCCCTGAACGCCCCTAGAAGAAGAAGCCGGCGCCCTCCGGAAGACACCTTTTGCAAACGTTTTCAGGCCTCTCCCACTCTCTCTCTCTCTCCAGGACAGTGCCAGCTTGCCTTGTCGGATCGTACCGCCTGCGACGTTCCCCTCTGCTGCTCATCCTCGTCGTACTGTCCTTCCTTCTTGTGTCCTTCGGCTACAGTCCAAAGAAGAGGGAAGAAGAGAGTTGGTGAGCGGGCCGGGCTGGAGGAGAAGGTGGGACGGGCCGCGTGGGGGAAGAAAAGAAAAGGAATGGACCGGACGGGCCCAGGTGGGGAGAAGAAAAGGGGGCTGGGCTAAGGCGAGCCCGCCCTGCTGCATTTTGTTCTTCTTCTTTTTTTTTAAATAATTTTTTAATTTATTTTTTTCGAAAATTTTAATAACTAATACTAGTAGTAAAAATATTCCTAATGTCTATATGCGATGAAAATTATTTTTGATAGGGGTTCAAAATTAATCCCTCATTTTTTATGCAATTAGGGAATGATTAAATGGGTTGTCTAAATTTAGATATCAACAATAACGATACAAAATTTCTCTCTCTTTAATAGTGGCAGGAGGCAGCTAAGGGGCGGGAGGAGGCGGCCGAGGGGGTGGGTGGTGACAAAAGTAAGTGGTGAGGAGACATTTTATTTTTCACTTTTGTTTCAAAAACAGAAAATTTAATTTTTTTTACTTATGATTTATATTCCAAACTTATTTTTATAGTAAAAATTTGTTTTAGAAATAGAAAAATGAAATTGTGTTATCAAATAGATTTTTATTCCAAACCTATTATTGGGAATGGAAAATAAAGAAATAAAGAAATAAAATGATTATCATATGTCTCGTAATAGTTTGAAGATGGTAAATGTTATTTTACGAGACAAGTATAGGCAATGGGCGTTGCTGTCTATAACGGAGGAGGCCAAACTTCTGTTGGCCCATAAGGAGCACACTACCTTGGCTCATTATGATCAGTCCGCAGAAATTTAATAGTTGATTGGGTTGCTAAAATTCAATAGAGAAATTACTTTGGCCTACTCTTGGGTGGCCTGTTCCCCCAATTTCTATGGCATTTGTTATGTTTGGATATCTCGTTTTTTTTTTTTTTTAAACTCTTCAGTATCAATATTAACGTCGCTTTCTTGACCAAATAAAAAATGTTAAAATAAAAGTCAATAAATTTCAAAATTCAAATCATTTTATACTTACAACTTTCAAAAATAAGAAGAAACTTTTTTACTTTATGAATCTTTAGAAAATTATAAAAAAAAAAAAAGGAATCGATACATCATTATAAGACAGTTTTGAAGTTTTCAAGGATGTTATGCTAAAAAAACCAAAATGCATACGTCATAAAATTCGAGAACGTCTATCATTAAAAGTAAAAGTCACTCAAAATGGTTTGAAAAGCATCCATATTTTAAAAAAACAATAAAAATTAAGAAAAATAAAATAAAGAAAGCTATAGAAAATAGACATCGCATTTTCTATCCTAGAAAGCTATCAATTGCTACAATTCTTCCAAAGTTCCCCAACTCTTTTATTTCTTTTTTTTCGCAACTAAAGGATGAAAAGAAACCAATCGAAGATATAAATCAGCTTTTCCTTGGTTAGACCACAAGTAGCTAACCAAATTAAGAATGGCAAATGTTATAAATAATTCTTAAACTTAATATGATTCTTACTCTTTAAATTCGCTCGATATAATCCTTAAATTTTACCTGGTCTTTGTATTTTTAAATTTCAATACGTATTAAAAAGTTTATAAATTATATTGAATAAATTAAAAATTAATGAATCATATTTCTTACCGGACCACGGTTTGAAGACCTTTTTCCCAAAATTAAAAAGAAGCGAAACTACAAATAACAATAAAGGCATTCCCATTAAAAATTGAAATTTCAAGGTTGTTTACTTGTCTGAAAATGTCAAGTTATTACGAAGAAGACAGAAGGAATATTCGATTTTTAAAAGGTAAAGAAAAAAGAAAAAGAAAAAAGAAAGGGAAAAGACGGTAGCTTGCCCTCCCGCGAGCGGCGATCGGCGTATTCTCTCCACTCCCTCTCTCTCCGTCAACCCTTCTCTGTTTCTCTCTCACGCCTCTCTGCTCCCAAAAATCAAAGAGACGCCCCCAAGCACAGAGAGAGAGAGAGAGAGAGAGAGAGAGAGAGAGAGGGATTCTCCATCTCCTCCGCGAGACGCCTAGGGTTTCCACCGCCTCCGCCGATCGGCAGACGGACAGACAGCGAAGCCGGAAAAATGGTGCGGGCATTGCTGAAGCGGCTGGTCTCCAACACCCTCACGGTGGCCGGCAAGTCCCAGCACCACCAGCTCCGCCGCCTCAACATCCACGAGTACCAGGTTCCTCTCCCTCCTCCTCCCTCGTGATCTGCCTGGAGCGATGTCGTTCGTCGAGGGATTCGTCTCTCTCTCTCTCTCTCTCTCTCTCTCTCTCCCGAAAAGTTGGATCTTTAGGCTGGGATTGCGTCCGCGGCGTGTGATTACGAGTTAGCGGCGTAGATGCCCCAAAATGCGATTTTTTCGCATTTCGTCCCCGGAGAGAAATGACCGAAGAGCTCGTGGGCCTATTGATTTTGATTGTGATTTTCACCTTTTCCTTATGACGACTCCGGCTTCTGCCGAATTGCGGTTGTGTCTATGCCTGATCTTATTGGAGTGCGAGACGAGCTTATGGATCTGCTTGTTGTTGGAATGCTGCGTTCTTGGGTTTAGAGAGATTTTGATCAGATTTTTGAATCGTGCTTTTCTAATCGACCTACCCAATTTGTATGAATCCTGCTCTGACTGTTCCGAGTCACGAGATTCTTGATTGATGCGTTGGCTTATAGGAAATGTCTTGCGGATGCTCAATGCAGTACTTTCTTTTTCGTCATGTGCAGTTTGCTTGTGGGAATGATTTGAGGATGCTTCCTTAATGGTTTTTAATCTGCTACCTGACACGGGTTTTGTTTACCTTGAGTTCAGGGTGCTGAGTTGATGAGCAAATATGGCATTAATGTCCCCAAGGGTGTTGCCGTTTCTTCTGCGGAGGAGATCAAGAAGGCAATTCAGGAAGTATTTCCTAATGAAAACGAGGTATTGTGAATGACAGAAACTGCTGACCTGAGCCGAGAGGGCCTGAACAAAAGTCTAAATTCTTCTTATTTGCATTTCTTTTGGCAGTTAGTTGTCAAAAGCCAGATACTTGCTGGCGGAAGAGGATTGGGTACATTCAAGAATGGGCTAAAAGGCGGAGTGCATATTGTCAAGGCTGATGAGGCTGACCAAATAGCTGGTACAAAAGACTTAGATCGGATTTGATTCAATTGAATGGAATTGAGTTAGGGAATGGAATGAGAGGAGGAATGGAGTGTTTTCTTTTGGTCAAAGAGGAATGGAGTTGAATGAGCTCCCAATTTCCTTGTTTGGTTGTGATAAAGAATATCTTGAGAATGAGAAGGAAGTAATAGAGTATGAGTATAGAACTGTGAGGGCACACTTGGAAGTGTGTGAAGGAAACAGGAGAAGCTTAAGGTGAAATGGAATATCAACACTCTAGTAACCAAACATGGTTGGAAGGAGTGGCCATTCCTGTAGAAGTGACAACTAAAATAAATATGGGAAAATGGAGAAGATGACACTTTGGTGCTCCTTCCAAGGGCTTTTCGAACATGTTAGGTTTTTTCAAGAGAAATGCAAACTATTAATATGTGGATTTAGTAAGGTTAAATCCCCATGTGGATAATTTGGATGAGATACTACTCAATAAAATATCATAAATTTGGTCTTGAAAGAAAAATTGTAGATGATGGCTGGGTTTAATTTTTGCCTTTGGCGTGTATGATGTCATGAGCAGTGAAGAAATTGTTTAATGTTTGGCATTGCCTTTCTGCTATATGTAATATATACTTCTCAGCATGAAAATTCATTGTTTGCAGGGAAGATGCTTGGACAGATACTTGTAACCAAACAAACTGGGCCTCAAGGGAAAATTGTCAGCAAGGTCGGGCATAATCATTTTTGAATAGGCTTTTCTGCTTAAACATTTTGCCTTAATTGACTACCACTTTGTATTCATATCTATCTTGTAACATACTAGATGACATGAATCCAATTTTTTAGGATGCCCCTTTGAGTGTCAGCATACTCGTTCTTTTTGGCCACAACTATAGGGCTTTTTTTTTTCTTTTTTCTTTTTAAATTTTATAACTTCAAATTTGTTCTATGGATTAAATTGTAGCATGGAAAACTAAAAGTCAAAAGTTTCATATAGTGAGGGTTTGTTTAGGGTGTTTTGGTTTTTTATGACAAAAATAGACTAATGAGTTGGTGAGTAGCTTTTTCCTTTTTTTCTTTGGATTATCTTTTTTGGGTTGGGGGCCTTAATTCAGTTAGACTGTTGGTTACTATGAGAATGAGAAATTGATTTTTATGAAAGACAGATGTATGTGGAGTGTAAAGAAGCTGATTGGATATGGACTTTTCTATAGTCCTCGCTGGGTCTCTTATTATTTAACCCAAAACTGAACTGGATACATGGAAGCCATGGGGTCAAACCACACGAGATTAGTAGGTTCACTCCGGTTTGGATTTTCTTGTTTCTGGTTTTGTAGCCAAGCAAGAACAGCAAAAGGCAAAAAGAAAACAAATTAAGCAAAAATCAATGTATACACATGAAAGTATGGTTTTAAACCATATCTCTTTTATGTATTAGAATACCTTGTTGCGGTGCCATGCATAATCTAAGAGAGCATGTTCAACATTTCACTTTGGTTATGGTGCCTAATCTCTCTTTGGCATGTCCTGTCTCGTATTTGAAAAGATATGAGGTTGAAGAATGAATGTGTAGTTTTATGCCTGTTAAGATAAGGAATGGCTCCAGAAAGGCATACCTGTATATTCTCTCTAGTTTCTGTTGTGGACTACACCTGATTAGCCAAATTGGACCTAATTTTGGTTTGAAAACAAAACTGAACATGGAAAAACTGAATTTCTTCGTTTGATTCGATCAATTCAGTCAGCATTTTCAGGATTGTCATTTTTTATTCTGGGGCAGCCCCAGATGTATTACAGGTGACAACTAAGACCTGGCTAATGAACTTGCTTTTCTTTTCTGTTTTAAATTTCCCATAGCTAATAGGAGGTCAGCCTCTTTGTTTGACTAGTTTATCAATTTCTTTAGATATTTAATGCATATTCTAACAAATGTGAGCTTTTTCCTTCTGTTTCTTGTTATAAATACTGTATTCTCTTGATTTGGCTGCATCTCCCATTTATCATGACTTCATTGTTTCTTCCTGCAGGTTTACATATGTGAAAAGCTTGCCCTTATCAACGAGATGTATTTTGCCATCACTCTGGATCGGAAAACTGCTGGTCCTGTATGTCTTTGACTCTCTGTGTATTCTTTAGTATTGCTTTTCTCCCTTACAGTTTTCCAAATCCCGATCTCGGCTGGGATATATAACCATTTGTTCCTAAAGGATCCTGTTGTATTTGTTTTTTTCCCCCTATATCTCCCATTGCCTCCTTTCTTTCATTAATTATATGAAGAACTGTTTTATATGAATAACTTGAATTTTGCATCTTACTGTTTGTTCCAAAAATTAATTCTGCATAATGCTTACAAACATCCTGTTTCTTGGAGAACTGTTTTATGCCAATATGAAGGATTGTTGCACAACTGATGCTCTAATTTTTTGTCCTTGTGCTTACATACAAAGTTGATATTCATCATAGGATGTTAATCTAGTCAAGGTTTTGAAACTCTTTGCACTGAAATGGCTTTATTTATAATATTTTATATAGTTGACAACTTTGTAATTGAATGGTAAAGAGTGACATAGGATATATGTCAAATGTTAACTCTTTATTCAAACTAAGTCAAAAAATTTAGATATAGCATATTTTGTTTTTGGTCACTGACATACCATAGTTGACTTGTCTTATTTCGAGCACTAGGTGATCTAGTTGACTTTGTTACCTTTATGAGTGATGTCAAGTGATATGGCAACAACCTTGTCCCAGATGACGATCATCTTGAGATCAGGTGGTCTAGTCGTAGTTTTGAAGGGGTGAATAAAGAGAAGGTAGAAATAATACATACACACACACACACATGTATGTATATATATATGCACGTGTGCAAAGGAGAAAATAGTTGCATGCTAAATATGCATGCGGAATTGAAAAGATAAAGGCATCTTTTAGGAAAGATGAAACTGTGACGAAATATGGAGAAAAGAAAAAGGAAAGGGGGCCTTATATGGATAAAAAGGAGAAAGTTGGAGATGTTGATTTTGAAGCCCATGTATATATTTTTGCATATGCATACTTGTTCGATTCTGTCTGTGTATCGAAGATACTTTTGTATTTTTGATATTTTTTGTTGGCAAAAAATAGAATATTGCTTTAATCCATGGAGCTGACGCATTTAGTGGTAAAGCTCGGCTGTTGTTTGATGATATGGTACAATGGTGTTCACCTAAAGTTTTGGTTCAAATTTTTTATGTGAATGTTTAGTTTGCTGCACATTTTCCTAGCAGCCATTCGAGGCTAAGAAGCTGCAAGATTGTGTAGTCAGGTCTTCTTGTGTGGCTTTAGTTTTCCCTGGATGAGAAAATTATTTCCCTTTTCTTCCTATATCACTGCTCTCATGCATTGATCGCATATCTTCTTTTGAGTTTTTGGGAGGATGATTTGCTTCCTCTATTTGTCCATCTATAGCTCACTCGCACTTAATTTTGCAGATTATAATCGCCTGCAGTAAGGGAGGAACCAGCATTGAAGATCTGGCTGAGAAATATCCGGACATGATAATAAAGGTTTACTTTCCTATTCCTTGTAGATATATGTCAGCATTTCCATCTGCTTCATTTGCCCTCTTCTGATGGGACTTGTTCTTTCATATAGGTACCAATTGATGTCTTCCAAGGAATCACTGATGAAGATGCTGCCAAGGTGGTTGATGGATTAGCCTTAAAGGCTGCAGATAAAAAAGCAGCCATTGACCAAGTGAAAAAGTTGTATGAGCTTTTCTGTGCATGTGACTGCACGTTGTTAGAGGTATGCATATTCTTATATTTATTTTCTGTGGTAGAAACTAATCATGATCTCCACTTATTACAAGATAAAGAGTTGGTACATTTGGTATTTCATGAATTGATTTTCTGTTTTGCAGATTAACCCCCTTGCAGAGACTTCTGATAGCCAATTGGTTGCTGCTGATGCAAAATTGAACTTTGATGACAATGCTGCATATCGTCAGAAGGAGATTTTTGCTTACCGTGATCCCACTCAAGAAGACCCTCGAGAGGTTTGACTTTAATTTATATTCTACCACTGACATTACACTATTTTATCCTATTGCTTGGAGCTATTGATGCATTAGCAAACTCTTTGTCCAAGACATCTGGCTTAAATATTTGTTTCACTCTCTCTCTCTCTCTAGATAAATCTGAAGCAATCACTTTGAGAGTAAGAACATTGAATTGATATAGAAAATGGGTGTAAATCTGGTTAGTTAAAAGTGCAGAAGGCAAAATTATAGTCCAAATAAAGTGGGTAGCGCATTAACATGGCTGCACAATGTGGTGTGATCACGAGCAAAGCATTAATCCTTATGTTTTTGCAATTAGTGTTCTTGTTCTACTATGTAATGCTTACCTGTTCAACTTATTCGACTTGTTAATGCACGCGTTTTAATTTTGCACGGTTCTTCTGCCAGTTAGAAAGAAGAGGAAGTTTGAATAAGGAGTTCCACGTACAAGTTTGGGTTTCTTTTAATTTCTTGGCAATGATTTGTAGGTTGCTGCTGCAAAAGCAGATTTGAATTATATTGGTCTAGATGGAGAGATTGGTTGCATGGTGAATGGTGCGGGATTGGCAATGGCTACAATGGACATTATTAAGTTGCATGGTGGGACTCCTGCCAACTTCTTGGATGTTGGTGGAAATGCTTCAGAGAGCCAGGTAATAAACTGCATCTTTAGAAGTTCTATTTTCTGGGCAGCCTGTAAGGATAGCATTCCTCATGCACTGGATATGTCAAACTGTTAAGCCATTCAGTTTTTTGTGTGATAGTATATAAAGGCAGCATTCCTCCAATGCATGAATAATGATAATGTTAGATCCCTCTGCAAGTAGAACACCATTCAGTTACTCATAATAAATTTGAAGCAGCAGGTTGTCTCTGCTTTTGTTTTGCATCTTGTACAAAGCTAGTGCACAATTTATTGGAGCCTCTGCGTTTCTCTTTAGGCTGTGCTCTTTTGGTTTCTGATTCATCAATTCATTCTTAATTGATAAACCATGAATATTAATCGTCATGGTAGACCCTCCTACGAGTAGAACGACCATTCAATTGTTTGGAATAACTTTGAAGCAGCACACTGTCTCTGCTTTTCTTTCCCTTCTTGTACGACTGCACGGCTTATTGGAGCATTTGGGTTTCTGTTCAGACTATACTATTTTGGCTCCATTAAGGGTTCATTCCGGCATTGTTAATCTGATGAACAACAAGTATCAATATGATTTCTTTTTATTGCTGTGATTCATATCTGTACTTAATTTTAGGGTGAAATACTTCACGTAGAACCTGCATAGGCTAAACATATTTCATTGCTTGTGTTAATGTTTCTTAGCATGCATTTTGCTTCCCTAGCCATGGTAGGTGCTCCATTTAATTGGAGTTGCTTTGCAGCTTTTTACTTTCAATTTTTTCTTTTAAAGTCTCTCTTTTGCAGTTTTCCCGTATTAGTTTCTCTGAATTATCATTTGCTTTCTCTTACTTATTTAATTGAATAGGTGGTGGAAGCATTTAAGATATTGACATCTGATGAGAAGGTCAAGGCCATCTTGGTCAATATATTTGGAGGTATCATGAGGTGTGATATCATTGCAAGTGGAATTATCAATGCAGCCAAACAGGTCAGAAGTGCAATGCTTTTTTTTTTTTTGGTCGAACGAAGTGCAATGCTTGACTCACTGACTATTTGTAGGCTTCTATTTTATTATTTTGCATACTTTTATGGTTTTGCTTATAGTTTCTTAGTTCACTATTTATGTGTTTTCAAAGAACACATTTGAATAGCATGATGCCTTTAATAAGTTAAAGCGTTCATCGATACGCAAAATGTTTCTATACCAAGATTTTAGTATTCACACCCATCTCAGAGCAAACCATATTTCTGCTTCACTCCCCAGGAGAGGGGAAAAGAAGCCTACCTTTTAATGAGAGGTTCACCATGGTGATGCTGCTTGTATTTTTTTAAATTTGAAGAAAAGTAATAGCTTACAGCTTGTCAGGCCTAGTAAGCATTGTGCCTTCCTTAGCACTAGCACCTCCGCCTTTTGGATTAGTGTGGTTAAATCCAGCCAATAATTCAGAAACATACCTGAAGATCTCATTTGAATTCACTTGTGGAGATTCCAATCCAAATATGAAGACCATGTGCTGCTAATTTTACTTTTTCAGCATTTTATTGCATGATGTGAAATTGAAAAGTGCTGAGATCTTTGTTTCTGCTTTTCGTTTGTTGCCAGGTTTCCTTGAAAGTACCAGTGGTTGTTCGCCTAGAAGGCACAAATGTGGACCAGGGAAAGAGAATACTAAAGGTATATATCTTACCATTGTTTGCTTTCAATGCCTTGCACCACAATTGAGTGAAGTATGATTTTCTTTCCTCGTTTTCTTCTTCTATAATTGCACGAGATGGTGATTGGATTTTGGATTCCGTATGTGAATAATTTTGTAGGAGAGCGGGATGACATTGGTCACTGCAGAAGACCTAGACGATGCGGCTGAGAAGGCAGTTAAAGCAGCGGCTAGTTGAGGGATTTCATTGTTTTTCTTGGCATTTTTTGGACAGTTAAAGTCTGTCATTCTCGGGTTAATCTGCTTGGAGTAAGCAGAGCTCCGCCAATGCTTATATGATGTATGATTTGATTTTTCAATTTTCTAATTTTGCTTTTGAATAGATTGTGGAATAAAGAAGGATCAGAGGAGAGTTTTGCTACTCCTGACTAGTAGTACTTAACAGAACCTGCTGATAAATAGGAACTTAGCTGATGAAGTGGTTTATACTTCCTGCTTTCACCATCTTTGTACCAGAGGAAGGGGCTAGCCTAGACCCGGGTCCATCACCACCGATGATCCGCTGGGCCCCAAAAGTGAGTCAGAGATGGACTCGGTCCAGTGGATCTGGATACATGCAAGAAATTTCTGGGAGGAAAGTGGGAAAAAATGAGGCGGGTTTAGTCCGACTTATTTTCGGTTGAAGGTTCGCATTGATTGGTTTGATGAAATGAGAATATGCAGTCGGCCTTGGAGTGATGCTAGTTTTTTCACATTGATTAGGGTACTCAACTTATCCACATATGAATGTTTATGCTTGCAAATCTATTATTCGACGGCATCAAAGAAAGTCCGTTGAGAGATTGCGGTCCAGGCGATTTTGGTCCGAAAGAGGGCAGATGCGGATGATCATTGGATAGGCTCAGTTAGCGTTGATCCTATGGGAGTTGATATTAGTTGGTGGATTCGTGGAGGATCCTTATACGTACGATATATTACTTCAAGGGGGTAATAGGAGTGTGCAAAAAAATCGGGAACTTCTAGATTGACCAGAACCAAACCGAATTGACCTAGATTTGGCGATTCTCATAAAGATTGGTTCGGTTCCCAGTTTTAAATAATGAGAATTAGTGAGTATCAATTTGGTTCTTGGTTTTAGGTGTGAAATTGTCCATTCGCCCACTCAAACTGGATTGGCACACTAAATATATATATAAATTTCGTCACGCTCCTCTCTCCCTCCAATTGATACAATTATGTGTCTTCTCAAAAATATAAATCTTGTACAATGAACAATCTACTCCTCTTTTCATTCAAATTGCTGCATCATCTCCTCTTCAATTAATATGGCATTCTTTCTCCTCACTTTATCTCTACTTTTCTCTCTCTTCAATTAGAAGAGAAAATGCTACCAAAAATCCTGAACTATGCCTTTTGGGATAATTTTACACTGAACTTTTTTCTGTGCCATAAAAAACTCCAAACTATACCATTTGGAATGATTTTACCCTAAACCTTTTTTTATACCACGAAAAATTCTAAACTATGTCACTTGAGACACATTTATCCAAAACTTTTTAATTAAATGGCATTTTTGTCTTTTCACTTTTCTTTTTCTTTTTTTGTTCTCTTCCTTTCTTCCCCTCTGCCGACCATGGCAAAGGGAAGCCGGCGAGGGTAGCCCCTGACCGGGCGAGGGCCGCCCTCAGTTAGGCAAGGGTCGCCCTCGCCGGATCTGGCGAGGGTGACCCTTGCCTTCTGGCCGAGACGGCCCTCACCCGAGGGTCGCCTTCGCCAAATCAGGCAGGGGAAACCCTCACCCAATGCTGGGGAGGATTGCCCTTGCCAGATTTGCCAAGGGCGAGGGTGGTCCTCCTTGATCTGGCAAGGGTGGGGGCGACCCTTGCCTTCTGGCTGGGGCAGCCCTCACCCGAGGGTCGCCTCCGCCGAATCAGGTGGGGGCAACCCTTGCCCAACGTCGGGGAGGGTTGCCCTCGCTAGATCTACCAAGGGCGAGGGTGGCCCTCCCCGACTCGGCGGGGTGGCCCTCCCCGGGGCGGGCCGACCACCCCGCCTGAGCCGGGCGAGGGCCGCCCTTGCGCGATCCGATGAGGGCGGCCCTCCCCCGACGTTGGGGAGGGCCGCCTCGCCCCGCACCAGGGAGTGCCGCCTTGGTTGGATGGCGCCACCAACGAGGGCCCTTGTCGGCTTCCCCTACCAAGAAGAGGAAGAGAAAAAAAAGTGAAAAGATGAAAATGCCCTTTAGTTAAAAAAAGTCTAGGGTAAATGTGTTCCAAATAGCATAGTTTAGGGTTTTTCGTGACATAAAAAAAAGTTCTGGATAAAATTGTCCCAAGTAGCATAATTTATGATTTTTGGTAGTATAAAAAATGTTTAAGGTAAAATTGTCCTAAGTGGTATAGTTTGGGGTTTTTTATGGCACAAAAAAAGTTCAGGGTAAAATTGTTCCAAGAGGCATAGTTCAGGGTTTTTGGTGGCATTTTCCCCTATTAGAATGATACTCTTTCTTCTCTTTCTTCAATGTCCCTTGCACGATCAACACCATCTCTAAACAGAGCTATGTTTCATGATAGTTTCTTCACTCTTGCTGAGTTGGGTTCCAAGAATCTTCAAAGAAAATATCTGTTACTATTCTTTTGTTCTCCGTTCTTGATTTCTGATTATACTTCCCCGTTTATGTCCATTATCTTTCATTGTCTCGTTGGATCGAGTTACCTTGAACTATGTTTGCATCCATTCTCTCTATAAAGAGATGTGGATCTTCTCTCCACCATCTTTGTTGTCTCATCCCAACTCTCGCTCCCCCTTTCTCCCCTCACCCTCCTCTTTTGCTCCACCACATCATCACCGAACCATCCTCACTCTCATTTTGCTCTCTCCCACCATTGCTCCACCCTAATTGACGATCTGTGACCATGCTTCCCCTCTTCTGCCCCTCCCTACTGCTTCACCTCCTTCGGTCGATTCCATGGTCCCACCTGGGAATTGGATTGGACCGTTGATCCCGTTCATGGGTGGATTTGTGGAATCAACGGGCGGTTCCTGATTCCAATTTTTCGGAACCGGTTCTTGGTGGGCGATTCCCAGTTCCAAAGTGGGAATCGCCCACCTGGACCATACACATCCTTATTATATATCAAACAAAAATATGGAAAACATGCTTGGCCTGGGGCAAGGACTGAGCCTTTTGTTCGATTTACGTATCCCACGCTGCAATGCTAAATCCATGTATCTTGAACTGTTTAATTGTTACTAACAAATCTTTATGATAATAACAAGTATCACATTTGACATCTCTTTGATGTTTGCTTGATGAATAAGACCCTAGACATGTTGCATGGACTTGTCTAGCTCATGAACAATCACTCCATAATATCATTTAAAGTGTGTTTGATAATCATTTTATTTTCGGGAATAATTTCTACTCAAAAATGATTTTTTTTATTATTTTGTTTCTAGACGAGTTTCTAATCATTTGAAGGCGTTTGGTAATTGCTAAAAATTTATATTCTCGGAATATAAATGTATTTGGTATGGCCTCTAAGGGTCTGTTTGGAATCATTCCAATTTTTCTATTCTTTTGTTTTTTGAAATAGAAAAAAAACAGAAATCCGTTTGGTAACACCAATTGATTTTTCTATTCCTTGGAATAAAAAATTGTTCATAGGAATAGATTTGAAGTAGAAAAAAATTATTTCTTTTTCCTAATAACAATTTCTAGAAATTTATTTTTTAAGAACCACTTGCCTACTGCACTCCATTGCCGCTCGTGGCCACCCTCGGCTAACCGGTCACCGGCCTCTTGTCGCTGCCCTTTGCCTGGTGATTAGCAATCGGTGACTGGCAGGCAAGGGTGGCCAACGATTGGCAATCGACGATTGGTAGGCGTTGGGCGACGGGCAATGACTAGTGACCAGTGGCCAATGGGCAACAACCGACGATTGGTGAACAATTGTTAGTCTCTGGCTGCCCCCGCTCGTCGGCCGCCAATCACTGCTGCCATCGAGGAAAAAATAAATAAATGTTTTTTTGTTGGTATCAAACGCATTTATATTCTTTTTCTATTTCAAAAATAATAATTTTTTATAGTTACCAAACGCTTTGTTTTACTTAGAAATTGTTTCAGGGAGCAAAAATAAAAAAGAACTAATTTTCAAAAGAAATTGTTCCAAGGAGTAGAAATGTTACCAAATGCACTATAATTTTTTTTGTGACTCAAAATTTCTTTTAATTTTTTAATACTTTTATTCTTTTATTCGTTTTTTTTCCTCTTCTTCTTCCTCCTAGTCGGTCCTCGAAGCCTTGCTAGGCCATCGGTGAGCCATCGACAAAGCTTGACATTACCTTAGCATGGTAAGGCTTTAGCAAGCTTACCAAACCTCGCATAGTCGGTTATTGGCCATTGTCATGGTTGGTGACTAGCTAAGAAGAAGAAGAGGAAAAAAGGAAAGAAAATGAAAAGAAGAAAAGGAGAAAAGGAAAGAAAATGAAAAGAAGAAAAGAAGAGAGACAACAAAAAATGAAAAAAGTTTGATTTGATTCTGAAGTTATTCTTGAGAACAACTCCTGATTTATTTTGAAAAATAAAAGAGTCACCAAACGGATTTATATTTTTTTTCTGGAGAATAGAAGAGTATAATTATGTACTGTTTGACACATTATCAAACACGCTCTTAGTTAATGAGATTTAATACATTTTTTCCAACTATGCAAAACACTTGAAAGACTTCTCTAAAATGTAGTAAAATCAGTGCGTCTTATTTTTCATCAATATATATTTTTTTGAATTGTTCGGGTATTAAATTCTTGAAAGGAAAATTATATATAAAAAAAGAAAAAGATAAAAGAAGTGATTGGCTTGTGTTCTTCCCCACACGTTCTCTTCGTCTTCCTCTCGCGGAATCTCACTGTGTCCCTCAAGAAAGCGACAAAGAGTTCATGCGCAGGAACAGAAGTCTCTGACAAAGGCAAAACACCAAGCAGGCAGTCATGGCTTCTTCAGGATCGTGCCTCCTTCTTCCGAACCCAACTCCCTTCTCTCGCTCCTCCTCCCCTCCGTCTTCCACCCGCGCCCTTTCCGTCCCCCGCGCTTTCCCCACCGCCGCCCTGAACCGCCGGCGCCTCTCTCTGAGCTCCGTCGGCGCGGAGAGGGTTGTCGTGACGCGGTCGAGTCTCGATGAGGTCTCTGTCCTCGACCCGCCGCCTCGGGAGTCGGAACTTATCGCTCCTCTCAAGCTGAAAGTGCTGGTGAGCGCTTCTGGGTTCTGTTTGAATTGTTACGGCGAAATGTTTCGCCCTTTCTGCTTGGTTTAGACAGTCATTGAAGGGTGTGGTATGCTTTGGAAAGTTAGCAGGAACTAGTGAAGTAATTGATTGGATTGATCATCACTTGGCGGATGATG
The DNA here is from genome assembly GCA_014182895.1 of Angophora floribunda. Classification (NCBI taxonomy): domain Eukaryota; kingdom Viridiplantae; phylum Streptophyta; class Magnoliopsida; order Myrtales; family Myrtaceae; genus Angophora; species Angophora floribunda. The sequence continues at coordinate 3,692,161 of CM024712.1, forward strand.
AGCGGATTCAAATCTTTGGATCCTGGGTTTTTGTCCCGAAGCCGAGCTCACGTGTGGTCTCTTTCGAAACAAATGTCGTGTGTTCGCTTCTAGCTGTCTTCGTTGAATCAAACCTCATTTAAGGTCGTCTTTCGCATGAAATTGATCTGCCTCTCTCTTTCTATCTGATTCTTTTGCCATTTTAAATCAGTTTATACGTCGATTCATCACTTTCTGGGAAATCAGGTGGATATTCCAATTTAAATTTTTTTGGGCTTGGCCAAGTTCTGGTTTTGACCAAATGGCAAGTGTGAAGGAGTTCGTTTTGGTTGGCCTGTGACCAAAGTACTTGCGGAATCAGCAGCCACCTTCTAGATTTCACAACAGCAGAATCTTCTGCAAATGGACCAGTTTGACTCTCGCTGTCGTCGTGTTGAGCCTCAAAATGTTTAATATAGGCGCAGACAAAAGACAGCAACAGCAATTCACTTTGGAGCTTCTAAGAAGCTCGATACGCATAGATAACATTTTGCCCAAAAGCTTAAGCTGTCACAAATGAGTTCACAAATTCAGAAAAGTTTAAGCTATAGGAAGTTAGTCTGCATTGTTGTTCAGTATGATATTTCTTTGCAATTATCATTTAGTCTCTCTCTCCTATTAATTTATTTAAGTTTTGAATGGTTGATGCCAAAAGAAGCTGACATGGATACAAAGTCAGAAGCTGACGTGGATACAAAGTCAATGTGGTCTTCGGGCTACCGATTAGTTTTAAACCCTTTATGTCCAATTAAACGTGCCGAAAAACATCTATAAATGAAGCACAACATTTCCTGGCAATTGCAGAGTGCTGTCTCTGGTCTGAATAGAGGGCTCGCTGCGAGTGAAGAAGATCTACAGAAGGCAGAGGCTGCTGCAAAGGAGGTTGAAGATGCTGGAGGACTTGTGGACCTTTCGGCTGATCTTGATAAGCTTCAGGGTCGTTGGAAGCTGATATATAGCAGTGCATTTTCATCTCGTACTTTTGGCGGCAGCCGTCCTGGACCTCCCACTGGAAGGCTCCTTCCCATAACTCTTGGTCAGGTGCGCCGCACTCATTTTCCATGATTTCTTTTGCCTGACTTCAGCATATCTCTGTTTTAGCCAGTAAATTGTCTTCACAACTTTGAGGTTGATGTAGGGTTTGTCATTGCATTTCTTCAAACACGATAGAAAAAAGCTGTATATTGAGCACTCTATGAGATACGGATATTTTATTGAATGGAGAGTAGAAATCCGGGTTTTGTAAATTATTCTATCTTCTTCCTGAATCTCATTGGAAATATGATTTCATCGCTCATTATGTAACTCTTTGTTATTTCACCTTTTATACCTCCCACTTTAGCATCTTGTCCCATTGACTCATCCATCTTGTTTTTTCTCTCCCGGAATTTCTTCAGGTCTTCCAACGGATTGATGTCGTGAGCAAAGATTTTGATAACATAGTTGACCTTGAGTTAGGCGCACCATGGCCTCTCCCTCCTGTTGAAGTAACTGCCACGCTTGCCCACAAATTCGAACTCATTGGTTTGTCGCTGCTTCAACTTGCGTCTTTTTTCCAGTAATGCAGTTCCCAGGTTAGAATCACCCACCTATAAGCAAAACTGTTTTCCTGATCAACTGGTAACCTGTCCTTTATAGGATCTGCAAAGATCAAGATAACGTTCGAGAAAACGATGGTAAAGACGACGGGGAACTTATCACAACTCCCACCGTTAGAGATACCTAGGTTACCAGATGCACTAAGGCCTCCGGCCACAGGAAGTGGCGAATTTGAAGTGACATATCTTGATTCTGACATGCGTATAACTAGAGGAGACAGAGCCGAGCTCAGAGTATTTGTGATAGCTTGAACCTCTGAACTATAGATTCTTCAGGTAAGGAGCTATAGTTCCAATACCCCGTGCTGCTCTTGTTCATTTTGGGTCCTTTTCTTTTTTCCATTGTTCATTTGTAAATGCAGAATAATACGCAGCATTCGTGATCTCCCCGGTGAAGCAAGTAAATTTTGTATGTAAAATTTGATATCTGATGCGAAGTTGTTTTTTTTCCATTTTAACATGCCAATGCTCCCCAGAAAGTGTCGACAACTCGCTTGCGTATGCATCCGCACGCCCACCAGCACGTGCCAAGAGATTTTAGAGAGGCCAAATACTAAGAAATGAAGTTTAACCCCTGAAGAGGGTCGACAAGGAATGAAATATAAATGCTTAAACCCTAGAAAATGTATCTTTCCCAGGTTTTTGGATAGATCAACGCAGAGTGGTTGCTTCGTCATGATTTTAGCTAAATCAATGCAAAGTAGCGTTAAAATCAATCTAAGATTACTTCTAGTCTTGAAACAATATGTTATTTTGTCGCCGGAAAATCAAGAAATACTTGTGAGTTTTAAGTCATTTTCCGTAGGCCAATGCCATGGCTTGACAAAATTATTTTCAGTTTTCTGTTGATATTTGCACTTCATGGTATATGGAAATCAATTTAATTAGAGGCTTTTTTATTTTGCGAGAAACCAATTCTTTTTATAAGTTAGAAAGGTTGCGAGGGGTGACCAATATAATTACTCTTTTTGAGCGTCATCAAAAGGGTCTCACCCTCTTTACCGAATAATTAATTTGAGTAATAACTACTCAGTTAATCAGTACGTATACGCTGCAATCCCGTTGATATTCCGAAAGGAAAGAAGTCTTTCCACATGAGATTGCTAATATTGATAGACAGAAATTGACCAGAGATTAGGTTACAGCATGGCTACTTGTAGCTCATTGGAAACTGTGAGCTATTATCACCAGGGTTACGCACACAGGGTGGTTGCAAAAAACTAGCTATTAGAAACTTTCTATTTCTAGTCGATTCTTAGCTTTATATAAGAAATTTAAAAGTTCCCTTTCTGCGTGCTATGGGGACCTCCATCCTGAATTCACAAAGACAGTCGGTTTATACATCAATTCTTCACTTTCTGGGAAATCAGGTCGAAATATTCCAGTTCAAGTGTTTTGGCCTGGGCCAAGTTCGTAATTTTAACCAAATTTGCAAATGATAATGAGTTCACGTGCTTAGCCTGTGACCAAAGTACTAGCTTAATCATCGGTCATCTTCTAGATGTTCCCAATAAAATCTTCTATAAAGGCACTGATTTGATTCTCTCTGTCATCGTTTAAGCCTTGCGGTACTTGACATAGTCATGGACAACAGACATCAACAGTTCACCTCTGGATCTTTTAAGAAGCTTGGTGGGCATAGATGCATTTTGTACGATAGTTTAAGCTGTCACGAATGAGTTCATATGATACAGTAATTAAATCTAACATATCCTTTGTGTAAAGTAAACACGTCAGAAAAGGCCAGCAGAGAATTTATGAGAAGAAATGAGACGAATAACAAGAGAAGGAAGATAGATTTGTAACCCTGGTCTTAGCTTGATATCATTGTAGGTTTTTTTCCCCAAATGTTTGAGCTATCAGGATATCAGTCCACAATGTCGTCAGAGTATAATATATCTTTGCAATTATCATTTGGTCCCTTTCTCCTATCAACGTATTGTTGTAGAGAATTTATGAACCTCACTCGTTGGCATCAAGTTTGGTTTTCACTGTCAGGCTGAGAGGAACTTTGATCGCAGAGTGCTGTCTCTGGTCTGAATAGAGGGCTCGCTGCAAATGAAGAAGATCTACAGAAGGCAGAGGGGAGGCCACTGCAAAAGAGGTTGAAGATCTGATCTTGATGAGCTTTAGGGTCGATGGAAGCTGATATATAGCAATTCATTTTGATAACGTTCCTAATCAGCAATCTTATTTCTTGTATCTAATTTAAGATATTGTTGATATTGTTCCCGTATTTTCTTTGCTTGCCTTAAGCATCCTCAATCATCCCTAATTTAGGGCTCTTGTAATATCTTTATATATAGTCTGTACAAAAGAGATCAAATCAATGAAATACAAAAACTTCAATTTCTTCATGGTATCAGAGTTGAAGGTCCTGAGTTCAAATCTTACCAGGCCCCATTTGTTTCCCTAATTAAATTTCTATGCTTAGTACTAGGCAAAATACTAGATTAAGCATGAGGGGGAGTGTTAGAATATATAAATAATAAACCACGCCGTCATCTATTAGTTTAAGCTTTTAGAACAGTCGGTAGTGGTCCCACAACCATGAACGTTGTCGGCTGCAAATGGGTTTATCGGATAAAACAAAACCCAGATGGCACTATCAGTCGCTGCAAAGCTCGCCTCGAAGCGAAAGGATTTCACCAACAACCTGGCATTGACTTTGTGGACATTTTTAGTCTTGTTGTAAAGCATACTACTATTCGGGTCATTCTCACGTTGGCGGTTACTTATGGATGGGCGATTCAACAACGTGATGTTGAATGTGCATTTTTATACGGCGATCTCCAGGAAATTGTGTATATGGCTCAACCACCAGGCTACGTTGATCCTGCTGCTCCTCATTCTGTTTGCTTAATGCACAAATCCATCTATGGTCTATGGCAAGCACCTCGTGCTTGGTTTGAAAAATTCATAGCTCGGCTAGAAGACATTGGTTTTTCAACCACTATCTCAGATCCGTCCATCTTCATTTATAGTCATGGCTCTACCATTATCTATCTCTTATCATATGTCGACGACATTATTTTAACAAGAAATGATTACAAAGCTATGTCTGCTATTGTTGAGGAACTTCGCCACTCATTCAAGATGAAGGACTTAGGCCCTTTGACTTATTTCTTGGGCATTTAGCTTGTTCGACGAAACCCCCATTATATTTTCCTTAATCAGGCAAAGTATATTCATGACCTCTTATCTCGCACTAATATGTTGGACTGCAAGCCTGTTTCCAGCTCGGCTACCTCGAATAAACTCGGTCATTCAAGTAGTGACCCTGTCTTAGATCCTACGTTATATAAGAGTGTTGTTGGAGCACTTCAATATGTTACTTTCAGTCGTCTTGACGTTAGTTATGCTGTTAATCAGGTTTGTCAATTTCTCAAAGCACCCGAAGAACACCATTGGCGTGCTGTAAAGAGTATCATTTGCTATTTGAAAGGCACAATCTCTTATGGCATGCAGATTCAACCTGATCCTATTTCTTTACATGCCTATTGTGACGCTGACTGGGCTGGCAGTCCCGATGATCGTCGCTCTACTAGTGGCTATTGTTTATTTCTTGGGGCCAATCCTGTTTCTTGGAGTGCAAAGAAGCAACCTACTATTGCACGTTCTTCTACAAAGGCCGAGTATCGTTGTCTTGCTCAAACAGCTGCTGAAATTCAATGGCTCCTCTCTCTTCTCCGAGAATTACGAATCTCGCTCCCACGTGCTCCCGTATTGTGGTGCAACAATATCTTTGCCATTGCTCTAACTCGGAATCCAATTTTTCATAGTGGCACTAAACACATTGAAATAGATTATCATTATGTTCGTGATTTGATGGGTCGCCAGTTACTTGACATCCGTTACATCAACACCTATGATCAAATCGTGGACATCTTCACCAAAGGACTGTCATCAGCACGGGTTCGTCTTTTATGGTCCAAGCTTCACATTGTTGACAATGCTTCGCTTGCGGGAGGGTGATAACGTTCCTAGTTAGCAATCTTATCTCTTGTATCTAATTTAAGATATTGTTAATATTGTTCTCGTATTTTCTCTGCTTGCCTTAAGTATCCTCAATCATCCCTAATTTAGGGCTCTTGTGATATCTTTATATATAGTCTGTACAAAAGAGATCAAATCAATGAAATACAAAAACTTCGATTTCTTCACATTCTGGTCTTGTACTATAGGCAGCAGCCGTCCTGGACCTCCTACTGGAAGGCTGCTTCCCATTACTCTCGGTCAGGTGCATTTTGGTCGTTTTCCATGAGTTTTTGCCTGACTTTAGCATATCTCTGTTTTAGGCGGTAAATTTTCTTCACCAATCTGAAGATGATGCTGGCTTTGTCATTGCATTTCTTCAAACACAATAAGGGAAAGCACGTACATTGGGCACCTTCTGGGATTCATTTTCGCTTTTGCAAACAGTTTCACTGTCATACACTGTTAAATGGAGTGTAGAAATCTGGCTTTTGTAAATCATTGTATCTTCTTCCCGTTTCTCATCAGAGACATAGTTTCATCATTTATTATGCAACTCATTGTGACTTCATTTCTTGTGTTTCCCACTTTTAACAATTTGTCCCATCTACTGATTTCTCCTGGAATTTCTTCAGGTCTTCCAACGAAGTGATGTGTTGATCAAAGATTTCAAAAACATAGTGGACCTCGACTAAGGTGTGCTGTGGCCTCTCCCTCCTCCACGCTTGCCCACAAATTCAAACTCATTGGTTTGTCACTGCTTCAACTCATATCTCATGTCCACTAATGCATTTCTCAGCTCAGAATCACCCACAAATAAGCAGAACCCTTTTCCTGATCAACCCAGTAATTTGTTATTTATAGGATCCGCAAAGATCAAGATAACTTTCCAGAAAATGACAGTAAGGACGACGGGGTAATTATTACAACTCCCACCTTTAGAGATATTTAGGTCACCGGAGACACTAGGGCCTCCGAGCATAGGAAGCAGTCAAAGTCGCTTGATTCTGATATGCGAATAACTAGAGGAGGTAGAGGCAAGCTTAGGTATTTGTGATATCTTGAACCATCCAACTGTTGAGTCTTCAGGTAAGGAACTATAGTTCCAATACCTCATGCTGTTCTTGTTCATTTTGATTCCTTTTTTTCTTTTTTCCATTGTTCATTTGTAAATGCAGAATGATACGCAGCATTGTGACGTCCCTGGTGAAGCAAGGGAATTTTGTATGTAAATTTGATATCCGATCCAAAGAAAAGCAGTTCTTTTTCCACTCTAACATACCAATGCTCAATGGAGAGCATGGATGACTCACGTGCACATGCAACAGCGCCGAATGAACTTTAATCCCAAAAAGGGTCAACTAGGAATGAAAGATATGCTTAATCCCTAGAGAATGTCTCTTCACATTATATCGGATAATCATAAGGAAGAGTTTGAGCAGGGTCACCATTTGAAGCTCTCCATTCAAGTGCCCTTCATATTATCTAGACCAACACTTGCCTGCATCAAAGAATTTGATTAGCGGCACTTGAAGAAATTAATGAAGATACCATATAGTTTCATTTGCAGGCAATCTGAAATTAAATCGAACATTGTATTATGTCATTAAGTACCAGTAGTCTAATAATACTCTAAATTCTGAAGTTCATGCCCAAAGGTTGTCTATGTTTGTGCTAAACAAGCCATCAGACTATGAGAAGATGAAAAATGAGCATTACAACCAAATCATCAAACTCTTGAATTATGACTTCATAATTCTTCAATTAGCCTTTTATCTTCTGAAATGACGGGATTGAAACAAGTCTTCTTGCACCAGAAAAACCAGAGAGGAAAAAGAGATATCAGAGCACAGAATTGTGAAACTTGAACCACAGTGTTTTCCCTCAGTACAGTATTCACGCTCAGGTATTACTTTCTTAATTCTCAACTGTAGTAATAGAAGTCAAATATCAATATAAAGCAGCAAAATTAGATTAACATTGACTAAATATGGCTTTTGCAATTTGTTGGAAAAGTTGTTCTCACCAAAAACTTGTGATTTTCCTGAAGAAGTGGACCAAACTTCTCACAAAATGACCTCATGTCAGCAGGGAGATCTCCAGAACCGCCAATTACTTCCAAGAACTTTTTCCTGTCTGGAACAAGCTTCATTGCAACCTGTCACTCCCAAGCAATTATATCATTATATTCTCTGAAAAATAAAATGATAAATTCATAATCTTCAGATTATATCAATGGAGAATTGTTGGTACAAGAAGCATTACAGAGAAACTTGAAGTAGCAACCCAGTTATGCCATTTCTTCAGAGTTTGGCCATAGGCATTAGTGCAGGCCTGCGACATCGACCAGTCTGGATGATCGAGCAGGTTGCAAAACAGTTCCACTAAAAAATCCATGGCCCTGAAAGAATTCAGGTACAGATGGACGTTAGCATGAATTGCTTCAATATTTGATTGATCAGTGATCATGTACCGGAGTACTGGAAAAATTAAAGTCACGTTCATTCATGAGGTTTATTAAAATCTGTGTAATCTCCAAAGGCATATTATTCTGACGACTTTTTCTTTGTCCTGAATTTGCATACCTTGTCAACCAAAGAAGCGCGTTGGTGCAACTAGAGGATGATTTTGCTGTTTTGGATGCTACTTCTGCACGTACCATACTGTACAAAAGGTTGAATTGAGAAGGATTTGACAAATATTTCTGCTCCATTCTCTACAAGGAAAATAAACATGTCTCATTAATCAGGAAAGAAAAAAAAAGGGTTTGTATGCTTGTGAGTGTTGTTTTATAAGACATGGAAGTAATTTCTCCTAAAATAATTGACATGTCATCTTACCGAGAGATTTCCACCAACATCGGATTTCACTGCGACCATAGCAGCACCAAACTTGTCTAGCATTAAAAGCACAAGATTAGAACAGGAACAAATGTGACATGATAAGACTTAATAAGCTAGCGAATTTCCACAATTAAATCCAAACTAATGCCCCTAGCAGATCAAGGGTAATTTCATCCAGCGGTTGATTGATGATAATACTTAGAGGAAGCAAACGAGCATTACATGGACATGGAGTTCACCAATTCTCAGAAGAACCATTCAACCTTCTTCAAATTGAAATTTCTCTAAAGCTTGCAGTTTCATGAAATTGCTCTTGATTCTTGACAGGAAAATTATATAATCTTTATGGGAAATCTTTGTGTCCATGGAATATTGAAGCGAGTCTTCTAAGCTGATCATTAACAGAGCTATCTGCTTGTCCTTCAAACCCCGAGAACAAGGACAGGATAAAATCGAAATGAAAATGAAGGACCTAAAAAAGCTAAAAATAAATTAAATAGTGCCATTTATCATACCTTCATCCAACATTCATTCACTAAAGAGGCATATAAACTCAGCATAAATAAATTAATGATTAGATTAAGAGCTGCACATACCTATAAGAGGCAATATCATTTTGCAAACATCAAGGAAGGGTTTGGTTAGTATTTCTCCTTCTTTGGACTTGACATGTTTCAATTCTTCCAGAGGACGGGTAAATGCAGTTCGCTCCATATCAGTGCATGTAACTGAGTAGCATGAAATGAACAAAAAAAGCATAACTATTCGAAAAATATAAGCCTCAAGTATAATATTCTTTCAGGTTTATTCGACAAGGATATGTATCCAGGTTACCCGGTAACTTGGTGACTGGAAATGGTGGATACAGAGTTGCTCGTGAGAGGTGGAAACAAACAAATGAAAACTCTTTGCATTCTTGAATGTTATTAGCTCATTCTAAACATGAGTTTTGAAGTATTCATTTGTACAATATCGCTACCACACTAAAGGAAATCAAATGCAATGCAGATAACTCATGTTCTTCTTTCGATCTTTTTTAAAGTGATGCAGATAGTCAATACATTGATCTAAATCATGCAGCTTCAAAACGAAGCAATTACTTGAGCAGAAAAGTATTTCCGCATACACGTGAACCCTACAATTTTTGTATGTTGGAAAAAAAAATTAATGCAAGACCAATATGGTGCATATAACTTTACAACATAATCACACATCATGCATGCAAATCTATGCTCGTACCTGGTTCGTCAGATTCAACAATAGCAAATCAGCTCGATGTAGAAAGGCTTGCTCAGACGAAAGCGACTGAATTGGTATGATTGATTGATGAGCAATGACCTGAAAGTGAAAGCAATCCAGTTTTGTGGGGGAAGAAAGAAAATGGGGTTGATGTTCCTTTCGTGATTCAGATTTTGTTTGATGTGTCTGTTGTTTCCGAGGGTTTTATTATTTTTTTGTTAGATTTTTGTGGTTGCTCGGACTTCTCGTAAGTAGACTTGCTCCAAATATGGACTGCATTGCATTGCGTCGTTGTAGGGAACTTTCAAATCTAACTCAACATGCGACATTGCCAGCAACATAACTGATTTTTGACATTGCGACATGCCAACCTCTCTCTATCGCTCTGTCTCTGTCTCTGTCTCTGTCTCTCTCTAGTGACATGTGACAAGAATCGTGCCAGAATTCAATTTAACCAATTACAGTTGATGGTGGTTGGCACCTAAAAAGATCCAGTAGAAAGTGTATAGTTTAGAAGAAGGCTGAAAACGGTGGCACACAGGGTGAAATTCGAATGAGAATTGCCACTTTGCTGCATTTGATTTTCGGCTTTAAATTTTTTCAACATTTTATTCACATGTTTCCTGCAACTTCAATCCTTTGCCTTGTGCTTGGTGGCTTCCGGCTGTCAAGCCGCTCCAGTTCGGCTTTGTATCAAACCCATGATTTGGGTTCTTGTTCCTCAGAATCGCAAAGTCGTTCAGAATCCTTTGATCTCTAGTGCCGTCCGATTGTGTTTAAGGTGCCATATTTTCTTGATTCTCCAGCTGAACCATACTGCAATTCTTTCTCCAATTACCAGTTTAATTGTCTTCTATCCAAGTTATAATAAGTAATGCAAACCACGCTCTATCCGCTTCAAGTTTTTAACATAATGATCGCATGCACAAGTTCATCGCTATATTAGGGTTAGAGCTCTTGAGTTCATAACGTTTAGGAATTGAATGATATTGTTGATCAGTTTGATCGGGGTTCATAACATTTAAGAAGTGTATCGGACATGTCCAAAAGAAGACCTCGTGTTGTGCCAAACGGAAATCGATAGATGCTGCTTAACTTTTGGCAAAAAGATATATAAAGGTTAAGAAAGTTATAACCCCTTTTCAAAGCGTTACTGTAACCTCGAAGAATACAATTTTCCTCGTCAAGCCCACATGAAATTAGGAGTGTCAAAGAAGCCTGTGCCGGCCCTGATACCATATAAAATATAAAGAAGTAGGAGATAACATAAATAAGAAGACAACTCCTTCATAAGATCAATGACTTCTAAGAATGCTTTGGCATCAGGCCTGACTCGACTTATCTTAACCTAACCCTAAAATTAGAATATTTTGAGGTGGAGCTTTAATTTTTTTATGGTAGGGATTTTTGGATGTTGGTATTGTTAGGGTTAAGGTTTGATTAGGCCAAGCTAGTGCGGGTTTTTTGACAACCCTAGAGCATAGTTTGATCTAGATCTCCCCCCTTCTCTCTATGTGCATGTACACCACAAGGACGAAATTCAAGATTTAAGCCCAACGAATTAGCAATGGTTTGACTCGACTCATTCTTGGGTTATGTGATATTCAAGTCTCGGGTCAGGCAAGTCAAGCGTGCTCTATAGGGTTTTGGGTTGGGTCAGGTCAGGTATCATGAAAACCTAGCTCGACTTGACTCGACCCATTGACACCCCCACATGAAAATGATAAGAGTCAATCATATCCTATCAAGTTAAAGCCACCTAACTGGTTTTCCATAATTATGTTATCAAACCTTAAGTTCTAGTTGTTTCATGAAAAATAAATGATTTGGAAAATATTTTTTCTAAATATAATGCTTGTATCCTTTATAAAGATGAGTGAACAAAATAATATTTTCATTATTTAGGAAAATATTCAGACATTACTTATTATTGACAATACAAATACTTTTTATTGATTAATTATTTCAAATGATATAAGCAATTATTTTCAGGAATATGGTTTTCAAATTTTTCATATTTCGCAAAACAAGCAAAGCTATCATGATTTTCCAGAAAGTTGCTTTAGAAGAAAAGCTATATTGTTCGAATCCACAATCTCATGAAAAAAGAAGGGTTAATTTTCTCCACTTGCTTCTCTTGTCATCAATCCCTAAAAGGAGAATAAATCAACCCTAAAGAGGTTACCTAGCAGCGAGTGATGAGCGTGTCTTCTTTGCTTAGGACCAACACGCGGACCTTTGTACTCTAATAATTATCCAACATGGGTAAGACTTATAGATCACGGCACCTAGTACTCGGGATTCATCAAGTGATCAAAGATTCTTAGATACCTTAATTTTGAAGAATAAAAAAGTGAACAAAACATTTTAATAGGAAAAAAATTAGGATTTATTTTCCATGTTAAAAAAAAAAAAAAAAAAAGAGAGGAAAAAGAGAACCGGCCCAGCCTCAAGTATGAACCAAAAAAAATCCTCAGGAGAACAAAGCAAGCCCAGCCCAAAAGATCATGGAGAAAGCCCCTTAGATCGGACGGCCCAGATCAAAATCAAAATCCACCTATAAAATTCCGAAACCCTAAACCCTCCTCCCCCGATCTCTTCTCACCGTCCTCCGCCCCTCTCTCTCCCTCCGTCTCCTGCACTCAGCGCCGGCGAAAATGGTGGGTCGTCTGAAAAACTGGTTCTTTGTTCCTTTTTTGGATAGGGTTTTCGTAGTTCTGGAACTGATTGAGCTTTTCTTGATTCGAATGTCGCGATGCTGTAGCCGTTCAAGAGGCACGTGGAGATCGGACGGGTCGCCCTCATCAACTACGGCAAGGAGTACGGCAAGCTCGTCGTGATCGTCGATGTCGTCGACCAGAACCGGGTACGCATGCGTGCCCCCCCTTTCTTTTCCCCCGCGTTTTCTGTGCTCCGTGAGGTGTTCCACCGTAGTCTGATTAGTTGATGATTGACTGGTGCTCGTTTGGGGGAAATTCAAGTGTTCTTCTTTTCGAAATTGCGTGAGCGTGATGCTGTAGATTGATTACTGAGAAATGCCTGTTCTTGGGTTGTGCGAGGTTTTGTAGTGTAAACTGGTTTTTAAGCTCTATTAGGTTACTAGCAGAGCGACACCTGTGCTGTGGTTAATCAATGACCATCATAGCTGTCGCCGTAAAATGCATTTTTTTTTTTAGTGTACAATGTTGCAGATGCATGTATGAAGCAAGATCGAGCTTTGTAGTTTACTTCCTTGTATGCGAGTGTCTGGTAATTAGCACCTTATGTGCTGGGGGTTTCAGACATTTTTTATGTTCATTCAAGCTTCTGTTCTGGACATAACAGTTGTATTTTTCTTTTTGAATTTCTTTCTAGTTATAGGGTGTGATGAGAACACAATAGTAACCTACCAATTGAGAGAAAAATCAGTGTGATTTAGTTGGCAGTCAAATTACCTTAATTTGCCAGCATCTTTTGTGCGACTTAAAATGCATGAGAAATTTGGATCAGGAAAGGTGAAGAGATGAGCACAGAAAAATTTTCACTAGGAGGGTCCTACTTTTCGTTAGTGACTCCGGTTGGCTAGCTGCTTTTACAAGATGAAAGATTGACCCCAAAAAAAAAAAATAAAAAGATGATGGTGACTTTTTGATATTTAATTATTATATCAATATTTTGTGTGGAATGTTCAACTGCAATCCATGATCATGATGCATTGGCTTTCGTAGCATCCAGTGTTTTTCCAGGTTGAAATAAGTCATGGGTATTGGTAACGTGTTTAATTTGGTGGGAAAACCCTGCTTGATCTATAATCTTTCAAGACATAGTTAATTTTGGTATGTTTCTTCGGTTTCATCTATATCTGATTGAGATTCATTGTGATGAATTGATTGTATTTCTTTGGTGTCTGCTATTTTGTTGCTTTGACAGTTTAATTCCTAGTGAATTTGTTTTTTTCCCATTTGATACAAATGGAAACCGAGACACTACCATGCTTTGTGGGCATTGTGGCACCTACAAATGTAGATGTGTCCCTTTCCAATGTTAAAATGCTTTGTCCCCAATTTTTATATGATATTAGTCATCTTAAACTGTTATTTGCATGTGCTGTCAGGCTCTTGTCGATGCCCCTGATATGGTTAGAATGCAAATGAATTTCAAGAGGCTCTCCCTCACTGACATTAAGATTGACATTAAGAGGGTTCCGCAGAAGAAAACACTCATTGCGGCCATGCAGGAAGCAGGTATGATCACACAAAGTCCCCAGAATGGGAATGTTAATGATTTTGGGTTATTGATATTACGACTTTGAGTGATATCTTCTGTTTATGATGCCAGATGTGCAAGGTAAATGGGATAAGAGCTCATGGGGCAGGAAGCTCATTGTTCAGAAGAGGAGAGCATCCCTGAATGATTTTGACAGGTTCAAGCTCATGCTGGCCAAGATTAAGGTTTGTTAGGATCCTTATATTGGCTTCATCTTCATTCTATTAAAATACATGGTCAATAGATAAGCCAAAAACGAATCATTTTAAGAAATCCATGTTTATTATTTACATGAGGGTGAGATTCCCGGATGGGTTGTCGCTCTTTCCATCTATCATTAGTATTATGAGTTTTTAATTTCTTGTTGCATTGTTGTTGAAGTTCACTATTTAGGTACATGAGATGGTTGTCATACTGATGTGCTCATTAATCTTTCTCCTGCAGAGAGGTGGACTGATCAGGCAAGAGCTTGCAAAGCTGAAGAAAGAAAGTGCTTCCTAAGTGACTGTTTTCCAAAATTTTCTGCTGAATTTTTTTCAGACTCCACAGTTTTGTTTTCGTGTCATTTCCTTTGTCTCAGAGCAATTTTAAGGGGAATTGAAACTCAAAATTCATTTGCCTTCTGAAATCGATTCCAGTAATCACGTGAAATCCTTATTTTTAGAGGCTTGTTTGGAAGTAAATTCACCGCTTCACGCCGAAGCAAGCCATCCACCACACATAACAGGTGGCGTGGAAATGAAGTCTTATCTACTCTTTGAATAGCTCCCCATCCTGGGTAAATTGCAGGAGTCAATTTCGCAAGGTGCCCAGGTTGGAAAGTGAACTGGACCAGGTGCTCTTCAAATGAAGCCACTCGGTCTAGCAAATTCTCAGACTACGACTCGTGAGGCATAATAACGAAGTTCCTAATAAAGGAAGTTCGTAAGCAATATTACACGAGAAGCTTAGACCTGCATTTCGACCCTTCTTCAAATTTCTTAATAATCAACTTCAATGCTAGTGTACAACTTCACAATAGCTAGCTTGAATCTCGTACCAGATGACCATCCTTTGACCGACACTGAACGGCCATTATAAGCTGCCTTGTTGTCACTCGTAGTTGAACAACTCCTTTCTTCAGACTTCAAAGTAGCCGTGTAAGCCCTTTGATGATTCCTTCGATTGTTTGCCCACTGTCTCAGGCATCTTCTCTGTTCTGAGGTTCTCTCCATCAAAAAAAGGGGCTTCAATATTTTCGAGCCCGGCATTCTTCAAATCCAGGGATGCGGGGAGAGCCTCGCCATAGTCCATGTTCCGCTACATGGATCTTCTGGAGAAGAAGACCAAGCAAAAGGGGATAGACATGGTTTTTCGACAGTATCAAGACTAGAAAACTCTAGCAATGCATCACGAGCTGACACTTGAGAAGGAATTTAATAGATTTCTTAAGCATTAGACCCACCCCTTGTCCAGAATTTAAAGAAAAGCTAAGACTAGAAGTGTTTTTAAGCAAGAAGTCTATTTTTTTTCGTGCAGATTAGACATTATAAGCAGGACGAAGGTTTTCTGTTCAAACTGATTAACATATATAAGAGATGAACACACTGTTCCAACAAATTTCTTGAAACAGCATATCTTAAAATTAGTGCATTGGTAGAGTAGACTCACAAGAACAGAGTGATCCATCACCTTCACTTTCCTCACCTTGAAAAGAGTGACATCGCATCTCCAGCCAAGTTATAGAAATTCCGGCTTCTTTTCCACCTAATACTTTGCCTTGCCATTACCTATTTGATCCTGTGGATATGCTTTTTCTAATCTGATTAGGTCCATCGCCATCAGCTAGCTCAATTGGTTTATGTACAGCGACCGTTTTGCCTTGTGTGACATCTCTCCTGTTTTAACACTATCACTATCTTCTTTAAGCGCCTGAACATTATCTTGGGAAACTTGCAACAGGGAAGTGGCAGGCTTGGTCTTTCCAAAAATGGGGATATCATCCCTGTCACTCTTGACGGGAAAGGCAATCGTCACTATTATTTAGTTCAGCACTGATTAGTAATTATCCATCATCTGTAATGCTTCTTTGGGGCTGACTCGCTTTTGTAATTCTCAGTTCATCAAATGTTCTGATTTTGAATTATGGAAGTGTAGCGGCCCTGGTTCTTTAAGTTCCCAGAAATTTTCTTTTGCTATCAGTTGACTCCAAAACATTTCGTCCCATTGATTCTGTGCTTCAGGGCTTCAGTGAAGAAATACGGTGGCAACTGGCCATTCTAGGTTCTGAGAGTCTCCTACTCCTGGCTGTGGATACCTTTGTCTCTGGCGTCACACTGGTGTTCTCTCTTATGTCTTCAGGCAACAATGAAACTGAATGCATTAGCCTATTCTGAGTCACTGACAGTACTCAATCTGGTAGTCTTAAATCTTGTTTGTGGTAATGCAAGAGCAGAATAAGTAGGAAAGGAACTTCTCCTTCTAGCAAAAACAGTTGATAGACTAGACATTTTGCAATTTCCAGGCATCATTAATTTCTTGATGCAGCTTCTCTCTGACTGGATTTTAAAACTCATCATCCACTGGCATCTAATCTCACTACGGAACCACATTTCACCATCTTTTTTGCCCAGTATAATTCATTTGTTGTGATATGTCTGAAAATACTGCTCGCTAGATTTGATCTTGTATCACCATGTCACCAGTAATCACCACAAGAGCACTTTCCATCCTTGAAATGGTGAAAGCGGCTGTTATCCCTCACAATTATTTCTCTCGCGACTATCTTTGATATAAACTTGATAGCTTCGTGGCAGTCAGTACACACTCTTATATTCTTTATTATTCTGATTTCTGTCCCAGGAGGAGTGCTTATGATGCCGAAAGCAATGGCCAGCCTTTCACTGTGGTGTTGTAACAGTTGTTTTTTCTGCTCCTCCTCTACGTCATGTAGCACTTCACTTGTGTTGGGCTTATACCCATCCTTTTCCATTTGCTCTAAAAGAACTTCAAGAGCTTCATTTATTTTGCTATAGTGGGGATGAGATGTGTCTCCTGACAAAAAGGCATGGCTCTGTTTCTCACTTCAATCCAGCTGCAAGCTGGTTTCTTTCTGAGGCCCCTTTCCTTCATAGAAGCTTTCCACTTTGCAGCTTCTTTCCATCTCCGGGCAGCAGAATATATATTTGACATTTGAACATAAGCTCCAATACTCTCGGGATCAACTTGAAGGATTCTCTCAGCAACCTTTTCAGCTAACTCAACATTCTTGTGGACTCTACAAGCAGTCATTAAAGGGGACCATAAGCTGCTTGGTGGTTCTGAAGGCATACTGCAGATAAAATCATAAGCTTCTTCCAACCGACCTGCTCGACCAAGAAGGTCAGTGATGGCAGCATAATGTTCTAACCCTGGATTAATTTTAAATTCTTGAGTCATACAGTTAAAGTACTTCCATGCTTCATCCACAAGACCCGCATGACTACAAGCTGTCAATACAGCAATAAATGATACATAAGTAGGTTTTACTCCCTCCATTTGCATTTTCTCAAACAATGAGATGGCATCAAGTGCGTGCCCATGTAAAGCACATCCCATTACTATGGCAGTCCAAGAAACTATGTCACGTAGCTCCATATTACTGAAAATCCATTTAGCCTT
Source organism: Angophora floribunda (assembly GCA_014182895.1). NCBI lineage: Eukaryota > Viridiplantae > Streptophyta > Magnoliopsida > Myrtales > Myrtaceae > Angophora > Angophora floribunda. Next base: position 3,709,718 of record CM024712.1, read on the forward strand.
CTCAATTTTCCCACATTTGGCATACATGTCTACAAGAGAGCTAGCTATGTACACATTATCATCAAATCCAGCTCTTATGATATATCCATGGAGCTGCTTTCCCAGATGTAATGAGGTCAAGTGAGAGCACGCAGGAATGATGCTCGAAAAGGACATAGGACCAGGCTTCACATCATCCTTAAGCATTAAGCGGAAGAATTTGAGTCCTTCATCAAACATGCCATTCTGCGAGCAGGCCGAAACAATGGAATTCCAAGAAATGCCATCACGCTGAGGCAACATGTGGAATACCCGATACGAATCAGTGACACGAGCACACTTTGCATACATGTCTATCAAGCTACTGCCAATAAACAAGTTCGAATCGAACCCATGCCTCATGGCATATCCATGAATCTCCTTTCCTTTACAAACATCTACATGCTCTGCGAATATAGGAAGAACATTAGACAAAGTAAAGGAGTCGGGTCTCAAATTAGCTTTTCCCATCTCCCTAACCATCGCTAGAGCTTCTTCATACATTCCATTCTGCACATTCCCAGCAATGACTGTATTCCAGGAAACAACATCCCTCTCAGGCATCATATCAAACACTTTTCTCACACTATCCCGTTGTGACATATCGTCGAGCAATTCATGCGCAAAACCTCCAATCCCAACATCCCCACCCAAATTCCGGAACTTGGCATACATATTCATGAGCGCATTGCCCGTGTACAAATCGCAGTCGACGCCGAGCCGTATGACGCACCCGTGGACCGACTCGCCCAGCCTCGAGTCCATCAAGAATGCGCAGGACTTGAGCACGGAAGGGAACACGTTGTGATCTGGGTACTTGCCAAGAGCGCGCATCCTGGAGAAAGAAGCCAGGGACTTGGCGAAGAGGCTGTGGGAGGTGTAGCACCGGATGATGGACTTCCAGGCGGCGAAGGGCGGCGGGGAGGGGAGGGCGTTGAAGACGAGGAGGGACTCGCGGAGGAGGTTGAGGTCGGAGTAGACGGAGAGGATGAAGGACAGGGACGTGGAGGAGAGCCCCTTGTGCTTGACGATCTGGGCATGGACCTGCTGGGCGCGAGGCTTCGTGGTGATGATGCGGGGATTGCTGAGCACGGCCTTGAGGACCATGCTTGGAAGCGAATCCATGGTCTGGCCTCCACTTTCTTGCACCGACCAACTCTTTGCTTTGCTTCTCACCCGTTCCGCGGGCATCGATACAAATGGTCATGAAGTTTGGCTTAGTATCAAATGTTTTCCTTAAACTTTTAATTTATTTAATATAATTTTTGAATTTTAATACAGTATACAATGTGATTCATAAACTTTTAATTTATTTAACGCGATTTTTAAGCATGTGCTGGATCTCTATTTCGATATTTTTTCTTCATAATTCAAGATCGTTGACAACATTAAATATTTTTACATAGTTTAAGAACAAATTTGAAATATATATTAAAAATTCATAGACTACATTATATATTGAGCTAAAATTCATGGATTATATTAAACAAATTAAAATTTTAAAAACCTTATTGCATATTAGGTCAAAATTCTATTAAGGTGTGGTTCATACTCCATGTTGACCAAAAGGCACGAAGTCCCACTCCTCAATGAGCAAGGAGGAGGGTGATGCCCTCGAGTTGTCAAAGAGCTTTTATAATTTGAGCACATATATTATCATTAGTAATTTGGATTTAAACTCATGAATAGCTATTAAGTCCATGTAGACAAATACACTCATGCTCCTCTCTTATAATTAAGAGTTGTAATGAAATAGGCGTTGGTGCTCCTCTTCCCCAAGGGTGTGAAAAGAATAACGAATGCCTACAACAAGAGGCTCGACTAAGGAAGGGACATGTGAAATGGAGATCTAGCACATGCTCTTCATATATACAAACAAAAATACGGCCGCCTTCACACTTAAAGCTAAAGTGTTAAATCCTTGGCATAATTCAACGAGGGGTCATTAAGAGCATTACCGAAGAGTGAAGAGCGAGACCACAATAGCGTAATAGGCTGCCAAAAGAGCAGAGCTGAGAGATCAAGAGTGAAGAGCAAATTAGGAAGCTCGGAATAGGTAGACATTAGGCATTTCTTGACGAAGGATTCTTAGTTAGAGGGAGTAGATATCTAAGACCAAAGAGATGAGGCCAAGCTGTTGGTGAGCAAGATATGGCTGTCGAGTGAGAGCTAAGAGATTGAAGAGTGAAGAGCGAGGTGTTGCGAGAGGGAAATACTAAAGGCCAATTAGGGTTTATTTGTTTTCTTTAAGAAATTAAAAATATATAACTTGTTTGGTATGCTCGATCTAGTTCCTAACCTAGAATTAGAAATCATATCGAAAATCATCAGTTCCATGACATGGAACCAGGAATCGAATCAGCACTCCCTAGAATTGCTTAAAACTGGCTGGTTTTGTCTAATATGAGTGATTCCTGTTTTGGGCGGTCCCTCTTGCTTATCTCTAAATGTGACGTGTTAATTATAATGGAATCATCTATTAGATGTAGTCTTAGTGTAAGGGTGGACTAGGAAAATATCTCATATCTCGATTATTACACAAAAATCACTTTATATGCAAGCTTCATTTATAATAGTATTGGATTGCAAAGATAAGAGCTAAGATTAGAATATTATATAAAATTAAAAATGTCAAATGCGACAAAGGAAAGACACACTCTAATAACTAATAAACAAAACTTACAATATTAATAAAATAAAAAATCATAGGAAAAAAAAAAGCCATCTCAATATTTTTAATAAGAGTGAAGTCAAGTCCACCCAAACTTCTTTGAACTTAGAACAGTCCAATAGGTCTATTATTTTTTCATTAAGGGTGAAGAGTGAGTCATAAAAGTGGATTGGGTTTTGGACATCCATATATTTTTGGGTTTTGCCATTCTAAACCCATTTACTGAACATATTTAACTCACATAATAACTCAGCCCATCAATTATGGATGAAGAAATGGGCCTATAACCCATTTTGATAAGTTTATAAACTACTAAATGAGTGATTAATGTCTATATTAGAGTTTCGTGCAAAAGTTTATGACTAAATTAACAAAATTATAAAATTGAAGTTTGAATTGACATCCGCATAATAAGTTTAAGATTAATTGGGTAAATTTTTCATGATTAACTAATGGATGGACATTTGAGAATAGGAGGAGAAAACAGAAAAGGACATAATGTAAAAAATGTGGAGTGAGGCGGGGAGGGCATTAATTATATGTGAAAAAGTCAAGAAGTTTATAAAGTCTGGTTCACCTTGCAAAACCAAGATTTGATTAATTGAAGCACTCGGTTGATCAACTCTTTTTAATTTGCTAGGAAATTAAAGACCCTTGAAAAAGTAGATATAGAAATTATAACTGGCAATTTTCGGCTATAATTAATAACAATTAATCCTTCACCAGAAACTATTGAAAACTCTGCTCTGTCTGAGGTGGCTGTTACATGATTGATCTAAAACTTTGTAGTTTATAGAAGGTGGAGAAATGCAGAACTTTTTCCAAAGATAAATAGGAAAATGAGAGGTATGATTCTGGAAAATGTTAGAGATTTTTCAAGTATTTTTTGAACTTGTAAAACTTCAGATACTATACATGTAGAATAGTGCTGTTTGTGGGTAAATTTGGAAAATGAAGCTGTCATAAATCCCTAAAAGGTAAAATTCCTCATTCCTTTGTAAGTTAGCATGAATACTACTAGACAGAGAATGCATAAACACGGTCCTAAGCAGACTCCATAAAGGACTTGCTCTCACCAGAAGAAAGAGTCCAAAAAAATGACAGTCGAATTTGAATTGTCTTGGCCGGTTACATTCAAAGCTTCCATGTAACTGCCAAATAACATCATAAACACCCAAAAACCCACTATTGACTTCAGACCAGACTGGTATCTCCTTCCAGTTTTTCCAAACTCACTTTCCACATTCCCAATTTCCCGTCTTCTTCAAAGCCTCCTCTCTCCTTAACATTTATCCTATTCCATTCTGCAGGTTTCAAGGTTTGTACGTGTATCATTGGAGTCTCCAGAAAGAAGAGATCATGAGGCTTCTTGATTTGCACCTGAAGCTCAAGGTAAACTCATCTGTGTGTGTGTGGTGATTGGCATTATTCGTTTTTTATTCAAGACCATGTTTTTATGAAGTCTGTAGCCTTTTCATCTGAAAGATCTTCCATTTTCTGCGTTCATGTTGAAGCAACTGGGAAAAAAACAGACCGAAAAGAAGGTAGACTGCCTAGGCTTACTGTGCAAAAATTGCCAGAAGATTATAGTTAAAAGCTTGTATATCATGAAGCGATGTTCTAATTAGCAATCCAGATATTCAACTTCCTAACGTGAGCAAGATTTATTATATGCAATAAAACTCTGTAACTCTGTTTGGCAAATTGCATTGGAAGATTCTGGCAAAAAACGAAAGATGAATTTGGACAATTGCCCCCACAGAGCTGAATGAGCATATTACATTGTGATCAATTCAGGCAGGTCGAATTCGACGCTTTCTGACTGGAAACATCGGAAGCAAGAAAAAGAAATTACAGGCAGGAAGGAAGCCTGCATGGATGATGCAACTATCAAATGGCCATTTCGTTCATGAAAATAAGGATGGTTTGGACTCGGACTCGGTCGTAATCCAAAGAGAGCAAATTCAAGAGCTCGAGCTGTGGCTCTTTGGGGTTTTTGATGCTCAAGTCGGAGAAAGGGTCACCAAGTACTTGCAATCACATTTGTTTGGCAAGAAGCTAAATGAGGTACTCCTACGGAACAGCTATGAGACAATAAAGATGTAGTTTTTAATCATTTGCCCTTAAAATCAAGCTTTGCAGGTCAACTTGAAGGTGCGCTTGCAAAATCTATTCACCTAAAAAATCAAAATTTCAATTCGAAAAGCCTTAAACTTTTGTGATATGTCATCCAGATTCTGATACTCAAGGTTGATTTTGCAGTAAATAGAAACCTAATTTATGGGTAACTTAGATTGTCTAACTTTTTCGCCCTTTTAAGCATTTCGATAGTTTTACAATCTAGTAAAATTCTTCTTTTTTGGGCCAATTTCACAATATTGTATTTCAATGGCGGTGATTCTGTATTAAAAATCTCGATAACATTATTGTTATTTAGTTATCCTTGCTAAGTATGAAAAGTCTCGGTTGCCATTGTGACGCTACAGCAAATTTTAATTTTATCATGGCAGTCACATATAGTGACTAAGATCAAAGAGACGACAAGAAACGCATACCTCAGCGCTAGGGCTAAGATAAGGTTAAGCGAGAAGAAGATGGATGAACAGGCGGTAATGAAAGTGGGTTCGGCATCGGTGATGGTCGTGAATGGAGAAAAGTTAGTGATAGCTAGCATGGGTGACTATAGAGCAGTTGTTTGCAGAAATGGTGTGGCCAAGCAGACCCCAAGCAAGCAACGGCAGTCAGCCAAAAGGAATTGGACTTACAGAATCATCCCAGGTAAACGGAAGTCATTCATCATTTGTTAGGCGAGTCCAAGCCTCGCTATTCATCAAACACGATTGCCTCGATGTAGTATAATTGTTTGAGGCCGTAAGTTCTCACCTGAGTGCTGATAAGAGAGACGAGAGATTGCATTTTAACTGGCGGCTTCTCAGTTTGAAGATCTACACCTGTTTCCTTTTTTGCGAAGAATCTATTAACCAGTTTCTGACGCATATCCAGTGTTACACACTCTGATTGAATCTTTTCTGTACTAAAAGGACTGTGTTTGGAGGCGGGTGAGATTATACTATGAACATGGTTTCGTGTGGTTCGAAGAAAGCACAGAGATTGCTGGTGTGACTTAACTCACATTCTAATGTTCGATCGTTTTTTCCTTGGTTCATGTCCGGGCAACGTGATGGGGCCTCTGTACTTTGTAGACCGGATGTTAGCATGGATTTCTAGCAGGGAAGACACCTCGAATCAGTCTAATGGCTCCAAACTCACGATTGGTGTCGAGAGGATCGACACAAAAACCGAATTCATCATACTGGCAAGCTCTGGCATATGGGAGGTAATGTCCTCCAACAAAATGTCGATACCCTTGCCACTTTCATGCTCTTTACCAGCAAGATTTCATGGAATAAGTTTCTACTTCGTATTCCTATTTCCTATGCCGAAAGTTATCATCGACAAGGCTATAGTCATTTTCTTCTTCCTGTTTTTGCAGCCTTGCTCATAAATGTCTATTCTTTTCTCTAGGTGATGAATATTCAAGAAGCTGTGAATCTGATCAGGCACATTGAGAGCCCACAGGAAGCATCTGAGTGCCTGGCCAAGGAGGCCTCGACCAGGATGAGCAAAGGCAGCATTTCTTGCTTGGTGGTTCGCTTCGAAGACTTGTAGAATTTTGTCAAATCCTACTTGAAGGTGATTTCAAGTTTGTGATGAAACCCCTTGATGAAGTGAGAAGTGATCTTGTTTCAGAGTAACTTTTCGGGTCAATTATTGTTTCAACCTCTACCATCATGTAGATACATATGGAAAGCAATGAGCGATAATGCTTGACTTGATGCAGCTAAATTACAGAATGAGGTATCATTTCATTTAGACTAAAATGTTAATACCGTGAACAATGCAAACCGATACAACTTTGATAAATTTATCTCAAATTTACTTTTTGACGACCAAAAACCCCAAATCGATATACTTTAAATAAATTCACCACAAATTGGTACACTTTTGACATTGAATATTAAAAGATGGAAAAAGGGAAACTTACAAAAAAAATATTGATCAGATCAAGGTCGAGTGACCCAGGCTAGATCTAACCTGGGTCAATGACCCTTGGTTAGGCGTTTGCCTAAGATCTCGCAACCCCAGTTGGTTTGAGTCGTGCAATCCCTGCCAACACCTAGCAGGGTCACAGGACCTAGGCATATCTGGCCCAGGCTGCATGACCCCTGCCTAATCTGGGTCGGGCAAACCAGCCAGGCAACACCAGGATCAAGCGATGTCAGCGATTGAAAACTGGGGCCAGACATCCACTGGCCGGTTTGCAAAACCCTAGGTCAGATCTGGCTCATCTTCAGATCTGACTCATCGGCATATTATGTTGGTTTCATTGTACAAGTTCATTCTTCTTTCCATGCGAATACATACCTTCCTCATGTACCCATCTCACTTTTTCTCTCTTTTACTTCGTATACCAGATCATACCGTTATCTTTAGAGAATAACGGTACATAGCCTTTCAGATCCATTACTTTCTATGGCAAAGGAGTTTTAAGCTTCCAGACCATAAATTTGTTCTGGGTCACGACAGTTCATAATTACCAAGTAAAGGGATTTGAATATCATAGCTCAAACTGAACCAGAGACATATGTAGTGAAATTTACAGATCCCTAACCTGCATGAAAGATGGCCACGCATGAAAACGACCAAACATACATGAAAAGACACCCAGCCAACTATACCCATTTTAGATAAGAAAAAAGTAAGTGGATCACACAAATGTAAGACCTCACAAGTGATGTTACAGATGCGAAGACAAATACACTGCTTCCTCACCTTCAAACATAATCTTCTTATGCTGTAACCTTCTTTTCACTGTTCTTGCTACGGAATGGTGACAGTAAGGAGAAAGGACGAGAAGCTGTAGATGAATCGATAGAATTCTTGATATCAGCACAATTCAATCTCTTTCTAGAAACAAGAAATATAACTTAAGTTTGTCACGGAATACACTTACATTTTTTTGGAGTATTGACGGCAATGGGTGTTTCATCTTGAGAAATGAGATTTTTAAGTGTAGAGACTGACCAGGGCAATGAAGAAAAGCAAAAACAGACAGTTAGCTTCAAAGAATCATACTAAATGCTTACTATTCTTCCACTAAAAGGTGCTGATTCAACTCCACCAGGCAAAACTTGAAAATTAGCTAGTCCTATAGCAACTCCCCTACAAAATAATTTATAATAGCCACACTTGCCTTTTCTTTTCCCATTATAAGATTTTGTGGGACCACTGCCGACTGTTCTAAAAGCTTAAGCTGTTAGATGACGGCATGGTTTATTATTTATATATTTTAACACCCATCATTGTGCCAACATGGCTTTACGTTTCTTTAGCCAATGCAGTAGGCAAATATGAAACAAAACTAACACTTGTCATAATCACAGACCAGCAATTCAAGTCCAACAAAACATACTATATTCACAATTTGGCTACGTAAAATGCACACAAGATGACTTCAATTATATGAATAATGCCCATTCAGTATTGATAAAAGTTACCTTCGTTGGAAGGAGCCAAATGTGTTGCATGATCATCTGCATCAGATTCACAAACACTGCCATTATCGGCTTCAGTAACACCACTTGTAGTTGAACTACTACCTTTCCTACCAAATTTCAATAGCCGTCTAAACCCTTTGGTTGATTCCTTAGATTGTTTGTCCACTGTCTCAGGCATCTTCTCTATTTTAAGGTTGTCTGTATCAGAGATAGGGAATTTAATACTCTCTGGAGAAACAGTCTTAAATTCGTAGGATGTCGGGAGTGCTTTGCCATATTCTGTGTTTCCCATACACGGATCTTCCAGAGAAGATACCCGAGCATAAGGGGCTTGATATGGTTTTTCAGCAGCACTAAGGCTCGAAGACTCTGCTGATGCCTCTCCATTGCATGTTGTGACCTGAAAAGAGAAAAGGACAAGGATATTCTAATTTATTTATCCAAAAAAAGAGCATCTTTGATGACCTTCACTCTCCTAGCCATGGCAAGTATGTGATCACATCCACAGCTAGTACATGGAAATTCTTTTTTTTTTCACCAAATATTTACCTTATGGTTACTGGTTTCCTCATGCACTTCATTGTCCTTCTGATTAGGTCCACTGATGTCGGCAAGTGCAATTGGTCGATGTAAAGCAACATCATTTGTTACAACCTCTGGCTTCTCTCCTAATTTACCACCATCATTATTTTCTTTAAGCAACTGCACTTTTTCTTGGGAAGCTTGCAGCATGGTAGCGGCAGGCTTCTCAGGTTCCAGCATAACGACAGTCTTTTCAACAATAGGGTTGTCATCGCCCTCACTCTGATGTGTAAAAGGGTCATCGCCACTCTTTAGTTCAGCACCTTTAGAAGATGTTGATTTGTTCTTGTTTGTTGCCTGAGCCCCTGCATCTTTTGGGGCTGATTTGCTTCCACAATTATCAGCCGATTTTGGTGTTCTTATTTTCAATTCTGGAAGAGTAGCAGCCTTGCTTCTATCAAGACTAATGATCTCAGATATGTTTTTGCTGTCAGTTCCATTGGACACCTTTTGTCTCGTTAATTCTGTGTTACGCTGCTTCACTGAAGAAACATTGTGGCTGCTGGTCATTTTAGGCTCTGACAGTCTTCTGATTCTGGCCATGGAAACCTTTGTCTCTGGCGTGACACTGGCATTCTCTTTTGTTTCTTCAGGTAACGATGAAACTGAGCGACTTAGCCTATTCCCAGCTGAGGTATTGGCAGCACTCAATCTGGTTGTCTTTGAAGTTTTATGAGATTCACTGGAACTGACAGAGAGAGTCCTGACAGAGGACCTCTGTAAAGGAGAGGAAGAACCTGGCTCTGCATCACTGAACTTCGACCCTTTATGAGAGCCAGGGGAAAGTTTTGTTGGTAGTTGTTTTCTTGTTTTCTGTGATGCAAGAGCAGGCTGAGCAGGAATGGAACCGCTCCTCACAGCAATCCTCTTTTGTCTTTCTAGCTTCAAAGCCTCCAGCCTTTTTTTTTGTTCCTCCTCCTGATGAAGACTCAGAAGAGCCATAAAGAGTAATCAGTCTCATTAGAACACACCCGAAATGATGGTTATCAGGTCATGCCCAAGGATAGAAGACAAGGGGAACTAGAGTGAGAACAACTGGCATATGGACATGCTTACTTTTATTTTTATTTTGCTTATTTAAATTACAGTGAAGTGTCCAAAATAATTAAGTACCTTTTCCTTCTTCATTTTCTGCAGATCAGCTTTATAGGATCTTAGTCTTTCAGCACGTGCTCTTGCTTCCTCCAAGGGACTTAGTTTTGAAGGCTTCCCTTTTCTTATCGGTCCAACATTCTTCTTCTTGTCTAATGCATCTCGGGTAAGTTTAGACTTCTGGTCCTTATCTGGCTTCTTAGAGGCCTGCTTACCTTCTTCCTTCTTACTCTGATCCTGGCTAAAATTTTCTTGTTTCTGAGCCTGCATCTCATAATCTAGAGCGGGGTCATAGCCAATCGATGCTCTCTCTGTCCCACGTTCTGGCATCAAGCTCGTATAGTCAGGCTCATAATTAGGTTTGGATGCATTTTCTGTCCTCTGGCTGGTAGATGGGAATTCAGAATCTATGTCTAAAGCTTTTCGTTCTGCATCTTCAATCCCATTAACAGGAATTGATCTCAAAGGAACAATGTAGGAATCATCATTCACATTACTAGGCCACTTTGCATTTGAATTATGGCTTCTACTCTCATCTTCAGCTAAATTAGAGGGACAAACATCATTTATGTTTTCCGTCGGTGGATCATGAAATCATCATTTTCGGCCCTCCTATAAGCAACCCTTCTGCCATTCACTTCTGCATACTGTACATCTAAATGGCCATCAAGAGACATTCTACCATCACTCCCTTGACTGACCTTTGTAGACATCATTGCTGCATCAGCAGATGCTCTAGTAATGAAGTTTGCTTTTCCACTCATTTTTTGCATATCCACCAAGCTCCCCCTTTGAGATTGATCCATGTATTGTCCTCCAAGAGCTAAAGGATCATCATTCCTCATATTCTGCCGCCTTCTTGACCTAACTTCCTTTTCCATTGAAAACATACCATCATCAGCAACATGATTTTCTTCATCATTGTCTCTCAACAAGAAACTCTGGAATGCTTGCCAATGTCCACCATCAGTTTCATTCCCATAAAGTGCTTCATTGTTATCGGATGAATTCAACTTGTTTATAGAGCTTCCACCCTTGTCTTTCCTTTTTGAGGACTGGGTCAGGTTCTGGCTAGCCTCCATTTCTCCATTGTCCTCTTCACTTTCAGAACCAGAAGCAGAATGTGACTCACCATTGGAAGAGTTCCGTCTCTTTGGAGTGATGTAATTGATGTTCCGAATTACAACCGTGCCTGATTGCTTCTTACTTGATCGACCGGTCTTCTTTCGGAGTGCCAAATCTTCCTTTTCTGACTCAAATGGTTCTGGGGATTTAGTTTTTGAGCAGTCCTCCTCTGAATCTTCTGATTCAGAATACAATTCACCTCTCTCAACAGAATGCCTTCTTTGACGTGTTTTTCGACCATTACTTGATTGAGGATCCTGAACTGGTGCATAAGCCGGTTGGAAAAAGGGGCCGTTTGCTGGATAGCTCTGATAGTAAGGCATGGGCTGCATCGGATATGGTTGATATATAGGTGGTGCACCAGGTGGAGACTGCATTGGCCATGGCGGGAACATAGCATTTGGAAATTGAGCTGGGAAATAGTCATGGCTTCCATGAGGTGCTTGGTGATTTATTGGAGGCTTCTCATCTGGCATGAGTAATTTTCTTAGTGTAAATAATGTAAAACACAAAATTTAGTCAGTAGAACAGAATCTAATTATAGTACAAAGAGCAAAACCATGGACAAGATCTATTCAACATTTTTCAACAAGAAAAATTGTTCTGTCAATCCATTTCAGGAAGCCAAACCAGTATAGAGGTCTCACATACTATATATCAGTACCTAGATGTAGACCAACTTATAATATCATCTCTGTAATTCGTCTCGCAGAATTGGAATTTGCTTTTCCATTGGTTTGCAAGCTTATTGTCCTACTGAATCAAGCATCCAAGATTACTTTCCTAATTGGAAATTCCTTGTTGCTCTTGTTAATCTCCTTAGCAGTTACAGGGACAGGACTTAATCCACAACCAACTACTCTTTAGTATCCAAGCATTATAATAACCAAGGACAATGCTATTATTTTTTACACATTGAGCCAATTACCTCCATTTAGAGAAGTACTTGGATGACCATTAAATTCTGATGCTGGTGCATTGCGAGATTCAGACCATGCCTCCTTCCGCTTGTTGGAGACATCAGATAGCAGAATACCTGATGCACTCATGGTGGCAAAATCTGCTTGGCTGGACAATGCCTCAGCTGCTTCTATTTCAAGCCATTGACCGCTCTCATGTTTTCTCTTCCACAGTTCTATGAATTTTGTGCATGCATCCCTGTTACAAAATTAAAATGGAACTTAACTATCTATAAATTTCTTTACCATCCTTCTCTATTCACCTCTTTATGAATGTTACCAATTGTCATAGTGCTCCAAACACACCGCCCCACCCCGCCCTCCCCCCCGGGCCCCAGGGGGGAGGGGGGGTTTTCTCCACGCACGGAAAATATCTTTCCTGATTTTTCGCCCCAATTATTCGTACTAAATTTTAAAGAAAAAGACAATGAAATACACATTAGATTGGATACTACCTAACCTAGCTATGATGACAATCTTGAGCTGCATATATGATAATATGACATGCTAGTCTGTGTACTGTATAAAAAACACTTATTGTGACCATATCATGTGTCTCATAGCTAATAGTGTTCTTGATACATTCAATTGAGTGCAGCAGCAGGGATGGGCAAAAGACATAAGGGCTTACATGAGTCGAGAGGCTCCAAAACATTCGGCAAAGGATTTCAGTGTTTCCAAGTTATCAATTTCGAAACCAGCAGCAACAGCTCGGGCAAAGGCCATTCCTTGCTCCTTTTGAAGGACACTTTTTCGTGTCTCCAAGACTTTCAGAAGCTGAACTCTAGATAAACAAAGTAATTAGAGTACAACTGAAGCCAACACTACCAAACTACGATAGGTTATCGATCAACCCCACAGAAGAGTGAAGATTGAAATAGTGAATGTCTTTCTGATAATTCACCCAAGAAAGCATTCTTCTCACTCAAAGGTCATCAACCTCTGCCATGCACACTGTTTGCCTTTCAGAAGCAATGGACAAAAAGAGAGCTTTGATGAACTTAATCTATTGATGATGCTCCTTCCAATTCAGTTATTCTTCTTCTTAGCAGCTACCATCTCAGATGAATAGGGTTCTAAGTGCCATATATACTTCCAACAGGGAAGAAGTAGACACATGGCAAGATCCAGGCATTTTTTCTTAGGCTAAAATGCTAACATGTGCTTTAAAATAGAACAGAAAAATCAAATGGCAATAAAACTGCAAATATTGAAGCCTCCAGTAAAGCTGCTTGTCTTTAATGTGAATTAGGACAACAAGGCCCTGTAATCATCTTACAAGTAATCTTCAGAAATAGTACTTACTTTGAATTTCCTTCTTGTGAGGTGGATCCACTTGCTTTAGAAGGCTGTGCACTAGGCTGACAAACATAATATGAACAAAAGTTAAGCAAACCTATTGGAATGGAAACGATAAGACATGAAATGAAGCAAAAACAATTGCTCCCTCACTGTGTAAATAACAATAGCTTTATCCTCGTTACCCTCAAGCAAAGGGTTGCTGCCTGCAATAAGATAGTGATCATTACACCGTTAAGCCAGAGCAATCATCAGAAATTGTTCCACTACATTCAGAATCCATATCAGTATGACAGAGCAATAAATATTTGAGAAGAAAAAGAAACATAATCGAGAATAGATGAGCATAACACAATAAGCACCCTTTTCTCTTCTGCAGGTCAGAAAAAGGAAAAAAAATTAGATGTGCAGATGACTCAAATGTCAAACAACCTCCCATCTGCCCATGGGAGGTGGTGTGGGGGGGTGGGCGGGCGCAGGGGGTAAAGAAACAAGCAAAGAGGAAAAAGATGTTTTACTCGAACTCAAAGTAATAACCCTCACATACACATTTACAGTACCTTCAGACTCTGCAGGTTTCCCTTCATGGTCTTCCACCTGGTGCATGGAAAATAACCACATAAATTTGTTTTGTTGGACTAAGGATCTCAAAAATTGATCAAGGTAACTTACACTATGTAATCCTCCGTCATTGTTGCTTTGAATCGCAATTGCCTCCTCAATTTGCAGGATCTCAGATTCTAGAGTATATACTCTTTCCAGGATTTCTGGTGTGCTCACAAACCGGACAAACCTGAAGAATTTTAGCATCTTTTAAAATGCATGCTAACTACTCCCATATTAGTCATGTGATATGAACTTTTTGTTCTCCAGTCAGCTTCAGTAGGCAATGTTCTTTCCAGTTCAAATTGCAAAACAGATGCCAAAGTGGTCGCACAAATAATCTTCTTCAAGAATCAACATTTATAAGACATACATCAAGAGAGAAGTTCCATTTACAGAATGGTAGAAGCCTAGGTGGTAATTCTCCTGTATTGAGTCACGTATAAAGAATGTAATACCCTCCTGCCACTAGTAAGCTATTACTTTTTGTAGGGACCCTTGTTTGTCACCTTTTCCAATATTTTGCCTTGTCTAAAAGTTACATAAAAACTTACAAAAGATATTCCATTAAGTCATTCAGTCAACATTCTTGGCAGCAACATACATGCTTATGATTGTAATGAGCATCAAACCCCTCAGCCAGCTATCTATACAGAAATACACTCGAACTTTTGATATAATGGTGAAAGCAGATAGCCATGCACATCATAGCAGAGCACAAACCTTTCCACTGTTCCCTTGGTGAACCATGCTGCATTGTTGCCAGGCTCTGGCTCAAGAGTAATTGAGTAACCCCCTCTAGCCATCTGTTCTTGTGCAGCCTTCAGATGGGCAAGAAAAGGGTTAAGCAAACCGGAAGCTATTTTCACGGTCTTCCCATTTGCAACTATAACCAAGTCGCACCTGCAAATGCAATAAACATCCAATGCCTGACTCAATCAACCGCCGAAAGTGCAAAAACAAGTAAGTTACTCATTGCACAAGATTATAACAAAGGTAACATTGCTCATTGCTGCACTTCTAAAGATGATGAATCCAACCGATACATGCCACTTGTCACAAGCCCAATAAAAGAAACTCAGACTTTCAGAGAAAATAATGGTACACTCAACTCCAAGATGATATCAGAAACTTCAAGTCTCAAATTGGATCCTGCACACTACTCCTTCACCCACTTATGGGATTGCCACCTTTATATGTGGTGGGCTTCAACAATCATGTCTACTTTGCATATCAGGTTGGCCTGCACCAGGCTTTCATTGTCTTACAGCCAGTGCGTGGGGTCACCACCACATGGATAAGAGTTGGTGAATGCAACCGCAAAGAACCATAAAAAAGAGGCTTAGCAATCATGTTGTGACCCTATTGCCCGTGCTTGAACTTGAGGTCAAGGAATGAAAGAAACCGAGGAAAATGGAAATAAAGTTCCAGACTGAGAGAAATAAGTGTTTGTGGTATGCCAGTTTCACTGAAGATTCCTTGGTTGCAGGCTTTCGGGTGTTCGATGAGTGCCATGGAGAGGGATGTCAGAAAGTCCAATTCAGACTCGTTCAACAGTCCGCAAACACATAATTTACCACTAGAACATCCCATGTTTAAAAAATTCCACAAGGCACGCAGGTCAACATCGATCATAAAGACCAAAAAAACTTGATCCCAGAATGTTCAAAACAGTAGAAGGCTTCTCAGTGGAAAAAATTTCTTCATGCAACCGCAAAAATCTCGTCCGACTGTCAACAATAACGGGCGCTACCATAGATCCAGACTTCCACATACTAAAAGATAATCCCGCATTGACTCTTGCACACTCCTCTTGTTTCCATTTCAAGACAAACGAGGCGACCCATCATGAACTGAGCACACATTACCATAATCACCAGCAGTAACTTCAACAATCGAGTAAACAGACTCGAAACGAGCGGAAACAAAGCAGCAGCCGGAGACGAATTAAAAGAAAAGGACCTGGTTCGAGTAGGCGTGAGCTGAAAGACCGCCGAATCCAGCCGCGTGGACGGCTTCATTGCTAACCGAACACGGGTTCGAGCTGCGAGCGACGGCGAAAGCGACCTTTACCCCTCTCTCGCTGATCTCCCAAAAAGACCAGCAACGCGACGTCAACCGGAATAAAAGGGATCGACCCAAGAACCGGAAAGCGAGGCGGAGCTGTTAAAGGAAGAAGAAGACGAGCGAGCTGTACATCTGTCGACCGCTTTTCTCTCGCGCACTCGCAAGCGTGAGCTCACAGGGACGAGAAAAAGCCGAGGGAGAGAGAGGGAGAGAGAGAAAAGGTGGGTTATGGAGAGAGAGAAAAGGTGGGTTTACACAGAGGGAGAGAGACACTAACAGTGACAGAGAGAATCCGAGATGGGCTCTCTGCTTTACTTTGGATACCGAGAAAGTGAGAGAGAGAGAGAGAGAGAGAGAGTGGCGTTATAGTTCTGCATTTTTCTCGGTTTATCCTTCCGTCTTCTCCTTCCTAATGACCTAAATTAGAAAAACATTCCTGTTATTGCAAATTTCAATGTACTAACCTTTCATCTCATTGTCTTAAAAGTTAAAATCATTCTAATAAAATATATGACATAAGTAACCTAAAAATTTTAAAACTTATCACAAAAGTATAATTGAGTATTAGGACTCACAAAATGTACAACCTAATCTTTCCATTAATTCCGTCTAATTTGACTAATAGAAAATTCTAATTATTTTCTCTCTTATGTGGTATTGTTGTGGCTAAAATATGAAGGATAAAATTAAAACAATGATATCTTAGTCAAATTATGATTTGTTAATCTAAATATTGTTTACATTAAAGCTAATCTCTGTATAATTTGCATCTTTGATACTTTAGAGCACATAGACAATTTCGTCAAATTAAGATCCCATTTCTCCCGTAGAGTAATTTCTAAGGTAAGAGAAATGAGACTCGAATTCTTGGTTGGACTTCTTGAGACACGGTTGAGACACTTTATTGAATGAATTTAATAAAAAATGTTTTTCGATTTTTTTAAGATATCGATCGCACATGACACCATGAACTGGTACGCTAATTGCGTATGATTGTTCATTAATTTTTTTATAAATATACAAAATTATCTATTGCAATCTTTTAACAATTCCCCCTAAGCTTAAGCTGGTTGCTGCGGTTGAACTGCGGGAGGTGGCGTATGACTTGAATACTGAAGGGGTAAAGACGGAAATTCCGGTGATCCGGCCGCTCCGCCCGCGAGACATTGAAGTAGAAACGACGAATGATGGTGCTGCGGTGGGATAACAACGGTCGGGATTCCATTGCTAAATTACTAGAATACCCCGCTCCTCCCCTCCATTCGATGTTATCGATGAATGCGGTTTTGTCGTTGTTGCTGTTGTTGTTGGGGGCGACTAGGTGAAGTCCTAAATGCTCATCAACCTTCAATTAAAGCGGTTTGACTTTTCGTTCAAGAGCCGGGAAAAAAAAGCAACCTACGAGAATAATGTTTTTGTTAATTTTAGTCGAAGCTATGATGATATTCCTTACCGAAGCACGAGATTCTCATCCAAGATCAATATCAGTGAATCGGGTGTCTAGGTCAACTGATGCGGATTTCATCCGGTTCATTTTTCTAAATAATCTTATAAGTGAATTTTCTCGCGTCGACTTGATGTATTTAAGAATTTATCCTCAAAATGCTCTGACAAGACCTAATTCAAGATTAAAAAGAGGAGTAAACGCTCTTATTATTTAAGTCAGGGACTTATTGATTACTATATTTATGTGGGCAGTACACATGTATTTTATTTCTCTTTGGCTTTGCTTGTTGTCGATGGTCTTGCAGATTCGTTTTGTTGAGTCAATAGGCTAAGTAAGGGAAAAAGGGACTTTTTGTGGGGTCATCCTTCTCAATTTTTTTTCCCGTAAAAGCATGATTACTAGGTCGGCTGGATTGGAAGAAATGTTTTTCGTGCATTCATTTTGCTAAAATGGATTTAGATGACTTAGTCAATAATCATACGTTTTGCAGATTGTAAAACTAAAGCACGATGACAATGGTGGATTTAGTTAACTAGCGAATACTCACCATGTGTTCTTCTAATATCCTACGGATTGATGATCTACACTAAACATATGTTTTCGAGAAAATATGCATCTTGGGCGACATTTCAAGTCATATGTCAATCAAGGTAAATAGTCTGGCAACACCTCCAGTGTAAGGTAGTGCTACCAGAGGAAGCGGCAATGAAGTTATATGGTTTGACCATTATATATCACGACAATTACTATTTGTCATAACATATAGTCACTTATCATAATATATGCCACTTGTCATAACTAGATCACTATTTATTGACCAACATCCAATAAATTTGATTTCTTTCACTTAACAACTTAGCCACTCAGGGAGGCTTCTTCCTCATTACATCCTCTATCGGAAACCAATTCGGTTCGAAAGACCGGGTGCCCTTACCCATATTCGTACATCTGGTTCTATCATGAGGTGGGGGCTTTGACAAATTCCTCAAGACCGAACAGTGCATCTAATGCACAACTTCCACAAAAGTCAAAACACCCAAGAAATCTATTGGGTAGGTAGGGTTCTAATCAAATGTACTTGGGAAGGAAGGAGAAGAGCATAATAGGCAAGATGGCATTTTGACTACTTCGAAAGACTTCTAGCGTTACGGGTTAAATAAGAATCAACATATAAGTTTTGTAAAATTAAAAAATTCGACAAGTAAAATTGGAAGTGATCTAAACATATTCTTGAAATTGACCATGGAGACTAATTCATCAAACATCGGACATACCATTTCGTCATTCCAGAGTAGCAACGGAAGTGTGAAACCGAAAAGCATACGATCAAAATACTGTAGCTCTTCAGCCAACTTTTAATCTTAATAAGTAATCTAATAATGGATATCGGGGACTCGAAATAGTTGACGTCCGTATCGACTGATCAAAGAAATAATTCGATGGGAGACAAAATATATACATATAAAAGACCACCTTAGCAGAACTTCTGTTTTGACCAGGCGGAGCAGACATCGAGTATTGTGTTTGAGCATTGCTCGTGAGGAGGAATCTAACCCACCATGATGAAAAGGAGCAATCATCGCCAGATCAATCATTGATTTGATGATTTTTCCAGATTAACTTATAATCCCACTAAGTGATCATTTCCTGTCTTCAAGAAAATCATTTCCCTCCCGGACCGACTTCCATCATGATATTCTTTCATCTTACATTTTTTTTTATTCCATGATGTCTCCTAAATTGAGTGCTCAACCTGAGTAATAATTGAGGTGATGTTTCTGGGCTTGTTGGAGTGGTTTTGTCCATACATGAAAAAACAATTAGCTAGCAATTAATATATGGTATGTGCATCCACAGTGCCACCACATGCTTTAAGGTCATGATATGGTAGATGTGCATGTATGTGATGAATTCACAGTCTCTCTCTCGTGCCTTCTCTTTAAGAGAACCATGAAAATAAGTACATGCTTAAGGTTCATTTATTTCAAGAAAAATGAGTGATTTACAAAATTTTTTTAAAAATGATTATTTATATGGTTTGAAATAATTAATTAATGAAAAATATTTTCATTATCAATTATAATTTGTGTCTAAATATTTACGTGAATGATGAATATATTTTTCATTCATTCATTTTTGTAAATGATGCAAACAATTGTTTTTAGAAAAATATTTTCCAATTCATTATTTTCTGTGAAATAAACGGAGTCTACAATTTATCTAGTAACATAGAAAAACAATAATACTTGGAGAATATGTTTCTTGCTTCATATCATGTAAATTGGTTGGTCGGAAATGTTCTCCTATTATTTGAAGGCAGTCATGGGCATCGGGTTTGACGTGGGATGGGAGACTATATTAGATAAATTTGAGATGAATTTGTCATTGATGCATTCTAACAATGAAATAGCAATTGATGTAGCTAGAAAGTTGAATAATTTCTTCTATACTCTAAAGTATAATAGCTACGATTCTTTTATTAGATAAAATCATGAAGTTTTCCCCAGCTTGTTTCCTAGATGGATCTTTGTATGTAATGGTTACACATTGTCCTGATCCAACAAATCTAATTTTCTTTCATAGTCCGACATTACTTCGCCAAATTTGCTGATGAGATTTGGAGATTTTGATGGTAGCCAGATTAAGCCAAAAAACATATAACAAGGTTTTCCCTTCCTTTTTGTCTGGTAGCATATTATTACCTGGGAGGGGGTTAAATAAGCAAATCCTCAATAGAGGACAACAAATTTAGGTTCGGAATATTAAATCTTGGGAAACTTTTACGCATCTCTACAAAATTAGGGACAAGTACATATTCCTCTCATACTATTAGTCAAATTCACCTTTGGTCCCCCAATTAGTATCTTGTTATAATTTTTTGGTCTGAATATCTTATTATAATTAAGTTTCTCAACTTATCTCCACTAATAATTTAGGCTCCGTTTGTTTCACGAAAAATGTAGCGAATTTAGAAAATGTTTTCCAAGAAATCATTTTCTAGGAGGATGTAATTTTTTTTGGTGTTCCGCTTAAACTTGAAAATGATAAACTTGAAAATGAAGTGTTTGCTGTTTGGTAAAGAAAATATTTTCTTTTATATATTATTTTTTTTTATTTTTTTTTAATTATTTTCTTTCTTTTTTTTTTCTTATCTCATCTTCATTGGCATAACCCTCCCCACCGCCATCACCCAGCCCTCTACTCCCATCCCTTCCCCCATCGCCTCTCTATAATTGACCTCTATTGCATCCTCCAGGCCACCGTTATTCCCACCCTTCTCCCCTCGCAATCCCTCTATGTGACCGCAAGCTAGAGGTGTCAAAATGGGTCATGAACCCATATTATGACTCACTTTTAGTTAAATGGATCAAATATGGGTCAAGTGAAAGTTGAATATGGGTTAAATATGGGTCAAGTGAAAGTTGAATATGGGTCAAATATGGGTTAAGTGAAAATTAAATATTGGTCAAATATGAGTTAAGTAAAAGTTAAATATATGTCAAATATGAGTTGAGTAAGTCATTTAACATAGAGTTTCGAGTGAATTTGGATTTCTCTACAATAATAATGGTTTTTAACAATACGGGTTGGGTCGGGTATGGGTCGGGTGTGGGTCGGGTTGGGTATGGGTCATTAGATTTACATTACATGAATTTGGGTCAAAACGGGTTAAATGGGTCAATATGGGTCGGACCATTTTCGACCCGACCCAAACCCGACCCGACCCACCCATTTGACGGGTCTACCGCAAGCCAACATTCTGACGTGATCGCCATGGACGGTGTCGAAGTGGTGGTTCTCAAGGCTTTTTACTATCGCAATGTGGTGGTGCATGGGCTCTACGGTGCTTTGAGCTTCCGACCTCAGTCAATCGATGGCGGTGCTCTTCCTGCGGTACTTCAGCAAGGTTGAGCCTTACTTGATCAAGTGAGGCCAAGCTTGCCCAACGTCGGCGAGCTTGGGCCTCATCAACTTGTGGCGAGGCTCAAGCTTGCTTTTTGGTCGGTTGCCTGTTGCCACCATGGCTGACAATTGTCCAAGGAAGAAGAAGATGAAAAAGAAAGAAAAAGGGGAAAAAATGAAAAAAGAAATGGAAAAGAAAATTAATTAAAATTTTGATTTAAAAAAAATGAAAAGGGTATTTGGTGAAAGAAAGTGAGGTGAAAGAACAAATGAAAAATGTTTCCCTCAACTTGAAAAGTGAAAAATATTTTCCCCAATTTTAGATCATGGAAAATTTTTCACAATTAATGTATTTTTCTCAAAGTCGGAAAATATTTTTCAAAGTTAAATGAACGGAGCTTTAAAGACAATTTTTTTTGCAAAATGTAGACAAAACATGCGGAATTAGCACTAGCAAATTGACATGTGGACCTTAAGAACAAGTTTCTAAATAAATTACACTTTCGATACACGTATTTTTGGAGTGTTCAATTTGACAAAACTAGTCGTCATATTATTTTTCAACTAAAAACTTAAATTTCTTTCATTTCATCTAATCGAAATTGCCGATGACACTAATTTGAAGATTTCTTATCAACATTCCCAATTATTTTAGCTACACAATAGCGAGTTAAAGCTGTTCTTACATTTTTTGAAAAGGATCTTTTTTTTTTCTTTTCTAAAAGCAGTGTTAGATACTTCTATGTGTATCTAAAAAAGTGGATGCTTTATTATTGCATATGATGGAGTTAATCTCAATGAGGTCTATATATAAGTGTAATGTGTCGATTTGCTGGTGCTAACTCTATATATTCATCCATGTTTACACGGAAAATTTAGATTCTATCCTTTAAGTTATCACCATATATAAAATCAAAGGACCAAATGTGTCAAAAATATTGTACAAGGACCGAAACAGAGCTCGTGTAATAGAACGAAGAAGAGTTTTAAAATTTCCGTTAATATTAATTTTAAACGCTTAAAAAGTTGGAAGAAATATTTATGTGGGTTGTTACATGTTTCTTCTTCTCAATCCACATAACCCTTTGTGGAGGCATTTTACCTAGCCAATCCCCTTAATTGATGGCGACGACTAACATGATTATTTTCTAATTGTTGGCAATTATCGTAATTAGATAAAATAATTGTCTGTTGGCACTCCAAACCCAAGACACGAAGTTTGGCCTTGATTCATTTGATTTGTCTGGTCGGCGGTTTCTTGGCTCTGTCTGCATGAGTTATGGACTTCTTTAATAAGGAAAAAATTTCTGGGAAAAAAAAGATGTTTATATGCATAAAAAAAAATCATAATACTATTGCGTCAGATGGAACCCCTTTTCTTTCTCCTTTCTTCTTTTCTAGCATATAAGATGTTGATATAAATATTCACTAAAAATATATTTATCATGATTGCCAAGGCACAATCCAACTTTAAGCGGACATCGCATGAAAACCAAAATTATTGTAACTTTATTTTATGAGTAGATACTGTCACGCGGAATACTATTTGTTTATTGTTAGTAAATAAGTGAGGGATTGTTGTGTATACATACATGTATGTATGTATATATAATTTATTTCTTACATATTGTATTTGTGTATACATTTTATTTTGGAGGAGAAGGAAAGGAAGAAAGATACGGGTCAGTCAGCAATGACCATTGACCGATAAACGTTGGCCTGTGGTCCAACTAGCGTGTCAAAGGAAAAATGCATTGCAGTGAACCGATACTGTGTTCTTTTGAAACGGCATTTCTTCTTATTTCTTCTTTATGGTTCATGACCATTTTGAATTTATAGCATTTACATCCACAACCTTATATTGACCTTTTGCTCTAAATAGATAGTCGGAGTTTCTAATGCAAGATGTGTAATCATTTGATTGCGCAATCCATCTTTTGCACCATAAATTGGATTGTTAGTTATTTTTAAAAAATTTCAAATAAGGGCTTAAAATATCCTTATTTTCTAAAATAAGGATCTAAAATGGACATTATATCAAATAAGAGCATGAAGTGGTTATAATTATTTTAAATAAGGGCATAAAGTGACCATGATTATTTCAAATAAGAGCATGAATTTGCCGTTTGCCAGTCAGCTAAATATTCCAACCGATCAAAAAGAATTTTCGTCCAAATAATAATTTAATTTTAAATTAGTTTTTACTCTTTTCGTTTCTTTTTCTTTTTTGGCAAGGAAGCCTTGGCCGGCCGTGGGTAAGGTTGACCCTCGCTAGATCTGCATGAGGTCGTCTTGCTAGCGGATGGCAAGGGCAACCCTCGTCAAATTGAGTGAGGGTGATCCTCGCCCAACTCTCTTTGGGCATTGCCGGTGGCTAGTCAACTACTAGCAAAGAAGGGAGAAATTCCAGAAAAAGGATAAATGAAAAAAAAGAAAAAAAAACGTAAATGATGAAAATATCCTTGACCAGCTGAAAAGTCCAAGCCATTATTTGAAACAAATATAACCACTTCAAGTCCTTATTTAAAATAAAACCCACTAATGATGGCATTTCATATCTTTATTTGAGAAAATGAAGGCACTTTAGGTTTTTATTTGGAATATTTTCTCGTTGTTTATAATTATTGATCTCAATGGTAACAAAGATAGCTTGTGTAAACAAAAAGTTACATGACTTGTATATGTAATTAAAGTAACTCCAATATTGGTGGATACATTAAAATTGATTTACTAGGTGATGTGAGAAATTTGTCGAAAAAGTTTTAAGCCTATTGTATTTTTGCCAATTTAGTTTTAATCATTTCAATTTTGCTAATTGAGTCCCAAACATTTTTACTCTTTACTAATTAAATTCATTCGGCCAATTTGGGTCGAATGTTTTCTAATGTTTATAAAATCATAAACAAGGAAGCTAGGTTTTAGTAGCTATGTTTTCATGATACAATACGTCTTAACATACTTGCATAAAACCTTGATCATGGAACTAATCTTTGAGGCTAAACCCAACCATGTCCAGAAGTGATGGCTAGTTAAGCAACATATCACCTGCCACAATCCCAATAAAGAAACACAACCATATCACTCTTTAATTTTTAAACCTGGGTTATCAACTAAAATTTTGACTCGCATTTTATCTTATCTATCAAGTTAATATTTATGATTCTGAAGTCTAAAATATCTTAGCACATTATTGAAAAAGTTAGTAGATATACATATAGAACCATAAATGAGGAAGCTAGCCTTCGGCAGCTATTTTTTCACGATGTGGTATATCTTATATATTTGTATTAAGAATAAGTGCATTGAAAATCTTAAAACTTGTAAAAAATTTAATCAAGTCCTAAAACTTGTCAATTTGGTGCAATCAAGTTATTCAATTAACTCTTTCTAACTTGACTGACGAAAAATATTGACGTGGTTTTTTTAAATATTTTCTCTCTTCTATGTGGCAATGGTGTGGTTCAAACATGACACATAAGGTTAAAACAACGTCTTTTTAGTTCAAATATAATAGTTTATACAAAATTTTAAATTAAATTAAAATAGCTAAATTTTTTTTAAAAAGAGGATTATAAATCATGTGATGACGCTTGTCCTTGTTGTTGCTACCCCCACCTTTGTCAAAAAGGGCTGGCGAAGGTGGGGGAATGGTTGGTGGGGTCGCCAAGCCCCAAGCCTTAGCCAAGGGCCTACAATCCTCACCCTCGCCACCTAGATCCCAACTCTTCCTTTTTCTAAATATAAATTTATCTTTTCAATCTAATTTAATCAAAATTTGTATAAAAAAATCAAATTTGGACCAAATCAATGTCATTTGAACCATGTCATTGCTACGTATGAGAGAGAAAATATTTTAAAAAATTATATTAGCCTTTTCCATCAACTAAGTTTGATGGAGTTAATTGAAGATTTGCTTGTACAAATTTGACAAGTTTTAGAATTTATACTTTTTGTAAATTTTAGGACTTAATTGTACTTTTGTGATAAGTTTTAGAATTCCTAGTTCACTTATCCCTTTGCATAAAGCCTTAACCATGACACAAATTCTCTAAGGCTAAACCCAACCGCGTTTAGATATAATGGCTAACTAAAGGCCTGCATGGTAACGCTCTCGAGAACAGCGATTTCTGTTCTATTTTTCCTGAGAGCAGATTTTTTGTTTCAGGAATAGAAATGCGTTTGGTAAATTTTTTGTTTCCGAGAACAGGTTTGGAGTAGAAATCAGAAACAAGAAAAAGTCGTTTCTTGTTCCCGGGAACAATTTTAAGAAACATTTTTTTTTCCTTTCTCTTTCTTTTTCTTCTTCTTCTTCCTCTTCCTCCTCCCACCCCTTAGCCGCCCCATCACTACCATTGGCGAGGTCCGGCGAGCTCGCCGACGCCTCGCCAGGCCAGGGCGAGGTTCGGCAAGCTCGCCGGAGCCTCACCAGGTGGTGCGAGGCCGGGCAAACCTCGCCTCACCTAGATCTGGGGAGGTGAGCCTCGCAGATCTGGGCTAGGCTGAGTCTCGCCGGCGGCGGTCGGCATGAGGCTCGGCCAGAGCCACGTGAGGCTTGGCCTCGCCGACGGCAGCCAACAAAAAGAAGGGAGAAAAAAAAATCAAAAGATTGGAAATTTTTACTAAACGCATTTATGTTCCTGGAGTAAAAATTTTGAACAGTTACCAAACGCCTTCAAATGCTCAGAAACAGTTCCCGGGAATAGAAACAAAAAAAAACATTTCTAAGCAGAAACTGTTCCCGAGAACAGAAACGTTGCCATGCAGACCCTAAGTTGCATATCATCAACCATAGTCATCATAAAGAAACAAAACCATATTGTTCTTTAATCTTCAAACCCGAGTCACCAACCAAAATTTTGACTAGCATCTTATCTTAACTAGTAAGTTAATATTTATGAGTTTGCAATCTATATCGTCACAAATTATCAAAAAATTAAATTATATATATATATATATATATCGTATATGAGAAAGTTGGTTTTCAATAGCTATTTTTTCTCGAAAACA